>CM062295.1:344415591-345615591 GCA_031216915.1 Pictodentalium vernedei
TTGATTCTCTGTATTTTTTTAAAAAAACGAATGAGGGAGGACGGCTTTTATTTTTATTTTTTTATTCCTGATGGAATGGTCACCGATGCCTAAAATCCAATAGTGAGAGCCTAAAATTAAATACTAGAGGTTCTATGTTGATTTCACTGATAGTTTTTTTTTTTTGTAACAGCGACCACACAACCACAAAATCAATATAGAACAACTAAGATGAAGACAAAAAATAATAAGTATTTTTGTAACTGATTGAGCGCAAGAAGCCACAATCAGGCCTTTCAAAAAAATGAGGGTAACAGTGCAAAAGTAACATCTTCCTTACCCATCTTTCGTATTCAGTTAAAAGTAAATAACAGTTTGTTTATACTAATTTGTAATAGAACTGAATTTTTGATGAACAAATTCAGTTCACCCAAAATAATCCAGTCCTCAACCAGTTAAATAAATATTTATTTTGTATACATATGAGAATCGTGTCGTATTACGCGAATAGAATAACAATACTGTATCAATGTATACGACATAATGCATCGCAAATCGCGATGTGATACCGCTAAAATCACATGGTAGTTTTGTACATTTTGAATTTTGCCTCTGAAATAAAAATGACGAACGTGGGCCGAAAAAAACGAATGCGCCGGTGCCTGAGAATCAAAAGATTAATTTTCTTTTGCCTTTTCGGGAATTATTATTGGGAATAGTGATAGATTACGAGGTTTAAGGTGTATTGTATCTATTGGGATAATTTACAGAAATAACTGATTCTGGATTTGTAAAATAGTATACTCTGAAATCATTTAGTTAAAAATCAACCCAGATCAACTGGGTTGAGTGAGTTGAATTGGGTTAACTGTCAACCCAAGCGAATTTAGAGAGTTTATTTTAGTGTACACAAAGTGTTGTACGATCTTTTCTTTTCAAATGAAGTGGTCCCAAAGACTCGAAGGAAAAGTGAGGCTTTGCCTCCTCCTCTCAAAGCCAAACGCGTGTTAGTTCCTTCCCATCGGTAACACGTGACAAAGCTCGGAGTTATATAATGACTAGCGATAAACGAACTGTAAGCTGCAGGATAGAACTATATGGTTACCAGAAAGGTTAGTTGATGAAAGAAGATTTTCCAGCTTCCCGAAACTACCGCTCACCCGCTCTTGTGTTATTATTTATCACATTTGGGTCTTCTTCCAGTCTGAGCACTTCTGTGAATAACTATCGATTCCTCGCCTGATGTTGAGGTAATGTTGTGTTTCGAGAGTGGTCGTTATTGACTGCAGAGAGCTGTCGCTGTTAATCGTCATGCTTAGTCGCTGACATTAATCTAAATTTGGCCCCTGGTGGAAATTATGGTAGGTCAAGCCTAGAATTCCCCCCCCCCCCCCCCCGTGCGCTTTTCTCGACTTTAAAGGCCGCAGAAATAACGAATTATACGAGAAAATCTTTGGTCACACCTTAAAGGTTAGGAGTCTGTACACTCACTTCGTGCTAAATCCCAATAACATTACAATTGTTCCGGTCGCCTAACCTTGCTGTTTTCGCGTATAAAGTTTTTTTCTTTCCGGTTTTTTGCAAGTTCAGATATCTTGGATTGAGATTCCACCGGCTCCCTAGCCGGCAGCCTCAGGGAATTTTTTATATCACGCCCCAAAAAACATAGTCACTAAAAAGATTAAAAAAAATCGGAGATGTATAACGTATACCGCGAATTTCGTAGCTTTTTCGATGCCATGATCATGTGTTTATTAATTAACAGTCATCGTGTTATGGTTGTCGCGTATTATATATTATACAATCGAATTTACATCCACGTTGTCATTAAATAAAGAGCGCTGTTTAATTTAACGAATAGCGCCATAACCTGTGATGTTACAGCGCGTAATTCAGTGACGTCTGATCACTCACCGAGCGAACCCGTGCTTCTACGATTGACCGTATTGGAACTGTCTTTCCGATTTGATTGACAATATTACTTGTTATATTTTACTTTACTCGTGAAATCACGTCTCAGTTATTTTTTCTGGTATCAATTGCTATTCGATTGTTCTGATCAAGTTATTTCTTAAGTCGTTCATTGAGTGAGATTGAAGTATTATTTCTCAGATGCATACGGATGTCAGCAGGACCTCCATATGTAACTACCAGATCAGTATGTGTTGTATATGCAGTATATATTAGGATTTTTAACATTACATTTTTGCACGCTTTATCGGGAGGTGGGGGGGGTCTCAATCAATATATATTGTATATGCAGTATGGGTTGAGAGTTCAAATGTCATAGTTTAATAAGGCTCTATATATTTGTGTGTGTGTGGTTGGGGGGGGGGGGGGGCTCTACCAATGTATATTGTATCCGCGGCGTATATAGGGATTTTAAATTTCATAGTTTTTATTGGGGGGGGGGGGGGGGGCATCCCAATCAAATGCGATATACGTTGGATGTTAAATATCATAATCTCCTGTTTTATGGGGGGGGGGGGGGGGGGGTCGAACGTCGTTCACCAACAAATTATCATTGTAAAATTAATATAGTCCAGGAAAACATTAAAGGAACACTGGACGATATTTTTGATGAAACGTTGCAAACATGAGAAACAGGCCTATATGATTTATACCGCTTAATTTAGCTTCTTCCGTAAGGCCTATCTGGCAATTATCTCCTATTTCTGAAAAATAGAAGTATCATGACAATTCAAATGTCACATCTAAACTCTCATGATACTAATATCATTTCTCCTTATAAACCGTACATTATAGCTATGTAAGAAAATTAACTAACTGTTCACTTTTTATACAAACAATTTCAGTTTTTCAGTGTCTCTCTCCAGTGGAGCTACTCCCATCTATTGCTATATTTTGTATTACTTTATTCAATATGACGTATATATTTGAAAAGAAAAAGGTTGGTTACACTGCTTGGAACGTTCAAGGGTTGAAAAATAAAATTTCCGAGAGCTGCTTCCGCCAACAACTATTGCGTAATGAATTTATAACATTAACAGAATCGTGGCATTCAGACAAATCATGTATTGAAATACCGGGTTACACCTGTGTTGATTTACGTCGAAAAAATCCCCATGTCGACAGGGGTGGGATATGTTTCTATTTCAATACTAAATACGATCGTTTCATTACAAACATAAAACGGATTGGAGAATTGGCCTTATGGGTGGAATTTGACGGCCGGATGTTTAATCTTCCAGGTAAAATAATTTTTGTGTCGGTGTATATTCCACCCCATAACTCCACTGTTTGGCGACAGTCTCGATTAATGAACGCGTCAGTTTATCAGGATCTAGAAACCGAAATTCTAGCAACTGCCCATCCGATATGCTCATTATAGGTGGCGATTTCAACTCTCGTACGGGTGGACAACCGGATTATGTTACAGATGACAGTGATATGCACATTCCTCTCCCAACAAATTACACTATTGACAACTGCAAAAGCAGACAAAGTTTAGACAAACAAACAAATGTGTTCGGCAGACAGCTCTTGTCTCTGCCAGAAAGCAAAGTTGAGAATTCTTAACGGTCGTTGCGCCGGGGACAGTTTGGGAAATTTTACTTCTTTTCAATATAACGGCGCTAGCATAGTTGATTATATAATTATGTCGGACAAATATCTATCGGATGTCGACTATTTCTGCATCAAGTCACCAACGGTGTTTTCCGATCATTGCCAGCTCGTTGTTCACTTAGAATATTCTTCTCTTGATACAAAACTGAAAAAATAAGTTTGATTACACAAAACAAAAATTCACTTTCCGCTGGGTTGAGGACATTGAGGAAAAAGCCAAAGAAATTATGCAAAACCCGAGGATGAGAAATGATCTTCAACAATTTCAAATGAAAGTATTTACAATGGATAGCCAGGGATCTGAAACCGCGGCTGGGGACTTGATGCAGGTAATTAACTCAATATATGTATTAGTTTGCAAACGATCTCCACTCAACAAATTTAACAAAACACCTAAAAGACAATGGTTTGATACTGAGTGCAAGCATTTAAAGTCTGTGATGGAAAAAGTTATACGGGAAATGAAAGATAAACCTTTCGATAAGTCACTTCTCGGTAAATACTTCGCGGCGAAAAAAGCGTACAAAAAGGAAACTAAGTGGAAACGTAAAATGTACTATAAAAACATGTGTGATAAGTTGGAGTCACTAGAATCATCTGATCCCGAATGCTACTGGAAGATTATTAACCAGCTCAGAGCTAAAGAGCCTGATAATAACAGCCTTGATCCTGATACAACTGTAGAGTTTTTCAACCAGTTGTTATGTCGCGACATAACACCCATCGAGAACACTGAACACACTGACACTGTAAAAACTCACAAATTCCCTTTAAACAATGATCCGATTACTGCGGATGAAATATTTGCTGCGCTGAAACTTATGAAAAATAAAACTTCATCAGGGCCGGATAATGTCTCTAACAAACTGTTAAAAGCGATAGTACCGTACATGATTGATGCTATAATCAAAGTTTTCAATCACATTTTCGAATCGGGACATTATCCGCTCGACTGGAGTCAATCATTCCTCACTACTATCTACAAAAAAGGTAACAGACATGATCCTAATAATTATCGAGCGATAGCCGTCAGTTCGGCTGTGGGTAAACTGTTTAATAAAATAATTAACGCCAGACTCAATCACTTCTTGGAAAGTAACAAGCTAATTAGTGATAATCAGTTTGGATTTCGAGAACACAGTAGTACAATAGACAGTGCTTTTGTTCTCAAAACCATAATTGATAAATGTAAATTTTCTAAGAAACCTCTCTATGCAGTGTTTGTAGATTTTCAAAAGCTTTCGATACAGTCAACCGTTCACTTTTATTTCGCAAAATGGCAAATATTGGTGTTCATGGCGTGGTATCAAACATCATGCAATCCCTCTATGCATCGAGTTATTATCGAACAAAAACAAGTTCAGGACTGGGTCCACCTTTGCTATCTACAATAGGCGTGAGACAAGGCTGCGTCTTATCACCCACGTTATTTAAAATCTTTTATAAAAACATTTTTTGATGATAGTTGCGGTCCCATTTCCTTACAAGACATGAAAATTAATCACCTTTTATTTGCAGATGATCTTGTCATGTTTTCTCACTCCGCTTCGGGACTTCAAAATAGTCTTAACAAATTAGAAGAATTTACTTCACGAAATGACCTTACAGTTAATGTTGACAAAACCAAATGTCTAATATTTTCTCACAGAAAACGAAGACTTTGTCAACGTTCAATCTGGGAAACAGAGCTCTAGAATTTTGTAATAATTACACGTACCTTGGAATAATGTTTTCAGATAATTGTAAACTAAATGAAGCCCAAAAAGCTTTATGTCTCAAAGGGAACAAAGCACTACATTGCCTGGTAAATTCCTTTACAGGAAAACATTTGCCGTCGGTAGAAATCCTCTCAAAACTTTTTGATAAATTGATAAAACCCGTTATACTATATGGCAGTGAACTGTGGGGTGTGCAAAATCCGTTATACAAACTTGAAAAGATGCCATGCGAGGCAGTTCATACAAGATGTTGTAAGATGATACTTCATGTCAATAAAAACGCATCTAATCATGCAGTGAAGGCCGAACTTGGTAGGTATCCAGTTACTATTGACGCTTCAGTCCGTCGTTTAAAATATATTGCCAAACTGCAGAACAATGAATCAAATATGCTTCTTCACCACGCTTCCACAGAATCAAAATTATATGCCGATTTCAAAATACTGTCAGAAATGCTTAACCATTATGGGGTACCGAAAGTGGAGGAAATCACCAATTTGGGCAAAACACTGAAACACTTCACCGAAAAACTCAGGAACGAATATTTGAATTCTTTTAAAGAAGAAATTTTTAATGATAATAAACGAACGGGTAAAAACAAACTTCGAACCTATCGAACATTTAAGAGTGATTACGCTATAGAACTATTTCTCATTCATACAAAATCACATGAAGCAAGAATTAATTTTACGAAACTGAGAATTAGCAATCACAATCTCGCTATAGAGAGAGGACGACACATGCAGCCCCCCATACCACTGAGTGAAAGATTATGTCGCGTTTGCTCAACGGGAGATGTTGAAAGTGAAAAACACTTCCTCATTGACTGTCCAGAATACGAATCAGAGAGAAAGCAACTGTTTGATATTGTATCGAATGCCCGGCCGGAGTTCTATGCCTTGAACAGCTTAGACAAATTTCAAGTGATCATGAAAAATGACAATCCCTCAACATGTGCTGCCGTCTGTAACATAATCCAGTTGTTCTTTATAAAGCGTAACTTTTTAATCAGTAATTAGAATATCCATGAACATGAATACATGAATCCATGAATACAATATCATTTTAAGCTCAGGGTTCAATTCATAGGCAAGCATTCAGTCCTGACTAAGAGCATAATTATCAAGCTACATATGTTTACATGTTGTGGAGGCATATTTTCACGCAGATAGTATTGTGTTCTCTGTAAATATTTGTATTTGTATATATTTCTTGAAATTTCCGTTTCATTTCCAACACTCTTCACATTTGTATGAAGGTACAAAGATTGTATTGTAATTTCAGTTACAAATTTATTCATAACTTACTTGTGTGCAATCTGCCTCATCGAAGGTGTTTTTTGCAATAAATCTAATCTAATCTAATCTAATCTATGTAGTGGATATCCGCGCAACCACTGAGAAGCATCGGGATATGATTCGAAACTTGCTCGCCGCCATGCTATATTTGGCTGCGACACAGTTGTAGGCTTTTCGGTATAGACAAAGGGCGTGTGCTCAAAGTTTTGAAAGCCGGTGGGGAATCATTGGCATCAGTTGGTGACATCGACCCCCCCCCCCCCCCCCCCCCTGGGTTGATGTTTTGGGACAGACCACGAAATTCATGTGTGCCTGCTATGGGTGCAAGACATCAGGTACTATGTCTGAGGCAAGAATTAGTGTTTGGACATCTAAAATAGTGAGGAAAGGTGCAACGAAAGTTTCTAGTCTTTGCAGCCTACCTCCAAATACTCAGTCTTTTGCAGAAAATATAAAGCGAGCGCATCTTCAGGAGTGCATTTGGAAGAATGTCTTGGACATGTATCCATCTAACTTGGATCCCACGGACTTTGGCTTCATCAAAGATGAATACTCAAAGTCGCTATTGTCCGTGACTATTCCAACAGACGTTTTATTAGTACCTGACCCCGTGCATTCGTTCGCATCCAGCGGTATAAAGCGAAAAACGAGTCTCAATCTATTCTCCTTGCGTACTCGTGCTGCGTTTGGGTAAATATTCATTACATACCCAGTCGCAGCTCTAGTACACAAAAGTACAGACGTTCATATCGCCATAATTCTGTACTGCTCGAGGACATACACTGGATATGAGAATTATATGTAATTTTAACATCTCTGATCAAAAATTAGGAGGATAGGTTTTCCCTCCCATTATCTTTTTTTTTGGGGGGGGGGGGGGCGAAATAAAATAAAAAATCACACTTTTCTCAAAACCCTAGCCTTATCGATTTTACCTCAGCCCTCGAAATTAGTCCGAACAGATGGCACTGCTTCAGACAGTAAACCAGTAAAAAACAAATCTCAATCTATTTTTTTTTTTTTTTTATAACCATCTTAGATCCAAAATTAGGAGGTCTAGTTCTGTTTCTTATTACTATTCTCTTTTCTCCTTCAAAATCACCCCCCCCCCCCCCCCCGGGATAAGTCCAGTCTCCGAAATTAGCCACAACAGTTGGCACTGCAGTAGTAAACACTGTGGAAAAGTTGTTTCACTTCTTTTATGTTAGAACATTAATGCTGATGAAGTATTTCAGCTATATGATAGTTCATCTAGATGCGTGCAAATGCTAAATAATTTCCCTGTTAAATGTGATGTCAAATAAAGCAAAAATCCGATGGAAGTGGGTCACAAACGCACGACTATATCTGGATATGTTTCATTTTGATGAAAGGGTTGTATATACCTCTCTTTCTTGTGGCTTTCTGGCGTTTCCATCAGAATGAAACATGTATCACTACATGCGTGTTACGTCAGCTCAGGTTGTACATAATGTATATATGTTACTGGCATCAGGTAGTTGTTTCTTATTGTTTTAATTTTCTTTAAGACTACGGATCACACAGTCACTCCTATCAGGCACTGAACTGAACTAATATCCATTGATGCACAATATCTTCCCTGAATTCAATATAGGTAAAGCATGCGATTTAATTTCCTTTCTCTTTGATTACTGTCTTAAGTGAAAGATTATTCGAGTGAATGAAGATGTCAATATCTCATAGTGTCGCCCAGTCTTCCTATGTCATCAACTTCCATGACATAATTATGTTGTGTAGTACATTAAAACACATGGGGGACTGCAAGATTCAGCAGAAAATCCATGGTCCGTTGATTTTACTAGAAAACACGCCACCAACTCTCATGATATAATTATGTTGTGTAGTCTAGTCAACACACGAGAATTGCAAGATTCAACAGAAAATTCATGACCTGTTGATTTTAGTAGAAAAAACACCAGGTAATAAAGCTTTAAACTGGGACTACTGACACAATTCACTTCATCTGTTTGTGGACGACCTGTCTCGATCGTCTGTTACAATTAACTGATTAGGGCACACAAAATAAATTAATTGGTTCTCAGGCCATTTTTGTTCTAATCACTGAGTGAGGGAGGATATTATTTTAATTTTTTATTTTTTTCCCGCGAAAAGGTGAGCATATATTGATGTACATACAGAAATCTAGAAAGTGTATATATACATTGAGAGGCTTTTTACTGTCTTTATACACACAGAAATCTAGAAAGTATATATATATATGTTCCTCCAATAACAAAATGTCAGTACTCCAATTCATAGGCTTCACATGCTTTTTATACTTTTCTCATTATATTTAAATGAGAAAAGTATAAAAAGCATGTGATAGCGGCTCGGTTGAACGTACATGTACTCGACGGCTGGCATCGCACCATGTTGCCGTTTGGAACACCACAAAATATATCTTCTTCTTTATATATATATATATATATATATGTATATATATATATATATATATATATATATATATATATATATATATATATATATATATATATATATATATATATATATATAATATATATATATGTGTGTATATATATATATATATGTATATATATTTCTTTGTAATTTATAAATAGGAAGCCTTCTGCACTCGGTGAAACGGTTATCTGTGTTTGTTTTTTCACTCACATGATGAGCTGGTTGGGAGAAATCCAGGACCGTATCCGTCTTTTTTGTTACAGGACTTGGTAGTATAGTACTGAAAACTGGACTTGAATACTAGCGCAAGATCTTCGCTTAACCCGACCATTCACTTCGAGCTTTCTTTTTTCAGGTGAACATTACCATGTTTAAACACATGTTGCATTTACTATATTTTTTTGTTCATTTTATCTTCTTTTCCTGCTCCAGTGATGATGCCAACCCGTGTGCCCAATGCACTAAACCTGTGGAAAAACGAATGTTTGCCACTCCCACTGATACAAAAAATCCTTCACAAACTAAAGTGAGAATTAAATATGGCGATTGACGCAATGCAACACAGACACTCAGTGGGAATTTTCTATAATATTCTTAACAGAAACTCAGGTCAGTCAGGTGTGTGCTTTAGGCCGTATACAGGTACAGTCCATCTCAGATGTTTATCATTCAGAATACCTCATTGCTCCTCTATAATTACTACTGTTATTATGATAATACTCTTACTCTGTGGTGATATTCACCTGAATCCCGGCCCAGTTCGACCAGCATCAGGCAGTGAAAATTCAAACACAATCTCTATCTTAAACTACAATATCCGTAGCATCCGCCACAAACTGTCAAAAATAGCAGAAGACGTGGACGACTTTGATATTATCTGTTTTACGGAAACACATTTGGATGACAATGTGAATATAAATGAAATATTAATTCCAAACTATTCTGTACCTATTGTACACAATCGTAATCAGTTTGGCGGTGGTGTAGCGGTATATTTTGCGGATCACATCATCTTTAAACAAATAACACACTTGTCATTTGATGACGATATTCTTTGGTTCGAAATTGGTAACAAAGAAAAATTTATTCTCTGCGTTACATACAGATCTGAACGAGAATCGAGCGTAAACTACTGGACAGAACTAGAAGATAGAATTGAAAAGGCTTTAGAAATAAATCCAGCAGTGGTATTAACTGGTGACATAAATTCCAACCTTTTTGATGAGCATAGTAGATTGAATCAATTAATAACCCAATTCAACCTAACAAATGTCGTATCTGAGCCTACACAAATTGGTAGAACGTCTCGAACACTGCTAGACCCATTCATTATTAGCGATGTTGTTACGGTTGCCCAGTCTGGCACACTTGAATTGGGTTTTTCCGGCCATCTTGCGGTATTCGCGCATGTAGTTTGTTCTCACCCAACTCAACCCCTCACCTGACGCGAAGTCTGGAATTACAAAAAAGCAGATTTTGAACAAATGAACAATCTAATTGATGAAACCGACTGGGAGAACTTAATCTGCAAGGAAGAAGACATGGATGTTGCTGTTTCAGCGTTTATGTCTTCTTTCTTGAAGATTGCGGAAAAATGCATTCCACACCATATAGTTACAATAAGAAAATCCGACAAGCCATGGTTTGACAGCACAATCAGACGTGCTCTCCGCCTACGCGATCGATTACGTAAGTCGGCTCTAAAAACAAACAATCCTAACACATGGGCAAAATATAAAGTAGCTAGGAATAAAGTTAATAACATGAAGAAATTTGCTAAAGAACAATACTTCGAAAAAATTGATGATCTGATATCTGAAAATCATGATCAACGTCAATTCTGGCATGTTATTAAAATGTTTCAGAACAATTTTGCGTCTGAACCAGGTATACCAGCCCTTAGAAAGACCGTGGGTGCCTATTCTGATATCTTAGAAACCGATATTGGGAAAGCTGAACTCCTGAATGAAACATTTATCAAGACTAGCTTGTTGGACTCTAAGGGCAAACAATTCCCACCCTTCAAACACAGATCAATTAAATCAATAGCTGACGTCACTTTTACGCAGGAAGACATTGTCAAAATAATCAAAACTCTCAAAACCAGCAAAAGTAGTGGCCATGACGGCATCGGACATAGAATGCTGAAGGAAACGAAATCTAGCGTTAGCAGACCCCTATTTCTGTTATTTAGAAAATCATTGGACTTGGCTGTTTTTCCATCAGAGTGGAAACACGCTGATGTAATTCCACTGTATAAAAAGGGAGACCGCCAAGACCCTCATAATTATCGACCTATCTCTTTACTATGTTGCATAGGAAAAATCATGGAGCGAGTGGTGTTCAAAGACGTTTACAATCATTTTAATGAGAACAATCTATTTTACCATTTACAATCTGGCTTTCTTCCAAATAACAGTACTGTATTCCAGCTGTTGGAAGTCTACCACCGCCTTTGCGAAGCTGTAGACAGAAGTATGCATACGTGCGGCGTCTTCTGCGATATATCGAAGGCGTTTGACAGAGTGTGGCATCAAGGGCTTATTTTTAAACTAAGGGTATATGGAGTTTCGGGAAGTTTACTTAAATGGTTTCATAGCTACATATCATCTAGAAAACAAAGAGTTAAAATTAACAGCTCTTATTCCAATTATGAAGAAGTCACAGCAGGAGTACCACAGGGATCAGTTCTTGGGCCTTTCCTCTTCTTAGTATACATAAATGACATTGTTGACGAAATAGACTCAATCACTCGCCTTTTTGCGGATGACACGTGCTTGACTGAATCATCCAGTAATCCTAGTAATATTGAGTTGAAAATGAACTCTGAGTTAAAAAAGATAAATGATTGGGCCGAAACTTGGTTAGTCTCATTCAACGCGAAAAAGACTAAAGCTGTCCTGTTCACTCTAAGCAAGACAATTTCGTCACTAGAAATTACATTTAATAATGAAGAAATTGAATTCTGTAAACACCACAGCCATTTAGGCCTAACATTGCAAGCAAACCTGTCGTGGTCAGAACATATTGACAGTATTTGTAAAAAAGCTTACGCGAGGCTATCCCAGTTAAGAAAATTGAAATATGTTTTTAATAGGAAAATCCTTGAAAAACTGTATCTTGCTTTTATCTTACCAATTTTAGAATATGGAAATTCAGTATGGAGCTGCGCTCCCGAGTACCAACTCAAACGAGTGGACGATGTTCACTGTGACGCTGCCCGAATAATCACAGGACTTACAAGGTCTGTTTCAAAAGAACGACTTCTGCTGGAAGTAGGTTGGAACAGTTTGGAAAGTAGGCGTCATGTTCAGAAAATGTGTACTTTTTATAAAATTGTTAATCGAACAGCCCCGAATTTTCTACATCACCTACTACCACAACGTGTCTCCGACAGATCTCATTATAGTCTACGCGATGCATCAAATTTTGCCCCTTATCATTGTCGAACGGAACTATTCAAGCGATCTTTTTTCCCTTCCTGTACTGAAATTTGGAATAATCTGCCCGATGCCATTCGCAATAGCACTTCACTAATCGAATTCAAAAGATTGATCTCACCAGCCAATTTCAAACCACCTTCTCATTTTGCGACAGGAACTCGTAAATATAACATCATCCACGCGAGGCTACGGACTGGTTGTAGTGACCTTAATGGTGATAAATATAATAATTACATTGGTACTTCCCCAATCTGTTCTTGTGGCAGAGGCGTTGAGGATGCAGAACATTACTTTCTGCACTGCACCAACTATGACGACATTCGTCAAACCCTATTTGACGAATTGAGACGAGTAACAAGTGACAGGGCTACAATAGATTTGTTACTTTATGGGAGCCCATCATTGTCATTCAACAGTAATGCATGTATTTTCCTGTCTGTTCAAAAATTTACTCGGGACTCACTCCGGTTTAACCCAGACCACGGCGCATAGATGCAACCATGTAGGATATGACAGTAATAACGTTCAATACGGGTCAGGTGGCACAACATACATGACGTACCGACTGGTTTTATACATGTAGTTGATACTGTTTCTTGCGGCACTGCATCAGCCAGAGACACCGGAAGCAGGGTGTGTGAAGGGAGGGCATCATCACTATATGTATATAGTGTAGTATGGAGCAGGTTTTTTCTTTCTTTCTGTTTTCCTTATGTTTTTCCTTTTTATTGGTAACTTTTTCACTATCTAATTAAGTCTTTCTTTTTATCTATCCTAATTTGTTTTTCATAATTTTGTTCTGCCATTGTATTTCTGTTATTCTATGTACAGGAGCGGAGAGTTTTCTAAGTGACTAGCACTTGTTCTCTAATCCTGATTTGCATTTATTAATGGCAAATAAAAATATGTTTAATCTAATTAGTACCTGACACAGTTCTGCGCATGATAAGATGTTCAGGTGCGAGTCAGCTAGGTGCAGCTACAGTGCGTTGAGATTGGCGTGTACTATATTTTGTTCCTGTAATGGGACAGTTGAATGTTGCAATGAACAAACACGTTTGGGTAAAGAAAATGAATCAGCCCACAGCGATAAATGAGCTTCTCATTGCAAGCCCACCAGACTCAGACGTGAAATGTAGAAGTATTGGATCTTCTGCATTATCTTTCCGTGGCTTCAAAATTCTTCCACGCTGAGGTGTCATAATATTTCCTCTCGTTTCATCTACTTCATTTTCCGGGATCATGGTCAGCCTTCTCAGAACACATCTCTATCATTTCTGATTTGGTACATGCGCTGAATCACATTTGAGTCATTGTTTCTCAAATCTGGATCGATATGTGACGACAACAAAGTTGTCCACTGAGGGAGGGGTGGGGTGGGGGGGATTGGAACTGATTTAATAATTCCTGGATCGTTCCTGCCTCAGATACGAAGTCGCGTTAGTGGTTCAGCACCCTACTATTCCATTCCTTGGATATCTGGATTGACCCCCACAAGTGATGGGGATTTCAGTTTATGTTATATTTCCGCGGCTGCATTGTGGCCTACATAAAATTGCGGCCTGGAAATAAATCTGAACAGAAAATCCCGTTTCAGCCTGTGAAATACATAACAATAAGAGAAAATCTGGAAGAGACCCATTTAAATAATTTTTATAATACTGTATTTGACGACAACAGGAAAAATGGAAAAAATAAACTGAGAACTTATCGAGAGTTTAAGAACAAATATCACCTGGAGCCTTATTTGATTTATACAACATCCCCCGAGGCGAGAAACATATACTCGTTTGCGTATAAGTAACCACAAACTTATGATAAAAATGGGGAGGCATATGCAACCACCCACCCCCGTAATGAACGCTTATGCGCGGTGTGCGACTCAGGTGCAGTGGAAACAGAATGTCACTTCGTTATGGAGTGCGGTGAATATGCATCTCTCAGAGAACGTGCATTTAACAAATTTGAACGTGAATACCAAGAGTTTGTTGAGATGGACACATCCGAGAGATTCATATTCCTGATGAGAAACAATGTGCCACAGCTGTGCGGTATCATCTGTAATGTGACCCAACAATTCTTAAAACAACGAGAACAAGTTTTGTCAATCTGACACCAAGAAGTGACATTAACAATATTACATTACAACCACTATAAGCCTTAATATTTACGTTTGTCATTCGGAATTAGTAGTGTTCTATGTTTCTATTTTTGTTGATTTTGTATATACAAAGCAATCTGCCTTTGTTCTGGTGTATCCTATCCTATCCTATCCTATCCTATCCTATCCTACACGAGCTACGTCCCACGAGCAAACGGCGCAGCAAGGTCAAAGATGCCTATTTTTTGTCGTCATGAAGAGCTAATTTGGTAAATATGTATTCATATCCAGTGTAACACCAGTTTATATATATTGAGGGTCATTTGTGAGAATTAAATGATTTTTTTTTGCAATTTTAAGCCGCCATCTTGGCGGATATCTTTGATACCACTATCAAACATTTTAGCTAAAATACATAATTGTTCCAGAAAAACCCAATCTTTGTGCTAATGTTATGTTTTCAAATCCTTTTCCCACTCCAAGGGGGCAAAGACCCCCTTCTTGTTGGAAGGGCGGCCATTTTGATTTCTCAAATCCCCCAAGGCTGCCGACGCGGCAACCGATGGATTTTTCTAAATGATGCTCAAGACTACCGGAATGCGCTGAGAAAAACACTTTATACGCTAAACACGCATTGGTGTCTTGGCGTTTGGACTAAGTTACGGGAACCCAAAAGTGAAATACATCTTTCAGGTGACTGTTTAAGTCGTGAGGAACCCCCTCCCACAAACTGATTCTGTGGTGGTGGTATTATGGTATTATGGTGAAAAGATAAGTCGGTACAGATAATGTTCGCCCATCCCCCCTCCCTTCTCTCTCTCCCGCTTCTTGTTCGCTCTTTCTCTATTTCTCTCCTAACCGTGGAAAAAGTTGAGCATACCCCCCCCCCCCCCCCTACGCCCGCCTGTAGACAGCCAAAACTTCACTAGACGCCACTCCTAAGTCAAAGTATTACCTATACACCTTATAAGGGAGCCAAAAATAAGTAGAATTCTCCCTGCCTTTATCCCTTTACCTAACATGAAAAGCAGACGACACTTGCAAACAAAATTCTTGAATAACTATTTTTTTCATTTTTTGTCTCAAAAACATAGGCTATGACCCCTGTTTGGAACGAGCTTGTTCCAAAGAGGGGTCATAACCTATGTTTTTGAGACAAAGAAATAAAAAAAATAATGAAAATTAATTGGTGATTTTTGTGAATAGCGCTGACCGGTTTTGGCCGTTACGTTAGATAAAGGGTTAAGAGCACTTTCAGAATGGACATTTCGCGTCAATCCAAACTTGATTCAAAACTTGATTCTCGTTGTTTTCCTTGCGAGAATCATTTGCGAGAATCGCTTCTGGTCCTCGCATGAATTGTAAGCTCTGCGCCTCTAAAGCGGTCTGTCGGCCAAGTAGAAAAACACTTCTGCAGACCTCTGAACTTCTGACAAACAAATCGATGGAGAGTGGGTTGAGTGGCCTGGCCTTTTTGTCCATGCCACCGATTGCATGTTTGTTTTCAGGCACTGATTGCTGCATGTGCTATATTGAATTTTCGTCATTGCATTTTTGACTTATCTCGCGCCAAAATTACGAACCACCACATGTTTAACACAATTATTGATGCTATTGTCTGGTGTTCAAGACAAGATGGCAGCAAACAAATTAACGGGTTATTCCTTTAAAGACAAATACAAGCAAACCCAGCCAATATCTCCAGTCAGACAAAATAAATGAAACAGTTGTTTGTAACCAACAGTAGCGAAGAGATTGTGAAAAGAAATTTTCATTATTACTCATCGCCACACAAAATGACACAATGAAGTGGATCGGGGCCTTCGCGTGATCAAGTCTTCTATGATTCAAAAGATAATACCCTTTACTGTGACAAGAATTTCGGCATGTAATTGCCTATACTGCCGATTTGTAACAAATAGGGTACGATACATGCAAAACCAGAATGCAACCACAATATAGCTCTGTTTCCGATGTAACTTTCTTCATTAAGTGTGCTCACACTTTGCGTCCATGCATTATGCGGTCTCCTCCTGACACGCGTCGAACCCTTCTCATTTGTTACGAGAGTTTAGTTTTCCATCCCCAGTCATGATTTTTTTGTGTGTTATCCCTTATCGATGTCGGTATGGGGATACTGAAATGGTGTCCGTCCGTCCGTCCGTCATCAATGTTTGTTCACTTGACTTTCCTACATTTCTTTTTTACGAAATTTGGTGCGAAGTGTAAGTATGGAGTGCAGATGTGAACGTGGAAATGAATTTTAAATTTTTGTTATCGATTTGACAAATTTTGTCCGAGTTATGACCATTTTTGTTACCAGATAACTTTTCTATAAAACTAATAGTGCATCCTTATATCTGCGTATCTATCTTTATCTGTTTATTTGTTATACAATCGGAGAGAAATTCCTCAGCTTTTCACTGGGTTATGGGCCTTTTTATCGTTAAATATCACAAATGTTTGTCCGCATATCTCCCACATTTCTTGCTGGATTTTTACGAAAGTTGGTGTGAAGTAGGAGTTTGAAGAATAAATGTGCATGGGGACAGGAATTATCAATTCCGCAGTTTTTCCGGAGTTATGCCTCTTATATTGTGAAATGTCTTGTTCAGTTGCTTATCTGTTCTCGCCCTGTTGGGGTAATTTTTTCAAAACGTAGTGTGAATTATGAGTACGAAGTGTAAATATGCATTCTCAAAGGGGTTTTCGATTTGACAAACTTTGTCAGAGTTATGACCCTTTTATGAACAGATATCTTTTCTATAAAACCCATAGTGAATCCTAATGTATCAATGTTTATCTGCCTGCTAATTGTGTACCCCAACTACTTAGAGATATCGAGCTGCAAACTGACACTTAAAGGTAAATATTTATCGGAAGTAACATGGTCAGGGGAACTTTTATGTCTATCGTTATGTTAACCCTTCATCCATACAGGGAGGCACTTCTACATTTAGAGATATCAAGGTCAACATTTGGCAAATATGTGTAATTTTGTATCAGAAGTAACATCGAAATGGGTGATAATGTCAGCGCGACATTGCAGCGCTATGATTCATTCAATCCTTTCAGACACCTGGAACTGGCGATTTATACATTCTGTTATATGCAGAGATTAATATATGGGACAAAAAGCGTCGATTTTGAAAAAAATAAGGTGACTCTTTAACAAAACCACAATGCCGGTTGTGCAAAAGTGACGCTTGTTATTTATCATTGGTGTGAAAGACTCCGTTTCGATTAACTCCTAGCACGCTGGTGTACCCACTACTCAGTAATAATAAGGATTTTAACACGACTGCCTGATGATTTTCATCTTCACATATATTGATATCACGTATATTAAAATGTACTGCCTGTAAATATAACTGAGTCAAATATGTACCTCTTATACTGATGTTGGTTTTAGAGAGAATAAAGAATTGAATTGAATTGGTAGTATTTCACATTTTTCGTCATTGACTCCATATTGCACATGCAGCATGAAAAATTTAACAAATTGTATCTTCTTTGACAGAGCTCAATGAGCTATGTCAAACAAGATACAATTTATTAAATTCTCAGTTGCCTTGCGGTAAGATTTTACTGCTAAAGACTTTGGTATTTTGACATCAGTGTGCAGAGGGTTAAATAAATTAACTTGACTTCGAGAATTTATCGGATATTTGAAAAACAAAACACTGTAGTTTTTCAACCCGAACTGGTTAGCCGATCACTCACAGAAAATTCCGTGCAAATGTCATATTCCACATTCGTCCGAATTAACTTTCTTAGAGGGACAAAGGTGGGTGTGTGTTCGCGCAAGTCTAGTTTCACGTACACGTCAGTGAAATCTATTTCAGATTGCCATTGTCGATAAACGGGCTGAAGATTTTTTTTTGATACATAACTACATTTATTTGAAATGATACAAAGTATTTTTTCTTTGTCGAATAATGTCCAATTATTGCTAAAATAATGCACAGTTGTTGTTCATGGTGATAATCTATTCGAACAGCATTAAAGTTAAATTTATATATTGGTGTTTAAGGTCGCATATTTCTACAGAATGGCTAATCGTGACCACAACATCGATATGTAAAGTCAAGTCCAGCCGATCGTTTATACCCATGTTGCTCATTTTAGAGTACATTCACACTTTGCATTGGTGACTGGGTCTTATTTTACCAGTAAACAGAGATTGTTTACCATAGTAAACAAACACTTCTTCACTTCCCAGGATTCCTACACGAGGAATCGGAGTTAAAATTAGAAACCACGTGTCTTTAGACCTGATGTCACGGGGATTATTTACTTCCGATAACTTTCGGATAACGTCGCTTATATCTTCGTAACATAGTGTTTTCTGAAATTTCGTCTGCTTTAAAGCTTTTTAATCACAGATTTAAGTAATATCGCGTTGCTTATAATGTTCGTATACAGTGTTTTTTTACATGCTCTTCCACATACAATCAAAATCTTAGAGTCGATATTTTTTTTTCAAATTAGCGACTTATTGTCCCTTCAAGTTATCAAATGAAAATAATTATATTCTGTCCAACCTAGAAAATATATAATACAAAATTACAGTACCAGGTCACATATGCTACTTATACAATAACATTATTTTTGAGGGCGTTATGGTTCATTAACGGCCCTACGAAAATGATTAACAGCCCAAGGGTCTATTAGTGGCCCGAGACGAAGTCGAGGGCCACTAATAGGCCCAAGGGCTGTTAATCATTTTCGTAGGGCCGTTAATGAACCATAACGCCCGTAAAAAATAATGTTATTTGTATTATTATCACATTTCAAAGAGGTTGCATGTTAAACCAAGAAAAATCAAGATTGCTATCATTGATATATTATTTCAACACAAATAAAATTCAAGGCACTGAACTTTTCTCCGTGTTTTCCAAATCGTCTTCCCCCAACTCACTCGATTGTGACATTTTGAAAAAATGAACGCTGAAATTTATTGAAAATTGACGCGTGTCGTCTGTTTATCAACACGGTATTTTTAGCTAAGTATTGTCATGTGATTAATCAGTTGACGCCCAACGCAAACAAGTACCGAAAGTCATTTGTTGTACACGAGATTAGGAAATTTTAAACTCCGCGATTTTTCATGTCAAACCTATCAACTTTTCCACACCAAACCTTATAAAATCATAAATCGGAATTTTTTCCGGAAGTATTACAAATATTTTCACAGTATTTAAGGCCCTGGTTCACCTGTGAATAATCCGTTTAAAACTGAAAATTTTACTTAACTCGGCGTGTCGTGCGTTTGCGGTTTTCACCTGGCCGCTTCCCACGCTGATAAATTGAATGCCTCGCACTTTTGATTGCTCATTATTATCATTTTTCAATGTAGTAGATGTGTGAAATTCCCACACAATCATTGTCAGCAACTAACTCATGCCTCAAATGTGAATGTAGGCCCTAAATCGCAATTCTTTCACGCCAAAGATCACAAAATTCCGCCATCACATCTCTCTTCTCCAAATATTCAAACTCAAAGCAGTGTTCCATCCCCTACATCCGGAGATGTGCGGGCCGCCGGGCGATATTGAAACGAATTTTTCATTATTGCCCGGGAACCCGGATGTGAACGGAAACATATGAGTTTTGTGCAGCCCCCGAAAATGAAAATATTCGCCAGGGAGTGCCCTATAAAGTGATAATAATTAGTTTTATTGTTTCAGTTGGACATAAAAAGAATATGCCCATAGCAGCTTGGTGTACCAAATGTTCACCACAAGCGGTGAAGTGGTGTTAACCGCGATCCATTGGTGAGCGGTTAACACCACTTCACCACGAGTGGTGAACATTTGGTACACCAAGCTACTTTGGGTATATTTTATTTATACCACGATCGTCAGATTATTAAGAGCCGCTATTATTTTTCCTCGATTTTCCGCCGTCAATTTTATCGTCGAAACGAAACAGAAAAAGAAACGCGCAAATCACGGGACCTTTTTCATTTTAATAACATAATAACATACTATTTCGAGTTATGGATGCTTTATTAAAATGAAACAACGCCTGTTTGTTAATTTTGGTATCATATGAGGTAAACTCATTTAAAAACCTAATAAATAATTGCCGCTTTTATTTCACTTTTCGCGGGACGATGAGCAATAAATTTAGACAAGTTTGCATCCAGGTCGAGGTCACCAATGGTCAACTTGGATGTAGTTCCACTGTAGGTGTAAATTTTAACTATTGAAATCCCATTGCTGGCGTATTCACCACAGACACACGTGTTCACCAGGTTTGGTGTGTAAAGCTAAAATTTAGGTCATATTTTTATATATAGTAGAATAGGTAATCATGGTATAACGTGATTTACACGATATTTGGTGCTTTGAATAGGGCGTTAGGAAATTATCGAATATAAAGAATTCCGATTCTGGAATAAGCAAAATCCATCCATGTACAGGTGCAATTGCAAACGTTCTGACATCGATAGAGCGCACTTCAGGGCAACGCACAAGTGCTAATTACCCATTTACTGATCCACTGTCCAAAAACCTTCTGAAAATTAGGTCCCGTAATGTTAATGCCTTAGGATCCGCAATTCTTCTGAAACAAACGTTCAACAACAATTTATCATGTATTCGAAAAGTACTCATTTCTCGGATGAATGATTGTGCCGCGTGGGGCTGTCATGGCAGTGCACATGAGCGGTATGTTGTAATGTCATTACTGCAGTGAGTCGTGGCGTTAGTGCAACATGGAGCACGTATTAAAATGTGGTACGGTTTACTATCAACCATTTTGTTTATATTATAGGCCACCATGCTGGATTTTTAAGATAGCACATGCGTGTTATGGCGGCGAATGGTATCATATAGACTGGGAGTTCCCGATGTGTTCGGTTCTACTAGAGTATTTTAGCCCTCGCATCGTGTTAACTAAGATCAAACTCCTAGTTTCTTGCCAAGATAAGATATGTTTTGTGTACTCTTGAGCTATTTTTTCCTACGTTTGAGGATAATTTCTGGATTTCGTGGGTAGCACATAATTGCGGAATGACATTTAGTAACAGAGTGGTCACGTTGTATTGGGATTTGCTCGACTGTTCCCATGTGTACTCTGGGAGGTGGGACTCCTACTTTTACTATTAGGTTTTTCGATTGTTCCTCCTTCTTCCAACCTGGTTCCACCTGATCTTGATCTTGTTCGGAACAAAGGATGAATCCTTTATCATTTATCTACATGTGGAATCGTCCATGAAGATTTAAAAAAAAACTGCATGTATCTTCTTTGACCATATGTACACGACCCGTGATCATTCCATCGTATGTGAGAATGCCAGTTGACCGTTAGTGCCGAGATGTGGTTGGGTGCTGGTGCACTCTGTGTTCACAAAACATTCAACCCACCCAAAGGGACTTAACTGTCTTGGGAATGCTACCACTACCTTCCATCACTATCATGCTACTACTGCTGTCTTCTAACACTGCTACTATGTTCTACGACAACTATACTGGTAGTTGTCACTACGAATGTTGTTACTTCTGGTATACTAGGCTCAGAGACAGATCCAGACCCTTGCTAAATGAGTGGATTTGGTGTTGAGAGGTTATTCGCTGAAAGTGAAAAGTTAAATGTATCGTATTAACTGATGAATCTCCGCATTTGGTAGTATTGCAATACAGCCCGTCGTATTATGTCACTTTCAGGGTGCGCCTTAGGAGACAAGCTCTCAGGGTGTCCGAGAGATTTCCGAGATTTGATTTATTTCCACATTTCACCTCGGATGAGGTATATAAAGTAACATAATTTATCTTTTATATTAAATAAGATACATATCTGTGGTAGTCATAAAATATATATATTAGAGTAGTACGTCTCTCTCTCTCTCTCTCTCTCTCTCTCTCTCTCTCTCTCTCTCTCTCTCTCCTACCTCCCCCTCTCTCTCTCGCACCCCTCCCACCCTCCATCCCCGCTGTGCCCTCTCTGTCTCTCTCTCCGTCTGTCTGTCTGTCTGTCTGTCTGTCTGTCTGTCTGTCTGTCTGTCTGTCTGTCTGTCTGTCTGTCTCTCTCTCTCTCTCTCTCTCTCTCTCTCTCTCTCTCTCTCTCTCTCTCTCTCTCTCTCTCTCTCTCTCTCTCTCTCTCTCTCGTGGATATTAACATTATTATAATCAGTTACAGTGGTTGATAGCCAGAGGTGTGTGGTGTGGGATGGTGTGTGGTAGAGTGGAGTGGGTAAGTATAATCTAAGTATTGAAGCGAATTCCACCAACAATATAGTGGGCTTAAATTAATTACAAGTATGTATCTTATCACCGTTGGATCTAATTAAGCTTGTGTGACTTAATTTTAGTACACGATGAACTCGCAGGCACACGCACGAAGGGAACTAATCTGAATAAAGATAATCTTCGGTAATTTCAAAGGGTATTTAGTATTAAAAGTACTGGTTACAGTGTGTGCTCCTTTCTTCCAACCACATGTAGTATTTACCCGAGGTACTTTCCTTCCTTGCATCACACGAAATTTCGGTAGGAGACACTAAGCCCCTTCTACCTACTAAATTAGTTGAGAAATAACTTATCGATATTTAAATGAGAAGATATAGGGCACTAGTCCATCAGACGAAATTTCGGTAGGGGAGACTAAACCCCTTTACCTCCTTGCTAAAAGGACATTATTTGAGAAATAACCTACATAATCGATATTTAAATGAGAAGATATATGGTACCAGTCCTACCGACGAATATAGGGGCGGGGTGGGAAGGGAAAGTTGAGTGGAAATAGTGACTCTGCACGCTGTGATACAAGGTCAGACACTCGGGAATACTAGAGACGTCATAGTGTGTTGACTTCTCTTAAAAACAATAAACTATTTTTTTCTAAAACTCGTTCTCACAATTCCTTGTAACAGGAGACCAGTCTAATTCCGTAGGGAATCTGGTATGGGCTACTGCCGACTTTTCGTGTAGTTTCGGGCAGACTACCGTTGATTTAATGTGATGTCCCTTTACCCACAAATAACATTCGAATAAGAGTAAAACATGGGAGAAATGACTTTGGGGACGGTAACTTGCTTATCAGCAGGCATACAGTATGTACTCAGTGACATCACCATTTAAGCAAAAACATATATTTTTTATCAATTTCACTTGACCCAGAACGATACAAAGTTTCCGTTATTTATGACAAGCGAAATGAAAAGATCTAAATTTACCTTATAAGTCGTCAATAAGATTATCACGCCTAGCAATTTTCTGAATGATTATATCGCTGAAAGGTGAAAACTGAGCGTGGATGAGATTGTTGTTGCAATTATTTACCTGTTTTATGGGTTTTTTTCGGGGTTTTCCACTTTTTTTTGGGGGGGGGGGGGGGGTTGTGTAGGGGAGGGGGTCTTTTATTTGTTATATTTCCCCTCTGTTATTCTATAGACACATTACTATTACACAATTCGTAATATGTTGATGGAATAATGCGAAAAACAGCGAGACCACCCAATAAGTCGTCGCCTGAGTGCTAGAATGTCCTTATGTCCCATAGGGGACGTAGGACATTCTAGCACTCAGGCGACGAAGTGTCAAAACGCTTTTTTCTCATTTCCTTTGGGTTTGTCAGTTTGTCAGTTACATTTTCAATTAGACCAGGAAAATATGTTGTTGGTTTAGTTTTCTCACCATTCCGAAATTGGGACTTATAAAGAAAACCTCTATGTAAGAGTGGTCAATTTACGGACACGTTTTGAAAGTAAAGAAGGAGCAACTCTGAGGCAGCTTTTCAAAAGACCGCTTGAAATTAATAACATTCTGAGTCGGGGAGGGGGGTGTACGATAGGGAGTTCTGCAAGACAATAGGTATGATGGTGGGGGGGGGGGGGGGTACACAGGACCCGATTACACGTATTTTCCACATTTTTCATTTGCTTCATTTAGCCTTTGCCATCTGATTAGTTTAACCCTTTACCTAACATGAAAAGCAGACGACACTTGCAAAAAAAATTTTTGAATAACTAATTTTTTTCATTTTTTGTCTCAAAAACATAGGTTATGACCCCTCGTTGGAACGAGCTCGACGAGCTCGTTCCAACGAGGGGTCATAACCTATGTTTTTGAGGCAAAAAATGAAAATATTTTGAAAATTAATTGGCGATTTTTGAGAATAGCGCTGGCCGGTTTTGGCCGTTACGTTGGGTAAAGGGTTAAACATATTTTATTTGCCACAATGAATGCAAAAAGGTTTGGAGAACAAGTTTTACGACTTACATAAACTCTTTTCCTGTACAAAAAACAACTAATTTAATTGCGGCATACAGCTAAATAAAATAACTAACACATCTACAGAGTATGAGAAAAAATTATAAACTGGAGGTTCATCAAAGTCGAAATACATCAGAAAAGAGGAAATGAAAGAGATAGAGGTTATCGTCAGAATGCAATGTGGATCTCTACGCCATGAGAGGTGAGTACCACCATCTTGTTTACTCACAAAATTCACCCTCCAATACATAGGACGGGTGGATTTATGTAAATCGGCAACATTTGACAATAAATGTTTGCACAAAACATTTTCATTACCAGATAAGATAGTGGTAATATGCAGTAAATCACTAACGGTCCTCATGTTACAAAAAGATAATTCATTTAACATTGCCAGTCTCTGGGTATTAAACATTGGACAATTAAAAAGAAGTGGGTGGCATCTTTGATTTCGTAACCGCAGTCACAGCGCAAAGTTGGGGAAATAAAATTAAGGAACTTGTGATTGTTTGGGTCACTACAATGATTGCGAAGTCCACAGTGCAAGATATTTGCTCTTCAGCTTCCAGCATAGAAATAAACAGAGGGTTTTAGTATGGGATTTCTATCCGAAATTATTTGTTTACGGAAGCCCATTAGTGTGACGGGAAAAATATCTTTACGAATATTCGCAAACCTTTGCGAATATTCGCAAAGGTTTGCGAATATTCGCTAAGATATTTGCGAATATTCACAAAGGTTTACGAATATTTGCAAAGGTTTGCCAATATGCGCAAAGATATTTGCGAATATTCGCAAAGATGTTTGCGAATATTCACAAAGGTTTGCGAATATTCGCAAAGATATTTTTTTCCCCGTGGCACTAATGGGCTTCAGTACATGTAGGTGCTTGAATTCATTAGGAGTTTTGGATAGCTTGTTAAAGAATATTCCACAATTCTCTAACAGACGAAAACAATGATTTTTTTTTAAATCTCCTATTCTGCATGGGGATATATTAAATTTAGATGGGTTTCTAAAATTATATGTCGCCGAGTCGACAGTACGAGATGGGAGAAGTTCTGTTAAAAACTCGGGTGACCAGTGGTTGATAATCTTATAGAGTGCACAGGGTGTGCAAAATATTATTCGGCCGCGATGTGCTGTTCAGCCATGTTCCAAAATAACACTATTAACTGGAGTAGAACGAGTAAGCCCAGTGATGATTCTAGAGGCGCCGCACTGCATCCTACCGATTCTTTTCATTTGATAATAACGGAATCAATCTCATATTATGTTCCCATAATCCAGCAAAGGCAAAATAAAAGCAGAGTAAATTTGTTACAATAGTTTTCGGGGGTAGTATGTATTTTAGATTGCTTTCGCGTTTGTGGGGCAAGTGTCGTTTGCAAAAAGCCTTGCAAGAGAATTTAGATTTCAACAATGTCATTGATGTGTATCATAAATGAAAATTAGTAAAGATATTGTTGGCCTAATCCCCCCCCTCTCACACACACACACACACACACACACACACACACACACACACACACACACACACACACACACACAGTCTTGTCTTCCCTACATACCGAGGTACCCCATTGTTTGTCCTTTGTGTGGACTAACGGTTTCTACCTCGTTTTGCCGGTACAGTTCTGGGAAAACAACCGAGGTAAAGGGTTTCTTTTGTCTTTTGTACCTCGGTAAGGCGAAACACGCAAACTCTTTTGTCTAGTTACCTCGTCAAGTTGGTAAGACAAACGCACACACACACACACACACACACACACACACACACACACACACACACACACACACACACACAGTCTTGTTTTCCCTACATACCGAGGTACCCCATTGTCTGTCCTTTGTGTGGAATAACGGTTTCAACCTCGTTTTGCCGGTACAGTTCTGGGAAAACAACCGAGGTAAAGGGTTTCTTTTGTCTTTTGTACCTCGGTAAGGCGAAACACGCAAACTCTTTTGTCTAGTTACCTCGTCAAGTTGGTAAGACAAACGCACACACACACACACACACACACACACACACACACACGGAAAAGTTGGGGTGGGCACGGCCTCCGGTTCCTTCGTCCCTGTTAGTGACTCTTCTACTCATGAATGAACTGGAATATTCCGAGGTATTAATATCGGCTTTTTTCAAAGCATAAACTCCATACAACCAGGGATATTGTCATATCAAAACTGAAATCACCTTTTTAACGATGGTCTTTAATGAAGCGTTGGTCGGTAAACCTGCAGAATCTTTCATATCAAATATCATTAACTTCAGACACGTAAAAGCCATCCATCTCATACAACTTGTCAACGGCTCATTAGTCACAACTACAGAATACTTAGAAGCCGATTGATTCACGATGAAATGCGTTCAGCTATCTTGAGGTTTATTGATATTTCCACACCGTTCGTGGATCTCAAGATGAGAGGTTTGGTGGTAAGGAGAAATGACAGGCGAGAAAATGCAAGGACGCGTAAAAGATTGATGAATCGGAATTTAAAAATAATATCTGGATTTTTTTTTATCAGCGTTTGTCGCATTTCCGATTTATAATAGATGGAAGACTTCAGTCCTATCCGGTTCGTCTTTGTACTTTTATGATTTCAATTACTTACGCGGAAGCGCAATGCCATGTTGGATGGAAAATATAAATCAATATATACAGCAAAAGAACACATTTATTACACCAGGTTATTGTTGGTTCGGACACAGAGCGCACTGTCTTGACCGCTGCCCCTGACCAAACCAAAATACGCTGTGATTTGTACAAAGACTGAGTAAAAATCCTTATTTCCAAATGAAACAAAATACTTTAACCATGGTGAAAAAACAAGAATACACAAATAGCAGGCTATATGGCTAAAAAAAAAGTACCCATTTTTAATTATTAATTCATACCTTCTGTTCGGTTATGCTAGAACAAAAATAAAAATACAGAAAATTTAATACTTATGTATAATAAAATATTACAGATATGGATGTCATTGGAACTGGCTCATTGAGCCAGTTCCAATGCATTCCATATTTGTCTGGTTTTATTAAGAAACTTACAAAATACAAATTTTAAGTCAGTTTTTTCCACAATTTAGGTTAAATTATTAAGTACACCAAAATTCTTGGAAATAAATCCGTTTTCCTTTTGTTTTCCAGGGTGTATGGGAGTTTACATCGGTCTGGGAACTCATACACCCTTCGGCTTCGCCTCAGAGTGTATGAGTTCCCAAACTTGTGTAAATTCCCTTAAACCCTGGAAAACACAAGGCTAACTAATATTACACTTCCTTGTAAACTGCACATCCGAGGAGCATGCAAGTGGTGCGCTGAAGATAAAATAAACGATTTTGTTTTGGCTTGCAAGATGGACAGGATATGCGTCATCGGAAATAATGTGTAACATTCACACAGGGATCCGCCTCCCTCCCCCCACATATAAACACCGTCGGAATATTGTCGTCGTAGAGAAAAACAAATGTGTTGATATATCCGAGCATCAATATCATTTCTTTGGAAGCTCTCTCCGATAGCACCCCGGTGTGAAGGCTTGGACTTATCACAGAGAGAGAGAGAGAGAGAGAGAGAGAGAGAGAGAGAGAGAGATTCGGACTCACACCAATGGAAAACACGCAGTCTCCGCAACGTAATATTTGACAATTCGTAGTATGCATATAGCGAGCTTGGTTCCGCTGTCAGAACCATTGCTGCTTTGTTGCTTTCCGGAATTAAGAAGTAGAGAGACGGCGCCCGCCAGCTATCGCTGTGCATTCAGAGCCCGTTCGGAATGGGCGCTTACCACGTAACGATAGCGAACACGGGATGTGTCGTCGGGAGAGGGTGTCCACCTTTCGTAGAAGAGGAAGGTCCGGGGAATTTTTTGATAATTTTATGCTCTCAACTCATCAAAAGGTAGCCATTGCTAGCTGTACGGGCTGCGCGCTACACGCAATTAAAATGGGTTAAGTGCAACTAGCAAGATGATCAAATACTCGCTATGTTGAATATTCCTGAAGATCAAGCAATTTCGGGTCTTGAAATTGTAGAGGAACGGCGCACCCCCTCAGAGAATGGTTGGGGAACGACGTTTACCCAGGAAACCATCAATGGTCAGAACATAGTGGCTACCCTTATTGCACGGAAACAAAAATCTATTTAAAGAAATGGTGACATTTGACCCGAATGTATCCCCCAATCATCAACAAATTAAATTATTTGATCCTGGCACCACCTAAGCCTCGAGACCTAATGTAATCATTATCAATATTATTACAATGTCTATCTGATCTGTGTATCTAATCCGTGATTCATAAAACGCCAAAGCACTTTGGCTATAGTCTTGATCTGCTTCCTCCCTCCGGTGATTGAGAGTACCTAAATTATTAGTGTTACTATTGTTGTTCTCTACCATTATTTTCTCCACGTGAAGCCAGAGAAGTGATGTAAATCCTCTGAATAAGATTAAGTCTGCCCCAGGTGCAAAACAGGAGCAGTGCAAACGGTAAGGTTGCAAGTTTCTTATGTGAACAACATTATAATAGACTATTGGGAAACTTTGTCATAATATAGTTACATCTGCTAGAAATATTTGTTTGGTAATACCCTACATTGCCCTCAAGTCTGGATTAGCACCGCCCAGTCCACTATTATGTGATTAAGAATCATAGTGCAGTATCCATGATTTTGTGCGATTTTACAAACCTATGGCGAGTACATTTCTCGAGCATAATCTCATACCAAGTGGACTGGGCATCCATATATCTACGGTCAGTGGTTCGTATCCAAGTACGTTAGAACAGTTATATGTTAACTCACGATATGTATACAAAGTGTTCTTCAGTTAATAATTTATAGCCACAGACTGAGCAATCTGCATGCAGATCTGGGTGACCACAGGAAGACAGCCATTCTGGCTATATGGTCACCCGGCAATATATTATTAGTTACACAGTTTGTTGGTGGCCTAATATGGTATATATGGTGTCAGTTAATTTCATATTGAACGAGAGCGAAGCTCGAGCCAATATGGAATTAACTAACACCATATATACCATATTAGGCCAACAAACAGTGTAACGAATATATCTTGCCGACAGCTGCATCGATGCACAGAACTAATAACAGAAGCGATCAAAATTAAATGAGAGAATTCTCACAATGTGTTCACGTGTCTTTGCCTTGTTACAATTTATGGGAGAGTGCCTACAGGCACTCTCCCATAAATTGTATCAAGGCAAATTCATACCTACCAAACAGTTTCATTTCGAAGGTAACATGACACACATCCACAGAATATGAAACCTTTTTAAGTTGCCTAACCTGCACTTCAGACCAAATATGGGCTTCCAATACTCAATCTTTCAACTTGAAGCGTTTATCGGCTGCCGCCATTTTGAATAATCAATGAACAAAGGGGAGATTACCCATAGCTGGCAGCGTATATTGATGTTGACAGGCAGTATGCAGTATATGGTTTTATATGCAGTCTGCATGTGACATCTTTGAACCAATGAAATTCCCAGATACGTGTAGGAGGTAAGATATGTATTTATATACATACAGTACTTGAAAATTCGCATGTGCATTTTTTTATTGTTATTATTGTATTTACAAGTACATAATTAATTCTTTATAATTTGTTTTTTTTTCACATATATTGCAAAATAAAGTATCTATCTATCTATCAACACCTTATGGGCAATCCAGTTATAGTTTTCTATACAAAAGGAGCTATGGCACGGAATCCAACCATCTGTTTATAGTAACAGTAACCCTGATTTTCGACCTATTGACTCCAAACACATTCGCTTTCAGTGATATCTCATATGCTACATGCGTATGAAGTTATGGTTTCGCATACAAAAGGAAACTAAAGTTATTGTACGAAAACAAAAAAATACTATTTATAGTAACAGTGAATTGACCTTTGACCTTTTGGCTCCGAATGCAATCCTAAGCATCGGCTTCTATAGGCAAAAGGTGTATGAAGTTATAATTTCGCACGCAAATAGAAACTCATGTAATCGCACAGAAACATAAAAACCTAGTTATAATTCATGCGCAAAAGGAAAGTCTTTATTTATTGCACGGAAACCAAAAAGATATTGGAAGTAACAGTGACCCCGGCCTTCGATCTAGAGAACACAAAAGGCATCCCAGTCATCATCCCATTATGAGCAACCTATGTTTGAATTGAAGTATTAGTATTGTGCGATGACGAGTACAAGCGTTATTGCCTGGTAACGAGGGAGGCGAGCGGACGAACGAACGAACAAACAGAAGAGTGACCAAAGTGATTACTATACCCCCCCCCCCCCCCCCCCCTCCACACACACACACTCCTTTCGTAGAAGGGAGGATAATTAAAACCATACTTTGTCAAAGGTTATAGGAAGTAAATTGATTGTTATGCAGGTCTGACTACAGATGGGCGATCTATCCATAGTATCCACTAAAAACTAACTTGAAAACAACCGGAAACAACCTGGAACAATAAAAACACCATTCCACATAGCGGCGAAAATCGCTGTATGTGATTTGTTCCGGGCATATAGTATGGTGACGTCAAGGGCATTAAATGTGCGAAATATGAAAACCCAGAAGTTCAAGTGAGCCTACGTCGCTTGCCCGAGATTAAAGTTGCCCAAACAAAAGCATAAAGCACGATTGGCTGTACAAGAAAAGCCTCAAAGTGGTTTGAGCAATTCACTTGAACAAAAAAAAGAGATTTTTTTACCACTTCAAATCGAATCATAGAGATGAATACAATTATTCTGTGGAGATTGGCAATATTTAAGATTTTAAGAAAAAAAGATGTAATATTTGATATTCGATTCGATTTGAAATCCTCTGTCTGATTCGATTCGATCAGAAATCTAAGACTCACAGCTCCCTACACTTTCGAACAAGTAGATGGAGATGTATATCAAAGAACGTGGATAAATTTGACATAACTCACTGGAATATTTTTAAAGACAAGATACCCACAAATGAACATGTCTTTCTAGACAGCAGCAGAATGCCATGGCTAGAGCGCTAGTGTGACCTCAACTCTGCACATAAAAAAATGTTTCTTGATAGGACGAGTGATAAAGTTGTGCATAGCAGAGGATTTGCCATTGTATAAGAAGCAAAATCCAAGATATGCGTAACAAAGACCATTGGCTCTAAATATGGCGAATCTCGAAGGCTCACATCTAGATGTTGCTACAAACAAGCAAATGAAGTTACAGAATCGTCGGTTAAGGGATATATGATGTGCTGAAGGGCCCCAAGAGTAAAGTCCAAGATGGCCACTGACAATCTTGCTTGTCAGTGGCGTAGCCAGCCCAAAGCAAGTGTGTGTGTGGGGGGGGGGGGGGGGGGGCAAACTCGCAGAGCCTGGCTTAGTTCCACTTTAATGGGGGGGGGGGGGTGAGGGGGGGGAGGGAAAAGCTTTCCAAGCCTTCACATCTCAGAATTTTGCATACCTAAAGTTTGAGATAGATAACCAAGGTAACAATAATCAGGGTTTCCACTAGAGGGAAATAAATGTGTCCGATATGGGGCGGGCAAGGGTCGTTGATGGGGGTTTTTGAACCCTGGAATTCAAAATTTTTTCTACCACGGGCCGACCCATGAATTACAGGATTCAAAAACCCTTGCATCTGAGCGGATGTTTTGCGGTTTTTCATGTATTGACGACTGTCTACTTTTTCACCGACACGGATATAAGGACAAGCAATCTACAAATCTACAACCTAACTCCCATGGACCTTACCCCCTACGATTTTTATTCCATTTTTGGACATATTTCGAGGACCAACTTTGAAGGAAAGTGGGGGTGGGGAGCGTCCCTCCACCCCCCCCCCCCCTCGTGCCCACGCCACTGCTGTTTGTGGAGGATGAGTTGCAGTTCACAACTAGATTTTAACCAGAACATGTACACAGAAGTTAGCTTTGATCAGATTGGGAATACGAATTGTTGAGTGTGCCAAAGGAATGGGTGATTGAATAACTGGTAGAGTGCTGAATTATTTTCAGTCATCACATTTTCTTCACAGGTCTTTGCCTTGTAACAATTTATGGGAGAGTGCCTATAAACACTCTCCCATGAGTTGTAACAAGGAAAATCCAAACAGACTAAATAAGATAGATTCAAAGATAATATGAAGGACATCCACAGTGTTTGAAGCCTTTGAGTTTCAGGACCTGCACTTTAGAGTGAAGCCCAAATATGGGCTTTCAGCACTCAACCAGTTAATAAATACAATCAAAGATGGTTGTCACGTTGGCAATTTTTACCGAAATGTAACGCAACTACATTGCTCGCTTCTTGATGCGGTTCCAAACAAACATAAAATATCAATATAATCGGTTCAGGGATGCAGACTGTAAGGTGTATCAAAGATTGAAGATATAAATCAGAGATAAGCGCATTTGGCCACGTTTTCCAAACTCCGGTGTTGAACCATAATCACACACATCTACTTGCCACTTAAAACGTGCATTATCAAATTAACCATTGGTCAAACGAGGAATACAGGTTAAAGGGAGAATCCAAGGAGGTGACACTGGATAATCCAAGATTGCTGCCACAATGGCCAATTTCCATCTAACGTGATGGCACTCACATGTCGTCCGAAAAGGAGTAAAATCCAAGATGTGTGTTCGTTCATCGGTGGTGAAGCTTAATAGTGCAGCAAAAGGACGGCTGAAATTGATATAGATTATACTGCGCATTTCTACGTAGAAAGCTTTCGCATCAAAATTGATCAGGGACAGCCAATCAGAAATGCATGGTCGGTGGACGCGAATCCGTCTTGTTGGTGCGAGGCTGATCACGTGCTCTCGCTTTGAGCAGAGATTGCAATGGAGCTTGGTAAAATCAAATATGGCTACCTCGGCGGTCATTTTGTCATGACAATGTGACGAAAGCTCATATCTAGATACCGCTCCAAACAAACATATGAAAATTCAGATTTTTTGGTTGAGTGAGCGGACTGTAGAGTGTGCCAAGCGATTTAACAGAAAAGCCAGAGATGGCGTCTAGCTACTATGTTTTGCAAGCCACGGCAACGAAGCTCATTTTACACATAAAATCCCCTGGTGATCGGATGTGAAATATGAGCTGTAGGGCAAGCCAAATGAAGGATAGATATTTTTGCAGATTCCTGTCCCTATACTAGAACCACGAGCATGCACATCAACTCGCAGTAAACCAGTTGGTATTTGTTCATTGCAAGGAACAAGCATAGCAAGTCTGGTTAGAATCTGCCTGCCAGTTGTTTTTTTTAGAAGGAAAATCATTTGTAATCACGACAGGTATCAAAGTATGTCTTAAAATGTGATATTTTTTATTATTTGTTTCCAATGAAGGCAATTACTGGTTTAAACTTTTGCACTATAAAAAATGTTGATGATACCAACTTATTAATTGATAAAACGCTCAGATCTTTTTGATCAAATTTAAAACCTTGTAAAAACCACTGGAGTAACTACGGAGTGAGGAGGGGGGGGGGGGGCTTTATCCCACACCACCCCCAATTATCGCTGCCCCAATGCAAGTTTCACACAACATAGAGCCCAAAAATGATCTCCAAAAAAAGAGCTACACACACTACAAATGCCTCAGATTCGCTCTTACAGCACGAAATTTTGTAAAATTTTTCTCGTGGGTGTGTGTGGTAGGACGTTAGTCCTAACTAAGACCCTCCGGTCGTTGTCCCCTCTTCCCACTTCCATTGAGGGAAGTGCGAGGATGAACAAACGGCCAGTGGGTCATAGTTAGGACTAGGGGAGATCGGAAACCCCACAGAACGGCCTTTCAAATATTAATATTATTTTTGCCCCCCCCCCCCCCCCCCCCTTAAAAAAAAACTGGCTAGGACACTCTTATAGAATCCTGGTTACACACCTGGTCAAAACTTTGGCTGTGGATACCAGGTAAGTATAGGTATAGAGTTCTCCATGTCAGTACACTTTTGCCCAAGTGTGTTACAGGTGTTACCTGGATATCAACAACTTCAGCAACTATATTGTTTCATCACACAATATTTTTGTGATTTCATGGAATATTGACAGTTTGGTAGGGGTGAATAGGTACGAACTTATAAACCAAAGTTTGGGGATAAATCGTACAAAAAACCTATGACCCTTAAGTAATTAAAGCTGCTCTTGCAGCTATTAAAGAGAGCACGACTTTTAGAAAGGCTAAAGAAGAGTTCAAACTACCAAAGTAAATCAGAATTGTCTGGAATAGGAAACAAACAGAAATAGGAAGTCAAAGCGGACAAACTGAATTAAGTAAAGAAACTGAAGATCATTAAGTGAAAAGTGATACCCTCGTGAACACTTTGATTTGAGAATACTTGTTAAGGGGTAGTTAGGGGGCGCGGTGGCTCAGTCGGTAGATGTGCAGGCTGCAAGCCGAGAGGTCCTCGGTTCGAATCCCACCTGCGGCAACCGCGTTGTGTCCTTGGGCAAGACACTTCACCCCCATTGCCCATGTGGGGGCACGATGACGCCGTGTACTAAGGCGTACTGCACGTCGATGGTACGCATGTCTTCAACCAATCTAACCCTGCCTGTGCTGCAGTGCGGAGTTACGATGTTGGGGAGCTGGCAGCTGCTCGTCGTTGCTCGGTGGTTCTCTCCGGGTACTCCGGCTTCCTCCACCCGTAAAACTGTCAGGGTCATGATTAGCCATTGTGCATAAATATGTGACCTTAAACATCAATAAATAAATAAATAAATTAAGGGGTAGTTGGAAAGAAGAGGGGTAAGTCCAAAGGGTTTGTAACGCAATGAGTGGGTGCGGTCCTTCATAAGGAAGCATAAAGGGTAATGGATACAGGATAATATATTTAAAATTTTAAAATCCCTATATAGCTCAAGTTACTATCAAATAAAAACTTCGCAAGGATTAAGCCCATTCTTAATGTCAACAGTTGGTGTCAGACAAGGTTGTGTGATCTCACCGACGCTCTTCAAAATCTTTATCGAGGACATTGGTTTAATCTTTGATAAAAAATGTGATCCCGTCCGTTTACACACCACGAATCTAAGTCACTTGCTATTTGCCGACGATTTAGCGATCATCTCAAACTCGTCTCGGGGACTACAGAGAGCACTGGATAACTTGGATGCCTACTGCACTAAAAACACACTTAGCGTAAATGTTGACAAAACTAAAGTTATGATTTTTCAAACGCGAAAGAATAAGGAGCCCCATGGTATTCATATTGGGAGCAATGAGCTTATGCACGCCCATCAGTACACATATCTGGGACTTTTGTTTACATCCAACGGTAAACTACAGAATGCGCAACAAGATCTCAAACTGAAAGGTTTAAAAGCCCTCTTCAGCCCGAACAACAACTTTAAAAGAAAGTGCCTTCCGCCTGTTTCGGTTTACCTAAAACTATTTAACATCCTGATAAAACCCATCCTCTTATACAGCAGTGAATTATGGGCCACGGAAATCAACGATGCTAATATTGATAAATCGCCATGTGGAACCGTTCATATTCAGTTCTGTAAGTTAGTCCTGGGTGGGAACAATAAATCATCGAACCATGCAGTGAGAGCTGAACTTGCACATTACCCTCTGCACATAGATGCCAAAATCCAGTTGGCTAAGTTTGTATCAAAAGTATATGACCTCCAAGCCCCTTCCTTACTATCAGAGGCTAGAACTGAATCCGGGAATTACAGAATGCCGGACTCAATAATGGTTAAATATCAGCAGCTTATAGCCAATTATAATCCTGAAAAGAAATCTGAACAAAAAATCCCGTTTCGGCCTGTGAAATACATAACAATAAGGGAAAATCTGGAAGAGACCCATTTAAATAATTTTTATAATGCTGTATTTGACGACAACAGGAAAAATGGAAAAAAATAAACTGAGAACTTATCGAGAGTTTAAGAACAAATATCACCTGGTAGCGGGGGAGGAATTCGTCACATACAGGTGAATTGTGCACTTGGTGATACCTTCTTGAAATTTGGCACACTGTTAGTGTAGGCTATGAGGTTCTCAAAAACGATCGGCTACAAGTTGACACCGACCGGTGGCGACCAGTAGCGGCACAATCCAAAATGGCCGCCAGCGGCTGAAGGGAACCTCCTTTTCGACGGTCTACCGACTATGCATCCGATTGTAAGGGCGCGAAAGTGAACTCTGATCCACGCACGTGTTGGAAACAGACGTGGGAGATGATGTAGAATAAAACGAGATTCTCTATACGGACGCATCAATTTCTTGGAACTTGAAAAGAGCGTTGTTTCTCCGGGATCAGCGTCATTCAGGCAAACCTGAATGACGCTGATCCCGGAGAAACAACGCTCTTTATGAAGCAGTCTCTTTGCCATACAATCTCTTGTTTGGCGTAATTCCGCAAGCAATTCTGATTTGTCTGTCGAAATTAATTCGAGAACGCGATTGTTCACAAAAATCATTCACAGAATGAGTGAGAATCCTCTTCGTGTACGGACTAGTACTGACTGGGAACGTTGTTGCTTTTGCCAGCAAGACAGTTCCAAGAAATTGATGCGTCCGTATAGAGAATCTCGTTTTCATGACGCCTATAAAGCTATTGAGGAAGACATAACGCGCTTCCTAGATAATGGCGTTGAGCTTCCATATAATTTGACCATTGATTGTTTGATGAGAGAGAGTGATGAGTGTATGTCGATGTCACTGTTGACGAATAAGGCAATATATCATAAGACATGCCGTGACAGTATTCGGACTCACATCGTACAGCGCGTGCTACACAAGCGAGAGCGAAATGAGGCAGTGGCATCCTGCTCCACGCTGAGTCCTAAAAGAACACGGACAAGTTTTGAATCTGGCTGTGACAGGAAACTGCCCCAGTGTGTTTATTGTCACAAACGCGAAGGTGACAGCAGTGAGCCTATTTGCAGATCAATGTCTGATAACAATAAACTCAAAATTATGGCAAAGGAAGCCGAGAACTGGGTTGTTTTTTCTCGGGTCAATGCAGCATTTGATTCCGCTGCTAGTGATCTTTACTATCACAAAACCTGTTATTGTAAGCTTGCCAATGAAGCACGAGCGGCTAAATCTAAAAAGTCGAAGAACGCCGAACATTCCGCGTCAGGCCTGCCCTATGACCCTCTCGTTATGGCAGAGCTCATAACATTTGTTGAACACAACGATTCCGCGATGAAGCTTGTCGATCTCAAGAATCTGTACAGTCGGAGGTTGAAGCAAGTCGGTTCTGATTGGCTTAGTGAAGAAATACATTCCACTCGATTCAAAGAACATTTGTTGCAGAAATTGGGCGATGGCTGGGACGCCTTCACACAGGGTAGAGATGTGTTTATTTCAAGTAGGTTTCGAGTTGGCTCCTTGTTGTCCGAATCTTTAACTCGTATAGTGTCTGAGGAAGAGGCAAAAAAGATAGTTGATGTGGGTCTTCTTCTGCGTAAACACATACTCATATCTCAAGCTCCTTTCACGGGATCATTTTCATCTTATTGCTTGAGCGAGCCTGTACCCAACTCACTCCTGACTCTTCTTAGAGTTCTACTTGAGGGCACATGTAGTATACAGAACTTAGGCGATGATGAGACTGTTAATGCCAAGACTCGAGTGGCTTGTACTATTTCACAGATGTTGATCAGCAATTCAGCGAAACGCTCCGAACATGCACAAAATGTTCACCAGAGACGTGACAGAGAAACTCCAATGCCTCTTTATGTGGGTTTGAAGTTGCATGCCCATGATCGTATGAAAAATCTTATCAGAGATTTTCATCAAATGGGACTCTCTGTCTCTTATGATCGCGTAATGGATGTTCGCAGGAGTTTCGCGAGAGCTGTTTCACTGCGGTTCAAGAACGAAGGTGTTGTAGTCCCAGCTAACTGCAAACGTAATGTTTTCTCGATAGGAACCACTGATAACATTGATGTATCTGGTAGATCTGATATGCATGGTACGTCCATCACACTCATTGGTCAACTGAGCAGGGACAATGTGGGTACTGATCCCCCACCACTGAGTTTAGATGTTCCAGAAGACACACAAATTGAACTCCCAGACGACTATGCATTTGTTCCTTTCGTTGAAGACTTTGGTGGGGACATCAGGCTTGAATCTCCAGATGAATGTAATGTACGGCCCAATGAATATGCAGATTTGAACGTGGGAGAGAATGACTGGTTGTCTCATGTGTCACAGATCAGCAATAAAGGGAAGGTTGATGGCAGCTGGCAGCTTGATGAAGTCCCTGTGACCTTTTCAGGCTTCTTTTCAAAACATGAAGATCAAGACAATGTCAAACCTCGTGCAGTTATTGGGGTATTCCCTGTTTTCAGTGAGCAGAAAGCGGACTCACTCAGTATGCAGAAGCATGCTATGTATGTGGTCAGGGAAGCTACTGCTTTCGTAAACCCCGGCCAGATACCTGTCATTGAAGGTGACTGTCCGTTGTATGCCAGGCAGAAAAAATGTCAATGGCTGTTCCCAGAGGAGATAGGTGAGGATCGAATGGTGTGTATGATTGGATTCCTGCATCTTGAAATGTGCACCCAAGAAGCTGGTGGTAAGCTTATGGGTGGTTCTGGTTGGGAGCGAATGTTTCACCTCGCAAAGATATTCACACCCGGTGTAGCATCATCCCTACTTGGTGGGAAACATGTCAAGAGGACGCGACAGGCATATCTTCTCACTCTAGCTTGGCTTGAGATCCTCAGAAAGAATGCTTATGAGATTTACTGTCAGCAGACTGGGCCCCATGAGTCATTTGAAATGTGGGAACAGAGGATTCTTTCACAATCTCCAACTGCGCGCTATTGGGGTGAAATCGTTCGGAACTTTCTCTTGACAAGCTGTCAATTCGTTCGGAACCAACGAATCGGTAACTGGCCTGGTACACTGTGTTCTATCGATGAGTTGTGCAGTTACTTTTTTGCCCTAGGACATACAAATTATTGTCGGTGGGTCCCCGTATTTCTGAGAGACATGTCTCAGCTACCCAGGCGGCATCCTTCAATCCACAACAAATTCATGGAAGGCCATTTTGTGGTCCAGCGTAGTGAGAGGAAGTTCAGTATGATGGGTTTAGATCAGAGCCAAGAACATAGTATCCAACTACTCAAAGAAGACAGTGGTCCAAAAGGTCTCTATGGCCAGGCTGAAGAGAAAGTCGTTATTGAGCTTTCAAGGTCAGAAGTTCTGCGTGTTATAGATGAGTATGAATATGCAAGTTTCCACACAACATCATCAGATAACACGGAACACCCGGAAAGTTCGGTATCAGAGCAGAAAAAATTTCTGAATCAATTGAAATCTCTCCTCGATCTGGTGAATCAGGGACTCATTATCAACCCTTATGATGAAACTAGTGGTCAGCTGGTGACATTAGATACTGGTGAATATATGGACCCCGAAGTTAGTAAGAGTTTACGGTCATTACCCGAAAGGGGCAAGCATTTATATTCCACTTTCTTGAAGGAAAGGCTTGTGGAATGCACCGTACCCCTGAATGATGTTATTCCCAAGGCAAATATATATACCTTCCTTAACCCACCCCCAGCCAACCTGGACAAAGGCCGAGACAAACTCATGTCAAGTAAAGCAACTGCCGCAATAGTTACCCAGATGTTCGTTTCACTGCAAGCCCGGCCTGATTCAAACATGGATGAGTTTTTCATGCACGAGAATGCACGTGATCCGCCAGCATTATCCGATAGAGGTAAGCTACGGAGTGGGACAAAATCTCAAATTCTCAATTGTTTACCAGCTATTCCTGCACAAGGGAAGAATTCAGCAGCTAGACAAGCTTCAGTTGTCATCTTGGATATGCCTGCTGTAGTCCATGTAATCAAACCACAGAAAGCGGATCTGTTTGGAGAATATGCTCGATTGCAATTATTGCCATACATCGAATCTCTGATTAACACGAACACCACAAGGGTTGATGCGATCTATGACTGTTACCCCGAAGGCAGTTTGAAGAATCAGACGCGAGCAAAACGCCTCGGTGAGACAGCAGTTAGGTTGATACGGGTGTCCGAGAACGTCCCTTTACCTAAAGGGAAGAATTGGCAGGCATTCTTGAAAGTTAGTGAGAATAAAGACGAATTTTTCAAGTTCCTGTCTGCTGAACTGCTGAAATTAACATCAACATCCGAGTACCAGTTGTTAACGACATCAGGAGAATATGTACTATGCAATAAGGATGTTAGCTTATGTGACATATCTCCATCGAACCACGAGGAAGCAGACACGCGCATGATGCTTCATCTCAACCATGCAGTCTCACAAGGTCACAAAATAGCTTTTCTTCGCACGGTTGATTCTGATGTCGTCATTCTGTCTTTGCACCATTTCGCAACATTCCGTGACCTTGGACTCAGTGAGCTGTGGATTGGGTTTGGAATTGGAAAGGCATATAAAGATATGCCAATTCATGAGATAGCTTCACAACTTGGACCTGATTACTGTAAGGCCCTGACTTTCTTCCACGCCTTCACAGGTTGTGATGTAACATCCAGCATGCTCGGCATTGGGAAGAAGACAGGATGGAATGCATGGATGAATTTTCCCGCATCAACTGAAATGATGATAGAATTGACTGAGAATCCGCAAGTCTTTTCAGAGGATTCCCCTCATATGCAGCATATCGAAAAACTCACCATACAGATGTACAGTAACAGTTGTGTCAGTACACGTGTCAATGATGCGAGACGGCATATGTTCACACATGGCCTTAAGTCTATGGAAAACATCCCGCCCACCAAAGCAGCTCTGTATCAACATGTAAAAAGGGTAATTCTTGTGTCATCTTTCATTTGGCATCGTGCTCTGCAGAAACACTTATGTGTGCCAGACCCATCACAGTACGGATGGGAGTGGAATCCACGTCTCAATATTCTGGTCCCATTTTGGACTCACCTAGGAGACGCAAGTGCTGCATGTGCACTGATGCTCCACTGTAGTTGTGCCAAGGCCTGCAAGGGCAATTGCAAATGCTTGAAAGCTGGATTAAGGTGCACACCTTTGTGTAAGTGTGAAGGTGGCTGTTGTAACAATATTGAGTAGTATACTGTCATGTTAGGACCAGTCATCTCCTATTCTGGTATTTTTTTTTCCATTTTCGGCCAGTTAACACATGTCATGTTTCTAGTTGAGTTGATTTTGCTAACAAATGTTCATCCCATGTGGCTTGCTACATTGTCCGGGGTATAGGAATACAGTTTTAGATTTCGGAAAATAGTCTGTTATTTACTGCACAAGACGGTGTTAATTCATGCATAGCATGATACAATATCCCCAACTATTTTGCCTCTGTACAACAGTTGATACCTTCGTTCACCCGTGTGTTCATCTATGGTATCCTTGTCTTTCTCTGGCCATAGGCCACATGTGACTAGTCAGTTCCTACTCCATAGCAAATCAACTTGGAAATCCTTCATCTTGTAGCGCACTCATGTCTCAATGAATCCATACCTGAGTTGATCTAATAAATCTAACGTAAGGTATCAAATTGCCATACCGGATCATATTTCGATAAGTTATTCGCTAAAACATTTCGACCACTCATCGACATCAAAGGTCATGTTTTGGCTCCCAGTGGTGGCTATATCTCTATATCCCTGGTAAAGTAGCATACCATGAGGGATGGGCATTAAGTGTCGGCAACATTAATCCTGACTTGGAACACACCACATCTTAACTGGCCGAAAATGAAGAATACTACTTGTAGTCAAAAAATATTCCTGTACCTCGAATGACTGCAAACATACACTCACCCCTTCTAGTCCCATTTTGCCAATGTTCTATACTGGCAAGATAACATTGTATAATTAACAACGGGAACTAATGCATCCCGAGTTCATTCCAGCACTGCCCTTGCTGGCAGACGTGTCGCTATGGTGTTGAGATTGAACCAGAACTCCTCTAGAAATTTGATAGTTTTATTTTCTTAGAAAATAAATCTATCGAAAATGCCGGAAGTTGAGAATAGACTGTCACTTTAATTGGATTATCAAATGTCCAAGTATCCCCACTGCTGCATACTATCGAGTACCCTTGTTCATGTGTTGACAGGAATCTCTCATACCATGTTCATTTGACCATTGCATTCCCGAGAAACATTCAACACTAATTTATCTACGGACGGACGATCATACTGACAGTCAGACACACAGACGCACACATCGACGGAAATTCTGATCCCATTATCCATTAATCTTCCCCCCAACTTGTTCCAAGGGCTTCACTCCATCATTCACATCAATTACAGCACATGTATGGTGTTAGGTTTGGAGCTTCAGTTGTGCGATCGGCGAAAATAGCTTTTTTTCGATCCGCTTGGCGGCCATTTTGGATTTCGCTGCTAGTGGTGGCTAGAGGATGGTGCCAACTTGTAGCCGATCGATTTTGAAATCTCTGATGCCTACCCTTACATCATGCCAAATTTCAGGAAGGTATCACCAAGTGCACAATTCTAGCGAATTCCTCCCCCGCTATGGAGCCTTACTTGATTTATACAACATCCCCCGAGGCGAGAAACAAATTTACGCGTTTGCGTATAAGTAACCACAAACTTATGATAAAAAAGGGAGACATATGCAACCACCCATCCCCGTAGTGAACGCTTATGCGCGGTGTGCGGCTCAGGTGCAGTGGAAACAGAATGGCACTTCGTTATGGAGTGCGGTGAATATGCATCTCTCAGAGGACGTGCATTTAGCAAATTTGAACGTGAATACCAAGAGATGGACACATCCGAGAGATTCATATTCCTTATGAGAAACAATGTGCCACAGCTATGCGGTATCATCTGTAATATGACCCAGCAATTCTTAAAACAACGAGAACAAGTTTTGTCAATCTGACACCAAGAAGAGACATTAACAATATTACATTACAACCACTATAAGCCTTAATATTTACGTTTGTCAAATCATTTCAACTACCCCTTGGGCTGTGCATTCACTTTTTACAGCAAATCTGTTGAAGTTGTTGAGGTAGGGGTGTCACGAAATGAAAGGAGGTACCCATGGAGGACTTTGTATATCAGGAGTTTGAAGATTGATCTTAATATTTTTTTTTCACTTTTCAATGTGGGACAATGAATGCTAAGGGGTCGCAAGAAACAAAACTTCCGGAAGTGAAAGTTAATTTTGACGTTTCTTTCACTTCCGTCTTATTTCACCCCATAACGTCCAGTATGTTGTTAACGGACATAAAACTGTGATGAGAAATCATTTCAATTATCCATTGGTCTATGTGTTTTTTATAGAGCTAGCTATTCTTATTGGTGTTTGAGGTCACAGTCAACATCTAAGGCTATATCATGAAGTTAAGTTTATGACTATATTGCTCACTTTAAGCCTTTACCCAACGCAGACGATATCAAAATTTATTATTTTAAATATCATTTTTTTTAACTTTTTCAAAAAATTTCAACAAAACCATATCATGTGGCCCCTCGTTGGAACGAGCTCGTTCCAACGAGGGGTCACATGATATGGTTTTGTAGAATTTTTTTGAAAAATAATATTTTTTCATCTGCTCAGTTTGCATATTACGCGGGCGGATGCGGCCGATTCATTGGGTAAAGGGTTAAAGGACCTCCACCCATGGCATCGTTAGTGGGTCCTATGTTACTAATAATGCAGAACTTGTTTACCATAATTGCGGTATCTATCGCAGATGCTGATGTTGGGGTGTCACAAAATGGAAGGGGGAACCCCCGACGGTAATGATGTCATATCTCTGTCATGCCTCTGGGGTTTGAAATCTGATCTTAATTTTTTTCCTCTTTTTCCATTTAGGGCCATAAATGCTGAAAGGTCACCTGGTACAGGTTCAAGAAGCGAAATTTAATTTTGAGTCAAAAATTTTTGACGTGAATAAAACTTCCGGTAGTGAAAGTTAATTTTGACGTTTCTTTCAGTTCCGTCGTATTGGACCTCATAACGTTCAGTATGTTGCGTCAATGGACATATAGTGTTATCTATTTTTATTGGTGTTTGTGGTCACAGCCATCATATAAGACTGTATATCATGACTGTAACATAGGTATGAAGTCAAATTTAACCAATTCTTTATACCTATGTAGCCCACTTTAAGAGGACTTCCACCCAAAGCATTGGTTACTGGGTACTACCTTACCCTTAAGGGGCAAAAGCTTGTAGGGAGACAAACTCCCTGCATTTAACTTGATCAAAAAAGGATCAGCAATGGAACTCTCAGAAAAAAAGGGATCCAGGGGCATCCCAAGAGACGGATACCCTAACTTTTTTCACAAAACAAGAATCGAAGATAGAAACCCATAAAAACTGTACAAAATATTCTAACTATTCGTACCAATCCCCTCCCTCTAGTGCTTTTAAGCCAACACCCCCCCCCCCCCTTCCATATTTGAACTGCACCCAGAAATTAACAAAATCATTTATAGTGACTGGCCTGATTAACCCTTTGCCGGAAGTAGTGGTCTAAATCTGCCAGCGCTATTCACAAAATCACTAATTTCTTCTCTTTTTTAACCTCAAAATATAGCTTGCGTCTCCTAATTGGAGCGAGCTCGTTCCAATGAGGAATCATGAGCTGTGTGTTTGGTACAGACGATGGAAAAGGGATAGTTATTCGAGAGGTTTAGTTGCAAATTCCCTCTGCCTTTCTTGATGGGTAAGGTGTTAACTACAATTGGAGGATCTTGACTTACCCGTATCGTGTTTATGAAATAGCTACACACGTTGGAACTGATCACATATATTAGTGTCACGTATATACTATTGTCACGTGAGAACCATGGGGTTCTGTCTTCCGGTGGAAGATGGAGCATTGTGGTTGTCAGATGACGGTATATCGTTAGACGTAGCTCACCTACTTTATATGTGATTACAAAACACTGCATGCACCTTACAGTGATGGGGCTCTTCTGGAACGCTGCGGCCTGGTGAGTTGGCTGGAGACAGTTTGATATTTGTTTGATGAGTACAAGGTATCAGTCCCCCTCTTTTCTTCCTTCTCTTTTCTTTTGCTGAATATCTACGATATTAACACCATTGCAATCTTGAATAGCGTATTGTTTATTATGATGTGTATATATTGAAAAAATGCTGCATTTACTTGTTAATCGTATACAAAGGAGAGGACGTGTTTTAAGTGTTGAGCACTTGTTGTCCAATCCTTTTTGTTTATTTTGACAAATAAAATATGTTTAAACTAACAAAATCATTTTACAAAATTCAACAAAATTGAAATATATCACACATGGCCTCAAAAATAAAACCATTTCAACTTATCAACTTTGTCATTCAAAATCCAGTTTCTGGTCTTGCATTTCATCATCTATCCATGTTTTTTTTTTTTTTTTTGTTTTGTTTTTTTACATATATACCAGGGAAGGGGTCCCAAATTCAACACTTTTCTTAATTCATCATCATTATAATATCTAATAGCAGTGGGGATAAATCCCCAGGTTTGTACATGTAGGAGGTTACAAATAAATTTATTTGCATCTGGGCAAACATAATTGTAATTAAAAAGGATGTGCCCAGTAATGAGTAAGCAGAATTCCAGACAGAATCTCAGGATTCTAAATAATTCTATCCTATTGAAATTTCTACAAACACCAGTGTATTTTTTAGTTGGGAAAATAATTCACTGCCTAACCGAAACACATACTCCAATAGCGGTACGGTTTCATGTTAAAAGTGCGCATTAACAGGTCCCAAGTCATCCCAAGTCCTCATACAAAATTCAATATGATATCAGAAAAATCTGTCTGGAACCCTGTTATTTTAATTTCGGAAAACCCTTGGAAATATAATTATCAATTCTCAGCATCATAATTATTATTATTATTATTATTATTTTTTTGGAGGGGGGGGGGGGGGGGGTATGCCTTTGCATTGCCAAAAATTCGTTTCCTGCTATCATTTCCAAAATCATTCCGAAATTATTTGTATTTGTATGTATTTTCCTTTGCAATCCTCATCTCTATGAGGAAGTGAACCCATAGAGGGTACAAGCATTTTGAGTGACCGAGGCCACCAGCACCCCAATGACATTTGCAACTCGGTGGCAACTTTTAGTGTCACTTCCCCAAATAGAGAGGAGTGCCCCCTACGGCCAGGTTCAACTCTCCCTGAAAATAAGGAGAGTCGGACTCCAGTACGAGCCGATTTAGCGGGATGGCTTTTACGCCCTCCCACTGCTCTGATTTAAAGTGCAAGCATTTGGGGCCTATACTGAAATATGCATTTGGGAAGTGGTTTGTCTATCTCTCTACCACATCCCTACTGGACGTGAAACTGTAGGTGGAGTTTTTGCTGTTTACCTACACTATTGTTGCGAAGTGAACCCACAGGGGTTAATTAAACTTGTCAGCTCGGGTAAGAGCTCGAGCTCTTGGGGTTTTATTTGGGAAATTCAATAGACTCGAGATTATTCAATTTGTTTAACAGCTTTTGAACAGATTGGAACATGACAACTAAATTACATGGAATTGTATTAAACTACCGACCAGAGTACAGGCGTACTCTGTGGGTACACGCCAGATGTTCTGTTGACAATATTAGGCATACCTTTGCAGGCCAATATTGTCAACAAGCAATAACATTTTAGGATTTGTTGATTGATGGAACAGTAACATTCGGCAGTTTTACTGGGATGTTGGTTTTCGAACTGTCTAACAAATCATAACATGTACTTGGTGAAACTCTCCATTGAACTGGGGATGCTGCGTTGCATTTTAGCACCAGTCACCGGGACATTCCGCCGGTTAACTGGCGCCCGGTGGAATACTATTGAGAGCCGAGATTCCATGGATTGCATGCAGACTGACAGACAGTCTGTATGGCAGCAAAAGAGTCTACAAAATGGCGACCGCCACGTCAGGGGACTTTCCCTTAGTTTCCTTGAGGTCAGGGAAAAACTGATGACGGTCGTTACGTACCCCAAGTATTGCATCAGAAATCTGGCGTATATAAGCACCAATTTCTGACTGCTTAGACAAGTTGTCTCTGGGCTCCTGATGAATGCAGATCGAACTCTACAAGAAGAAACCCTGGATGCCGCCACTACGATTTGAAGGTATGAACTTTGTTTGTTAACTGTACATTTTTATGCCAGAGACAAAGACAGTTTAGTCGCGCATTATTACAGAATAATTGCTAACTGAGTTAAAATAAAGTAGTAGATAATTCGAAACTGGTCTTCGTTCTGATGTACACGATAAGTTCGTGAAGTTACTGAACCCAGAATCTGGAGCCTGTAGCTGATATCGACTGAAGGAATCCCAAACGATCACGGGCTGGTGGAACCCCATAGAACTACCAGTAATCACAACGTGGAAATCAAACTTTACGATCACAGATCGATAAACATTTTCTTTCTATTCCGCAACACTATCTATCAACATCAGGAGTGCGAGGGAATTTACTTTCCTCCCCAAGTAATCTCCCGAGGGACCCCTTAAGTGTAACACGACTGGCTTTGCCAAGGATGCCAATTTTAACAACCCTGTAAACACCAAATCCTGTTGATACCAAATATCCACTGGCTCTGTCCTGTCAAGCCCAATTTCTCCCAACCCGCAGCATATGGGAGTAAGCCCATTAGAGGAAGCAGATGGTTTTCCAATTCTACCATTGGTAGATTTCTAACATGACGGGGATGAAGGCCAATCACTGAATATTCCCGATTAACCATCCCCTGTAACTCCATATAACCCATTCTAAGGGGAGCGACCATGTGTTCAAAACCCTGAGCGATAGCTCCAGGACTAAAATATTGCCCCTCTGATTGTGGCATCCATAAGGAAGTGGGGAGATGGTCCCATTGACAGTGCTTACGCAATTGCCTTGCTTTGGCTCCACAACTTGGAATGGGACACACAGAGGGTGGTCCCTTCAGTTTGGGGGTGGGGGCAATTCTACCGATTTAGGTAGAAAGGGAACATCTTCCCTTCCAACTTCAAGTATCGAAGAGAATCTTTTGTCTCTTCTTTGCCTACTTGCCTGTGCCTGAGTAGTTGGCACCCCCAACATCCCCCGTCACTGAGGGATGAGGGCACCCTCTCGGAGTCTGCAAAAACTGCAATGCCCACTCCCTCGGGCTCTTTCTTGGATTCACTTGAAACATTCCCTCCTCCTCCCGGGTCAAGCGGTTCTGTTATGTACTCTGATATGGAGGCACTAAAAGCACATTGGATTTGTTTCACCAAATTAGAGGGAATTATTACTTTTTTCAATAACCTGACCTTTACTCCCTCCCTCTTTTGTGATTGTCTCAACTGAATGGGAATTTCCTCTCTTTCTTTTCACAGATACATCATATTGCTAGCCAGATCAAATTGGGTACCTTGTTCATGCAAGAAATCAAGACCCACAATAATTGGAGTAGAAACAGGGGCTACATAAAAATTCCTGATGTACCAATTTTTTCCTACTTTCATCTTGATAGGCTCTACTATTTGTCCAGAGATACTTGCTAATTCCCTGCCTACTGTTCGTACTTCAATGCCCTTCAACATGCGAGGGTGTTCATCAAAAAGCTCTAAAAGTTTGTCAGAAAACACTGTCACCTGAGCCCTTGTGTCAATAAGAGCATCTAATCTGACATTTTCTAATATTACTGGTACTGTATAGTACACTGACGAAGTATCCACTTGGTTGACCGTTATACTATCTAGCATCTCATTTAATGTTTCCTCTTTTGGGAAGAAATGTCAAGGGAATTTATCCCTAGCAATGACAGCGTTATGGCCTATATTTAAATCTGGAGTCGGCAAACGGCCTACATTTCTGACTCGTTTTCGTTTAAATCATCATCCGTAAATTTGACCATTGGCGAAATTCGGGTATTGGGGTCATTTGGTGACCCTGATGGTGTAGAAGGCCTTGAAGCTGATCGATTATCCGGATTTCTGGAAGGGCACTCTATTGAATAGGACATAGACCCACATGTCCAAAAACCCTCCCTGGCGAGGGAGATCGACTCGCTGATCTTTTTGGAGTCTGACCTGGTTCAGTCAACTGGGAAATCTTTATGGTTAGGGTAGCCATACTGTCATTTAAATTTGATAATACTGTGCCAATTGATCTAAATTCAGTGGTTGTTTCGCCAGAAGATTTCTTAAATTCAGTTACTAATTCAGACACAACACTTTGGGTATCCTGAGGCTGGGGCCCTGTTGTATTGGGTCGTACTGATGGATTAGACACCAGAGCCGACTGCACACGGGGATGTGAGTTATCCCATGAAAGTGATGCAATCTGAGTTGGCCCCGTAGGTTCTGGAGCTAGTTCCCTTACATTTCCATAAATAGCCAAAGATGTGTGTTGAAACCATTTAATTTGATCAATAGCTTCCTCGACTGTTTTCGGACGCTGATTTGCTACGTAATGCCCTGCCCCTTTATCTAGGGCGCCATGGCAAAAACACATAACGCCTGGCGAAACATGTGTTCTTCGAGAAGATGCCCAAATGCTTTTTCGGCCATTGTCAAAATCTGATCAGCACTCTCTTCTAGGGTCATGCCTGGCTGCTGCTGGGCTTGATTGAACTGCATTTGTGCAGTCTCAGGGAGTTCGTACTTTCCGAAACGCTTTTCTAATTTGTCCACACTTCAACAAAATAGATTTGTAGATCTTGACGAATTATGGTAGCAAAGTACTCACTTGCTTTGCCATCCAAACACCAACAAAGGTTGTCCTTACATTCTCCCGCAGTCCCAGTGGTGGCGCCCCCCCCCCCCCCCCCCCCGTCGGAGAGGTCCAGCCCCCTCCCCCCCCCCCCCCCCCCGTCGGAGATTTTTAGTCAGTCCGTCGGAGAGTCTTGTAAAACCGACTTCACGAGAAATTTCCGAATGTAGATATCTCGTTTTGTGTCGATCAAGAACGAGGTATATGGTTCTTCTTTGTAAGGCATTATGACAGTTGTTATCCAACTGGCGTTCCATTACTGCCATACCTAATCATCGGTTATCGTCTTGGTAAAAGTTTGGAATCAATCGAAATCTAAACAACAATGGCGTCCCGCTATAATGTGCGGTGTTCTATTTGCAGCGAAATATTTCAAAACGATTATGCAGTTAGGCAGTCGTTCGTCCAACTGGCTTTATAGATGAAATATTTCCCGACCTTATTATAATATGTTTACAATAAATAATCAACAAACATACTAAATTCGCTTCTATTTTGGTTCTCCAATTTACCAATTTTCACTCATTTTCCTTCGTTTGGGAGGTCAAATATTATAGCCCCCCCCCCCCCCCCCCCCCCTGTCGGAGAGGTCAGACCCCCCTGTCGAGAAATCCCTGGCGCCACCCCTGCGCAGTCCAGGCTTGCATATCTGCAAATTACATGAACTTCATACGAAATGTTTGCCAGCTGGTGGTTGCATTCAATGTAAAATTTAATCTCCGTTGTACATTATCACTGGGCAATGGAATGACCTTTAGCACTGTCTGTATGTACGTGTGTACATGTGAATGCCTTTTTTTCACTTTTTAAAGAAAACATTCACTGAAGATTTCAATACAAACTTGGCGAGAGTTTAGTTTTTGGTCCGTTGTGGATACCCAAAGGTTGTAGCGAACATAGATAAAAAAAAAACCTCACTGAACACGGCCAGCATTTTAATAATTTTGACCCATTTACTATAAATTACTGGACATTTAGTTGGCAAATACATTAGGCGAAGTGAGAACAATGTTGTTCTCACTGAGCCTCATGTGACACAGTATCTGCTAACTAAACATCCTGTAACATATTTATTATGCCAGCCTAATAAGTGTTTGCAAAGTGTTTCATGTTTTCGATAAATTTCCTATCGGCATTCATATTGTTTACAAAAGCTGACGAGTAGTGAAACAGTGCAAGGGGACTAATCTATCTCAATGCTTGCCAAGAAAATTATTGATACATTACCCGGACGTTTTGGGCGCATTTATAATTCTGCCTGCCTTCAGGCCATTTGAACTGAAAATGAACTATCTAAAGTGCCAATTAGCCAAATTCAAACTGCGATTTTGCACTAAAAACAAAATAGCAGACAGTGACAATGAATGTACCACCAGGCAGTGGCGGTATATTATTATATGTATATTGAATTAATGCGGGGTCACTGTTGAAGATTACTGTCGGAGTATTTCTTCAGTCACTAATTAATGACTGTACATTGGTTAATCTGTCTGGCTTGAGTAATAAACTTTAAGGCTGGGCCTTGGGAAATCGATTTTTTTATAATATGGTTTGCATCAACACACCCAAACTATACAATGCTCTTTACAATAACACCACATAGACAGTGGTTAGCATCCATAGTAATTGCCCTCTAATTCAAAAATAATGTCACCCTTCATTCGTTTTGAGTGTAGCAGCAGACCATATTGCCACGTTAGTAACCTTCTGCACAGTGATGTGAAAATATCAAACAGAAAACCTTTTCCCTTAAAGCAACTAGGAATTTAACCCTTTACCCACGCACAGGATATCAAAATTAATTATTAATTGGTTTTTTTTCAATTTTAAAAAAAAAATCAACAAAACTATATCATGTGACACCCCTCACTGGAACGAGCTCGATGAGTTCGTTCCAACAAGGGGTCATATGATATGGCTTTGTTGAAACGTTTTGAAAAATATATTTTTTAACTGCTAAATTATGAAAATTATTCGGGCTGATACGGCCGATTCGTTGGGTAAAGGATTAACCAATTCATTCTTGTTTGTAAGAGCTCAATGAGATCTGTTGGTTCAACTCCTGACTGCACAACCAGCATAATGGGAGAAAATTGCAGCTTGAAATTTTGACATCAGTGTCACTGGTGGATACCCGTGCAGGAACGGGACAATCCAAAATGGTGGCGTCCAGTAAATAGAATGAGTGGTAGGTTACAAAGGCTAAGCAGTGGTATATTGTGGGGTTTACAATTTAGGGTCAGTGGTAGTTGTGGGGTTGGGTTAGTACAGTGGGCACTTGTGGGGTTATTTTTTTGCACTGCAGGGTTAATTTTTTTACCTTGTGGGGTTAGGGTTTAACTTGGGAAAACCCCCACAAGTAAGAACGTGTAAGAACGTCCATGATGTTCAAACGCGTCTTACAGACATATTTCCCAAGGCACAACTTTGTAGTTACGGAGAAATGGGTCCCTAACATTCAGACATAAGCAAGACGTTTTCCTGCCATTGAGCAAACAAGTTATAATCTGTAAAAATACTCTCGTCGTAATTTGGAGCAGTATCGATGTGTGTTCTGTGTCGGAAATAGTGCTTAACGGGCACGAATGGACCAAACAATATCTCAACCGCCAATACTGAGCCCACCGCTGGCTCAACCATCTCAAATTGATCACTGTCGCAGAGATCTTTGGTGATATTTCGTTCCACTTGTGAACAGCCCAGTATAAGCCTTCGGCTTGTTGCAGAATCCATTTCCATGTCTGTTACTTTTTTGTCAATTTATTCTTGTTACTGTATAAAATTAATCTTACTTTGGAAATTTATTTATTTATTTAAACTAAACAAGTTATTGCACGGCTTTCAGCACTTTACAATAGAGTCATCAAAGTACTTAGCATTCTGACACAACTCAATTTATTTTTTCAAATGCAGTGTAATAATTGGTTATTACCGTTTAAGCATAAAAGAAATTTGAACAAGGTGCAACGCCACCGGCATCCCACACCAAGGTGGTTTACTAAACAAGATCGCTCACCTGCCAAAGTGGTTCAAAGAAGTATTTGGGGGTCACATTCAGTTAGACATGGTTCATCAACACTACAAAGGAATGAAGTCATGACATTTTATGGAAAAACACTAAGGAATGGATTTGAACAAACGTGAGTCTAACATACTCCCCCCTGTCACCCCCACCCCCGTCCACAGAGAGTCCAAATATTCAGCCAGGGACTCAAATCGAACATACTTGAATCTGCCCCCCCCCCCCCCCCCCTTAAGATGTTATATACCAAATATGAAAGAATTCTGACTGGTGGACCTGAAGAAGGTTTTTAAAGAAATGTCCTCACATTGCACTAAGTTAAACTTTGGGCCCAAATAGTGAGCCAAAATATCAACCAAGGGACCCGATTTGAACAAACTTGAATCTGACCACCTAGAGATGTTGTAATACCAAATATGAAAGGATTCTGACTGGTGGATCTGAAGATTTCTTAAACAAGTTGTTCAAATAAGTATTTTGGATCACATTCAGCTAATCATGGCTTGTCAACACTTCAGAGGAATGAAGTCATGAAATTATTATAGGGGTCCTTTTTTACATAAATTCACTCTAATTCCTTCAAAATGCATTGTGTAGCAATTTTTTTTTCCTCTTTGCTTAATTGACCCCCCGGGGCTGGGGAGTGGGGTTGGTGGTCATAGAGCTGTTTTTTTTTCTTTTTTTGGGGGGAGGGGGGGTGGGGGGGGGGGGGGGTTACAGTGGTTACATAAAATCATTCTAAATCTTTCCAAATATATTTTGCAGCCAAACAGTTTGTTACATCTAACTGCCCCCCCCCCCCCCCCCGATAAGGAAGGGAGGGGAGGACATAGGGTAAAAAACATTTTCGCATAAAAGCACTCTAATTCATCTAGGAACTCGATTTTGAAAGAGCCGGACCCCAAAAAATGTTCGTCTCAAAATTGAACAAAACGCATAAAAAAACTGAATTTTTTTTCTCTAAATTTTGGTCTAAAATTTCCAAGTCCAAATTTTCAGGTCAAAATTTTTTTTTCCGTCTCAAAATTTAACAAAACGCATCAAAAATAAAAAAAAAAAATCCAAATTTGGGTCTAAAATTTCCAAGTCGGAACTGGACCCAAAATTTTCAGGCTATCAATTTTTTTTTCGTCTCAAAATTGATCAAAATGCATCAAAAATATTAAAAAAAAATTCCAAATTTTGGTCCAAAATTTTTAAGTCCGAACCGGCCCCAAAATTTTCAGGCTAAATTTTTTTTTTCCGTCTCAAAATTGAACAAAACGCATAAAAAAATCCAAAAAAATTTTTGCGAATTTTGGTTCAAAATTTCCCCGAAACCGGCTCCAAAATTTTCAGGCTAAAATTATTCTCTTTTTTTCGTCTCGAAAGTGAACAAAACGCAGAAAAAAAATACAAATTGTATTTTCCAAATTTTGGTCCAAAATTTCCAAGTCGGAACCGTGCCCAAAATTTTCAGGCCAAAAATTTTTTTTCCGTCTCAAAATTGAATAAAACGCATAAAAACTCAAAAAAAAAAAAAATTCTGAATTTTGGTCCAAAATTTTCGAGTCCGAACCGGACCCAAAATTTTGGGGTTATAGCGAAAACGGCACCTGGTGAAAACGGCACCAAATGAGCGAAAACGGCACCAATGGTGGCGAAAACGGCACCAATTGCGTTGGCGAAAACAGCACCACGGGTTGGCGAAAACGGCACCAGTTCGGATGGCGAAAACGGCAACTTAATTAATTCATTCCCCCATTGTCCACGTGGGGGCACGGTGACGTTGTGTACTAAGGCGTACTGCACGTCGATGGTGCACCTGTCTTCAACCAATGCTAACCCTGCTTGTGTGGAATTGGTATGTTGGGGAGCTGACAGTTGCTCGCCGTTGCTCGGTGGTTCTCTCCGGGTACTTCGGCTTCCTGCACCCGTAAAACTGTCACGGTCATGGTTAGCCATTGTGCAGAAATATGTGACCTTAAACACCAATAAATAAATAAATAAATAAATAAATTCATTTCATTCTGCCATTTTCTGTGCTTTGTTTTGAAACTGCATGAGTATTTAAGCTTGCGGGTGTATTTTAGGTTCTTTAATTAATTAGCCAGGGATTTCCTGTCGAAGAAAATTAAGGTTACCCTGATGGTGTTGGACGCCAGTTCACTTCTCAGCTGGTATGTCCATGTTGAGAGTGGCTGCGTTCAGCTCACTGTCAAGTATGGAGGAAACCCACCTCTGGGAGTGTCATCACCTTTCACGGACCCGCCCGCACTGGTCCACACCAGAGGAAGGGACAAAAAGCACCAACCACCACTAAAACCACAAGAGCCGGCGGAACAGAAACAGAGAAAAAAGAAGAAATTTCCATCGACCAAACGCCGGGATGCCGACCTCCTCAAGAACACGCACCGCCCACATGAAGACCCTGAGTATGACGACAAAGTCAAACACGCTATAGATAGCTTCATCAATGAACGCCCCGAGGTCCACCGAGACCCAAAATTCAACTATTCAAATTATAACCGCTATGGACAGTTCATAACCGTTATGGACTCTGATCGTCATTCACTCCATCCCCATGGCCATCCACCCCTGGAGAGGCGAGCGTTGATCCTGAGTCCTGAGTCCCTTTTTGTAAACGCCCCCCCCCCCCCCCCACCCCGGATTCACGATACAGCCCCAAATACGATACGCACCAAAGCAAAAATTAAAACACGGTCTTTTAGTTTTAGGCCATGTTTGGACTTGGGGCAGCCCTAGCCCAAGAATCCTGGGCCAAACCCAAGCTCCACAAAGTTCCGGGCCCCGGGGTTACTACTATCCAACCCGGATTCACGATACACCACCTTTGTTTACTATTGGCGTAGAAGTCAGAACCTTGGGGGTCAGTCCAAACATGGCCTGAAAGCCCGGTCTTTTAGGCCATGCCCAGTCCAAACCCAAAAGTCCCGAACCCTGGGGTTACTCTTACTCAATTGCAAGGGCCTAACCTAAGTCCAGAAGAAAATTTTAATTTATTAAAAATATATATGTAGATTTTAAAGTTCGAGTATATCGTATTAAGTTAATTATTGTCGGTCGAGTTTATTATATTACGCCAATCAATCAACTAATTTCATTGATAACGCTACTTAATCCAGCTGCCCCAGAGGGATAAAGTTACACTTACACTTATGTAGGCTTGTTGTCGATAGAGGATATTTTGTAACTGCAGTTAATTAAGGTCATTGATAACGAATTTAATCCAGCTGGCCGACAGGGATAAGTTACAAGACAAAGACAGCCACTTAACACAAACACACTTCTTACGGAATTATTAACCGCTGTGAATACTTAGTAACCGTTATGGATTCTGATCATCCTTCACTCCATCCCCAGAGGTCAGAGGTGGTCACCATCCCCAGAGGTGGGTGACCACCTCTGGGGTGGCGAGCGTTGGTCCTGCGTCCCTCTTCTTGCCTTTTTATTTTATAAATGCTACTAGAGCGCATTTAGGCTCCGGACAAATAGATTAACATGCAGGCCTGCCCCCGACGTTCGGGTCTTTCTTTGGGTGGACTCCGAAAAGAGCCGTTGGTTTTGTACATGTCCCGGTTTACTCCCGTGAGAGGAGTCTTCCCGCAGAAGCCAGCTCAACCCCTCCGGCAATTGCCAGAGGCAGACTATACTTGCCAATGGATGCCTCAGAAATAATATTTAACAAGTGGCAGACTATACTTATTTATTTATTTATTGGTGTTTAAGGTCACAAATTTCTGCACAACGGCTAACCATGACCGTGACAGTTTTACGGGTGGAGGAAGCCGGAGTACCTGGAGAGAACCACCGAGCAACGGCGAGCAACTGTCAGCTCCCCAACATACCAACTCCACACAAGCAGGGTTAGCATTGGTTGAAGACAGGTGCACCATCGACGTGCAGTACGCCTTAGTACACAACGTCACCGTGCCCCCACGTGGGCAATGGGGGTGAAGTGTCTTGCCCAAGGACACAACGTGGTTGCCGCAGGTGGGACTCGAACCAAGGACCTCTCGGCTTGTAGCCTGCACCTCCACCAACTGAGCCACCACGTCCCCACCCCCCCCCCCCCCATGCAGACTATACTCGCCTGAAAAAGACACCATATCACCCTCGGGGCGAGGTATATCACCTTTGTCGAGAGGGCCCCTCTCAAACTGGTCCTCACACGAGGGAGGTTAACACCTCAACCAGATCACCAATAAGAGCACCAAAGCCTCCTCCCTTGGCCTTTCCTCCTCTGCTGCTTCTTGTCATGGTCGGCATCTGTGAAAAAGCTTCAACTAATTACTTCAAAGTTGAAGGGTCGAAAGGGGCTTGCCTCAAACCGTCCCAGAGTGCCTTCGGCGCGCAAAACCATTTGATCTCACATTATATTCATGTCGTAAAAGAGTAATTTCTCCAATTTCATGGGGCAGGTAAACTTAACGCCGAAGCTCTTAAACTTCAAATTGTGAGAGAAATAAAATCGCTTGGATTAGGGAGCGTGTGTTACGTCAGAACACCTATCTGGTGTTCAAACCCGTTCGAGGGAGCAGTTTCCCAATGCTTTCTATGTTCATTGTTATGCACGTCAGTAGTATAGCTCGTACCTTTCACCCCACATTGGCAGGACCTCGGTGCAGGACCTCGGAAGTGACGTCATCTCACGTGACTCAGTGGCGCCATGTTGTGTTGTCATGGTAACCCGCGTGAGCGGCCATGTTGTGACGTCATCTCCATAGTGATACATGGTGTGAGTGCGCATGCGCAGCGCGTGTTGTTAGGGTGATACGTGTTTCCGTCGTCCATTTTGTATACTGGAGGCCGCCATCTTGGTTTCTATGGTAGCACGTGATTGCTATGTTACCCAATTTTTCTGCAATAAGACGGGGTATGTTCGGAGGGTATGTTCGACTGTAGAAGAGTAAATCTAATTACCACAAACAACCCGACAATCCTTCCAAATCACCAAAATCTATCCCAACTTTTACTATTTCGAATTCTTTCAGAATTCTCTGCTTCTATCTGTATATGTAATAGTTTTCATCTACCTAGGCATGTTCCTTTGTTCCGGAGTATACTCCAGTAGCGTAGATGAGCCTATTATTTGGAACAGTTTATCTTATTATTACTATATTTAGCTATTTCTGGTCTATTCTTGTTAGTTCTGACCCTATTCCAAGTACTCTTGTAGTTTCCTTTATCTAGATCATTTATATAAATTATAACTAACCAATCAGATTGCTTGATTTCCCAGAGTTATCTCCCTTCTGCATAATAAAAGCCTATATCCAATGGCAATATCCAATGGAATTCCATTTTTGGGAAACACCTGTGGCTATGGAATCCCTTTTTTGTCATATGTGCTTATGTGAAAAAGCACAATGTGACACAATGTGCCCTAGCACAAAGGCACATGTTTTATGTGCCGATATGTGCTTATGTGAAAAGGCACAATGTGACACAATGTGCCCTATCACATAGGCACATACGGGTATTTGAGGATACCTTTGGCCTGGTATTGTATTATTTGAGGATACCTATCGACCTACTGGAGAATCCCTTTTTGTCATATCTGCTTATGTGAAAAGGCACAATGTGACACAATATGACCTATCACATAGGCACATACGGGTATTTGAGGATACCTATGGCCTGGTATTGTATTATTTGAGAATACTGATCGAGGATACCTACTGGAGAATCCCTTTTTGTCGTATGTGCTTATGTGAAAAGGCACAATGTGACACAATATGCCCTATCACATAGGCACATACGGGTATTTGAGGATACTTATGGCCTGGTATTGTATTATTTGAGGATACCTATTGAGGATACCTATCGAGGATACCTTTTGGAGAATCCCTTTTTTGTCACATTAGGTTATGTAAAAGCCCTCAATGGGTCTAATGTAGTCTTACCAACCGCTTCCATCTTGTCGCCAAAGCCCCAAGGCCATTACAGGTCTATGGCCTATCTGTCCTATCATTAGCTTCAACAACAGTCTTGTTCCATTGCGGCCTTGTACCAGTACTATGGCTTCTGTTATTCTGCCCCATATCTCATCCATTACTTCCTAGCTACTTCCTAGCTATACCTATCTCAGTCTCGACTATACCATTGATCAAGGTTGAATCAGATTTCCCCTGGATACATATAAGGCATTCCGTAATTGAGATTCCTAGCCGAGTCCGTAAAATTTGGATTCCGTGTTTTAACATCAACACTCGAGGGTATGGAAAGAGACTGGTAATACCCAATTCAGCAATGACTACAAGAACCTGAACAGAGACAACCAACCACTACAAAATAACAAAGGTACAGAACGAAGATCCAACAGAACTAAGATCTAAACATAACAAAGTGAAAGAATTCGAAATAGTAAAAGTTGGGATAGATTTTGGTGATTTGGAAGGATTGTCGGGTTGTTTGTGGTAATTAGATTTACTCTTCTACAATCGAACATACCCTCCGAACATACCCCGTCTTATTGCAGAAAAACTGGGTAACATAGCAATCACGTACTACCATAGAAATCAAGATGGCGGCCTCCAGTATACAAAATGGACGACGGAAACACGTATCACCCTGACAACACGCGCTGCGCATGCGCACTCACACCACGCATCACTATGGAGATGACGTCACAACATGGCCGCTCACGCGGGTTACCATGACAACACAACATGGCGCCACTGGGTCACGTGACATGACGTCACTTCCGAGATCCTGCACCGAGGTCCTGACAATGTGGGGTGAAAGGTACTACTACTCACGTCGATTAAACCTGGTTCTCGCTGACGTGTGCGGAAATGTTAAATCAGCAGGTGAATTTTTCGCCGCCGTTCACGTGTGCATAAAATAAAATTGTTTGTGGAGATTCAGGAAAGGGATAATATGGAAACGTATTAGCGCCACATCCAATTTAGTTATTAATTCGTTATAACGAAATACTAATTCGTAATAACGAAATAATTATTTCGTAATAACGAAATAATAATGCGTAATAACGAAATAATTATTTTGTAATATCGAAATACTAATTCGTAAAAACGAAATAATTATTTTGTAATAACGAAATTAATATCTGTTGCCGTTTGTGTTATGCAGCGCATCGCTACTTTTTGATTTCAAATTTTGCTTGTTTAGCTTAGTAACAAAGTTACGTATGCCAACAAAATATGAATTTTAGTTATTAAAATTAATAACTTCACTTTGTTGCGCGAGAAAAAACCCGTATTATATGTGATGTATTCCATGTCACTAAACATTCCTACAAAAATTTATTCAAATCAGAACTTTCATACAGAAGTTCTGTACAAAAAACTGATTTCACTAATTTTGGTACAAAAAGGCTGCTGGCGGCTATCTTGAATTTTGGACCGCACCCCAAAACACTCGTTTTCGTCCCACAGTGATAACAAAGGTACCCAAGAAGTTTCGTAAAGATCGGTTCATTAATACAGCCTCTAGCCTGAGCCGTATAGAAGTTGTGTACAAAAAAACTGATTGGACCTAATTTCGGTACAAAATGGCCACTGGTAGCCATCTTGAATTTTGGACCGTACCCAGAAACACCCGTTCTCATCCCAGTGTGATAGATGACAAAGGTACCCCAAGAGGTTTTGTGAAGATCGGTTCATAAATACAGCCTCCAGCCCTAGCCGTATTGATATGTGCACTTACAATGTATAAGTAGTACTGAATAAATCAAAGTTCATCTAATTTGCATAATTTCTGCACGAGAAAAAAACACGTACTATATGTGATGTATTCCATGTTACTAAACATTCATTCAAAAATTTATTCAAATCAGAGCTTTCATACAGAAGTTCTGTACAAAAAACTGATTGCACTAATTTTGGTACAAAATGGCTGCTGGCGACCATCTTGAATTCACCCCAAACCACTCGTTCTCGTCTCACGGTGATAACAAAGGTACCCAAGAAGTTTCGTAAAGATTGGTTCATAAATACGGCCTCTAGTCCGAGCCGTATTGGCATTTGCAGTTACAGTGCTGAAAGTAACATTAAACAGATTAAAGTTAGTCTAATTGGCATAATTTATGCACGAGAAAAAAACCCGTATTATATGTGATGTATCCCATGGTACTAAACATTCGCACAAAAATTTTTTCAAATCAGTGCTTTCATATGGAAGCTCTGCGCAAAAATCTGATTGCACCTAATTTTGTACAAAATGGCTGCAAACGGCCATCTTGAATTTCAGACCGGACCCCAAAACACTCGTTCTCGTCCCACGGAGATAACAAAGGTACCCAAGAGGTTTCGTAAAGATCGGTTCATAAATACGGCCTCTAGCCCGAGGTGTATTGGCATTTGCACTTACAGTGCTGAAAGTAACACTAAATAAATCAAAGTTAGTCTAATTTGCATAATTTACGCACGAGAAAAAATACCTGTATTGTATGTGATGCATTCCATGGTACTAAACATTCATACAAAATATTATTCAAATCAGAGCTTTCATATGGAAGTTCTGCGCAAAAATCTAATTTCACCTAATTTTGTACAAAATGGCTGCCGGCGGCCGTCTTGAATTTTGGACCGGACCCAAAAGCACTCATTCTCGTCTCACGGTGATAACAAAGGTACCCAAGAAGTTTCGTAAAGATCGGTTCATAAATACGGCCTCTAGCCCGAGCCGTGTGTACGGCGCGACGGACGGACGGACGGACGGACGACGGGTCATGACAATACCTCAAATTTGGCTTCGCCAAAGTTGAGCTAAAATTTGAAGCATTTTGGCCCCACCCCCTCCTCAATATGAGCAGAAACCCAATTTGAAGAAAAACCCAAATGCCCCTAACCACTACTCATGTGAAATTTCATTAAAATGTGGCCAGTGGTTTGGGAGAAAAAGGCGCAAACACCACCTTCATGATCGACGACGGACGAAAAGTGATCAGAATAGCTCACCCTGACTTTCAGTCAGGTGAGCTAAAAAGATAATTCTAAGTTGAAACTAGAGGCTCTAAAGAGGCTGTAATCGCTCACCTGGAATTACATATAAAAATGTGATTTCCCATAGGCTTTCCATGGTAACTATGGGAAATATTTTCCAACCAACGGGAACAAAAAGAGGATCGTTTGTGGAGGGCCTCCTATAGACCATTCCTGCCAAGTTTTGGTTCACGTCGGCTCAGTAATTCCAGTGAGAATGTGAAAATGGGATTTCCCATAGGGTTTTTCTATAGTAACTATAAACCGTAGCCATGTTTGCAACACGATCAACATTAAACGAGGAACGTTGGTAGAGGGTGTCCCAGTCATCAACCATGCAAAACAGTTGGCCCTGTGGTTTCAGAGGAGAAGAGTTTTCAAAATTGACCCAATCAGAATCAAAGAATGCTTCTGGCGGCGACGTTTTTCATCCAACAGGAATAAAATGAATAACAGTTGTAGAGAACCTCTCACAGACCATGCCTGCCAAGTCTGGTTCACATTGGCTCAGTACTTTCAGAGAAGATGATGAAAATGTGATTTCCTATAGGGTTTGTATAGTAACTGTAAGCCACAATTGCAACCATAATTGGAACCCGATGAAGACTAAATGAGGATCATTGGTAGAGGGAGTTACAGTCATCAGTCACATTAAGTTTCAAAACATTTGGCCTTGTAGTTTCAAAGAAGATTTCTTGAAAATGCACACATTTATGAATTCTTTTCTCTTCCTACACTGATAAGACCAGAAGCTGACATCATTTTCTGGACACCTCTCACTGATAGCTTTCCAGAAAATGAGACTCTGATCTTGTCAGTGCAGGAGCAGTAGTTTACTTAGTTTATTGCAGTTATGCTACAACATATTTTGACTTTACTATATACACAATATGTTTGTTTTTTTCCCAGTTCTCAGTGGAGAAAACTGGAACCAACCCTTACCAGATTCTCAAAAAACAAGTATTTTGCTGACAGTACCGATCTTCGTGCAGACAGGAGAGGCATTGGGTTAAGCATTAGAATATAGCCTCTGGCGGCCACATATTTCCATCCTCTATAGACCATTCCTGCGAAGTTTGGTTTACGTCGGCTCAGTGGTTCCAGAGAAGATGATTAAAATGTGATTTCCCATAAGGTTTCTATAGTAAGTGTAAGCCGTAATTGCAGCCATGTTTGCAACCCGATCAACATTAAATGCAGATCATTGGTAGAGGGTATCGCAGTCATCAACCATGCAAAGTTTAAAAACGTTTGGCCCTGTGGTTTCAGAGGAGAACATTTTTCAAAATCCACCAATCAGAATCAAAAAACGTTTCTGACAGCCATGTTTTTTGATGCACGGTAACCAAAATGAGGAGCCTTTGTAGAAGACCTCCCATAGACTATCCCTGCCAGGCTTGGTTCACGTCGGCTCAGTGGTTCCAGTGAAGAAGATGACCATGTGATTTCCCATAGGGTTTCTATAGTAACTATAAGCCGCAATTCTGGCCATGTTTACAGCCCGAACAACATTAAATGAGGATTGTTGGTAGAGGGGGTCCCAGGCATCATTTATGTGAAGTATCAAAAAATTTGACCCGGCAGTCTCAGAGAAGATTTTTGAAAATCCACCAACCAGAATCAAAGAATGCCTCTGGCGGCCATATTTTTCAACCCAAAAATGTTTCTGACAGCCATGTTTTTTGATGCACGGTAACCAAAATGAGGAGCCTTTGTAGAGGATCTCCCATAGACCATTCCTGCCAGGTTTGGTTCATGTCAGCTCAGTAGTTCCAGAGAAGATGAAACTGATTTCCCATAGGATTTCTATAGTAACTATAAGCCGCAATTGAAGCCATGTTTGCAATGATGATCAACCCGATCAACATTAAATGAGGATCGTTGGTAGAGGGGGTCCCAGTCATCAACCATGCAAAGTTTCACAACATTTAGCCCTGTGGTTTCAGAGAAGATTTTTCAAAATCCACCAATCAGAATCAAAGAATGCCTCTGGCGGCCATGTTTTCAAACCCATGGAATCAAGATGAGGATCGTTTTTAGAGGACCTCCCATAGACTACACCTGCCAGGTTTGGTTCATGTCAGCTCCAGTAGGTCCAGAGAAGATGATGAAAATGGGAATTTTCATAGGCTTACTACAGTAACTATAAGCCGCAATTGCAGCCATGTTTGTGACCCAATCAACTTTAAATGAGGAACGTTGGTCGAGAGGGTCCCAGTCATCATTTATGTGTAGTTTCAAAACATTTGGCCAGGCAGTTTCAGAGGAGAAGATTTTTGAAAATCCACCAACCAGAATCAAAGAATACCTCTGGAAGCCATGTTTTTCATCCGACGGGAACAACATGAGGATCTTTTGTAGAGGACCTCCCATAGACCATTCCTGCCAAGTTTGGTTCACACTGGCTCAGTGGTTACAGAGAAGAAGATGAAAATGTGAAAAGTTTATGGACGACGGACGCCAAGTGTTGAGAAAAGCTCACATGGCCTTTTAGGCCAGGTGAGCTAAAAAAAGTGGGGAAAGGACCGTGAATATCCTTTCCCCTATGTGTTCTATCAGCATACCAAAGATCATCTAAATCCACTGACTGAGATATGAAGGTGCAAGGTTCTTACGGACGGATGGACAGATGGATGAACAGATAGATAAACAGATGAACGAACGGACTTAACCCATTTCTATATAAGTTTGCGGGGGACAATAAACATTTATTCTCCACTGCTGAGGAAACAATCTAATGCACATAGCAAAAGTCATAATCCCACCAAGGCCTCCACCAGAATATAAGGAGTGTGGTAGTCCCCCACAACTCAATCCAGTCATCTGAAGCCTGTATTTGTCTTTCATCACTGCAATTCAACTGGGAATGGGCAGGAAGAGGGTGCCTGGTAGACTCTTTACTCTTAAGATACAACAGATGATTCCCTCATATATTATTATGGCCTCTTAAAGTAAAAGAAATTGCATGCTTTGGTTTAGAGGTCGGTAGGTGAGAAAGAGAGAGAATCAGTATTGGGTTGTCCCTTGCATTCACCTGAAACTTTTATTTCTCTTTTGGGTTCCCATCTTTGCCATCTTCATGGGTATTACCAGAAAGGGAGTTTACTAAGTATTTACTCTTAACAGGTTGAGGGCTAGACAATTTTTGGTGAACTGAATTTGTTATGTGGGCACTCTCCAACAATTTGTAATGGAACAAATGTATATAAACAACATATTATTTGCGTTTGACTGAATATGAAACATGAACAAGGCAAATGTTGGCTTTTACTCTAGTACCTCCATTCTTCTGAAAGCCCTGATAGTGGCTTCTAGCACTCAACCAGGTAAGATGTGACCGAAGATTCCCTCGCATGAGTTGTCTCTTCTACAGTCTTTAATGTCAAGAAAAGTACACAATTTTTGTTACCATATTTAACAAATTTTTGTGGGTAAAAATTTGTTTATTATGGAGCAAAAAAATGTGCATTTGATTTCAATGTAGAGGTGCATTTGTCCCAAACAAAGCTTTGTTTATTGTATTCCAACACTCTAAAATCAGCTGGGTTAAAAATTAGCTCAAATCAACCGGGTTGAGTGAATATGAACCCAATTGGGTTCATATTAACTCAACCCAGTTGCTTTGGGTTGATTTTTAACCCAACTGATTTTAGAGTGTACCATGCTATTAGGGCACATGGGTCACCACTGGTATATATTAGTGTGGGGATGCAGAAGTTTAAAATGCTTCCTATACCTGTGCAGGTCATATTTGTATTAATGTATGATAATGGTGTGGTGTTCAGAATTTGTGCATGGTTCTTTTATTAATCTTTTAACTAATGAATGGGCCACACCCACCCATGTAATTTATAAACTGAGCAGTACAAAAAAAAGTATCTTAGAAAAAAATTCAACAAAACTAGATCATGTGACCGCCTCTTTTGGAACGAACTCCATTTAAGCCTCATGATATAGTATTGTTGGATTTTTCTTTTTAAATCATTAAAATAACAAATTTTGATATCGTGTGCATTGGGTAAATGGTCGAGCATTGTAGAATGCAGTGAGACCCACTAGGTATGAAAATAGGCTAGAGTAAAAAAAAAACCCAGAAAATTTATAAGTGGACACACCCACTTATATCCACTTCCTTCAACACTGCAAGTCTTTGTTACTTACACAGCTGGATTTTTTTTTATCACACCTTCATTAATATTCTTTGTTTCTTTCGGTTCCTTAATTTAAACTTAATTTTAGATACAACTCTCAAACACTGAACTACACTATCAAATTAACCAAAATCAAGTGGGCTGAGTGAAAATGAAACCAATTGGGGTTCATATTCACTCAACCCAGTTTATTTGGGTTGATTTTTAACCCAGCTGATTTTAAAGTGTATTGGACATCCCACCCAACCCCCTTCTCGCAGCCTGTGTGATTGTAATCCCCGAGACATTTATGCCATGCCAGGTTACTCATGGACACTGGCCCCGGGAATGAAATAGAAGTCTTACACTGTGTCTGTCACTCACACAAGGGGAAGTTCATGTGATGGAATAACAACTGAAAAGTTTAGGTGGGTCTCGCTATTCGGTTGTGTGAAAATTCGGAATGCTGATGATTAGGGCTGGGCAATTTTGGTTTTACAGTTCGGTTTCATTTTTTGTGGCAAACTAGAAAACCAAACTGCAAGACCCGGCAAAAACTGGCCGAACGATTTTAATGTGTTTTGTGCATAAACTGATCAAAATATCTTACTGAGAGGGAACTGGACTAACAACCACTATGGACTCTCGTCAGTTAGTCTATCTGGCAAAGGGGTGAATACGTCATGTTCTCATCATTACATATTAGAATATTATTATGCCCCACGTTTGTAACATCAGCCGTGATTGGTTAATATGACACCTTCTAAAAGTCATAGTACTGGAGTTTTGGGGCAAAACACGGTACTATCGGAACGTTTTTCCCTGGAGACAAGAGAACGAAGAAAATGTAAGCGCCACTTCCATTGATCAGCGTGGCATTTGTTGATACAGAACCTCCCAAAGCGACGGCATTTTTGAAGAGACGTCATTCGTTCGAAATGACGTCATGTTTTTGGATTCGACTACATTGTTGTTACAAGATTGATGGCATGTAGCAGTTAACGCTTAACAATGAAAGTCATTTTTTGTTCGGCATAATAAAATAATTAGAACGTTTCTTTTCATGTTCTATCGGTCGATAGTACCTGAGTTTGTGTGATTTTTGAAATAAAACCTGAAGCAGCGAAGCTGCTGAAGGTTTTATTTCAGAAATCACACAAACTCAGGTACTATCGACCGATAGAACATTTCGCTGCTGAAGGTTTAATTGGGAATATGTTCATTTCTGTTCCCTGTGTGCTATGTTTATGATAAAAAATAATATGAGGTGTACACTGTACTAAAGAGCTGAGGGGTGGGTTAATATGACCTCACAGTTAATGTATGTGGCCCTTACAGTTAACGTATATCAACAAAAGTTACCAAGTTACAGTGAAATTATTCCAAAACGAGTCATCCTATCAAGTTACATTAAAATCCCCTCATAAATATGGCCTGTAGACTGTGCTAAAGGTTTTCGGGCTTCGGTCCCCTGTAGCCGTCAGTTTCCCAATTGCGTCCAAAGGGGACGTTCTCATCTAGACATTATATGAAGTCAATCTACCAAGTTACAATGAAATCCCTTAATAAATATGACCTGTAGACTGTGCTAAAGGTTTTTGGGCTTTGGGCTCTGGCAGCCATCATGGTTGAATGATCGCAACCAGGAGGGGACATTCTCATCTGGACACTATTTGGAGTCACGCTACCAAGCTACAATGAAAACCCTTCATAATTATGACCTGTAGACTGTTCTAAAGGTTTTCGGGCTTTGGGCCCCTGAAGCCGTCACAGTTGCCCAATCGTGTCCAAAAGGGGACGTTCTCATCTAGACATTATATGAAGTCAACCTACCAAGTTACAATGAAATCCCTTCATAAATATGACCTGTAGACTGTGCTAAAGGTTTTCGGGCTTCTGGCTAGGGCAGCCATCATGGTTGAATGATCGCAACCAAAGGTGACAATCTCATCTGGGCATCATCTGGAGTGATCCTGCAAAGTTACAATGAAATCACTTCATAAATATGACCTGTAGACTGTACTCAAGGTTTTCGGGCTTCAGGTACCTGTAGCCATCACAGTTGACCAATCACGACCAAAAGAGGATGTCATCATCTAGGCATTATATGGAGTCAACCTAACAGGTTACAATGAAATCCTTCTATAAATATAACCTTTTGCCTATGCTAAAGGTTTCTGGGCTCGGGCACCCATCAAGGCTGAATGATCACGGCCAAAATGGGACGTTCTCATCTAGACATTATTTGGAGTCATCCTACTAAGTTACAATGAAATCCCTTCATAAATATGACCTGTAGACTGTGCTCAAGGTTTTTGGGCTTCGGGCACTTGTAGCCATCACAGCTGACCAATAACGACCAAAAGGGGATGTCATCATCTAGGCATTATATGGAGTCAACCTAATAGGTTACAATGAAATCCTTCCATAAATATGACCTTTTACCTATACTAAAAGTTTTTGGGCTCGGGCACCCATCAAGGCTGACTGATCGCGATCAAAATGGGACGTTCTCATCTAGACATTATTTGGAGTCATCCTACCAAGTTACAATGAAATCCCCTCATAAATATGACCTGTAGACTGTGCTAAAGGTTTTCGGGCACCTTTAGCCGTCACAGTAGCCCAGTCATGTCCAAAATGGGACGTTCTCATCTAGACATTATTTGGAGTCATCCTACCAAGTTACAATGAAATCCCCTCATAAATATGACCTGTAGACTGTGCTAAAGGTTTTCGGGCTTCGGGCACCTTTAGCCGTCACAGTAGCCCAATCATGTCCAAAAGAGGACGTTCTCATCTAGACATTATATGAAGTTAACCTACCAAGTTACAATGAAATCCCTTCATAAATATGACCTGTAGACTGTGCTAAAGGTTTTCGGGCTTCAGGTACCTGTAGCCATCACAGTTGACCAATCACGACCAAAAGAGGATGTCATCATCTAGGCATGATATGGAGTCAACCTAACAGGATACAATGAAATCCTTCTATAAATATAACCTTTTGCCTATGCTAAAGGTTTTTGGGCTCGGGCACCCATCAAGGCTGAATGATCACGGCCAAAATGGGACGTTCTCATCTAGACATTATTTGGAGTCATCCTACTAAGTTACAATGAAATCCCTTCATAAATATGACCTGTAGAGAGTGCAAAAGGTTTTCGGGCTTCGGGTACCTTTAGCCGTCAAAGTTGCCCAATCATGTCCAAAAGGGGACGTTCTCATCTAGACATTATATGAAGTCAACCTACCAAGTTACAATGAAATCCCTTCATAAATATGACCTGTAGACTGTGCTTAAGGTTTTCGGGCTTCGGGCAGCCATCATGGTTGAATGATCTCAACCAAAGGGGACAATCTCATCTGGGCATCATCTGGAGTGATCCTACGAAGTTACAATGAAATCCCTTCATAAATATGACCTGTAGACTGTGCCCAAGGTTTTTGGGCTTCGGGCACTTGTAGCCATCACAGCTGACCAATCATGACCAAAAGGGGATGTCATCATCTAGGCATTATATGGAGTCAACCTAATAGGTTACAATAAAATCCTTCCATAAATATGACCATTTACCTATACTAAAAGTTTTTGGGCTCGGGCACCCATCAAGGCTGAATGATCGCGATCAAAATGGGACGTTCTCATCTAGACATTATTTGGAGTCATCCTACCAAGTTACAATGAAATCCCCTCATAAATATGACCTGTAGACTGTGCTAAAGGTTTTCGGGCCTCGGGCACCTTTAGCCGTCACAGTAGCCCAATCATGTCCAAAATGGGACGTTCTCATCTAGACATTATTTGGAGTCATCCTACCAAGTTACAATGAAATCCCCTCATAAAAATGACCTGTAGACTGTGCTAAAGGTTTTCGGGCTTCGGGCACCTTTCGCCGTCACAGTAGCCCAATCATGTCCAAAAGAAGACGTTCTCATCTAGACATTATATGAAGTTAACCTACCAAGTTACAATGACATCCCTTCATAAATATGACCTGTAGACTGTGCTAAAGGTTTTCGGGCTTCGGGCTCGGGCAACCATCATGGGTGAATGATCGCAACCATAGGGGACAATCTCATCTGAGCATCATCTGGAGTGATCCTAAGAAGTTACAATGAAATCCCTTCATAAATATGACCTGTAGACTGTGCTCAAGGTTTTCGGACTTCGGGCACTAGTAGCCATTCACAACTGACCAATCACGACCAAAAGGGGATGTCATCATCTAGGGATTACATGGAGTCAACCAAACAGATTACAATGAAATCCTTCCATAAATATGACCTTTTGCCTATACTAAAACTTTTTGGGCTCGGGCACCCATCAAGGCAGTATGATCGCGATCAAAATGGGACGTGCTCATCTAGACATTATTTGGAGTCATCCTACCAAGTTACAATGAAATCCCCTCATAAATATGACCTGTAGACTGTGCTAAAGGTTTTCGGGCTTCGGGCACCTTTAGCCGTCACAGTAGCCCAATCATGTCCAAAAGAGGACGTTCTCATCTAGACATTATATGAAGTTTACCTACCAAGTTACAATGAAATCCCTTCATAAATATGACCTGTAGACTGTGCTAAAGGTTTTCGGGCTTCGGGCTCGGGCAGCCATCATGGCTGAATGATCGCAACCAAAGGGGACAATCTCATCTGGGCATCATCTGGAGTGATCCTACGAAGTTACAATGAAATCCCTTCATAAATATGACCTGTAGACTGTGCTCAAGGTTTTTGGGCTTCGGGCACTTGTAGCCATCACAGCTGACCAATCATGACCAAAAGGGGATGTCATCATCTAGGCATTATATGGAGTCAACCTAATAGGTTACAATGAAATCCTTCCATAAATATGACCTTTTACCTATACTAAAGGTTTTTGGGCTCGGGCACCCATCAAGGCTGCATGATCGCGATCAAAATGGGACGTTCTCATCTAGACATTATTTGGAGTCATCCTACCAAGTTACAATGAAATCCTCTCATAAATGTGACCTGTAGACTGTGCTAAAGGTTTTTGGGCTTCGGGCACCTTTAGCCGTCACAGTAGCCCAATCATGTCCAAAATGGGACTTTCTCATCTAGACATTATTTGGAGTCGTCCTACCAAGTTACAATGAAATCCCCTCATAAATATGACCTGTAGACTGTGCTAAAGGTTTTCGGGCTTCGGGCTCGGGCAGCCATCGTGGTTGAATGATCGCAACCAAAGGGGACAATCTCATCTGGGCATCATCTGGAGTGATCCTGCAAAGTTACAATGAAATCCCTTCATAAATATGACCTGCAGACTGTGCTCAAGGTTTTCGGGCTTCGGGCACCTGTAGCCATCACAGTTGACCAATCACGACCAAAAGGGGATGTCATCATCTAGGCATTATATGGAGGCAACCTAACAGGTTACAATGAAATCCTTCTATAAATATAACCTTTTGCCTATGCTAAAGGTTTTTGGGCTCGGGCACCCATCAAGGCTGAATGATCACGGCCAAAATGGGACGTTCTCATCTAGACATTATTTGGAGTCATCCTACCAAGTTACAATGAAATCCCTTCATAAATATGACATGTAGACAGTGCAAAAGGTTTTCGGGCTTCGGGCACCTTTAGCCGTCAAAGTTGCCCAATCATGTCCAAAAGGGGACGTTCTCATCTAGACATTACATGAAGTCAACCTACCAAGTTACAATGAAATCCCTTCATAAATATGACCTGTAGACTGTGCTTAAGGTTTTCGGGCTTCGGGCTCGGACAGCCATCATGGTTGAATGATCGGAACCAAAGGGGACAATCTCATCTGAGCATCATCTGGAGTGATCCTGCGAAGTTACAATGAAATCCCTTCATAAATATGACCTGTAGACTGTGCAAAAGGTTTTCGGGCTTCGGGCACCTGTAGCCATCACAGATGACCAATCACGACCAAAAGGGGATGTCATCATCTAGACATTATATGGAGTCAACCTTACAGGTTACAATGAAATCCTTCTACAAATATAACCTTTTGCCTATGCTAAAGGTTTTTGGGCTCGGGCACCCATCAAGGCTGAATGATCATGGCCAAAATGGGACGTTCTCATCTAGACATTATTTGGAGTCATCCTACCAAGTTACAATGAAATCCCCCCATAAATATGACCTGTAGACTGTGCTAAAGGTTTTTGGGCTTTGGGCCCCTGAAGCCGTCACAGTAGCCCAATCATGTCCAAAAGGGGATGTTCTCATCCAGACATTATATGAAGTTAACCTACCAAGTTACAATGAATTCCCTTCATAAATATGACCTGTAGACTGTGCTAAAGGTTTTCGGGCTTCGGGCTCGGACAGCCATCATGGCTGAATGATCGCAACCATAGGGGACAATCTCATCTGGGCATCATCTGGAGTGATCCTAAGAAGTTACAATGAAATCCCTTCATAAATATGACCTGTAGACTGTGCTCAAGGTTTTCGGGCTTCGGGCACTAGTAGCCATCACAACTGACCAATCATGACCAAAAGGGGATGTCATCATCTAGGGATTACATGGAGTCAACCAAACAGATTACAATGAAATCCTTCCATAAATATGACCTTTTGCCTATGCTAAAGGTTTTTGGGCTCGGGCACCCATCAAGGCTGAACAGTCGCGATCAAAATGGGACGTTCTCATCTAGACATTATTTGGAGTCATCCTACCAAGCTACAATGAAATCCCTTCATAAATATGACCTCTAGACTGTGCTAAAGGTTTTCGGGCTTTGGACCCCTGTAGACGTCACAGTTGCCCAATCACGCCCAAAAGGTGACTTTCTCATCTAGACATTGTATGAAGTCAACCCACTAAGTTACAATGAAATTCCTCAATAAATATGACCTGTAGACTGTGGTAAAGGTTTTCGGGTTTTGGGCTCGGGCAGTCACAATTGGCAGATCATGACCAAATGGGGAAATTCTCATCTAGACATCATAAGGAGACATCCTACCAAGTTACAATGAAATCCCTCCACATTAAACATGACCTGCAGACTGTGCTAAAAGTTATTGGGTTTCGGGCTTGGGCAGCCATCACGGTTGATAGATCATGCCCAAAAGGGGACGTTCTCTCTAGGCATTATACAGAGGCATCCTACCAAGTTACAATAAAATCCCTTCATAAATACGACCTGTAGACTGTGCTAATGGTTTTTGGGTTTTGGGCTCAGGCAGCCATACCGGTTGCCTGATCGCGACCAAAAGGGGACGTTCTCATCTAGACATGACCCCAAACCTGCATATGAAACGATCAGACAAGAACTGCGGGGTGTAGCCCGTGCTAAAGGAAAATGTGAACAGACGTCACAGACTCACAGACTTCCGCACGCGTGATGGCAATAGCTTATCTTGACCATGTCAAGTTAAGCTAAAAATGAAATGCCCCTTTGGGACCATCACTCACACAAACTTTCACTTGAATTGGCCAGTGGCTTTGGAGTAGAAGACCAAAACATGGTGTTGACGGACGACGGACGGAGAGCAATGAGATTAGCTCAGCTTGACTTTGTCAAGATGAGCTAAACAATTAGTTATTCAAGAATTATTTTTGCAAGTGTCGTCTGCTTTTCAGGTTAGGTAAAGGGTTAACACAGAAAAACCAAACCAAACCAAAACTGAATCTGAAAAATCAGACCCTCCCAACTCTACTGATGATAACTTTACAGTATGGAGTTATGAACCCAAAACCCAGAATTCTGAACAAGTTGATGACAAAGAACAAAACACAATCTATAATGTAATATTTTATTACATTTTAACATTATTTTCATCATCAAATATTGCAGCACTTTATTGCTTCATCATGCAAGCAGCGAGCATAGTTGTAGAAAAAAGTCCAACAAATGTTTCACAGACAATGACATTCTAAACAAAAAAGATAGCTAAAAATCAAACAAATAAAACTAATGTTTGCTGTCCCAACAAATCAAACTGACAGAGGCTGGAGTAATGCAAATCTTGGTGGGAAAAACAGGATAAAATATAATCAGTCTTTTTTAACCCTTTACCTAACAAATCAGCCAAGTCTGTCCATGGAATTTACAAGTTAACCCTTTACCTATCGAATTGCTCACACCCACCCACGTAATATGCAAATTCGGCAGTTGAAAAATATTATTTTTCAAAAAGTTTCAACGAAACCACATCATGTGACCCCTCATTGGAACAAGCTCGCCGAGCTCATTCCAATGAGGGGTCACATGATATGGTTTTGTTGAAACTATTTGAAATTTTTAAAAAAACATTTAAAATAATAAATTCTGATATCGTTTGCATTGGGTAAAGGGTTAAGCAGTTGAAAAAAAAATAAATTAAAAATAGTTTCAACAAAACGATATCATGTGACCCTCTCATTGAAACAAGGTCATTCCAAAGAAGGGTCACATGATATGGTTTTGTTGGGATTTCTTGAAAATTTTGAAAAAAAACCCTAAAGAACAAATTTTTATATCATATTGTGTACATTGGGTAAAGGGTTAATATAATATTAACTGGTTGTGTGCTAGAAGCCTATGATATTAACTGGTCGAGTGCTATCATGGTGCTGAAAGCCACTCTCCAATAAATTGTAACAAAACAATTGTTTATGAGCAAATGTTTTGCTGAACTAAGGCATCGCTTGCTGGTAGCATAGTATCTTTGAAAAAATACTTGCATTTCAAGTCACCTTTAAAAACTAACTGAGCACTCTACCAGTTAAAATTCAAAGAATGATTGATTCAAGTCACCTTTAAAAACTAACTGAGCACTCTACCAGTTCAAATTCAAAGAATGATTGATGCAATCAACGTCACTGAACTGAATTAATGATCCGAAATTTCAGATCTTTGTGAGGTGGCCTTTTAAGATCATAGCATTGCATTCAGATACCGTAGACATCTGCTTGGGTTCTTAAGGCACATGCAATTATAGAGGGCTTGTTTGAGAATGGGGTGGGGGGGGGAGGGGTTGGACAGGCAGGGTAGAACTGCCATAATGCGAAAAAACATTACCCATACTTTGGAGACAAGGTAATGAATGTACATGGCTCACAATTATCTGCTTCCGAAGTTGAAAATCATTATAGGAATGTTCCTCTGTTAGGTGTGTATGTGTATGAGAATACAGAAAAGTGAGGTATTTTGAAAATGTGCGTATTAGTGTCAACAACCCCCCCACTATACTTTATTCATGTCAAGAGCAGGGTTCATATATATCTTAAGGATGAGGTTCAAGACTGTATAATTAAATTTTCTCTAAGGATATCCAATTTGCATGCATATGATTGGTCGGGGTGTGTTTTTCATTAACTCAATGAATAATTTTCCTATGGTATGAATGTTTTTGCTTTGTCCCACACATTTATCAAATACAAAATTATGGGCATTTCCAGTAGTGCAATTAAACTAACTACCGCTGGTGGGTAGAACATTAGTCAATATTCATGTGGGTTTGATTTTTCTCTTCAGTATTCAGGGCTGCATTTATTCGCATATGCTCACCTATGTTGTTGTACAGAAGGGACTCATACTGGTGTGTGACTGATAGTAAACAAGAAAAGTCATTTCACCTGAGTGGATGCTTTTAGTCAAGTGATGTATGCTTGAATCGGCAGACAACACTTGACTAAAACAACTTCTAGGCCAGAAGTATCGATACCACTTAATTTTCAATCAATTCTCTCTTATTTCTGAGGCTTTCACAAATTTCAAATTTCAAAACACCCTTAAAACTTAAGAACTTTCAAGGATAATACACTAATATTGAGTACTTTCAAGGCCTTGAAAATCCATTTTTCAATTCAAGTGTTTTCAAGAGCCATGATGAACCCTGAAAAAAAGGGAACAAGTAATCAAATACTATTTTACCCCTGCATACTGACATCTAAATATCAAATTTTCAACCTGCACATTTTTCACAGGACAAGGACAGGGTTCATGTAGCAATACAAATATGAAATTCAAGAGCTTTTCAAAACATGTTCAAGGACTCTAATTACCATAAATATGACACCTTCACTATTATGTGATATCTTCAAACAAAACATATACAAATAGTATTTTTTTCACTTTGCTTCATAAAGACAAAGCACATGGCATTCACATCTGCACAGTAAAAATTTTGAATATATTCAGAACATCCGCTTTAGTATCAGCCTGCACAATTCTTAAACAATACAGTGCTAGTAGAAAACAATCGACAATTTCCTCTGAGAAACATGAGCACTATGCAAAAGAAATAGTCCCATTCGTGAATTGATTGAGCCAATGGAAACAGGTAGACATCTGAAAGTTTCGCTTTACTTAAAGATGACAACACCTTAGGTGCCAGATTCAAGAGCTTTTCATGTTGACAGGATGAACTGTCGAGTTTTTCAAGGTTGTGCGGACCCTGTGGGAATTTAATCAACTTGATCTTACTTGACGGAGCTCAAAGAGCTCTGTCAAGTAAGATCAAGTTGGTTAAATTCTTTGTTGCATGAAACATATGCTGCTTGAAATTTAGGTATTTTGACGTCTGTGTGCAGGGGGGTAAATGAATGAATACTCATACCCCCCAAAATCTGCTATTCATTTTAGCACTACCCTATTTATTTATTTACTGATTGGTGTTTAAGGTCATATACTTATGCACAATGGCTAATCATGACTGTGACAGTTTTTTGTGTGGAGGAAGCCTGAGTACCCGGAGAGAACCACCGTACAGCAGCCAGCTCCCCAACATCGTAACTCCGCACTGCAGCACAGGCAGGGTTAGATTGGTTGAAGACATGCATACCATCAACGTGCAGTACACCTTAGTACACAGCATCATCGTGCCCCCATGTGGACAATCAGGGTTAAGTGCCTTGCCCAAGGACACAACATAGGAGTCCAAATAAATCGCTCAGATGGTCACTCATCCAATGATTAACCAGGTTCGATATTGCTTAACTTTGGTGATCTGACAAGAACCGGTTACCACGCCACCACCGCACCCCAGTGCTACCCTGAAATCACCTTAAACTGAAAAAGTTGAAACAAAAGTATGGGAAGAAAGTCATATATTGACCTGCCAAGATAGGAGTAAACATTTATGGTACATTTCACACAAACATCTATGGGAATGAGACAAGAATATGTTGTGAAAAAAAAGAAATCTATAAAATAATGAGATAAAGCTTAGCACAATAATGTCTGCTGCAGTTTCTATTATGGATTTATAATTAGAGATACATTAAGCACCATATTTGATAAATAAACCTTTGTACATATCTCAAGACAACAAATTCAGTCACAACTATGCCATCGATCATCCATCCATATACATCATTCATTCAAATTCTTCAATTCACACTTTCACATTATGAAATATACTATACAATGAATTTGATTAAGTATTCTTCTCCCAAATGCATCTTCTACTAATATATTAAGGATGCAATCTCAATCTTACGCCTTTAAAGCACACTGGATGTGAAATGAGCATTGTGCGTGATGTGTTATAATAGTAATTATGAATTTTGTTCTACTTTTAACCCTTTCAACACTGGCACCCTGGAAGGTCTCTTTTCAGTCAATACCGTCAATGGCAAAATGGGTGAAACAATCCTCATTTGTTAGGAGATCAAGTAATAATAGTAATCGGTAGAGCTGTTGGATTAAATTATTACCGAGCTTCGCTTCAGATTTTTTGCTCTTTATATCATTTGCTCATCCACTACCAATGTTTTCTTCAAGCAAAAATTTGTGCAAACCAGATTGAAAGGGTTAATGTAGTATGATGCCTCGAAATTGAACCCTGCTGAAAGAAAAAGACCAGAAATTACAAAAACAAAAAATTGTCACTCGGAAGTGACTATGCCCCTGACGTGGCAGTGACCTTGACATCCATCGAACAAAAATTTTTTTGTGTGTCTCCCCATAAGCAACATGTATGCCAAGTTTCAACAAAATCCAACGAAGCATCTCAGAGTTATGGAGCGGACATGAAAATCTTCCTGACAGACAGTTGACCTTGATCTCCAACAAACCAAAAAAAAATTGTGCGCAACACATCATCTCCCCATAAGCAACAAGTATGTCCAGTTTCAACAAAATCCAACGAAACATCTCAGAGTTATGGAGCGGACACGAAAATCTTCCTGACAGATGGAAATGACAAACACTAAATGCCCAAAAAGTTAAGAGTGAAAATACAATCTCTGAATATAAATCTGGGGCAACAATTTGTTGTGTCAAAATTATAAACAGTGATTTTATGTTTCATTTTGAACGCTGGTCTCAGTATACTAAATATTCAACTTTGTTTTACAGCAAGGATCATATCTGAGGTGTCACACTGTATGAAAATTGCACAAAATGAGAAGAAAAACTCATAATCATTTTATTACATTGCATACACAATGCTCGCATTGCATCCAGTGTTTAAAAGCCTATAATCTGATTATGGTTAACATAATTATAACTCTTCACCCCCAATATAACACAATAATATCTTCCACATCAATACAATGACATTTTTTATTTTGGGAACAATTAACATTTTCAATATGCATGCATTAACCCTTAAAAAATGCTGGATAGTTTCAAGCAGTTTTTTGCCTTAAAAGAAGATGCTATGGTCTGCAGCCTTGTTATGGTTTCTTGTCAAGCCTTGGCAGTGGATGACGACAGTCAAGACCCGATTAGGAACCACAAAAAGACATCTGAGTTTAATGCAATCTGTAAGTTTTATTCTAGAATAGCGTTTCAGGGCTACCTTGGTCACAAAGTTTATCAATATGAGAATTTGGCCTTCATTCTAAGTACAAATATTTTATAATCTTCTCCCAAAAAATTTACATTCATTTATTAAGGACATTTTCAGCATCTTTGGCTACATCACCAATATTAGATACCTATGCTGCCCATTTCAGAGGATCTCCACCCCAGGCATTGGTTCTGAGCCCTAAATTTCCAGTATAGCAGAACTTGCCGACCTTCAGTATTTCCAAATTCCAAACTGTGTTTACAATTTTTGCACTACTTATCAGGCTGACTTGTACAAACCTAGGTTGTAAGTGCCAATCCACTGAATGTCACAAACTGTACAAGACTTGTAGATAAGCTGGTGTTTCTGTGAAACAGCTCAGCTTTTATGACTATCTTTGCTCACTATTATTTGGACTATTAGTACCAAATTTATTTATTTACTGGTGTTTAAGGTTACCCATTCATGCACAATAGCTAATGGTGACTGCAGCATGGAGACAAAGTGAAGTTTAGTCAATCATTTATACAAATATTGCCCATTGTAAAGGGCTTCTACCCCAACATTAGCTGACTGGATACGTTTTTACCAGTAAAACAAAGAGGTTTACCACAGTACATCCGCAGTGCTTCATTTACCAGGGTTCCCATGGGGGAATCAGTGTCAATGCACCATGGTGAGGAAAGTTGAATTCAGGTTACAAGGTATTATTGACTAGAAGCCCATATCTGAGCTCTGTTCAAAATGTGTTGAAAACCCTTCTCTGGACAAATGCATTAAGACATTAACCAGTTCAACCTTGGTTTCATAAATGAGACAGCTGAATATTATATTCTCTACAGCAGGTGGCCAATCCATTTTATGCTTTAAGGGTCTTTCACTAATACTTTAATTGCAAAACTTTTAATTAATGCTGAATCCTCCTCAACTATTTACTGCCCCTTATATTTATTTGCAAATTGGCCACAGAGTTTTCTTTTTCACAGTTACTTATACACATTTATTAGAAAGGGTTAATAAAAATGATACGTCAATTAACTCTTTACCCAAAAAAATTTTTCAACGTCAATTTGTATATTACATGGGCAGATGAGGCGCATTCATTATGTAAAGGGTTAAAAACTCACATTTACTTGACCAAACTTCATTTTGCATTAACTGGTTGAGTGCTAGAAGCCACTATCAGGGCTTTCAAAAAAATGAGCGTACCAAAGCAAAAGCCAATATTTTTCTTGCTCACATTTCATATTCAGTCAAACGCAAACAATATTTTGTTTACATAAATGTATTTTATTACAAATTATTGGAGAGTGCCAGTGGGCACTCTCCAATAATTTGTAATAAAATACATTTTTAACTTGAGATGGTCTGTCGCCCGCTATACCACCACCGTGGCATACCACCTCATGTAGGTAACTGAAATAGGCATTCAAATTTTGTAAGTAAAAAAAATCAAACATGGCTGCCAGTGGGCTAACTTGAATCCAATCGCGGTTAAAATTTATGTCACACACTGCTCCTCATCATGTCAATCATTTATACTGAGTTTTCTGACAATGCAGCAAAAACTGTAGAAGTAGTTCGCTCCACAGGTATTTTGCAAAATCCAATATAGCCACCAGTTGGCCATCTTGAATCTGATCAGGGAAAAATTACGTCACGCACTGCTCCTCATCAAGTCGATCATTTATATTGAATTTCATGACAATGCAGTAAAAACTGTAGAAGTAGTTTGCTCCACAAGTATTTTGCAAAATCCAATACAGCAGCCAGTCGGCCATCTTGAAACCGAGTGGGAAAAAAATTATGTCACGCACTTCCCCTCATCATGTTGATCATTTTTGAAGTTTCATGAAAATCCAGCTAAAACTTTGGAAGTAGTTCGCTCCACAAGTTTACATATGCAATGGATCGTCGACAATGACACATCGACGGACAGGTTGACTCCTATATACCCCCCCCCCCCCCACCCCAACTTTGTTTTGTGGGGGGTATAATAACAAATTCAGATCACCAAAAATAATCTATCCCTCAACCAGTTAATAATAACATTTTCACAAATTACTGGAGAATACCTGGAGAATACCTGTTTGCACTCTCCAGTGAATTGTAAAAACATTATCTAAATTTTGGTGTTGAAGATCATTTTCAGCATACATGGCTATATCATGATCACAACACAAGAATAATGTCTGCAGCACAAGTTTAAAATCAAGTTTAGTCAGTTGTTGAAACATATGCTGCCTATTTCAGCTGATTTCCACCCTATGTGGAGGATGGCAGACCCTATTTGACCAGTATTTATTTATTGGTGTTTAAGGTCACATACTTAAGCACAATGGCTAATCGTGACTGTGACAGTTTTACGAGAGAACCACCAAGCACCGATGAGCAACTGTCAGCTCCTCATCGTTCTAACTCTGTTCAAGCCCCGCTAAAGCAGGGATATGTGCACCATCAAAGTGCAGTATGCCTTAGTACACGGCGTCATCGTGTCCCCATGTAGGCAAAAGTGATAAAGTGCCTTGCCCAAGGACACAATGCAGGTCGTCCTGGACGGGGATCGAACTCGGGACCTCTAGCATAGAAGTCCAACAGTCTACCACTGAGCCACCGTGCTCCTATTTTATTAGTAAAGCTTAAGTTGTTTACCACAGTAAACAAGTACTCCTCCAATTCTCAGGGTTCCCAGGAGCAAAATTTACTTCCATGAGAGCAATATAATTTAAAACTAAACAAGGGGCCCCACGGGGCCTGAAGCGCTCATCTTGAACAGAACACAATTTAAACAGAGTCCAAGAATGAGTCTACATTAAGCAAGTCATCTCCATAGGCTACACTGTCAATCATTGAGTCCCTCAGGAGTGACAAAAAAAATCTGGGCATCATGCCTTTTCTTCAGTTGATCATAAAGTAAAATGTAGAGCTCCCCTATGAAGCCCCTTGATACAACCTATGTGGATTAATCTTAGTTACACACCTCTAGAGGGTACTGAATACAAAATTTTTAATTCTTCAGCAAAATGGCCAATTCCGGCTCCCATAGAGAGCCCAAATATTAACCCAGGCTCTTGATTTGAACACAGTTGAATCTGACTTCCCTAGAGATGTTGTGTACCGAATATGAAAGCATTCTGACTGTTGGATCTGAAGAAGAGAAACTGTAAAGAAATTTCTTCGAATTTCACTAAGTTCATATTTGGGCAACAATAGTGAGCCCAAATATTAACCTATGGATCCGATTTGAACAAACTTGAATCTGACCCCCCCTAGAGATGTTGTGGATCTGAAGAAGAAGATTTTTAAAGAAATTTCCTCATATTGCACTAAGTAAAAATTTGGGCTACCATAGTGAGCCCAAATATATACCTAGGGAGCTGATTTGAACCAACTTGAATCTGACCCCCTTAGCAATGTTGCATACCAAATATCAAAGCATTCTGACTGGTGGATCTGAAGAGGATTTTTTTAAATTACTCTCCATATTGCACAAAGATTAAATTTGGGCTTCCGTAGGAAGCCCAAATATTAACCTAGGGACTTGGTTTGAACAATCTTGAATCTGACCCTCATAACAATGATGTATACCAAACATTAAAAGATTCTGACTGGTGGTTCTGAAGAAGAAGATTTTTAAAGAATATTCCCCATATTACCCTATGGTAAAACTTCGCGGCTCCTGTAGAGAGCCCAAATATGAACCAATGAGCTTTATTTCAACAAACTTTTATCTGACCCCCTATGAATGCTGTATACCAAATATCAAAAGATTCTGATGATTGGTTCTGGAGAAAAGATTTTCAAAAATTTTTGCAAATATGCTGACTCAGCATTTTTTCGATGCCCATTACAGAACACCCTAACATAACCGATGGCAATTTTTTTTTACCATTCAATTCTACTGGTCCAAAGGATACTTCATACCAAATAACAGCTCTCTCTGTTCCGTGTGGTTTGGGAAATATGGGCGTTTGAAAATATTTCTATTTTTAGCTCCCAGGGTTCCCATGGGGATGCGGTAATTTTTTTTTTGCATGGGTCAAGTACTTATGACCCAATAATACCACAAACCAAATGTTGTTCATACCGGACCATCGATTCAGAAAACAGAAATTTTGGGCGGGGCCAAAAATCTTACCCCTCCTATTTCAAAGCCAAATATTACTTCACGAACTTCGTTTGAACAAACTTGATTCTACACCTCATATGGAAGCTCCATAGCAAATATCAAGTCATTGTACACACTGGTTCTTGAGAAGAAGATTTTAAAAATATTTTGGAGCATTTTCCCCCACTCCCTCCCTATGGGGCTGGGCATGTTGAGTTGAACAAAAATGAAATGCCCCTTTGGGACCATCACTCACACAAACTTGCACTTGAATTGGCCCAGTGGCTTTGGAGGAGAAGACCAAAACATGGTGTTGACGGACGACGGACGGAGAGCGATGTGATTAGCTCAGCTTGACTTTGTCCAGATGAGCAAAAAACATACTGGGCATGGTAACAAATTAAAAAATTTCAAGAGTGCAGAAAGTTCAATTTGAATCAATTCAACACCAAATCAGTTGACAGGATGTGTCAACTGATGGAAAGAGCTCTCACAAGAAACAAAAATTCACCTTTTTCCATGCTGAAAACTGTTGCCAGGTAATTAAAATTTCAGTGTTAGTGATATTCTACAGCCTCTGAAATCAAAGGCAACATTTCAAGGACTTCTGTGGTCTTGAAATATCAATTTGAAATTCAGTGACTTTACAGGGTTTCAAGAATCGGCAGGAATCCTGTACAGCAATTTTAAGCTTTTATTATTATTTTAACAAGAGACCCCAAGGGGCCTTAATCGCTCACCGGCCAAAGTGGTTTAAAGAAGTTTTTGGGGTCACATTCAGTTAGACATGGTTCATCAACACTACAAAGGAATGAAGCCATGCAAAGGCAAATTTTATGGAAATGGATCTGAACAAACCTGAACCTAACATGCTCCCCCTGCCCCCAATACCCCAAACTGCCCATAGAGAGCCCAAATAATAAGCCAGGGACTCAAATTGAACAAACTTGAATCTGATCCCTCTTGAGATGTTACAAATGTATATACCAGATATGAAAGAATTCTGACTGGTGGATCTGAACAAGGAGGTTTTTAAGGAAATGTCCTCACATTGCATAAAGTTAAATTTTGGGCTCAAATAGGGAGCCAAAATATTAACCCAGGGACCTGATTTGAACAATATTGAATCTGACCCACCTAGAGATGTTGTATACCAAATATGAAAGAATTCTGATTGGTGGATCTGAAGAAGAAGACTTTTAAAAGAAATTTCCTCATATTGTTAAAGTTAAAATTCAGGCTCCCATAGGAAGCCAAATATCAACCCATAGACCAAATTTGAACAAACTTGAATCAGACCCTCCTAGAGATGTTGTATACCAAATATGAAAACATTCTGACTACAGGGTCTAAAGAAGAGGATTTTAAAAAAAAAATTACCTATATTGCACTAAGTTGATATTCGGGCGCCGCTCTCATAGGGAGCCCAAAAATTTACCCAAGTAAGCAATTTGAACAAACCTGAAACTGACCCACCTCAAGATGTTGTATACCAAATATGATGCATTCTGATTGGTGGATCTGAAGAAGAAGATCTTTAAACAAATTTCCTCATATTTCACCAAGTTAAAATTCAGGCTCTCATAGGGCACCCAAATATAAACCCAGGGACTCGATTTGAACAAACTTGATTCTGACCCCCCTCCCCTATAGATGTTGTATACCAAACGTGAAAGGATTCTGACTGGTGGAGCTGAAGAAGAAGATTTTTAAAGAAATTTCTTCAAATTGTACGAAGTTAAACTTTGGGCTTCAATAGAGAGCCCAAATACTAACTCAGGGACCCGATTTGTACAAACTTGAATCTGACCCCCCCCCCTATAGATGTTGTATACCAAATATGAAAGGATTCTGACTGGTGGATCTGAAGAAGAAGATTTTTAAAGAAATTTCCTCAAATTGCACGAAGTTAAACTTTGGGCTCAAATAGAGAGCCCAAAAACTCACTCAGGGACCCAATTTGTACAAGCTTGAATCTGACCCCCCACCCCCCCCCCCCCCCCCACCCCCCTACAGATGTTGTATACCAAATATGAAAGCATTCTGACTGGTGGATCTGAAGAAGAAGATTTTTAAAGAAATTTCCTCATATTTCACTAAGTTAAAATTCAGACTCTCATAGGGAGCCCAAATATAAACCCAGGGACTCGATTTGAACAAACTTGATTCTGACCCCCCTATAGATGTTGTATACCAAACATGAAAGGATTCTGACTGGTGGAGCTGAAGAAGAAGATTTTTAAAGAAATTTCCACAAATTGTACGAAGTTGAACTTTGGGCTTCAATAGAGAGTCCAAATACTCACTCAGGGACCCGATTTGTACAAACTTGAATCTGACCTCCCCATAGATGTTGTATACCAAATATGAAAGCATTCTGACTGCTTGAACTGAAGAAGAAGATTTTTAAAGAAATTTCCTCATATTTCACTAAGTTAAAATTCGGGCTCCTACAGGGAGCCCAATTATTAACCCAGGGATTCGATTTGAACAAACTTGAATCTGACCCCAATAGAGATGTTATATACCAAATATCAAAAGATTCTAAATGATGGTTCTGGAGAAGAAGATTTTTTTAATTTGAAAAAAAAATTTATGGGTGCTAACAGAGTAATTCCCCTTGTGGTGCCCCCGTGGACGCGGAAAGTTTATTTGTACAAACTTGAATTGACATATGGTAAGGAACATGCACACCAAATTTGGTTCAATTTGGTCCAGTAGTTTGGGAGGAGAAGTCGATAATGTAAAGTTCACGCCGGATGACGCCGGACGGCAAGTGATAAGTTAAGCTCCCTTCGGTGAGCTAAAAATATTTCACAAAAGCTCTACACAACCATGTCATGTGACAAAGCCTGGAAATAAGCAGACTGTCATCTGCAAAATGCACAACAGGATAGCATCACTAAATTTACCCTCTGTGAACCTCAATCTGAATCAAGGTCTCAAACCTAAACAGAAAGAGGGACCCAGAGGATAAATTGGCCCACTGTATGGGATAGCATCAGCAAATTCGCCCTCTGGGGACCTCATTCTGCAAATGACAGATTGCTTATTTTCAGGCTTGCATGTGACCCCTCAATGGAATGAGCATGGTGACCTCGTTCCAATGAGAGGGTCACATATGGTTTTGTTCAGGACCCGTACACCTTAATTATGGATGAAATTTCATAACTTTTTCAGAATTTCAAGTAAATTTTCCCAAACTGAAATAGTGTTTCAGCAGCAAATCTGGAAACAAAAGTGGAATTTTTCAAGCATCTGAGTCATGGAAAAGTCCAGGAATGTCCAAGGACTTATCCATGCCACACATGCTTGAAAAATTCCACCTTGTTCTCACTCCACATTACACACAAGAGGCCCCAGGGGACCTGAGGGCGCTTACCTGACATGGTAGCCTAAATATCAATAGGGAATTGATTTGAACAAGTTACATCTGCCCCTCCTAAGAAAAGCTTATACCAAATATCAAAAGATTCTGAGCGGTGGATCTGAAAAAAAAGATTTTTAAAGAATATTCCTCATATTGAACTAAGTTATAATTCAGGCTCCCACAGGGAGACCAAATATGAACCCAGGGACTTGGCTTGAATAAACTTGAATTCCTCCCTAAGAATGCTGCTGTATACCAAATATCAAAAGATTCTGACTACTGGATCTGAAGAAAAATACTTTTAAAGAATATTCCTCATATTGAACTAAGTATAATTCAGGCTCCCACAGGGAGACCAAATATGAACCCAGGGACTTGGCTTGAACAAACTTGAATCTCCCCCCCCCCCCCCCCCAAGTGCTGCAAAAGATTCTGATTGGTGGATCATCAGAAGAAGATTTTTAAAGAATGTTCCACATATTGCACTAATCTAAACATTTGTGTGCCCTTGGAGAGCCCAAATATAGACCCAGGGATTTGATTTCAACAACATGTGAATGAATCTTCCAAAGATGTTATATGTGAAATTGAAAGCTTTTGGAGCAGTGGTATGGGAGAAGAAGATTCTTTAATGTTTTTCCCATTACTCACAGTGTTAAAAAAATGATGACTCAGCATTTTTTCAAAGTCCTGGAAAAGTACCCTATGATAAAACCGATGGCAATTTTTTTGGGACCATTCCTTTCTGCTGCTCCTAAGGATGATTCACACAAAATAAAAAATCTCAGTGCCATCTAGTTTTGAAGATATGGGCATTTTAATTTTTTTCTATTTTGAGCTCCTGTGGATCCCAAGGGGCCACGGGAAAATTGTTTTTGGCATAACTTAAGTTCCAATAAGCCCTCATATCAAATTTGGTTCAAATCAGCCTCTCGGTTTGGAAAATATAAATTTTGGGTGGGGGCAAAAATTCTTGCCCCTCCCATAAAAAATAGCAAATATAGCCCCTTGAACTTCTCTGGAACAAATCTGATCTACACCTCAAAAGGAAGCTGCGCACCAAATATCAAGTCTCTGCTACTGCTGGTTCATGAGAAGATGAATTTTTAAGATTTAGGCACACTTTTTGGGTGTAGCCCTACCCAGGGGCAGGGCAACTTGATTTGAACAAAATTAAAATGTGATATCACAACAAACAATCATCTCAAAGTTCAGTGGTTTTGGAGGAGAAGTCACAAACACCATGTTCAAGGACGATGGACAAAGAGTGATCACTGAAGCTCACCCTGACTTTCAGTCAGGTGAGCTAAAAACTGTACAAGTCAATATTATAACATGCAACCTTTAATGAATGAATCATGAAGACTTAAGAAAGTCCCATTTTTCATGCTGAATCGATCTTCACAATGTTTTGTGCCCTTATTTTTGGCAAGTTTGATATCGGTGTTAGATTTCATGGACAATTTCAATGACTTTCCAGACAAGATGCAAAAATAAACACCTCAGTGTTTCCAAGACTTTCAGGCTTGAAAAATATTTTTCAATTTCCATGGACTTTTCCCATACACATACAAACCCCGTTTGTTGAAATCTTTGAAAACATTTGTTTTTCGAACTGCTCGATTTGTAGAGCTGAAACGATTAAAGGATTTTCTTGATCGATTAATCACATGGATTAACCTTGGTTAATCGATTAATCACTTGCCATAATTGGTAGCTGAATAATTGCTGTACCATTGATGATTTTACAGCATTAGCCCTTTATCCAACGTAACAGACGAAACCGATCAGCTTTATATACAAGTTAAATTTTACTGTTTTCATTTTTTCCCTCAAAAATATAGCTTATGACCCCTTATTGGAACGAGCTCATTGAGCTTGTTCCAATGAGGGGACATAAACTATGTTTTTGAGATCAAAATTGAAAATTTTAGTATTTCAAGAATTTATTTTGTAAGTATCGTCTGCTACCCGCATTGGGGAAAGAGTTAACAATGACCATTTCCAGCTACTGATACAGAATAATGATAATGCAAGTGAACAAGTATGTCAGCATGTAACTTGCATGCTTTACTGTCTCATATAATTGATGTGAGTCAGTGTGACAATGTTTGCCTGTTTTGGAGCAAGTTTGTTCCTTTGTTAATGGTTATTCAATCAATTACTTTTTGATTGATCAAGACGTTGATCACTGGTCAATTGATTAATCGGTTAACCGTGTCAACTCTATCAATTTGTAAATTATGCGGGCAGATGCAGTCGATTTGTTTGGAAAAGGGTTAACATCTATCAACATCAATTTGATTAACCCTTTACCCAACACATAGAAATAACAAAAAAATCTAGCTTATGTCACCCTCTCTGGAATGAGCTCAACAAGCTTGTTCCAAATGAGGTGTCACAAGTTATGTTGAAAAGATAATAAAATTTGAATGGCCTGTTTTTTTGTGAATATCGCTGGCTATTTTTTGTCTATCACATCAGTTAAATGGGTTAATCATTAGTCCTTAAGGGCCTGGAGACTTTTTATACATTTTTGCTTTACCTTGTACAATCCACATCCTATGACTTTGAAGTTGTTTCTTGGCAAGTCTTGGCTGCTTATGTAGGCAGCCAAGACTTGCTTAGAAACAACTGTCAAGGCACTTTTGTCAAACAACTGTCGAGGCACTTTGAATGTAACTTGCAAGCTTACCCAAAAACTGCATGTTGGGGCACCTGTTTTGTTGAAAAAGATTGTGATTAAAGTCGGAATTAGGCCCTTAAGGGTTAAAGGCCTATTTTCAACTTTTACATCCTCAGAATAGGTGTCCTTAACATGCCATCACAAAGAGGTCTTGCAGGCAATAGAAATATTACCTAGGCAGTGGTTTCTAAGCAAGGCTTAGCAGGCAATACTTGACTAGAAATCCCTGCTTATGCCACTGGATGTGTACAGGCTGTGGTCTAGTGGGAATTCAGGAAATTTACACAGGCCCTTAAGGGTTAAGTAACTCTAAAATTAAAATCTCTGTAAGACTCTTACTCTATACATATGGATGCAAGAAGCATTATGTACATAATACAGAAGAAGCTGATCATAAAAACAAGCCTTACATGCATACAGCAAATTATGTCTGACAGGGTTGTTTAGCTGGTGAGTTGCCAGATGCCCATATTTGGGCTTTATTAAAAATGCAGGCCATGCAATAAAGCTACCATATTCTCAGATTGTGTGTCCTATTCAGCTGGATGCATGCAGTATTTGGTCAGTACTGACAATGTACTGGAAACAGAGTTCATACACTCAAGGGAAACAGAAATTCAAGGACTTTTCAATGACATTTCAAGGACATATTAGCATTTTTCAAGAAGTTCCAGGATGGAAATACAATTTAAAAAAAAAAAGTAACACCTGTTTAACCCATTTCCTAACAAGAGCACTGCCAGGCATGGTTAAATACAACTGTTATTTATTTATTTATTTATTGGTGTTTATGGTCACATACTTATGCACAATGGCTAAACGTGAATGTGACAGTTTTACGGGTGGAGGAAGCCGGAGTACCCAGAGAGAACCACCGAGCATCGATGAGCAACTGTCAGCTCCTCAACATTCTAACTATGTTCAAGCTCTGCTCAAGCAGTGTTACAACGGCGGAAGATATGTGCACCATCAATGTGCAGTATGCCTTAGTACATGGCATTATCAAGCCCCCATGTAGGCAACCGAGATAAAGTGCCTTGCCTAAGGACATAATGCAAGTCGTCCCGGACAGGGATCGAACTCGGGACCTCTAGGAGTCCAACAGTCTACCACTGAGCCACCACACTCCCCAAATACACCTGTTAGGCATTTTGAATTGTACAAACTTTGGTTGAGATCAAATGATCCAAACTGAAGTTAATGGGTGGAAACCAAAAAATATTAATAGACGGTCGAATTGCAAGTAGAAAAATGGTTGTAACTCATATAAAAATAATTGGACGGAACGAATATTTGAACTGGTCTGTATTACAAGCTGGTGTAATACACATATCAACTTTGGTTGAGATCAAATAATCTGAACTGGAGTTATCTGTCAGAAACCAAAAATGTTAATGGCTGGACAGACAGATGGATGGATGGACAGACTGACTACATAATAGGACTGTTTTTCAAATGGGCATATAAAAATCAACCACGTCCACAGCATAATTAACAAATTGAGCAGTTGAAAAAATATTCAAAAACAAGTTTCAGCCAAACTGTATCATGTGACACATGATGTGGTTTGGGTAAAATTTTGTGAAAAATTTGAAAAAAAATCCAACAAATTTTGATTGATATCAAGTATATTAGGAAAAGGGTTAAGAAAATGTTCGGCTCTATTCATTTTTTTTTACAAAACTGCAGTTGCCTACATGTATTTGATGTTTTTCTTTGAATTAAAGATATTAAAACAAAAATATTCTTTCCATTTCATGAACTGAGCACCATTAAACAACACACATCTTTATAAAATGGGAAAGGTGATTCAAAGATACACTGAAATACACTGAAACATGGTGTTCCTAATATAAGGGGTAATGAAATAATGCCTGGACATTCTTTGTCCATTTTCAATTTATATTGCATATTTTGTATTCACTTTGCTTTTATTTTTAAATCAAATGCAAGAATATCAATAGGAATAAAAATTCATGATTTTTATGTACAATTCAAGGACATTTTCTGAGTTGAGCTCTGTTAAACAAGCTTAAATGCCTATATTGAATTTATTGAGGCCAAAAATGTCTGCAAATGTGGGGAATTCAGTGAATGTCATTGTAATTCTTTAGCAAGTTACAAATTTTTGTAAAAAATAATGTTTAGAAAGCACATTTTTAACTGGCAGAGTACCAAGTTATTTTTGGTCATCAAAATTTGTTTGTTGTCTTTGCCTTGTTAAAATTTTGGCACCCTCCCATAAATTGTAACAAGGCAAACCGACATGGACTAAAAAAAATTCACTTCTATGATAATATGAAGCACATCCATACAATATGACACCTTTAGGCTGGGGTACCTGCTCTTCATATTAAAGCCCTGATAGTGGCTTCTAGCTAGCACTCTACCAGTTAAAAAAAATGGCAAGTTATATGTGCAGCGCTGGGTGAAATTTGCTGAATTGTTAGGCAGAGGGTGCACAGTATTATGACCCTTCAAACTGATCAAACTATTTTTTTGTGCATACACAGATATGAAGAACATCTTCTATTGCAATGATGATGAAGCTAAGCTGAAACACTGAATTTGTACCCAAGGATTATGGCACAGATTCCTGCTGATACATGGGTATATAAAGTCAAGTTCTGCCAATCGTTTTTACCCTTGCTACCCATTTCAGAGGATTTCCATACCAGGCACTGGTTACCAGATCCTACTTTACCAGAAAAACAGAACCAGGTCACCACAGTAAACAAGCACTGCTCTACATCCTAGCCTAATATGAGGAATCAACATAAATTGGAGCAGAAAGCATAAGGGACAAGACACAGGCAATGTTATGTCATGAAATTTCCATTCTTACAGAAGAAAATTAATTAACCCTTACCCTAAGTAACAGCCTTGTACGACATATGCTATTCACAAAAATTGCCATTCAAAATTTCTAGTTATTTCAATTCTTTCCCCCAAAATAGCTTCTGTCACCTCATTAGAATATGCCCATTGGGCTCTTTCAAATGAGGGGTCATAAGCTATGTTGTTGAGGGAAAACATGAAAATGGTTAGTTACTCAAAAATATTTTTCAGCCAGTGCCGTCCTCAAGCTGTGTTTGGTAAAGGGTTAAAATATACAATGTCACCAAGTTAAGACTTCACCTGTTACTTGTTAGACAGTGGATTCAAACTGTTCCGATTCAGCAGTACAATAGTTTTATCACAGAGTTTTTGTCTTTCATTAATTGTAATATATTCATTAGTAAGTAACGAATCAATATTACAAAAACACAAGTCACTTTCTTTTTTGATATCATAATATCCATAGAACATGGCACATGAATACATTTTCTTATAATAAATGTCTGAACATCTCTCGAAAAACTAATAGTATACTTCATATTTTTTCAAGGTCTTTTTATTGAACCTTCCATCCATCAAAGATAAGAAACAATACTTTTATGATTCACAAACATGTCTTCTATAGCATGTACACTGGATGTTAGTTAATTCTCAAACTCATGAATAATATTCCAACATTCAATATCTTGAATTCCTTTTCAAAGCAATTCTTGACTGCTTTAGAGCATCCACAACTTGATTACTGACATGTTTCAAACCAAATTTTAACTTAGTACATACTCTACATAACAGACCTAGATGGCAGGCAATATGTCCTCCATGCTTATAAGTTTTCATGCCGCCATCCCTCGTCTTAATGAAAGGGTTAAATTATCATACATTCCATCTTGCCGAGAACTCTAAACTGAAAACAGGAAAAGCATTTTGTATAATTCATCAAAGCTCCAACCATTTATTATCAACAATGACAAGTCTCTAAGCAAGAATGATTTTTTTTTGTTGATAAAATGCTTGTGTGCACAGAAGTCCTCATTGAATGACACAGTATTATGCAGGTATAGAAAAACCACAATCACAACAAAAACATGTAATATCTGGTAATATAATATCCTATGAGAGCTGGAAGAATACATGTGCTACAACATCCAACAGCTGTTGAATTTGTCGATTTAAAGTTCACTGAAGCACAGCAGAGCCTTGAAAATGGTTTTCTGTTCAAGCTCCTGGAAGGTGGACATGGCATATTTTAATACTTTCTAAGGAAGATGAGAGTCTGAAAATAAAGAAAAAAATAAAACTCTTTAAGTAAATGAAGTAACAAATGTTTCTCAGGTTCTAATTTGTGGCTATTTTAGCCCTCAAAGGTCTGGAGATTTCTGTCACATTTGTTACACTTTGAGAGTCTACAAATTGTGGCATTGCAGCTGCTCCTGGGTAAGGGTTGGCTGCCTATATAGGCAGCGAGGATTTTCCTAGAAACAACTGCCAAGGTACATAGAATTAATTTTTAAGTGTACTTGTAGACTGCAGCATCTTTCGTTGCAGTAATAATAGTTCACAGTCAAAATTAGTCCTTTTTATTTATTGGTGTTTAAGGTCACATGATTCTACACAATGACTAATCGTGGCCACAACATGGAGATAAATTAAAAGTAAAAAAGAAAGCCCAAAAAACATGCGCTACTTCACTTCCTGGGGTTCCCATGGGCAGGCCTGAAAATAAGCAGTCTGATATTTGCAGAAAGAGGCCACTGGAGTGTGAATTTGATGATGCTATCCCAGACAGTGGGCCAATTTATCCTCTGGTACCTCTTTCTGTTTAGTTTTGAGACCCTGATTCAGACTGAGGTTCACAGAGGGTAAATTTAGTGATGTTACCCCTGCTATGCAGGGTAGCATCACTAAACTCACCCTTTGGGGACGTCATTTTGCAGATGACCATCTGCATATTTTCTGGCTTGCCCATGGGAACCTTTAAGGGTTACACAACACAATTTTGACATCTCTGAAAATAGAAAATGGTTATGACACCTTATGATTGATAGATTTGGGGTGCATCAATAAACTGATTAATGTTGAATCAACATTTTAACATACTGTTCTTTGTTTCAAAATGTACAAAAACGAGGCTCCTCGGGGCCTGAAGGCTCACCTTTACCAGAACATGATATAAACAGAATCTACATTAAGCAATACATCTCCATAGGGTACATAGTCAATCCTTGAGCCCATCAGGAGTGACTAAAAAAGTCCAAGCATCATGCCTTTTCTTCAGTTGATCATAATGTAAACTAGAGGGTACTGAATACAAAATTTCTAATTCTTCAGCAACATGGCCAATTCCGGCTCCTGTAGGGAGCCTAAATATTAACCCAGGCACTTGATTTGAACAAACTTGAATCTGAACCGCCTAGAGATGTTGTATACCCAATATGAAAGCATTCTGACTGGTCTGATCTGAAGAAGATTTTTAAAGAAATTCCCTCACATTGCACTAAGTTAAAATTTGGGCTACAATAGGGAGCCCAAATATTAACCCAAGGACCCGAATTGAACAAACTTGATTCTGACTCCCCTAGAGATGTTGTAAACCAAATATGAAAGGATTCTGAATGGTGAATCTGAAGAAGATTTTTGAAGAAATTTCCTCATATTGTCCTAAGTTAAAACTCGGGCTACCATAGGGAGCCCAAATATTAACCCAGGCACTCAAATTGAACAAACTTGAATCTGACTGACACCCCCCCCCCCCCCCCCCCCCCCAACAAGAAGGGCAACGCAAACTGTGTAAAAATGCTCCCAACTTGCCAAAACTTTTCTAAGTTGAAAGAGTGAAAAGGGGCCATAACTCTGGAAATAAAAGTGTCAATGACACTGTAGCTTAACTTGACTTGTGTGTTGTGTTATATAAAGGATAATGTTCAATGTTTATGAAAGGATTATGAAATAGGACAAGAACTGTGATAATTGGGAATATGTTAATTTCTGTTCCCTATATGCTATGTTTTCACTAAAAATAATTTGAGGTGTAGACTGTACTAAAGAACTGAGGGGTGGGTTAATGTGGCCCTCACAGTTAACGTATGTGACCCTCACAGTTAATGCATGTCAACCAAAGTTACCAACTTACAGTGAAATTATTCGAAAACGAGTCATCCTATCAAGTTACAATGAAATCCCTTCATAAATATGGCCTGTAGACTGTGCTAAAGGTTTTCGGGCTTCGGGCCTGTGTAGCCAACATGGTTGACCGATCACAACCAAAAGGGGACGTCCTCATCTAGACATTATACTGAGTCATCCTCCCAAGTTACAATGACATCCCATCATAAATACTACCCATAGTCTGGGCTAAAGGTTTTGGGGTTTTGGTCTTGGGCACCCGTCATGGTTGAATGATGGCTACCAAAAGGGACATTCTCTTCTAAACATTATCTGGAGTCATCCTACCAAGTTACAAAGAAATCCCATCATAAATACGACCTGTAGACTGTGATATAGGTTTTCGGGCTTCAGGTCCCTGTAGCCGTCACAGCTGACCAATTGGGACCAAAAGGGGACGTTCGCATCTAGACATTATATGGAGTCTTCCTACCGCATTACTATGAAATCCCTCAATATTAAATATGATCTGCAGACTGTGCTAAATGTTTTTGGGTTTTGGGCTCAGGCAGCCATCATGGTTGATGGATCACTACCAACAGGGAACTTCCTCATCTAGACATTATACTGAGTCATCCTACCAAGTTACAATGAAATCCCTTCATCAGTACGACCTGTAGTCTGTGCTAAAGGTTTTAGAGTTTGGGGCTTGGGCAGCCATCATGGCTGAATGATTGCGACCAAAAGGAGACGTTCTTATCTAGACATTATCTGGAGTCATCCTACCAAGTTAAAATGAAATCCCTTCATAAATGTGACCTGTAGACTGTGCTAAAGGTTTTCGGGCTTTGGGCCCCTGTAGCCATCATGGGTGACCAATCGTGACCAACAGGGGACATTCTCATCTGGGCATTATATGGAGTCATCCTACCAAGTTACAATGAAATCCCTCCATAAATACAACCTGTATATTGTGCTAAAGGTTTTGGGCTCGGGCAGTCGTCACGGCTGACAGATCGCGACCAAATGGAGAAGTTCACATCTAGACATCATACGGAATCATCCTACCAAGTTACAATGAAATCCCTTAGCATTAAATATGATCTGTAGACTGTGCTAAAAATTTTTGGGTTTCGGGCTTGGGCAGGCATCACATTTGGTAGATCATGACCAAAAGGGGACGTTCTCATCTAGATGTTAAACAGAGTCATCCTACCAAGTTACCATGAAATACCTTCATAAATATGACCTGTAGACTGTGCGAAAGGTTTTCAGGCTTTGGGCTCGGGCAGCCATCACAGTTGACCGATCACGACCAAAAGGGGACATTCTCATCTACACGACTTCAAATCTGCATATGAAATTTCGTGACGATCGGACAAGAACTATGGGGTGCAGCCTGTGCTAAAGGAAAATGTGAACAGACTCACGGGCTTACACACTTCCGCACAATAGTGGTACTCCACAAGACCAGGTTTCAATTCCCCATGCCCTACCTGTCCCGTGCACAAACCCTGAAACAGTTCGCTGAGTGTTCCATTTGGATTAAAGTCGTCCACAATGCACCAATCGAACACAACAGTCAGAGCCAACTTCATTTGAACAGAAATAAGACAGGGCATTTTCTTTCTTTTTTTGATTTACAAGAAGTAAAGGCATTCAAACTGACTTAATCGCTCACCTGAGAAAGTTGTTTGAAGAAGGACTTTTAAGGTTGCAAGGATATGCATGGTGCTATGTAATTTGGTAAAATAACAAGCGATTTCATGAAAATTGTTTTACACTATTTCCAATTTGATTCAAATTTGGTGTTGGCAGTGGACCGCTGATTCAATTTGAGAAGAGAATTTATAATTTGCAGGGCCCTATATAGGTTAATGGTTAATTTATACTTACTCTCATGTTATACTATCAGACAATTCTACAGCATTACTACTCAGTAATGGGACAGCTGCAGGATTAAAACTGTTAGTGGATTTCCCATTGTTGTAAGTATTTGAGGGAATGGTTACTTTTGGGTATGATGGTCTCTTGAACACCACTTGTTCACCTGCAATATGATAATATAAAATATTAAAACTTGCAGTCCATTTGGTCAAATCAAATTTAGTTAAGTGTGTAATAAAATCTTTTCCAACAGCTACTTTTTGGTAAGAGAAGTTATTAAATCAGTGTTACCATACAAGCCTGGAAATAAGCAGACTGTCATCTGCAAAATGCGGTTGCCAGAGGATGAATTGGTGATGCTACTCTGCACAGCAGGGTAGCATCACTGAATTTACCCTCTGTGTACCTCAATCTGAATCAAGGTCTCAAACCTAAACAGAGAGAGGTACCCAGATGATAAACTGGCCCACTGTATGGGATAGCATCAGTAAATTCACCCTTTGGGGACCTCATTCTGCAAATGACAGATTGCTTATTTTCAGGCTTGTTGCCATATCTGATCAAAAATGAAATGCAAGGAGTTTTCAATGAAAAAATTCCTGAATCCCTGTCTAAAATATTGTAACTTAAATAAAAATATCATATTTTAACCCCACGAAATATACAGCTGTTCAGTTGTAACATTTTGGAACAATTTCGGTGTCAGTTGTGATAAAAAAGTTGAGTCTCAGTTCTGGTTCTTTATTATGTATTTAAACAAACAAGAAAACTTCAACAAAATTCTGAAACTGTAACAAAAGCCACTTTTTGAAACTGAAAGGCTCTCCAGATATGGATCTGTGATGTGATGTCACATTCATAGAGCGATATAAGGCCACGTAACATTCTCTACTAGAGTGGTTCCTCCAACCCACCCTTGTTTTTGTATTTAACTTCACTGCAGCAAAAATGGCAACAGTAACTTCAATCTCACAGTGTGTCCTCCCCATACACGTGACGTCACATTTGTGTTTGTACCTGAAAATCCTCGGTTGTAATTTTTAGTCAATTAATGATGACCACACATTCTGAGCATATGAATTGGCATTACAACAGAGTCAGATTCAACAGAAAATTCTGTCCACACCTTGACTTTTGACGGAGTTAGCTGACAGAGCAAAGTATCAACAATGTCAACATTGAGCAGTTTAGCACGTATTACAAAATGCCCCCGGCCATGTGTATACTGAAACTACTGAAGCTGTACAGACATACTTTACAACAGGGAGGTGGCATCTGACGAAATCCCGTATTCATCTTCTGGCTCATTTTTAAAGCTGTCCTTGCTTTCAAATCCTTGAGGACTGCATTATAAACTTTGCACCTTGATTCACCGTGGTGTTTTGGACTAATAGTTTTTTCCATATTCTGCCGTAATCTTCTTACAGAGTTTTTACATGTGGTGTATTTGTCTTTTTTTAACTCTGTGTTTCAAAGTACATCTAAACAGAACTCTTAACGTCCTTTGCAGCATGTTGTGTGCAATTATGGGTATTTACACCATGATTGCCCACTCCATTATATATGAAAAGCCTATAACATAAATTTTAGCTTTACACACCAAGCGTGGAGAACACGCCAGCAATGGGATTTCAATAGTAAAAATTTACACCAACAGTGGAACTACATCCAAGTTGACCTTTGGTGACATTGACCTGAATGCGAACTTGTCTAAATTTATCGCACGCCGCCTTGCGAAGTGTGAAATGAAAGTGGCAATTATTTATTACGTTTCCAAATAGTTTACCCCATTAAACACCAAAAATTAACAAACATGCATTGTCTCATGTTAATAAAGCATCCATTACTCGAAACAGTATGTTATTATGTTATTAAAATGAAAAAGGCCCTGTTTCTTTTTCTATTTCATTTCGGTGATAAAACTGACAGCGGAAGTAGCGCCCACCGATGCACATGTAAACAAAAACAAATTTGCACGTATGTACGGCTGCTGCTCAGTAAAATCGAGAAAAAATAATAGCAACTCTTAATAATCTGACGATCATAGTAAATAAAATATACCCAAAGTAGCTTGGTATACCAAATGTTCACCACTCGTGGTGAACATTTGGTACACCAAGCTACTATGGGTATATTCTATATGCACAACATTTTGGGATATGACTGAGAATTACAGGTAAATATGGAAACCTGTAAGAAAGTTTGCTCTGTCAAACAAGATATAATAAAATGCCTGTATTGGATATACTGATAACAAACAGGTCTATAAACATGAGGAATACAGTAATTGGCAACATATTCCATTGGCATATTGTAAGGTTTTTTGTTCAATTAACAGAAGTTTATTTGTATGCAATTAATAGGTCAAATTTGTATTGAAGGTATGGTACATTATTTTGAGTTTGGAAGTTAAATTAACAAGCTTATTCAATTATGAGATATCCAATTAAGTGGGCTTCACTGTGTGTTTACTCCACAGTAAAAAAACTATAAATGCTAAAAACATAACTTAATCCCCATCTCAGTGTCAACTCCAATGAATAATAAGAAAGTTCAATGAGATTTAGTCACTATCACAAAGTTTAAGGAGTTTCAATGGATCTGCAATTTGTTTTTTCCTTGAGGCATGGGGGGGGGGGGGGGGGGGGGGGGACTTCTTAAATCTTGAGTGATTACTCAAGCACATCTCCTTCTTGTTGATGAGATATATATTAGGGACCTACTAATATTTGATATCCGAAAGAACACTGAAATTCTTTATTTTTTTATTTATTTCAATATGCCCAGACGGGGATCGAACTTGGGACCTCTAGCATAGAAGTCCAACAGTCTACCACTGAGCCACCGCCCCTCCCTGCACAATGCTAATCATGACCGCAACATGGAGAAAAAGCCAAGTTTAGTCAATTGTTTACACCCATGTCGACCTTTTGGAGGACTTCCACTCCAAGCATTGGTGACTGGGTCCTATTTTACCAGTAAAACAGAGCTTGTTTACCATGGTAAACAAGCAGGGTTTAACTTCCCGAGGTCACCAAGGGGGAATAAAGTCATTGTATAGATGTAGAAGAAAGAGTAAAGATGCAAAGCAAATAAAAAATCACACATTCTACTCACCAACACTTGGACTGGATGAAGTGCTTTCAGATTTCAGTGTCTCTAACCTTTCAACTTTTCCATTTGTAAGATTTTCTTTCTTACCTTCAACAGAAATTAGATTATTGAGCAACAAGGACAAAATTGTGGTATAATGGAAACTAACAATACAGCATGGACAGAACCAAAATTTTTTAACTGCCACTGCAATTTCAGAAAACATGAAGTTTTAATACTGGTGCAGTAACATGTAAACACTAAACGGTTTAGATAACTAACAGGAAATTCTTTCTTGCAAAACTTAATCCGCATTTAAGAATTTAATTCTTAAATGGTTAATATAAAGGAGCACACCAGAATTAATCAAAATCTGATGACTATTGTTCAAGTTAGAGTTTAAGAGTTTAACCCTTTACCCAACGAATCGCCTGCATCCGCCAGCGTAATATGCAAATTCTGAAGCTGAAAAAATATTATTTTTCGAAAGATTTCAACAAAACCATATCATGTGACCCCTCTTTGGAATGAGCTCGTTCCAAGGAGGGGTCACATGATATGGTTTTGTTCAAATTTTCTGATAAAATTTAAAAAATGATATTTAAAATAATAAATTTTGATGTCGTCTGCGTTGGGTAAAGGGTTAAACAATATTTATTGGAAAAAAAAACAAGTTAACTGTATACATGCAAACAAGTGTAAACGGTTTGAATGTTTTTTGTATATAACTTTCAGTGAATACAATTAACATATAAAGTATCAAACCAAATTGTTGTCGTAGGGGATTTGGCTGAAAGCTTATGTGAACCATCTATCTGTTCTGGTTATTGCACAAACAAATTTTTGGATGGATGGAAAGATATAACAAAATTATTTATGTATTTTTTAACTGCTGAGCAAACACCAAACTTATGTGCTATATACAGCACATTTCAATTGGGCCATGATAGTGGTTTCTAGCACTCAATCAGTTCAACGCACTTCATCCATCTAGAGATACTTTCTCTGTAAATGTTGGCAAAATCAGAACAACTTGAAAGACATGCTGCACTATCAGACCTTTCAACCTACTTACCAAAGACAAATTTGATCGTGATTTGCTTTGGTTGAAGACATGTCATGTCTGCCATCAACATGCCAAATTTAAATATTCATATTTTCAGTTTACATAAAATTTTCAGATCATGACTGTTGTAATTTTACATGGCCAACAAACCAGAAAATGCCAGGCCTGGAATTTAGGAGTGCTGCGTGCCTACTGCATGCCTAGAAGAAATCGAGGAGGGCAATTTTCTGCACCACTTGATTTTCTGGAATGCCAGATCCGTTTAGAACTGCCTTTAAAATCTATTATCATTTCGTCCCCTGAGTTTCAAAGTGTTCTATGTGCCCACTGGCACATAGAACACATTGGAACTCAGGGGACGATTTGTCAATCTTGCATTGAATCACAATATTTCATGCCCCATTCTGTGTCACAGTTCGATACATTTTGACTGCAGAAGACAGTCACATATGATTTGAATGCACCATTTTGAATAATGAGAGGTGTTGCCAATTTTTTCCCCTATGTAGCTGAATGTACAATTTTTCAGTCGCAATAGTAATACCTTGAAGTGAATATCACCAAAATAGCATACAAGTTTTTTCATTGAAACTTTCAGTTGCAACTGCACTCCCAAGTAGTATGAGGGGGGCAATTGGTTTGCCATCCTTGATTTTCTAGCTTGCAAAGCCTGAAATCTACACAGGTTTTGTTTTGAATCAGAACTAGTCTTCAAAAAGGACAAGCACTACTCCACTTTCCAAAGTGAAACAGGATTATTCTAACTCTGTGAGATATAACCTTCTAACAGACACCCACCATTATCTGTGCCTTGCTTTCTTCTTTGAGACCTTGGATGTTGTTTATGTGTAGTTCCACTGACATTACTATCTGTACTATATGGACTTGGTGGCCTGTGCGCTCTGTTACGCTCATGGGATTTCTTTAGTTTCTTACCTGTAAAAAGAGAAAATATATATTCAGTACTACAAACAAGTATGACAAAGATTTAATAGCCAGATTCCTTAGAGAGGGTAAAAAACTGAAGTTTCCCAAAGTAATGAAACTGATTCGGTAAACAGGGTTCCTGCACTTCAACGAGGAGAAAATTCAAGGAGGTTCTTTGATATTCCAAGTATATTATCAAGGGTTTCCAAGGTGCTAGAGATGAAAAATTCAAAGATTTTCAAGAATATTCAGGAGCAAAACCAAGGGAGTTCTCTTCCAAGAGCATCAAATATTTTTCAAGGCCCTACAATAGCCAAATTCAGGGATTTTCAAGGCCCTACATTCAATAATTCTAACTAGGCCCCTCCGATCATTAACCCCCTCCTCCCACTTTGACTGGGGGAAGTGGGAGGAGGAAGTAATGACCAAACAGTTAGGTCTACATCTTCACAAGTTCTGGCATATCTTTCTATACTATATTTTAGAATGTCTGTATGTCTGTCTGTCTGTTTGTCCGCTATAGAAATGAATACGGGGCCATCCCGAGTGTCCAAAATGGGTCTACTAGGAGTACTTTTTTATGGCGGAGGTCATCGTCAGGTTTAAAAAAGTGTGTTGGGAGGGGGTGGAGGTGTAGGGGGGCACCAAAAGTTATGACCAAATTTTTTTTACTGATATACGTCTTCAAAGGGGTCTACTAGGGGTAATTTTTTATCAGGAACCTAACGGTGAGGTTTAAAAAAGTATCGGGGTGGGGTGTAGAGGAGCACCAAAAGTTATGACCAGAATTTTTCTCACCGATATAGGTCTTCAAAGGCATCTACTAGAGGTAATTTTTTACCAGGAATCTAATGGTGAGGTTTAAAAAAGTGGTGGGGTGGGGTGGGAGTGTAGAGGGGCACCAATAGTTATAATACTCTCCTCAGCCCGAGCAATGCCGGGTAATCCTGCTTGTAAAACTATATAGTTATGGTCATTTGCTTCATCAGCATTTTGATTTCATGAATATTCCATGATTTTCAAGGCCTCCTGACCCATTTTCCAGGTTTTCAAGGCCTTGAATGACTCTCAGTCAAATTCAAGGCTGTTCCCTGAATTCAGGGCTCCACAGGAACACAGCATTTGAAGGAATTTGTATCCAGGATTTCCAATTTTTATGTCACATCACAATCATATCCACATCATAACACATGATTCTCATTCTTCTAGGAAGACAATCAATATTACCAGTGATGCTTTCCTGAGAGAACGCTGTTCCCCACAATTTTAAGACCGCGAATGCCTTGATCTTAATGAATATCCAAGATACTGAGTATGTACCAAGACAAATGAGCGCTCGCCGTCTTAAACGCAGCAAGCACTCCTCAGTATTGCTAGCTATATTAAATCCATTTTCATCATTTTACGTTATTCGCTTTCCAAAGTATAAAATGATAATACAGAGCTGGATGTAAGTATACAGAATGCTGTTACGAAAATGCCATCCTTGGTAAGTTATAAGCATGTTGGTTTTGGTTTGTAACTCAATCATGTCTCACCAGGGAATTTCTATATTGTTCTCAATAAAACTTTATGAAATTCACTGCAGAAAAGAAACGAGAATGCAGGTTTCCTGTAACAAATTTCAAAATTTTCCTGCACCTTTCCTACATCCAGAGGGGAATACCACCCCCCTAAAACTCTCCCCAACAACAAACATTGTTGACCATTACTGCAATGATAAGCCCCCTACTTCTAAATTTCTGAAAACATCACAGTATACTACATGAAAAAAGTTTTGAACCACACCAGTTTTTCCAACTGATTGAAAATTTTAGGAAACGTAAGATATGAATACCAATAGTTTCAGAAGAAAATGTTAATTTTGAAGTTGGTCTATTTGCACCCTGGACCAATAATATGGCCAAGAGAAGTGTTTTGAAAATCAAAAATTGACTAGCACATGTACTGCATGCGATCTCTGTGCATTTCATCAGTAGATCTGCTTATTATGTTATTGTTATACATTTTTTCTACACTTTGAAAGTCTACCTCCAGTAGCTTTGCAGTTGTTTCTTGTCAGGTCTTGGCTACCTAAAGGGGCAGCCAAGACTTGCCTAGAAACAACTGACAGGGTACTTTTAAAATAAGTTTTGACTTTATGCAAACAATGCATGTTGGGATACCTGTTCCTTTGCATCAAAAAGCTATCAAAGTCAGAATTAGCCCCTTAACCCTTTGAACACTGGTGGTATCTTCCATGTCAGTTCAATGTTAGCAATTGAGAAAGTCCATATTCATTATTTAGGGGTAAAGCAATTAATATTTTCATGTGCAGCCTCTCGGCTTTGCAGTCGTTTCTTGTCAGTTCTTGGCTACCTATAGGGGCAGCCAAGACTTGCATAGAGACAACCGACAGGATACTTTTAAAACAAGTTTTGAGTTTATGCAAACAATGCATGTTGGGGCACCTGTTCTTCCCATAAATTGTAACAAGGCAATAACATGTGAACAAAGTTTTGACAACCAAAAAAAACTCAGCACTCTACCAGTTAACCCTCTGAACATTGGTGGTATCTTCCATGTCAGTTCAATGTTAGCAATTGGGAGAGTCCATATTCATTATTTGGGGGTAGAGCAATTAATATTGTCAACGTGCAGCCCTGAGGCTGCACGTTGAATATATTAATTGGTCTACCCAACACTTTAACTTAGGAGCCATCCTACTTTATGAAAGTATGACTTATAATGTTCCCTGGCTGGAAAACTGGCCTTTAGGGTTCAAAGGGTTAAGGATTAAACATATCTGTACAATGTTCCGGGGCAGAATATCATCTGCTCAGGAAGAAGCCCATGTCCTAAGTCAATAGCAAACTGGTATGTGTGCTAGAGGGATGGATAGAAATGTTGGTGTGACTTTCTTTTCCAGGATTGGGAGCAAATTGTTCAGGATCAAATTCATACTCTCATTCACAATATGAGACAGAGGTATCTAGCATTATTTTCAACAAATCTTCACTTCTGAGATTGGTGGCTCTGCAGTGAGTCCTGGATACAGACCTGGCATTCGTTAGGAGCGCAGGAGTGCTGCATGCCTATAAAAAATTGAGGAGGGCAATTTTTTGCACCCCTTGATTTTCTGGAATGCCAGGCCTGTTTGGGACTGCCTTTGAAATCTATTATCATTTCGTCCCCTGAGTTCCAATGTGTTCTCTGTGCCTACTGGCACAGAGAACACATTGGAACTGAGGGACTATTTGTCAATGTTGCATTGATTCGCATTAATTCATGACCCATTCTGTGTCGCATTTTGATACATTCTGAGTGTAGAAGACAGTCACATAAGAATTGAATGCAACATTTTGAATAATGAGATGTGTGTGCCAATTTTTCCACTATGTAGCTGAAAGTAGTACAATTTTTCAGTCACAATATTAATACCTTGAAGTGAATATAACCAAAATAGCATACAAGTTTTTGCATTAAAAATTTCAGGTGCAATTGCACTCCCAAGCAATCTGAGGAGGGCAATTGTTTTGCACTCCTTGATTTTCTAGATTTCCAGGCCTGCTAGACGTGACTTGACTACTTGATTAGACTTGCCTGAGAACCAATGCCAGGTTGATATAAAGCTTGAGCCCCTGGGGTTTAAATATTTGTTTGCCATATTTCATTGGAGCCATTTTCATGGTATGCTTTCAAAACACATTAATAGGCATGCATACACTGCTATGTTAACTGCAAAATTCAATCCAACTACCTCATGGCAAACATAACACTCTGCAGAAGTTCAGAGAGGATTAAAAGGATAAAAACATCCAGAATGAGTGCGATAAAAATGTCCCCATTTTTTCCTCTGGTGATGATTTTAGAAAAATCTCTATGAGAGCTTTCAAAGAATCTTTGTCAGAGCTTGGCATGATCAATGAAGAATAATCTTAATTTTACAACATAATGGACTGTAATTGTTTGAAACGAATTAAATACCGTAAATCTGATGAAATAATATATCGTAATCAGAATTTGTTGGAACCTTTACCATTTTTATAAATTTATAGCGTAAAATATAACTATAATCTCAGTTAATATTGTATAAATTTCAAAGATTCTGATTTTCATTTTCTTGACCAGATTTCCAAAATTCAAACATTTGCCTGAAATTTCTTATACCTGTTTAAGTGTTTAACAATTAAGTTAAACCTTTCAACCATGACTGGTATCATTTTATGCACACTGTGAGGGGAAATTCAGAGTTTGTACACTTTTTTTTGAGAATCAAATTGCAATACGTTTCCTAAACTTTCTATCCAATTTCCATTACCTTTCCCTCATTAGTATGACCACCATCTTCTTTTTTTTCGTGATTTTTAAGGGTAATTTTTGGGGGAAATAGCATACTGCATCGACAGCATTGTTATCATGACAAATATATTTCCATGACTTTTCCAGACTACAGCAAAAAAGAACACCCATTTTCCCCAAACTTCCAGGCTTGGAAAAAATCTTTTTATTTTCCTTATCTTTACCAAGATTCCATGACCAGTACGATCCCCGGAAATTGACAAGTCTATTTTGTATTTCTATGGAGGTTCACTAATAATTTAATTCTACAGCCCAAAAGGGCTGAAGAATTAAATTACTAGTGATCCTTCCTTATAGTTTGGTTATCAAATTTAGTTTAAACTGTATTTATTTCCATATGTGAAAGTACAATTTACAGGATACAATAAAAACATACAACTAATAAGGAAATGGATTCAGCAGCAAGCTCAAAGCTTATCCTCGGCTGTTTCCAGTTAAAAGTATATCATGTGCTGCTAATAGTTAACACACAATTGTACTTGCATGATCAGACCAGGCACAGTGGGTGGGGAGTATGATTATAGTTTTCTTCTATGTTTTTCCATTTTTGGGTAATAGTTGGCCAGTTTACACCGAGTGATGGTTCTTAGTCATGCGCGTGTTGTACTATTATTTCACATTGGACATATCTGAAGTGGTAAAAAAAAAAACAACACAAAACATGAGAGTGTAAAAGACTAATGAGTGACAGGTTATCAAATTTTTTGCTTGTACGACAAAATCTTTTCATTACGGGTTGAAAGGGTTAACTTTTAACCCACTGAGTATTTTCAAGATATTTTTCAACAAATTTTCAAGATATTTTTCAATAAATTTAGTCATGGCTGCTTGATAGCAACCATGACTAGATATGATGAAAAATTAATCTAAATTTAACACAAGAAAGCATAGGTGAAAAAATCCATTCAATTTACAGGGAGAAAATATGATCAAATGTGCCCAAATTATAATGATTTCAGTGACAAGAGAAACCCTGTGCTGGGCAGGAATATCTGCCAGAAGCATGTAAAGAGTTAAGCAATCTCATTCTTCAAAAGAAAAAAAGTGATTTGTCATAAATGGAAACATTTTATGAGTCTGAAGTGTTAAACTAAGAAATTTAAGTTGCTTGTTCAGGCTACAGCGGGAAAGTGTTAACTTTGTACATTATTTCCATAATTTGAGGTCATACCAATCATCACACACTTCTCAGAACACATGCCTAATTCAGTCATCTTAAGACCCAGGGATTCACCTAATAATAAACTACTTCTGAGATTAGCCAGGAAAATTCATGGATAAAAAACATCAATTTAATTTTACATCTTCAAAAAGAAACTGGAAACCAGTTTTTATCTGACATCCATCAAATGCTCAGTACCTGTTAATTTACTTAATGTGTGGCTTTGTCTCAAATTTCAAAATAAGCCATCAGGGTCTCAGAGGGAAAGAGATTCCCAAATTATCTTACAAAAAATATGAGAAAAAACAAATTCTTGGATGCACACAAAGGAACTCAACTTCATTTATGTTTAAACTGATCCCAGAAGCTTTGACTCACAGACTGAGATTTAACTCTCCACTCCATCTACATTTTAGAAAGACGTATCCAAAGATGCCCATAATTTAAGGAACTGTATGTATTCCAGGGATCTTCACAGGTTCAATTCCAGGACTAAATTAAAAAACTTGCAAAAACCTCCAATAAAAAGAGAAAAACATTTACGATTTTGATAATTACTTGTTAACTGTCAGCATTCTGGCAGTGTAACTGTTTTGTTTGTTTTACAGTAGAACCTGTCTTGAGAGACCACCCTGTTTGCCAGGCAAAACTGGTCTCTCAAAACAGATGATCTCTCATGGCAGGTCCATTTCAGAGTAAAACAACCAAATGGTTCAAGGTCAAAACAGTCTCTCAAGACAGGTGGTCTCTCAAAACAGGTTTTACTGTATTGGGGGTTCAATGACACTTTCAACAGCAATGGTCTCCTTGTGTCGGGCAGTTTTACAGGTGGAGGAAGCCAGAGTTAGCATTGGCAAAGGGCAAATGCACCATCAACATGCAGCAAGCCTTGATACACTGCACCATCGTACCCTTGAATGGGCAATCAGATAAAGTACCTTGAACAATGCAATTACCGCCAGGGAGGATCAAACCATGGACCTTTTGGTTTAACACTTTACCTAACACAGCTTTTTTTTAAAAATAAATTAAATTTAACCTTTTTTAGAAAAAAATTGTCACAATTTTTCAATAAAACCATACAAATATGAATATCATTAGAACTGGCTTGATGAGCTGGTTCTAATGATATCCATATTTGTATGGTTTTATCAAGACATTTGTAAGATATTTTAGGCTGTGGTAGGCTTATTTTGGTCAATTTCCTGGCTGTTTTTGGCAGCTATGTTAGGTAAAGGGTTAACCATTAAAGGCCTATTTCCCACTTTTATGACGGCAGAACAGGTGCCTTTAACATGCCATCATGAATAGGTCCTGTTGATGATAAACAAATTACTAAGGCAGTGGTTTCTAGACAAGTCTTGGCTGTCTGGTAAGGCAGCCAAGACTTGACTAGAACTCACTGTTAAGCCACTGGATGTGTACAGGCTGTAGTCAGTTGTGAAATCAGCACAATTGTCCAGGCCCTTAAGGGTTGCCCTTAGGGGTTAAAGTAGAACACTCTAACCACTAAGCCACCATGATCCCTAGTAGTGTAAGATTTGAATTATCTTGTCACTATTTTCCTGTAACATTTTAATCATTTATATCTTGTTGAACAGAGCTTAGTGAGCTCTGCTAAACAAGATATAATCGGTTGCAATTCATTTTCATAGTTTCAACAAATTTAGCCGCTCGACACTACTGCGGCAAAAAGTTTGCAACAAGAATATTCACAAACTGTAACGGTGTTTTATTATATTCTTATCTTCATTGTTCCTAACCAAGCCCTTAATTTTCTAAAAAAAAGCTAATGAAATAGCAAGGTAGAAAGTTTATCAAACCAAAGTAAATACACTCTTTCAGTCTCATACTTTGATCCATAAGGTACGCCATTTCCGCCAAAACACAAACCCTCAGTCTTGCTTAGTCACCTTTGTGGCGAATTGTTGATTTCTCTTTTGTTCTTGGTGACAAACAAGTCAACACACAATCAGGAAGACAAACACTAACCTATTGTTTTCTTTGTGAGGACTTGGGAGAAAATAAAAGAAATCCTTGTGGGGATGCAAACACTATGGTGTAGGCTTCACAAAGTCTGGAAGACAGACCCCTATACTGGTGCAGCCAACCGAATGAAATTCTCTGGTATATACCAAGGTATATGGATATAAAGCTAGGCGTGTTTAATTTCAAGATCTTTTTAAATAGGCATAAAATATAAATACTGATTTAGGCTTCACAAAGTGGATTTTATGTTTCTCAGGCCATTTTTTGTAAAATTGCATGGGGATGGGCAGTATTTTATTTTATTTTTTTATTTCTGTAATTATTTCTTTGCTATCAAAAGTTCATGTTCCTGGTTTGGTTTATGTTTTAGGCCTCATAATCTACAGAATAGGATGGATGGTGGTGTATTTCATCCCTCGAGTGCAAGAAAGCTTTGCAGTGCTAAAGCATTGCAAAGCCTTGTTGCACTCAAGGGACAAATTTATCAATTTTATTTACTTGGGTAAAATATCAGACATAAACCATTTAATTTTTATTTTTTTAAGTTTGCATTGGTTATAAAAAGAGAGCATGCAGCAGCCAAAAGGACCATGTGGGAGGGCCTGAGAAACAGATTTTTTAACTTTTTAGGCCGTAATATATCAAATTACATAACTAAATACATAAAACTAAGTGCAGTGCACAAAAAATTTGTGATGTAAAGGTCTAAGTATATGGTTTTACACCTACATATTGAGGTGTGTGAGGCCATGATGACACCAGGGTACTCTCCCGAGGTACTCCCAATATTTTAACACAATATTCTGCACCATTTCTGGAATTGCCTACCGGGGTATACACACTGGGGTAACCTGAAAAGTACCTCAGTATTTTGGCAGACCTCCGAATGTTGGAGTGTTCTACGACCTACCTTGGAAGGATAGCTACATCCACCTTCATACTTTTGACACATGTACAAAGACAGAATTGTTTCACCTTATCCTGATTCTTAATATTTCATCAGTCCTCAGTAGAATAATTTTCTATTTCATTAGTTAAAAAGAGACAACAAAAATAGCCACAAAACGATATTATTTTATATAATACCTGTTTTATTTTCCTGAACTGTTGTTCCAATGACTGTGAGTCCAGACATTTCAGCGGCTTTAGCTATTGCACTAGTGAAGTCTGCTTCATCCAAAAATGATCCATCACTTGAGGCTAGAAGACTAGATCTGGGACTACTGGTATTACTCTGATCAGTAACAACAAGTGAAGCTGTAAACATTCAAAGATTATCAGATGGGCTCTCAACAAAATCAAAATGAAGACATTTTGAGCTAAGAATGAAACAAAGACCGGTAAAATGTAAAATAAAAAAAAAAAAAAATTGCGACATCGATGCCGTAGCTGCGACGGGTGGTGCAATCTCACAAAATTCTAAGTTCATCAAGGACCATAACTCCAAGACAAATATTTGGAACAACACATGCATTGAACAGTGGCTAGACATCAATAAGATGCACTTACATGCCAAATATAAAGTCATTCCATCAAGTATTTCAAAAGTTATTGAGTTTTGAAACTCGTTGCTCACAGACAGACCGACCGACAGACCGACCGACCGACAGACAGACATTGCCACTTATAAAGTTGCTAGTTGCAGCTAAAAAAAAAAAAAAAAAAAAATTCAGTGGACCCTATTTAATCACAAACTAGCCGCAGGTGGAGTGTAAAATTATTATTGGGAGTCAAAATTTGTTCACATGTCTTTGCCTCGTTACAATTATGAGAGACTGCCTACAGGCACTCTCCCATAAATTGTAGTAAGGCAAATACAAATAAATAATTTCACTTCAAAGATAATATCCACAGATAGGTTGTACATCATTCGCTTTAGAATGGAGCCTAAATATAGGCTTCCAGTAATGAACCGGTTAGACAGCTTTTATGTCAATTAACTGTAAAATACAAAAGCATTTACCATACCTTGATTACACATTTAACCTGTTACCATAATTCTTGTAATGTAAGTATTTTATTTGATTGAGCATATATATGCCCTAAATAGTCTTGGGGACATTTTGCAGCTCAATAGAATGTCAAATGGCACTAAATGTGGAATGTAACCTGTAATTATATTAGTTACTGCTCCATTCTGATCATAGAATTCAGAATTTTTAGGGGACCCATGGTGATTTTGGAGGACCCAGGACATTCTCAGTACAGTTATGTCCCTACAGAAAAAATCCTAAATATCATGACTGAAATCAAATTTTAATTCTGTACATGGATGGATTAGTGGGCCGAGAGATTTGGAGTTTCCCAGAAGGACCTGTTAGGCTGTTGGGCACATTGATCGAATACAAATGGTATATGAAATAAGGATGACATGATGAACAATAGAAAACTTTGGAGATTTGAGAATAATTTAATCCTATGTCACAGACCTCAACTCTGGGTGTCTGTTTACTTAAGGAATAGTGCATGGCTTGGAGTTGACTACGCCTATATAGTGCCCAGTGGGGTGGTGTAGTTCCCGCCGTGAAGCGGAGGGAACTACACCACTTCACTGGGCACTATATAGGCGTAGTCAACGACAAGACATGCACTAATCCTTACATTACATCGAACACCCATCAAGAAAAACATCTGTCCGATTTGTTAATCTATTACCAAGGTAGCAGCCCTACCAACCAGCGTTATATAGAAAAAAATACCATGTAGTTTTTAAAAAAACATTTTCTTCTTCCAAAACACGGCTAACTTGGATTATTGATATGAGCAGAAGACAGATTTTGAATCGGTCGGAAAGGGTAAACAAAACATTTCCCCCAAACGGAACTGTGTATTCTAGAATCGTGCAACTCGCGAATGAAAACTAAAATTTTCGAAATTTGACTAGGCAGTTTGATAATTTCCACACTTTTGTCACACATGTACATTACCGATTGGGTCAGCACGGGATACAAACTCCGAAGATTCAACTGAATTCCATTATTTATTCGTTTACTGCCCAAAACATACAATTAAATAGCGAAATAATATGAGGAGAGAAACGAACGATTTTTCATATAAGGACGCGTTCTCATGAAAGTTGGACCCAGGTATGGATCATTCTCTTCGAAACGAGATATGGATCATCTTCTCAAAGAATAAAATGAACGCCTCGAAAAATGTGACTTCAACAATGGAAAAGCGATACATTTTTCCACAAAGATTTCTTTCCGGGTCGTTTTGTGGATGTTGTGCCTCTGTGAATCGATTTTTAAATCTAGCCTGATCAGTTTTATTCGCCAGTATGAAAAGAAAACTGATATAGTAGTGTGCTAAAAATAGAAAACGTGCAGTGCCTGGGTGTAGTGCCTGGTCAGTTCTGTGGATGCAAACTACATGAAATAGGGTATCATCTTTCAGCCAATCAGAATGCAAGGAGGTCACGTGAGATATGATATGAGCTGATATAAGACCCACAGGCGAGTTGATATATGACCCACAGGCAAAGTAGAGACTTCAATGCACAATCTAGGATAATCCACATGGCATAAAAAACAATTCGTCTTACAATATTATTCTCTGTCTTGACCTGTTGGCATAATGAAAGGACCTGGTACAGCTTTTAATGACATCTCTTTTGAAAATCACTCAGCATCTATGATGTGATTTTTTGTGACTAAATATCATGACATCATGGTATTGCATTCCTGTACTGTGCAAGACGTAATCAACATTCATTGTTCGACTTGTACTATAACCACTGAAGTTTATAGTAGTGTTTCATGCTTCAGCTGTATGTTTCTTCCTTTTATTTTTCATGTTTAATGGATGACAGGCAGATATAAAAAAATATCATCATGGCAAAATATGAAAAATGATATCTAGTCTAATTTATCTTGTTGAGCTGGTGATTTATTTATAAATTACTGTTATCAAAAATACTGGCCTCGACATGTGTAATAACTCCATGCCAATTGAGTGCAGGTAAAAATATTCTCTTTCTGAATCGAATAGTTGCATGTGCAGTTGCTACCCACATTACAGATTTGTATTTTGTCAAGATGTTTTTACTTGTATTGTGAGGGTAAATACATTCATGTAAGAAAAAAAACATTTTCACATTTTGAAATAGATATTCTTGTTATATGGTGATGTCTTATGGAATGCATCATTGTATCCAAGGGCTCTTTTTCAGATGTAATTTTCCAGAATATTCCAGGTAACTCTCTCCATTAGGGAGGAGTCAAGAGATACACCATGACCACAGGCATCCCTTGAACTGTGCTTGATGCATCATAAAAAGGGGGCAGTACAAAAACATTTTTCATAATTAAGTTGTGGAGAAAGAGTTAAACGTTAGTCTAAAAAACTTAGATATTTAATGATGAATGGGTGTCTGGGAATCTTGATTTTTGTGTCTAAGTTCAAGGGAACTTACAGTCTCTGGTTGCATCAAGATCTGATTCAGCAGCATAATCTGCATTCTCTTCTGACACAAACGAATCTGCACTTCTTGTGTAATTATCAATCTCTAAATGAGGGCCGCTGTCCCCCATTGATAATCTGCAAAACATCAATAAAAGAGACATTAAATAGCCTGTATCATTAGCAGGCTTTAAGTGGCTCTTTAGTCAAGGCTTATCAACAGTTAATTCACAATTAATGGACGTGTTGAAAAGTATGCACTTATAGTGATTCAATAAACTACACATGGCCGTAATTAAAGAACAGTATACTCAGTTAATATAAGATAAGCAATTTTAACTCTAAACCAACCAGTGATCAAAATAACATTTTTTCTTTGCGTAGCAAAATGCTACACATTTCCAAAAAATGAATAGCATTTTGTAAAAATTACATAGCTATTTTTGTGTACCAGAGTTATGTTATGCTGTTTTGTATTGAATTCTTCTAAGTAGATAGAATAGTTTCCATCCATTTTTGGGCATTTTCAAATGATCTGCAACACATGAAGCATTTACTATGTTTTTCTTTAACTGAAATGCCTTTAAGGGTTGCATGGACTTGGATATTTTCAAATGGCGTCTTGGTTGTTTAAGAGAGTTCTCAAAATGGAAGTTGGGATTTTTAATTTGATGGGCTTGAAGTTATTTTTAATGGGCATTTTATGCAAAATGTTGTAAAAACAGGAAGAATTTAAACCAATAGAATTCATCTTACATATGAAGTTGCAAATGATGCTTGATGGAGAGTTAATCTGAGTTATGCCTGGAATGTTCCATAATCAGACGTAAAGCATCAGTGAACTAGTTTTCAAATTTGTTTGCAAATTTTCATTCACATTTTGCGATACAAGATAATCAACTGCAGCTTAATAGGCTGCAGTTGATTATCTTGTATCGCAAAATGCTATACATAATTGAACATTGTGTAGCTTTTTGCAAGTTTTGCACAGCAAAAAGCGACGCGACACTGCTTATTTTGAGCCCTGAAACCAACCAAATATTTTTTTCATAAAATCCAGTCCAGTTGGGGACTAAATGGCTAAATGAAGTGGGGGAACAAAATATTTTTCTGCTGCCATTCACAGCAAACAAAATGAAAGTGTCAATGATACTGCAGCTCAACTTGACAAACTTGAACTTGGTAAGTTATAAATGAAATGGCAAAATTGAAGATCATTGGTACCAATGTTATTTTTTTTGCCAGTGGCATCATTTTTTGAGAGAAACCGAATCGATAGCTCCCATCTAGAGGCCTCCCCAAACAAGCATGCCAGGTTTCAAAGCAATTCGATCATAAATGTGCCCTGTAGGGTGTACAAAAGGGAAATATTGTGATTTGACTAGACTAAATTCTAAGAACGTTGGCCATGGCAACATTTTTTGACAGAAATTGAAGAAAATCGATAGCTTCCATCTAGAGGTCACCCCAAACAAGCATGCCAGGTTTCAAAGCAATCCAATCATAAATGTACCCTGTAGGGTGTGCCAAAGGGAAATATTGAGTCTTCTGACTAAACTAAGTTCTAAGAACGTTGGCCGCGGCAACATTTTTTGACAGAAATTGAAGAAAATCGATAGCTTCCATCTAGAGGTCTCCCCGAACAAGCATGCCAGATTTCAAAGCAATCTGATCATAAATGGGCCCTGTAGGGTGTGCCAAAGGGAAATATTGAGGTCTGACTAAACTAAGTTCTACGAACGTTGGCCGTGGCAACATTTTTTGCCGGAAATTGAAGAAAATCGATAGCACCCATCCAGAGGTCACCCTAAATAAGCATACCAGGTTTCAAAGCAATCAAATCATAAATGTGCCCTGTAGAGTGTGCCAAAGGGAAATATTGTGGTTTGACTAAACTAAGTTCTAAGAACGTTGGCCGCGGCAACATTTTTTGACGGAAATTGAAGAAAATTGATAGCTCCCATCTAGAGGTCAACCCAAACAAGCATGCCAGGTTTCAAAGCAATCCGATCATAAATGTACCCTGTACGGTGTGCCAAAGGGAAATATTGAGTCTTCTGACTAAACTAAGTTCTAAGAACGTTGGCCGCGGCAACATTTTTTGACAGAAATTGAAGAAAATCGATAGCTTCCATCTAGAGGTCACCCCAAACAAGCATACCAAGGTTCAAAGTAATCTGATCATAAATGTGACCTGTGAGGTGTGCCAAAGGAAATTGTGGACGTACGTACTAACGTACTAACCTACGTACGTACGTACGTACGCCGACGGACGAGAAGTGATGGCAATAGCTCAGCTTGACTTTGTCAAGTTGAGCTAAAAATGGTTCCCCACCCCTCACAATTGCATTTCACCTGTGCTGAATTAAAAGTGTGTATCCACCATAGGTGAAGGACCACACTCTTTCCTGAGTGATAAAATTAACTTTGTGTGCCAAATTGAGCACTCAAGAGTAGTTTTGAGGTTTTGCATGTACTGAGAGAGTGAAGGAGAAACTACTGCAAAAGGTCCCCCAAAATATCAAGGCTAGCCCTTTACCCAATGTAACTGCCAAAACCATCAGCGCTATTCACAAAAATCGCCAATTAATTTTCATTATTTTTTCATTTTTTGTCTCAAAAACATAGGTTATGACCACTCTTTGGTATGAGCACATCGAGATCATTCCAGTGAGGGGTCATAACCTATGTTTTTAAGCAAAAAGTGAAAAAAAAAGAAGTTATTCAAGAATTTTGTTTGCAAGTGTTGACTGCTTTTCATGTTAGGTAAAAGGTTAACATAAATGAGACCGTTTTAGAGATTTTAGACATGAAAGCATACAAGATTGAGAGTTTTTCAGGAAAAGTGGTATGGGATGAGTACCCCCAGACTTACACAGCTTGTCACAGCCCTAGTAAAACAGCCATGATTGGGCCTGATGAAAATTTAAAGAAAATGTACATTAAACAATCATAAATAAGGGGGCTTATCCAATTGCCTGTTTTAAATATTCTTACAAAGATATTGTTTTAATCTATACTGGACAGATAAAAATAATCCCTCACAATATTCAATCTGCCAGTGGAATACAATGAGTTAACCTTCTGATGATCACTGCAGCATAAAGTTTGGGTATGGAAGTTGATTTACACATCATTTTGAATATGTGATATTTTCTGCCAGATTTATGTCATCTATTCTTGCACATCTTTTGTATGCAGAATACAATTAATATTTGGAGATTTTGACATCAGTGTGCAGAGGGTTAAAATATGGCATTTTGGATATCTGAGTGCTCAAAAGTGAAGATATAATAACAATTTATATTTCTGGTACTTAAGGCCCCACAAAGTAGATTTTCTGTTTGTCAGGCCATTTTTTGAAAATTGCATGTGGGCGGCAATTTTTTATTTTACTTTTTGTAATTATTTCTTTGTCATCAAAAGTTCATATTCTTGAATAGCATGGGTGGTGGTGTATTTCAGAATAGCATGGGTGGTGGCAGTGTATTTCACCCCTTGAGTGCAAGAAGGCCTTGCAATGCTAAAGCATTGCAAAGCCTTGTTTCCCTCAAGGGACAAATTTATCAATTTTATTAACTTCGGTAAAATAAGAGACATTGGCAAGCGGGAGAGCGTGAGAAACAGATTTTTAACTTTTTAAGGCTTAACACTCAGTTTCTGCACACTGATGCCAAAGTACCAGAATTTCAAGCAGCAAATTTTTTTCCATAATGCAATTAAGAATTAATCAATTCAGCCATCTGACTGAGCTCATTGAGCTCTGTCAAACAAGACTGAATTGGTTAAATCCCTAGTTGTATTATGGGAATCATTTTGTCAAGGTGATAGCTAAAAGTGGCAATTTTCTTGTTTAAAAGTGTAAATATTTTCGATAATATTTCTGCCTAGGTTAAATGTAAAACGTAAAGATAGGTATATGACGGACCCTGAAAACAGATTTGTCATACTAACAATAATTCAAACTCTGCTAATTAGGCATGAAATTTAATGTCCATTGTGGTGCACGTGTTGAATGCACATGGGCTATCTGAAGACAGATCAGTACTAAGAGAGACAATATTCTCTCCGGTTATCATTCTCTAGGTAATTAAAGCCAGTTAATATCTAATTGCTGTTAGGAGTGCATCACATATGGTCTGGACACACACCCATATTATGCATCTATCCTGTCTCCGAAATGTCGAAAGGGTTCACCTCAAATGAAAATTCTCATTTATATCTCTATACATATTGAATTACAAAGCACTTGTTAAATCAGAATTAATATGTTTAAACTTTGCGTCCCGACTGTATAAAGAGTGAAGCAGAATTCTGAGAGGCAGTTGGCCTGAGGGCACTCAGAGAAGGTCCGAATTTAGCCTCGACCGTCGAGGGTCATAGGCACCGGGATTGAAAATCCGCGTATTGTCGTAACCCTGTGAGGGTTGCAAGGAACTGATTGTAGTTTGTTAACGGTTGCGAACCGTAGTGGCATAGTAGCCAAAGAAGTAAAAGCTGTAACGTTGAGGTCTAGAAACCGTATTAGGAGCTTGCGTAAGCGCTTGAATAGCTCGTGAGTTAGAATAGTTTTAGGCGGTGCGAGGATTGGTGATGTTGAGAACACTTTGCAGAATATTTTTATGTGGGCTTTGTTAAGTATATATCTGAAGGCGAAGAATAACTTAACCTAGCGAGAGCCAGACAAAGCGCAAAGTGAACGTGAACTGTGATAGACACCGATTGAATTGTGGTTGAACTGTGAGAACGCTAGTTGAGTCACGCAAGCAGAACATTATATGAGTGAAGCCCGACTGACGACAAAGTTAAACCTGTGAGGAGGAAGCAACGAGGAGTGAATAGACATTTTGTATTTGTCACAAACCGTGAGAGAATGAAGATGATGTGAGGTTGATCCTGCGGACACAGCTAGCTGTGGGAGACATCGAGGGCCATAAAGAATAAACTTTTATTCGCGTAATTAGTGTATTCTTGTGGACAATTTTGTGAGTAATTTGTTTCATATTATATTTCTTCGTACATGTAAATAAATAATCTTTCAGTGAATTATCGTTGATCACCCTTTGGCATTGTAAGCCACAGGCACCTTCAGGAATCCTAACATCAGAGTGCAGAGGGTTAAAAAGGCCAATAACCACCAGGCACTTAGGAAGGGCAAATGTATTCCACATCACACTGAACAGAGACAGCAGAATAAATCAAGAAGTCTATGGCAGTTGTGCAGATATTGCAAACATATTGGCAATCTGAATACTGATGAATCACATTGAATCAAATCAACAAGACAATCTCAAATTGAACTGAATCTAATGCTTCATATGGCCTTAACTGTTCAATGCCATGGGCATTTTTTGGCAACCTAAATCACTTTCTCTGCTATGAAAAACCTAAGGTGCACAACATCTGTAGAAAAAGAATTCTTGAAACCATTTTTTGAAACCATTTTAACTTGCCATTAAACTTTTATTAATTTGCCTCCAAATCATAACTTCTAACCCCTCAATGGAATGAGCTTGTCAAACTCATTCCAATGAGGAATCAAAAGCTGTTTTGGAAGGAAAAAATTAAAATTTATTGCCGACCAAGAAAATAATTTGGGAAGAGTCTTCTGTTAGTAGTATCAGGTAAATATTTAATTCTGCAACTTATTCACACTTTTTTCCAGTTCTGAGAATTGGAAAAGGCATTAATCTGTTATAAATTAGAATAAGGCCTCATGGTTTACTTTCAAAACCCTACAGCTTTTGTCTTCAATGGAGACTGGACACCAAATGAATACTGGATTCCAGTTAACCCTTATATCCTCAGATTAATTTTTATGATAACTACCGGATATACCCGTTCACAGCAGCAGATGACTTAACATTGTTTCTACATCACTGTTGGCTGCCTGCATAGGCAGCCAACAATGATGCAGGAACATTGTCAAAATAAATGCAGCCTAATGATGATAACACTTTGGCCGGCTGCTGATTTGTCGTGGTAACTGAGTGCTTAAGGAAGACTACACTTGTGGGTAACTTTTTCAATGCAATATAAGAGGGGCAGTTTGGAGCTGTATGGGGACTTAGGGTTAATACAGTAAAGCCCACTTATATCTTGTAAGTAAATAACCCTGTTAGTTGCATATACAGTGGAGCCCACTTAAATGGATATCTCTTAACTGAATAACCCTGTTAATTGAATATAATTTCCCAACACAAAACCATTTACCATACCTCCCATACAAATTTGACCAGTTAATTGAATATAGGTTATAGAGTAAACTCCTGTTAATTGAACAAAATATCTTGCAACCTGTCGAGAAATTCCCCTGACTCTCCCCATGCTAGTTTTCCTTTGTTTATATAGATCTATTTGGCCTACATCCAATACAGAAATTTAATCTATTATATCTTGTTTGACAGAGCTAATGGAGCTCTGTCAAACAAGATATAATAGAATAAATGCTAAGTTTACCTCTAGAATACAGAAAAATGACACGCTCCCTGTTAATTGAATAATTTTTATTGGTAAAGTGGCTATTCAATTAACAGGGTTCCACTGTACCTTTCAAACAACAGGCAATTTACCATACCTTCAGAAAATATTTGACCTCTTAACTGAATATGGGTTAAAGAGTAAACTGTTAACCAAATAAAAAGATATGATCAATTTTAGAATAACTCTCGATGTTAATAGACCTTTTTTTAAATATTATCAGTATTTTAAATATTATTTTTTCTAATTTTTCAAAACATTTCAACAAAACCATATCATGTGACCCTCAATGGAATGAGCTCGATGCAACGAGGGATCACTTGATATGGTTTTACTCAGATGTTTTTTAAAATATTTTTTTTTCAACTGCTAAATTTATATAGATGTATTACGCAGGTGGATGCGGGTAATTCATTAGACAAAGGGTTAACTGTTGAGGGCTATATTATTTTTTGTAATCTGAATTTGTTTATCATAATTTGTTTTATTACTCTCTCCAATAATTTGTAATAAAACAAATTTATTAAAGTATTATTTGTGTTTGACTGAACCTAAAACATCAGCAAGGGTTTTTTGCTCTGATACCTTCATTTTTTTGAAAGCCCTGATAGTGGACTGTAGCACTCAACCAGTTAATCTCATATCTTGCTTGACAGAGCTGAGGGAGGTCTGTCAAACAAGATATAAGAAATTAAATGCTTGGATGCACAGAGGCGGAATAATAGTATAAAGGCTCCGGTTATCACTAGAATACAGGAAAATAACCTATTTCTTATTAATTGAATATCACATTGGCATAAACAAAAACTTTCATAAATGAACACAGAAGCCAGTGTAATCAGTGTGGAAAACTCTTCTGGGAAATTCAATTTTTGTGGCAAAATTTTGCGACCACTGTTTGGGAATGCAAGACAACTGAAACAAAACTCTAGAACATTTGTCACAGAGATTTTACAATCTACACCAATGAAAATATCCCTGGATTAAAATCGGAATGATATGAATGTCACCAGCAGTTAGATAACAGAGCAATTCAGTCCATTCAAAAATACATCAAATGAAAATACATATAGTCACATGTTGATCAGTGTCCATACGTTTTGATTTGAACAGTATTTGGGCTGGGCGGTTTTTCAGTTTTCTGGTTGGTTCCGGTTTTTGCAGCAAACCAGAAAATCAAACCGCAAGACCTAGCAAAACGAGCTGAATGGTTTTACTGTGTTTGAATAACTTGATCAAACAGACCTGTCGATTTGAGGCGAACACCGTTTGGGTCGCATGAAGGTTACCTAAAATGAAAAACAGGTGAACGAAAAATGGGTCACGCCAACTTTTTGCCGGATCACGCAAAAGTTTTGCCAGGTTGAATGAAATGATGCTGAGCATCAACCAATCTTGAGCTGCATATATGCCTGAAGTATAGCTGCTCTGTTGGCCAATTATCGGCCAACAGAGCAGCTATACTTCAGGCATATGCAAACACCTATGCTGATGATTGGGTGATGCTCAACATCATTTTAAAGTGTTGATCATCTGAAGGTATAACATACGTACAAAATCAGGAAATGGCAATAATTCATGTCTTTGCCACAAATAGTGATTATGTATGCCATACTCTTCTGCAGCATGCTAGCCCATGCCAAGACTAGGATATAATTGCAACTAATTTGTATCGGAATTGCTGCAACACAGCCTCATTATTGTTCCTAAGGATTCATCTCTATTCATCAGGATATTGCCCATAGGGGTAATAACTTGGCTATGATACAACAGTTCAGAGAACAGTATAGTTGTCCTTGGGCAAGGCACTTAACCCCAATTGTCCACCTGGGGGCACGGTGATGCCGTGTACTAAGGCGTACTGCACGTCGATGGTGTGCATGTCTTCCAACCAATCTGACCCTGCCTGTGCTGCAGTGCGGAGTTACGATGTTGGGAGCGGGCAGCTGCTCGTCATTGCTTGGTGGTTCTCTCTGGGTACTCCGGCTTCCTCCACCCATAAAACTGTCACGGTCATGATTAGCCATTGTGCATAAGTATGTGAACTTAAACACCATTAAATAAATAAATATAAATAACAGCATAGTTGCGATACATACATATTTAGGTTAGCTAATGGGTTATCTGAATCAGGTATGGGGGAACGAATGATATGTTAGCAAAGGTCAGATCAGGTGAAATAAATGGGTTATGCAAAATTCTGAAAACAGCAGGACTGTCAAACTATCTGACTGAGAGGGAACTGGATCAATGACCATTACAGATTCTTGTCAGTTAATCTATCAGGTGAATACATAGAGAGTAATCGCTTGACTGGACTGGTTACGAGAAATAATTCATGAGAGGTGAGGGACGTTGTACAAACACGAGTGCACGAATGTGCACAAGAGTTTTACAATATAGTCCCTCGAATTATTTCACGTAACCAGTCCAGACAAGCGATTACTCTGTTTATTACTCTTCATTATTAATGATAATTATATTATTTAACCCTTTACCTACCGTAACGGCCAAAACCGGCCAGCGCTATTCTAAATAATTGCCAATTTTTTTGTCTCTAAAACATAGGTCATGACCCCTCATTGGAACGAGCTCGCCGAGCCCGTTCCAATGAGGGGTCATAACCTATGTTTTTGAGACAAAAAATGAGTTATTCAAGAATTTTTTTGCAACTGTCATCTGTTTTTCATTTAGGTGAAGGGTTAAAAAAAACAAAAACAATGAAGTCCCCATTACACCCATGGCAAAGCATCTTCTTTTGCGTGCATGGATACATGACCCAATTGTTGATTGCATAATTCACTTGTTAAGTTATCGTTTATAATCAAAACCGGGAAATCCCAGTAAATCACACTTTGGAAAGTAAAAAATCATATTCTCATTGTCACATTTTCTCCCTTATTGACTCACCCACTGGACAATGAGAACACAACGTAGTTTAGATGAACTTCATTCATTTGTTACACTGACTTATGTTTTTATTCTGATTGAATAGACTTAGCAACTGATCCCCCGAACCCCTAAGAATGATTGAAGGGAAGTTAAGCTGAATCTAATACAGCTTTGTGGTGAGTGGTGTCATACAAACTATCATACTTGACACAGAGAAAAAACAAACTGAAACAGGTTTTTTTCACCCAAATCGAGCTGAAACCAAATCTAAATGAAAGTGTCAATGACACTGTAGCTCAACTTGTCAAGACAAAGACATGCACATGTATAGTATGTGACACAGCAATGACAAACATCTAGGTAATGACCTGATAACAAAGGTACATATAAAGTATTGTAATGGTCTGTACATAAATACTGACCGCTGCCTGTAACAAATGTACAGGTAAAGTATTGTAAAGGTGGGTGACAGTCAGATGCTAAACTAGAAAAGAAAACTTTGAGTCCCAGAGTGGGTCTGACTGAACCCCAAAATATTTGTTCTCATAGCACAGTGATAACAAAGGCACCCCAAAACACACTCGTTCCTGTCCCAAGGTGAAAACAAAGGTACCCAAGAAGTTTTGTGAAGATCAATTCATAAATACGAGCTGTATAGAACTTGTGACAAAAAACTGATTGGACCTAATTTTGGTACAAAATGGCCACTGGCAGCCATCTTGAATTTTGGACCGTACCCAGAAACACTCATTCTCGTCCCAAGGTGATAACAAAGGTACCCAAGAAGTTTTGTGAAGATCGGTTCATAAATACAGCCTCTACCCTGAGCCGTATTGACATGTGTGCTCACATTGTGCAAGTAGCACTGAATAAGTCAAAGTTCATCTAATTTGCATAATTTCTGCACGAAAAAAAAACCCTTAGAATATGTGATGTATTCCATGTTACTAAACATTCATACAAAAATTTATTCAAATCAGAACTTTCATGCAGAAGTTCTGTACAAAAGACTGATTGCACTAATTTTGGTACAAAATGGCTGCTGGTGGCCATCTTGAATTTCGGACCACACCCAAAAACACACGCTCTCATCCCACGGTGATAACAAAGGTACCCAACAAGGTTCATAAAGATTGGTTCTTTAAATATGGCCTCTAGTCTGAGCTGTATAGAAGTTGTGTACAAAAAACTGATTAGACCTAATTTCGGTACAAAATGGCCACTGGCAGCCATCTTGAATTTTAGACCGCACCCAAAAACACTCGTTCTCATCCCAAGGTGATAACAAAGGTACCCAAGACATTTCGTGAAGATCAGTTCATAAATAGACTCAAGTCTGAGCCGTATTGACATGTGTACTTAATGTGTGTAAGTCGCTCTGAAATATCAAAGTTCATCTAATCTGCATAATTTCTGCACAAGAAAAAAACCCGTATTATATGTGATGTATCCCATGGTACTAAACATTCACACAAAAAATTATTCAAATCAGCGCTTTCATATGGAAGTTCTGTGCAAAAATCTGATTGCACCTAATTTTGTACAAAATGGCTGCCATCGGCCATCTTGAATTTCGGACCGGACCCAAAAACACTCGTTCTCGTCCCACGGTGATACTAAAGATACCCAAGACGTTTCGTAAAGATCGGTTCATAAATACGGCCTCTAGCCCAAGCTGTATTGGCATTTGCACTTACAGTGCTGAAATTAACACCAAAAAACATCAAAATTAGTCTAATTTGCACAATTTACGCACGAGAAAAAAACCTGTATTATATGTGATGTACCCCATGGTACTAAACATTCATACAAAAAATTATTCAAATCAGAGCTTTCATATGGAAGTTCTGTACAAAAAACAGATTTCTGCATCATCGGTACAAAATGGCGGCTGGCAGCCATCTTGAATTTCGGACCGCACTCAAAAACACTCGTTCTCGTCCCACTGTCATAACAAAGGTACCCCAGAAGTTTTGTAAAGATCAGTTCATAAATACGACCTCTAGCTCAAGCCATAGCCAATTGTTGACGTACGGACAGACGGACGGACGGACAGACGGACGACGGGCCATGACAATAGCTCAAATTTGACTTCGTCAAAGTTGAGCTAAAAATCAGAACCTTCCAGCCCTAAAAGGTATTCACAAGAGTGAACTTGATATTTTTCTGCACAATTTATTGTTGAAAGTTTCCTTTAAACCAATAACTAATATAACACAGAAAACTGTGCTGCACTATCCCCAAAAATCACCCTTCAAATCATATTATTTTTTTTCGTCTTGCCTTAAAAACATATCCTTTGATTCTTCAATGGAACATGCTCACTGAGATCATTCCAATGAGAGAGTTAGAAGCTATGTTTCTGAGGCAAAAAATGTATTTTTTTTTTTTGGGGGGGTGGGGGTGGGGGTATTTGCAAAATGCTGGTGTTGCATTGAGTAAAAGGTTAAATGTGGATTCAGCAGATATAATACATGCAAGGAGTATACCTATTACGCTTCAAATAGTACTAATCAATTTTAGATATTGGTGAGAGGTTTCATGATATACTTTTTAGGTACTTACAAAATTCTTGTGCAATTGCAATCTTCCTGTTGCATTGGATAAAAAGTTAAATGTAGATTTAATAGAGAGTAATTGCTTGACTGGACTGGTTATGTGAAATAATTCACGAGAGGTGAGGGACATTGTACAAATACGAGTTCACGAATGCGCACAAGTGTTTTACAATATAGTCCCTCGCCTCGAATGAATTATTTCACGTAACCAGTCCAGTCAAGTGATTACTCTGTTTATTACTTTTCATTATTAACGATAATTATATTATTTAACCTTTACCTAACGTAACGGCCAGTGCTATTCTCAAAAAATTGACAATTAACTTTCATTATTTTTTTTTATCTCAAAAACATAGATTATGACCCCTCATTGGAACGTGCTCGTTCCAATGAGGGGTCATAACCTATGTTTTTGAGACAAAAAATGAAAATAATAGCTATCCAAGAATTGTTTTTACAAGTGGCGTCTGCTTTTCATATTAGGTAAAGGGTTAAAAAAACAATGAAGTCCCCATTACACTCACAGCAAAGCTCTTCGTTTTGCATGCATGGATACATGACACAATTGTTGATTGTATAATTCACTTTTGAAGTTATTGTTTATAATCAAACCTGGAAATCCCAGTAAATCACACTTCGGAAAGTAACAAACGAATATAATATATACAAAGAGTTTCCCTATTTCACTACAAATAGTACTAATCAATTTTACATATTGGTGTGCAAAGAGATCTGTGTTATATACTGCAATGTGAAACCATAAATAAATTTATAATTCATGGACAACTTGATAGCTTACTCAGTGATCCACAAACTGTAATTCTGCTTCTTGGACCCTCAAGTCAAGTTTCCACTGGACTGACAAGAATTATTGATTATTTATTGGAATTTTAACAACACTTTTGACAGGCAGGGTCACCTCGTGTTAGACAGTTTTACAAGTGAGGAAACCTGAGTACACAGAAAGAACCACCAAGCAATGGCAAGCAACTGTCAGTCTCTCCAACGTACTTACCCCACACATGCAGGGTTAGCAGTGGTTGAAGACAGGTGCACCATCGACATGCATAACACCTTAGTACACAGCACAACCATGCCCTCACGTGGGCAATCAGGATTAAGTGCCTTCTCAAAGGACACAATGCAGTTACCCCTGGCGGGGATCAAACGTGAACCTCTCGGTTTGAAGTTCAATGCCGTAAACCAAGGAGCCACACTCCCAGGCTGACAAGAAATCATCCCTTGAGTTGAGTGTAAGAAAGAAAGCCCTGTCTGCAATGCTTTAGCATTGCAGATGGTGCCAAGTTGCACTCACAGGTTGAAATGATGATGGTGAATGTTGGATGGACAAGTGCCAAATTGTCCTATGTATCTTAGCTTGTTGATGAAATATTACTTTCTAATATACTGAAGAAATGGGCAAAGCATTTGTATCACTGCATGACACAACATAACATCTTTTTAACCCTTCTCCCAATGCACACATTATCAAAATTTGTTATTTATTTTTTTTTAAATAAATAAACTATTTTGGTGGCAGACAAACAGAAGAATTTTAGTTGTTCAAAACTTTTTTTGCAAATAATAAAAACCAACCGTGTTAGGTAGTGGAGAAATTATTTTCTACCTGATGAAAATTTTTAAAGATGGGACACATTCAAGAGAATATTTTATTTTTCGCAGTGTAAAATTACATCAACAACTGTGAGCATTATATATTTGAAAAATAGCTTAGACCTCTTATTAGAACAGAGTGAAGAATCCTGTTCAAGTGGAGACGAAAAGAAAAATAAACGTTTTAAATAATGATGTAAGTAACTGTGGGAAAGTATCTTCATTAGTTCAGTGTTAGATTAATGTAGGATGGTCTTTAAAAGCCATTCATGTTTCCAGAGATTTACCCCCAAACTAGTAGATGATTGATATTCATTTAGTTACCACTTCCAGTACACTTGACCCTTTTTTAACCCCAAGCACACTGGTAGGGAAACATAATTTTCGTCAATCACATTGTTTTTTGTCTTGTTTATTAATGAAATTAACAAATTATATCTTGTTTGACAGAGCTCAATGAGCTCTGTCAAACAAGATATCTTTGGTTAAACATCAAACTGCATCATGGGAAATATTTGCTTCTGAAAACTATGCCAATTTTAACATCAGTGTGCAGAGGGTTAAAGATCTGGTGATGTTTAAACAGTTTTGCTGCACTTTGACAATCCACATCCTGTGACGGTGGGAGTTGTTTCTAGACACATCCTTGCTGCCTATATAGCAAGCCAAGACTTGCCAAGGAACAAGTACATACATATGTTCATAAGAGGCTGGCAAACTCCCCCTGGTCTCTGTAAGCTACAATGCAACTTACCTTACCAATCTTAATTCAATTAACCCCCACTTCTAGTCTTTTACATGAAGATGTATTCGGGCTGGAGGAGCAAGTCCTTGAAGAACACAGACACATATATAAAACCTGTGTGTGAAAATAAATAATTTGCCCTGGTTATATGTGAGTATATACCTCCCAATCGTGGGAAGCTCAAGCCTTGAGCACATATGAAACCATGGCCCGGGACACTGGTTGAACATATGTAACTACATCAGGATTAGCTTGCGTTGATGTATGAACCTGGAACAAAGTGTCCTGTTGCCTACATACACATGCACATGTATGATATCCCAAAAGCAGAAAGATCTCTTTACATCTATGAAGCCTTGAAGAATGTTGCAGAGTACCAAGTGCATGGCAGAGATGCAGGTAAGTTGTGATTCATAATATAATTTTTGTAAGAACTATTGACACACTTGCCTCTTCTTTTAGATTTGGGTTTTAGCACTCAGCTAACAAATAGGAAGAGAGTCATATAAACTACAGCAGTCAGAATTTGTTTAAATAAAACTATGTTGTAACAATTTATTCGAGTGTTCCTCTTGGAACTCTCCAATAAATTGTAACAAGACAAACCAAAACCAAAGGGTGAATAAATTATGGGGCTTTCAAATGAGAATGAAGCACATCCAAGCAATGACGTCTTCATTTTCATCATCAAATTTTTCAAACAGACCCCAAATCAGGGCTTCTAGCACTCAACAAGTTAAATGAAAATAATAAAAAGGAACAAATGTCACTTGTTAGGGAGTAAATGGACAGTCGTTTCTGCAACTGTTCCTCGGCCACATGAGTTAACTCTTTCCTAATGCAATGGACATATATAAACAGTGCTTCTTCTAAAAATCACTATTTAACCCTTTAACCCATGTAGGCAATAGCAAAATTTATTATTATTATTTTAAATATTCTTTTCAAATTTTTGAGAAAAAAAATATCAACAAAACCATATCATGTGACCCTTCATTGGAATGAGCTCGACAAGCTCGTTCCAATCAGGGGTCACATGATAAGGTTTTGTTGAAATCTTTTGAAAAATAATTTTTTTTTCAACTGATGAATATGTATATGTATATCATGCTGTCAATTAGGCTGATTCCTTATGTAAGGGTTAATTTTTATTAGTTTTTCAATTTTTACCCCAAAGCAAGCCTTCGGCCTAACAAAGTTAAAAATCTGTTTCTCAGACCCTCCCACAGAGACCCTTTTTATAACCAATGCAGCTGAAAAAAAAACAAAACAAATTAAATGGTTTATGTCATTATTTTACCCAAGTTAAAAAAATTGATAAATATGTCCCTCGAGTGCAATAAGGCTTTGCACTTCTTATACTCAAGGAATGAAATACACCTCCATCCATGCTATTCTGTAGATTATGGGTCCCAAAACATAAAACAAACCAAGAACATGAATTTTTGATGGCAAAAAAATAATTACAAAAATAATTACAATCAGCTCATTGAGATCGTTCCGTTCCAAAGAGGGTTCACAAGTCATGTTTTCGAGGAAAATTATAATTTTAAGATATTTAAAAAATTGTTTTTGCAAGTGTAGTCTGGTATTCTTGTTAGATGAAGAGTAAAGCAAAAGATGTAGAGGTGAAAAACTGATTCTGAATCATAAGTTTCAAAGTTCTATGATTAGTTTTAAAGGCTGAATTAAGACTTAATTACTTACTTGGCAGACAATCCAGAAGGACAACATGTATTGGCAAGAACTGGAAACGGAGACTGACAGGATTTATCTCCCTTACTTGAACTGTATGGATTACATCCCTGACAATTTTGGTTGATGGATTTTCCCAGATCACAGTCACTGGAGTCCTGCGTATCACAGTTTGAATAAGTAGTTTGTGGCAACCCACTGAAGTCATTTCTACAGCTTTTATGGGGCAAGGTACCACCACCACCCTTGCAATCGAGTGGAGAGTGAGTGTCACTCATACACGCTCTTGATGGATAGGTATGAGTATCACATGAACTCGGATGCGAAGTCTGTGGACTGTGGTATAAAAAGTTACTACATGAACAGGTTCTAGAGGTGGGATTCCTTGGATCATGGTGGGTATTTTGTGGGTGTGGCTGGCAATAATGTCCATGAGAATGCTGGTGTCCTGCAGTACACATACTTCTTGGAGAATCTGATCTATTCTCTATGTCTCCAGTCTGAATCAACTGCTGTGCTGGCATAACACGATGTCCATACTGATAGTGTCCTGAACACGCTGGTATTCTGGAGTTGGGTGATAAAGGACTTTTAGTTAATTGCCGTTCATCAAAGTAAGAACTTCTTGGTGATTCTGAAACATTTGTCATTTCTCCTGGTGGGTAAGAAGGAGGAGGAGGAAAGAATCCATCCATGTTAATTGATGGTTGTTTGTATCCTGTCACCTGTCTGTATCCTGCATGTTTGTCATAGTCTTCCACAGCTGAAAATACGAAAATTGTGTTTTAATCTTAAAATCAAGAATTTAGCAAATACATCATGGTTTAATTCACAGCCTTTTGGAGTCCAATTTCTATCCCCTTCCAAATGCAAAATAGGCAGGCAATGAAATTCCCATTTCAACTAAAATTTCCTCTGACCCTCCATCATCCAGTAAACCAAACTAGAAAGCACTGAGTTCTGAACATACTGCATGCAGAAGCTGGGTTATATGAAAAACAGTTGTATTATTATGTAATCAGTCTGTCCATCTGTCTGTATGTTAACATTTTTGTTTTCCGACCAATAACTCCAGTTTGGATTATTTAATCTCAACCAGGCCAGTAATACAAGCCAAGTTCAGAGTCGGGTTCCAACAAATTGTTTTTACATGAGTTACAGCCCTTTTTCGTCTTAGAATTTGACTATTAACATTTTTGGTTTCTGACTGATAACTCCAGTTTTGATTATTTGATACCAAATAAAGTTGGTATGTCTATTACCCAGCTACTAATACAGATCAAGATCGAATATGGGTTCCATCCAATTATTTTTCCATAAGTTACAGCCCTTTCTCGACCGTCTATTAACATTTCTTTGTTTCCGACTGATAACTCCAGTTTGGATCATTTGATCTCAACCAAAGTTGGTACAATTCAAAATGGCTAATGGGTGTATTTATCCACATCTGGCCGTGCTCTTAGGACCTTTACAGATCCGTGGTGCTGGGCAGTTTGTCAGATACCAGTGCAGGCCTTTAAATTTCTCAAAATAAAGATGATAAACACTGTGACCAAATAAAAAAATTGTGCCCCAATTAAGCAGAGTTTAAAATTTTTCAGTGTTACTCTTATATATAAATTGGTCAAGTTTCCCCAATGCATGCAATATAGTTTAGGGCTCACCTGCAACAGATAAACAAGTTTAAACAAGAGCACTGCCAGGCATGGCAAAATATGCTCATTAGAAATAATGGATTGTTTGTTCAGAGCATAAAGGCACTCAAGTTTTTATTTTACATGTGTAAAACTATGACCTTGAAAATTTTCATGTCAGTGACATCATGAGAGCCTCATTAAATTTTGGAACAGGCATGATATGGATTTGGAAAAGACGAGAAAATTGTTTTTCAGTAAGACAGAATTGATATGCAATTTGCAAACTACAGTGGTATTGAGGGGCTATTACTGGTTGGCTTTTATAATAAAATTTATTCTATGCTATCTTTTTAGAGTGTGGGAAATATCTAACCAATATCTTTCATTGTCTACTGACCTGATAGATATAAGAGAATATCTGTCTGAAAGTGATGCACGCAATATATTTTTGACACTTGGGTGATTTAATTGCATTTAAAACATTGCAACACACATAATAAAACAAATACCTACTGTTTTTGAGTAGGTACAAGCCTGAAAATAAGAAGCTGTCATCTAAAAAATGAGGTCCCCAGAGGGTGTAGGATAAAATGAAGCAAATCCACAGAATTGGAAGGTTTCAAATTGCAGTACCTGCACTTCAGAACAAGCCAGATAATAAGCAGACTGTCATCTGCAAAATGAGGTCCCCAGAGGGTGAATTTAGTGATGTTACCCTGCACAGGAGGGTAGCATCACTAAATTTACCCTCTGTGAACCTCAGTCTGAATCAAGGTCTCAAGCCAAAACAGAAAGATGTACCTACAGGATAAATAGGCCCACTGTATGGGATAGCATCAGCAAATTCAAGCTCTGGGGACCTCATTTTGCAAATGACAGGTTGCTTATATTCAGGCTTGAGTAAGTACCAGAATTATCTCATTTGTGAAAGCAAGAAAATCTAAGTTTATACCATGCTCATCTATGTTACTACCTGTGAAGAAAAAATTGGTAGTGGATGAGCAGATGATAAACAAGTATAAAATCTGAAGTGAGACTCAGTAAGATTTTAATTCAACAGCTCGACACAGCTGTTGGATTAAATTATTACTGAACCTCCCAACAAACCAGGATGGTTTCGACAATTTTGCCATTGACAGTAATGACGGAAATGATACCTTCCAGGGCACCAGTGTTGAAAGGGTTAAACACCACTTCTAAAAATTTATAATGCCTTGCAGCCACTCATGAGATAAATCTGGTACCGACTCAAAAACAGTGTATATCTATATTTATCTTACCATGCTTAGCTTTGCCAGAATGACCACTACTGTCATGGTGCAAAAATCCCTGGTTGACTGTGCACATATTCTTATCTCCACTCTAAAATGCAAAATAATGAAGAAACAATTAACCATTCTGATGCAAATCAAGTTCAGAGAATTAATAACATTGTTACTCAATATATTTCATGAATAATAAGACTTTTTTTTCATAAGCAAGTGAAGATTTTCATCTAATGCCTCCAAAACATAAGTTTTGGGAGCTCGGGGAATGAGCTCATTGAGCACATTTGAATAAGGTGGTAATGAACTGGGATGTGGAGGCCAAAATAATTACCTTTTTTTAGGTAAATGGATAAGTGAAACTGAAAACTTCTCAACTCACACATAGTTAAATCTTGTAGATATTTTCAACAGATCTTCAGATCTTCTGTCTAGATGATTGACATGCAGTGTGTTATCATATCAGTACAGAGATGTCCACTTATGCAGATACTGGTTAAATCTTTACCCAACATGAATAGAATACGATACTTTCACACAGATTTTTGGAATAACTAAAAATTCTCATTTTTCAGCCCCCAAATACAGTTTTTGACGCCTCGATGGAACAAGCTCAACCAGCTCAATGAGAGTGTGGGGGGGGGGGGGGGGGGGGGGGAGCGGGTTGTAAGCTATGTTTTTTTAAGAAAAAATTGAAACACAAAAAATTTATATAGGAATTTTTGTGAATAGCACTGGTTGCTGTTATTGGTAGTTACTCTAGATAGGGGTTAACAGGATTTCCTGCCAGCTGTATGCTTTTCCTTCAGGATATTTTCCCCACTGTTGCAAATTTCCTCATAATTGTATGTTGCAGCATTTGTAATGAGTTTTCAGAAGTTATAAATAGACCTTCAAGTGGTAGTAACATAGCTTAAGTAGGGCTTATATTTCAACAAGAATCGATTCACACAAAGATTCGTGCAACAAAACCAGTGAGAATCTATGTAGATTCTTGTTGACCCTCTGCTAGGATTCTCGTGAAAAGAACTGAGTCCATTTAACCCTTTAACTAAAATAGCGGCAGCAAATTAATCAATACAAGGCTAACATGACCTGAAATATCCTGACACTTGGTCAATATAATTGTACCAATATGGCTGTCATTAGAACCAGCTCAATGAGAGGGTTCAAATGACATCCATATTTCTAAGGTTTTATTTGTAAATATTGTTTATTTTTTAAAAAATTATCAAATTCAGTTTAGGTTTTAAAAATTTAAAAGTTGTGTTGGGTAAATTGTTAACAAGTGTTATTAGTATACAACAGGGGTTCAACCATGGTGGCCACATGGGATCCTAGAACACTCATATCAGGTATGGATTCTCGCAACCAATTTCGTGAGAGTCCATATGGATTCCATATGAAATATAAGCCCTGCTTAAGACTTCCCAAAGGAATGTGCATATAATACATCACCCAAAAAGTGTTCTTCACTTTTGTGAGGGGAAATAAAATTTGTAAGGTTACTAGAAACCACTGTTTTAGTGTTTTGTGAAAATTTCATTATATGGAAGGGTCAAATATTACTTCTTTCTTATTCCTGTCTTGTTGGACAAAGCCACTATCAAGGCTTCACTTTGATGAAGCATGACCAAAACAAAGGCTTGTGTCATTTAGATGCACAAGTTATTAGAGATGGCATTGTTTTTAGTTGTATTAGGAAAAGTATTATTTATTTATTGGGGTTTAACAACACTTTAAATATCCAGGGTCATATCATGCTGGATAGTTTATGGGTAGAGGAAGCGAAGTACCCCAGAGAGAGCCACTAAGTAGCAGCATTCGGACTATTGGACTCATCAACTTACTAGCCCAGCACAAGCAAGGTTAGCATTGGTTAAAGGAACTTACTACATAAACTGTGCCACCGTGTTCCAACTCAGGCAGATGAGATAAAGTATCTTGCCAAAGAAAACAACATAGATTACACTGATCAAGACTGAACAAATGACCTTTTGATGTAAAGTCTGATCCTCTAGGTGCGTAGCCAAGATTCTATACCAGGGGGTGCCCTAGAAAGATTTTTTTTTTTTTTTTTTTTGGGGGGGGGGGGGGGGGGGGGGAGGGCAAAGATGATATTTGAAAATCCTTTGTGTGGGGTTTCCGGGTCCTTCCCTAGTCCTAACTAAGACCCTCTGGTCAATGCCCCCTCCCCCCACCCACCCCCCAAAAAAAAAAAAAAAAAAATGTTGTGCTCTAAGCAAATCTGAGACATTTGTAGTGAGTGAAGCCCCGATTTTTTACCATTCTGGGGCTCTGTGATGTATGAGACTACACTGGGTCAAAGTTTGAGGGGGGGAGGTCAGCAAAAGTTTTAGGGGTGGGCAATCCCCCCATACCCCCCATAGCTAAGCCACTACAATCCTGTAACAATACTCAGAGGCAAAGAGTTAACAATTACAGCAGTATATCTGCAATCTAGACAACAAAACTAATCTAGCACTTCAGTATATAACAACAAAACTAATCTAGCACTTCAGTATATGAACTTGAGAATAGAAAGGTTATCAATTGCATTTCAAGATGATAAAATGCCCACTGTCAACATTTTCTTCCAAGTTTTGCCAAAAGAACCAGATGAAAGAGAAAAAAAATACTGTTAAAGAGTTTTCACAGTAAACAGTAATTAGGCATGATGAACAGTGACAAATGATGCGCCATTGCGAAATCATTACAGTAATGGTAGTGCAGTGAAGTATCTCTGAACATGCACTCACACCGTTTCCCACACAAGATGAATGGCCTCAGAGTGCACTAGCAATTCTTCATTAATTTTCATAGTCCAGGGAATAATGAAGAGAAGTGTATTCAACACTAGAATACTCGACAGTGTGTTCTCCCTAATAATAAAGCACAACACACAAACATCACCATTGCAATTATATTTTTATTTCCCACTCCTAACCTTATGACCTCTCCTCAGAACAAGGTTTAGTATTTTACAATAAAAGCTATATTTTGGACTTCTTGCCCCCACCCCCATATATTGGAGTTAGGCCTTTATTTCTCAGACTCACCAGCACAGACATGGTCCATTGTACTGTGCATTTGCTTTTTTTCTAAACTCGGTAATAATACTTGACATAGTACTGCCGATATACTCTTTAATAGTCAAAAGTTATTCATTTTATTACAATTTACTAGAGAGTGTTTTCAGACATGCGGGGACAAGACACATTCGTACAATGTATGTTGGCTTTTTAATACATCCTGAAATTTTAAGTTGTTTTTAGGTAAGTCTTGGCTATATGTACAGTCTGCCAAGATCTGCCTCGAAACAACTGCCAATGTACTTAGAGAGTGTATCTTGTAAGTTTACTCAAAGAATGGATGGTGGGACACCTGTTTTGCTGTAATAAAAAGAGATAAAATACAGAATTAGGTCTCTGGCCTTTTACTGGTAGAGTGCAGAATTTTTTTTGCATCCTCAAAATTTTTTTGAGACTCTCTGCTTTGTTACAATTTATGGGAGAGTGCCCATAGGCACTCTCCCATAAATTGTAATAAGGCAAATCCTAACCAAAAGTAATATGAAACACGTCCACAAAATATAAAGCCTTAAACTGCAGTACTAGCACTTCAGAATAAAGCCCAAATAGCCAAATATGGGCTTCCAGGACCTTACCACTTAAACCCTGGTTGTATTTCACATGTCAGTTCAGTGGCAGTAAGTAGAAGAGGCCATATTCCCTATTTTGGGGAAGACCAAACCATTTTATTGTATCATGTTCCTGGCCTGGACTCACAGGTGAAAGGTGAACATGGTACATGTGCTTTTCAGTAGCATCTAAATACTTTTTTCTAGCTCTCAACCAGTGAACAAATTTGTATTAAATCAAATCTACAAAATAATAAAAATGGAAATAATCTTTTGCTATCATGTCTTTTTTGCATCCTATTCTGTAAAGTATGAAACACAAAAACATTGATCCAACCCTATATATAGAAAAAATGCATTTCCATATGCATATTAAAAATAATGGTATGAAGAAAAAGAATATCCACTTAGTGTGACCTTATTCATGAGAAAAATGTTGGGGATCTCTGGGGTGAATTGTGTAAAATAGAAAATTAATTAATTTGTAGGTAGCACATACTAGAAATCAGCCAATTATCTCAAAATATGATGAAAAAAGTACAGAAAACTGTTATTTTGGAATGACGGAATAATGGATGTTCAAGGGTAACACTATGAGCCGCCGTCCATTTTATGCTGGGGGTGGGGGTGGGGGGGGAGGGAGGGGCATAAGAATAAAATTGAATAACATCGCAGTGTATACAGTGATGAAACTTTGTTGGTGAAAGAATAATTCATACATTGCATTTTAATGATGCGGACACCTTGTCCGGTCCATTTCTAACAGATTTTAACCTGCAAGAGACATGTACACCATGGTCTTTTTTTCACAATGGAAGACTCTATACTGTGATTAACTAACCTGATTTCTTGGCATCTGAGCAGCATTTGATCCAATCAGTGTTGTTGTAGCATACAGTCCAACTGAATTGGGATTGTTACTTCTCTGGTAAAAAGTTGACATTTCAGGAGCACTGGGCTCAATCGTATTGTAGATGACTTCATTGGTACAGTTGTCATGGTCTGAATAGCAGCAGTCTAATGAGAAAAAAAATATCACGGTTCATCAACTTTTACACCTTAACCTTCTCCCCAACATGAACAGTAAAGATTACACCTGCAAATACATTTTGTGAATGCAAAAAGATTTCCTTTTTGCCTCAAAAACATATCTTATGACCCTTCATTGGAAGGAGCTGAACAAGCCTGTTCCACTGAGTGAGACATATGCAATGTTTCTGAGGCAAAAATTTGAAAAAAAACCCAACTAAAATATGGAAGAAGAAATTTTTGAATAGCACACGATGTTTATGGTCATTACATTAAGTCAGGGTTCATACAGAATTATCATTTTGAAACTCAAGGACTTTTCAAGGCCTTTTTAGGGCCAGATGTATAAAATTTAGGACCATTCTTTAACCAACTAAATTCACCGGAATTTTATAATTAAATCTTCACAAAAACATCAGGCATGTACATATTGGTTTGACTGTTTGTCGTTAGATTAAACATATTTTATTTGTTATAACAAAAGGGATTGGATAACAAGTGCCTAGCACTTAGATTATATCCTTTCCGTAATATACATCTGAAAATTACAAATTATGTTTACAAATATTTATAAGAAGTTATAATGTGCATATAATGGCAAGAGAAACATGTGTATATATTGATACAATATTGTGTATGTACACAGTTCGAAATAAAACCTAACGGGTATTCAACTTCACAAGAGTCAGAGCAGAGAGATGAGAGGGAGAAGAGAAGAGAAGTGAGCTGCCACTCTACAACACTGTTGGTTTTAAATTACATACCAACGGGTCATTTTTCAACACAACCACGAATCCAGCGGAGCCCCATACCAATGTTATAACCAGGACATGCAGGACAAACATGCGGAAAGTCATGTGTGAAGGAAACAGAGGTGGACACGAGTTCATATTATAGGTCATTTGACTAAGATGTTGTGAGTCATATCTGCTCGGTTGTCGTCTTATCTAAAACCGCTTCGTGGCCTTGATAAAATTTTGTACACTTCGAAAAAGGTGGATGTTGACGGATTCCGGTAAGTTTGGAATACCATAAAGAAGATCATTGACTGATCTTATTGTAAGATGCGCAAGATTTCTCTGTAAGACTAGTCTTTCATTTGAATAGTTACTACAGTTGAAAAAGTAATGGTTCACATCTTCTGCCTCGTAACCACAAGAACATCTTGGTGTGTTATGAATATAGTTGGAGTGTTTATCATAATTTAGGTCGCTGCAAGAATTCCTCAGCTTGCAGTGTATAATATTGACGGCCCTATCGCCATTATTAAAGTACTTAGGTGGTTTACAGTTGCCTCCATCAAAATATTTGACAAAGTTGTTCAGTGAACTCGACTGTCTTACTTCTAAAGGTAGTGCATTCCATTCAGAGATACACGAGGGGATGAATGAGCGCTTATATGTTTCCGTGTATGTGAGAGGTAATTGAAAGTTGAAATGGGACCGGGTGCTATACGGGGAAATATCCTCAAAGGTTCGTGGCAATAAGTCAGAGAGGTATGTAGGGGCCTGGTTATTTACAATTTTAAAAAACGTTATCATTTTGTGGAGATGACGCCTCTGCCCAAGGGTTTCCCAACCAAGTTCTGCATATAGAGCAGATACCGGGGTTGATCTTGTTAGACCGGATATTATTCTCGCTGCATCCGTGTGGATTCTATCCAATTTGGTAAGTAGGTAATCCAGTGCACCGGCCCACACCACGTCTGCGTATTCAACGATCGGGAGTATGAATGATTTGTATAGCGTCTCTAAGTTTTTTCAACCTAGAATATACTTTAATTTTCTTAACTGAGATAGCCTGGAATTAGCCTTTTGGCATAATCTGTTAATTTGGGCATGCCAGTTTAAGTCTCCCTGTAAGGACAGGCCAAGGTGGGTGTGAGACTTTGTGAGTTCAAGTGGCGTGTCACCAAACATCACAACAGTACTTAGGTTAACACGTTTTTTGGTGAATAAAACGATTTCGGTTTTTGATGGGTTAAATGTAACAAGCCACGTGTTTGCCCATTCGGAAACAGCCGCAAGGTTTTCATTAGACTTTGAAACAATGTCATCCAGTTCAAATCCACTTCCTGTTATACTTGTATCATCTGCAAATAATCTACAGGCGTCCGGTGAATCTAAGTTTTCAGTAATGTCATTGATGTATATAAGAAAGAGGAAGGGTCCTAAGACAGATCCCTGGGGAACTCCATAATTAACAGGTAAGTACTCAGAGGGAGTTGCGTTAACAGTTACCCTTTGTCTACGATCTGACAAATAGCTTTTGGTCCACTCGATGAGTGGGCCAGATATACCGTTTTGTTTCAGTTTGTAAATTAACCCTTCATGCCAAACCCTATCGAATGCTTTTGATATGTCACAAAATACTCCAAGAGAAAACTGGTTCCTATCAAAGGCTAAACAGAGATTATGATATATTTCAATGAGCTGATAAACGGTGCTATGTTGGGGTAGGAAGCCAGACTGATATTTAAACAAGAGGCCCCACGGGGCCTGAGGGCGCTCACCTGATACTGGCCGAGTCATATCACCAAAATAGCAAGGGATTCTGCCTTGTGGTTATTATCAGTTTTTCAACATAAAAGTGTTTTCTCTACTTAGTAACCCAGAGTGTTCATATGTTAGATACCCATATTGGGTACTCAATAATTTATCTATTTATTTATTGGAATTTAAGGTCACTTTCAGCATCTAAGGCTACATCTTACAGAGGCGTAATTATAATATCAAGTTTGGTCAATCGTTTATGCCTATCACTGCCCACTTTACAGGGCTTTCAATTTCAGGAATTGGTTACTACTGGGCCCAATTTTATCAATAAAGCAGAACTTGAACAAACTTCAATTTGCCACTTCTAAGAAAATCAAAAATCAAATATCAAAAGATTCTGACAGGAGTAACAGAAAAAAAAGATTTTTTAAGAATATTTCTCATACTGAACTAAGTTATACATGGGCTCCCATAGGGAGCCCAAAAATAAAAGCTTCTGAAGCAGTGTTTTGGGAGAAGAAGATTCTTCAACGTTATTCCCATTAGCTACACTGTTAAAAAATGATGACTCGGCACTTTTAGTCCTAGAAAAGAACCTTATGATAAAATTTTTACCATTTTTTTCTTCCGGTCCTAAGGAAGCTTCACACCATATAAAAATTCTCAGTGCCATGTAGTTCTGGAGATATGGGCATTTAAAAAGAAAAAAATTTTTTAGCTCCTGCAGTTCCCGTGGGGGACAGGAAAACAATTTTCGGCATAAATTAGGTACTTATGACCCAATAAGCCCTCATATCAAATTTGGTTCAAATCGACTTTTTGGTTTGGAAAATAAAAATTTTGGTATAATTTGGGCTCCCACAGTGAGCCCAAATATGAACCCAGGTACTTGGCTTTACCAAACTTCACTCTCAGCCCCTAAGAATGCTGTACATCAAATATCAAAACATTTTGACTGGTGGATCTGAAAAAAAAATTTTTTTTAAAGAATATTCCTCATATTGAACTAAGTTATAATTTGGGCTCCCACAGGGAGACCAAATATGAGCCGAAGGACTTGACTTGAACAAACTTGAATCTCACCTCCCTAAGCATACTGTATACCAAATATCAAAAGATTCTGACCGGTGGATGCGAAGAAGAAGATTTTAAAAGAATATACCTCGTATTGCACTAAGTTACAATTTGGGTTCCCAAAGGGAGTCCAAATATGAACTCAGGGACTTGGCTTGAACAAACATCAATCTCACCCCCCTAAGGATGATGCATAGCAAATATCAAAAGATTCTGATTTGTGGATCCGAAGAAGAAGATTTTTAAAATATATCCTCATATTGCACTAATTTGAACATTTGGGTTCCCATAGGGAACCCAAATATGGACCGAGGAATTTGATTTCTACAAATATGTGAATCAATGTTCCAAAGATGTTATATGTAAAATATGAAAGCTTTTAGAGCAGTGGTTTGGAAGAAAACAATTCTTTATTTTTTTCCCATTGCCTACTGTGTTAAAAAATACTGACTCAGCACTTTTTCAGAGTCCCGAAAAAGTACCCTATGATAAAACCGATAGCAATTTTTTTTTACCAATCCTTTCTGTTGGTCCCAAGAAAGCTTCACACCAAATAAAAATTCTCACTGCCGTGCAGTTTTTGAGATATAGGCGTTTTAATTTTTTTCTATTTTTAGCTCCTGTGGTTCCCACGGGGCTACAGGAAAAAAAATTTCTGCATAAATTAGGTACTTATGACCCAATAAGCCCTCACATAAAATTTGGTTCAAATTGGCCTCTCGGTTTAAAAAATAGAAATTTGGGGTGGGGCCAAAATTTTTGCTCCTCCCATAACATCGCCAAGTATAGACCTACGAACTTCTCTTGAACAAACTTGAGTCTACACCTCAAAAGGAAGCTGCATACCAAATATCAAGTCTCTGCTATTGCTGGTTCTTGAGAAGAAGATTTTTTAAGAATTGGAGCATTTTTGCCCCACCCCTCTGCTCAATATGAGCCGAAACCTAATTTGCCCAAAAATCAAAATGCCGCTATATAACCCCTACTCACATGAAATTTCATTAACATGCGGCCAGTGGTTTGGACGAAAAAGACCCAAACACCACCTTCACGCCGGACGACGGACGACGGACGAAAAGTGATCAGAAAAGCTCACCCTGACTTTCAGTCAGGTGAGCTAAAAATAAATTATTAGCACAACAGTGTTCATACATTTGGTTAAAAACAATCCTCTCCATAACTTTGCTGACACAGCTTAGGAGGGAAACGGGTCTATAATTGCTGGGGTTGTGTGCGTCTCCCTTTTTAAATATCGGCACAATGGTGGCCATCTTCCATTCTGATGGGTAGACGCGTGAAGAAAACGAAAGCCTAAATAGGTGAACCAGAGGTTTGCATATTGTGGCTTTTGTTTCTTTAAGCATGCGGTTGCTTATACCATCGTGCCCAGTTGCTTTTTTGGTATCTAGATTGCCCAAGTTTCGAGTCACTTCATCTTCAGAGAAGTTTATTTCAGACAGACTCTGAGAGCACTTTCTTCTAAAGACAGGTAAACTATGTCCCTCGTCATGTATCTTACTATTTGACAGAAATGTTTTGTTGAGCAAGTTGGCTTTGTCTTTGTCGTCTGTTACCTTAACTGTACTACCCGCATCATCTTCTTGGTTAAGAAAGGGGACCGAGGGTTTCCTTTCAAAATTATTCAGTAGCTGTTTAACAGTGTGCCAGAATACTTTGGGGTTTCTACTTACCGAAAGTGAAGTATCTAGGTTTGAATAATAAATGGATTTGGCCTTCTTTTTCATGTTATTTACTTTGTTTCGGGAATGTTTATATCTTTCAATTATTTGTGGGTTTGGGTTTTTCAAGATTCGTTTCCGGAAACGATCTCTGTGGTGAATTTCCCGACGTAGAGCCGAGTCAAACCAAGGTTTATCGTGGGGACGTATTACTGTTTGTCGTTTGTAGTATTTTAATTGTTTTAATCATTATACAATACATAAAAACAACAAGGGCAATGCAAAGGGCCATGATTGAAAATTCAAGGACTTTTCAAGCCTGTATGAACTCTGTAACTGTTAAATGCCTATTTAACTCTTTCACTGATGCAGGCAGATTTTCCTCAGTACAAAAATACTCTGGGTACCTAGGACAGGTATACCTAAAAAAAAAGAGGAGTAATCTTCTTATGATTTTTTGGGGCATAACTATGTTGAATTTGGCATCAAATCAAGTCATGGCTGCTTTACAGCAGCCATGATTTGATTTTATGTTAAATGAAAAAAAAATAGTTCCGCAGATTATGACATAAAAGGACATAATCGGTCAGTCAGTTTTAAACAGTGGATAATCTTAACTGGAGGCTCTAAAGAGCCTGTAATCGCTCACCTGGAACTACATATAAGAAATCTAAATTTTATAGTAAATTTCCTTTCTTATTATACCAACCACAATTGTTTACTACAGGCTTGCACTACAGTGGAAGTCCCTAACTCGGATAAAATACTCTCTATTTTTGTCTTTCCCAAGCAAGTTGGGAAAGAAAAATGGTGCAAAAGCACCAATAAAAATAAGCCAAAACTGGGTCGAGTGCAACCGGCGCAGACCCAGTACGGGACGCTCTCTCCCAAGTACAACTCCACGACTTCCGTTGCCAGTGCGCATATACCGTCTCTAAAGACTCATTCTTTTTGAATCCGTAAACGTTAGAGTTATGTGATCAGCGGGGAGGAAAGATTCTTTACCCGTATAGAAGACGGGAGGGCCTCCATGTAAACAATTGTGGTAGGTATAATAAGAAAGGAAATTTACTATAAAATTTAGATTTCTTATCAACCTTCTCACAATTGTTTACTACAGGCTGAATAGACAAAAGGCTGGAGGGAATCGCATAACCAACCCCCACATAACCCTAGTGCACTGGAACCGTGAAGTAGAAGGAAGAGGTCCCGAGGCTTATCAACCATAATGTCGCAATCATTGGTAAAGGACAATGAAAAGAGACATATAAGCCTGTGTGACACACAGACAGAAAAAGGGCAGTAACAGCACAAGGCTGAAACTGACCTTCAAGAAGCCTAATGGCTATGGCAGACAGCAGCCTGAGCAGAAGAAAGAGGACCCAGGGCAAAAAGGTCCTCCGACTGCTCCTGCAACTGGTGCAAATAAAAGGTGGAGAAAGTAGAAGCATTTCTCCAGTAGGCTGCCTGCATAACATCCGACAACTTGACGGAGTTAGAATAAGCCCAAGAGGTAGACAGTGCCCGCACCTCGTGGGCAGAAATACGATTGGTAATACAATCGCCAGCTGCTAAACGACTATAAGCCGTACGAATAACAAGACAAATCCATCGAGAAATGGATTGAGGAGAGATCTTCTGTCGACCCGGAATGAGAGACAGAAAAAAACGTTTTCTGCCTTTCCGTATGAAGCGTGTCCGATCAAGATAAATGCGAATAGCACGGACCGGACAGAGCAAAGGGCGAGTACCCTCAACAGAGGGAAGAGCCCTGATACAGATAGGAGGAGGAGTAGTATCTGGTAACTGATTCTTAGCCAAAAAGGAGCAATCAGTGGTAAAAGTAACACTGTTGGGAGAGCTCCTAAAAAAGGCCGGGTCAACCGAGAGGGCGTGAAGCTCACTAACCCATCTGGCCGAAGCAAATGCCATCAGAAAAGCCGTCTTATATGTGAGAAAATGCATATCCACCTGGGATAAAGGTTCGAATGGCGCCCCCCCCCCCCCCCCCCCCCCCCCCCCAAGCAAAGCAGCACCCACGAAAGATTCCATCGTGGAGTAAGCTGCAAAGTCCGAGGCCTTTTCAAAGAAAAGTGCCGAACAAGCTTGGAGAGGTAAGGATTAGTGCCGATACGACGCTTCCCCACATAAGAAAAAGTCTCTGAAAGCATAGACCTGTAACCCTTGATGGTAACAGGCTGGAGACCCCGAGAATCAAACAGATATACCAGAAACTCCGCAATCTGTGAAATCGAAGGATTGGCATAATCAACAGAGTGATCAGCACACCATCGACAGAAGACCTTCCATTTAGCTGCATAAGCTAAACCAGTGGAGTACCTCCTTGAAGAAGAAATGCACTCCACTGCTCGTCTCGAAAAACCTCTACGGAGGAGACAGGACCTGACAAAAGATATGCGTGAAGGCACAATGAAGTCGGGTCGACGTGAAACCTCCTCGGGCGACCTTGACAAAGAAGGTCGCGACGTAGCGGGAGACGTGCCGGAACCGCCGCCATCAGCGAGCGGAGCTGATTGATCCACACCCGCTGAGGCGACAGGGGAGCGATCAGAATGATTCGACAACTGCAGGTTCGAATTTTGGCGAGAACCTGAGGAAGAATTGGAACCGGCGGGAAGGCGTAGCCGACTAGATCGTTCCAATCGAGTGACAGAGCGTCCACGGCAAAAGCCAGAGGATCTGGACACGGGGACACGAAAGTGTCCACCTGATGGTTCCAACGAGTCGCAAAGAGGTCGATGTGGGGACGTCCCCAGAGATCGCAAAGCGACTGGAACACTCCCCTGTGAAGTATCCACTCGGTGGAAATAACCCTGCCCTGTCGGGACAGGGAGTCAGCTAGGACGTTCAGACGACCGGGAATGTGACGAACAACCACTCCGGCGTGAACATCCTGAGCGAGCAGTAGAAGATCCCGAGCTAACTCGTACATCGGAAGTGAGTGCGTGCCGCCCTGGTTCCGAATGTAAGCAACCACTGTCGAATTGTCAGATAGTAGAAGAGGGATCCACTGCCTGAAACTCAGAAGAAGAGCAAGAAGCTCCTTCTGGTTGATGTGTAGAGCTGCTTGATCCAGGTCCCACATCCCGTGTAGGGAAAGACCGAGAGGATCCAACGTCGCACCCCATCCGAGATCGCTGGCATCTGCCGTCAGAACGCGATCGGACGTGGGTAAGTCCAGCGGAACACCCTGCGTAATCCACTGAACATCTGTCCAGGGAAGAAGGTGAGGATACAGAGAGTCCGGAAACGGAAGCACCTGATCCAGAGAATCTACATTCGGCCTCCAACGACTGAGCAGAAAGTGTTGGAGAGGTCTGACACGCAGCCGACCTAGAGGAATGAGATCCGTCACCGAACCGCAGAGACCGATCAGCCGGAGAAAACTCCGAGCGGTCGCGGACCTGGACTGGGACAGAGTCAGAGCAAAAGCTGAGAGAATCACAGCCTTGGCCTGGGGAACAGCCACCAAATTGAATTTGGTTTGGAAAGACATCCCCAGATGACAAAACGACTGAGAAGGGACCAGGTCCGACTTCTCCTCGTTGACTCTGAATCCTAGCGACGTGAGCAAGCTCAACAGAGTGGCGACATCCGATTCCAGTAAGGCAGCATTGGAATGCCTCTGGAGGATATCGTCCAGATATGCCGAAGTAGTCACCCTGGACTGTGTGCGATGGAACGCTATCACATGCGACATCAGTCTGGTGAACGCCCAAGGAGCCAGGTTGAGGCCGAAAGGCATGGCCTTGAACTGGTAAACTCGCCCCAGAAAAGCGAACCTGAGATACTTCCGTGACGCCCGATGCATCGGAACGTGGAAGTAAGCGTCTCGCAGGTCGATGCTGGCTGTGAAATCTCCCTGGTGAATTGATTGGCGGACCGACCTGAAAGTCTCCATGCTGAACTTGGGAGCAATGATAGACTGGTTCAGGATACTCAGATCGATAACCGGTCGGAGACGGCCGTCCTTCTTCGGCACCAAGAACAGGCGGGAATAGAAACCCACTGACTGAACGTTCTTGACGACCTCGATCGCCCCCTTTGCCAGGAGATTGGCAATCTAGGTGGACAAAAGTTCCCGACGTAAAACGTCTGAAGGAACTGTGGTTGGAAGAGGCACCCTTGACCGTATGCGCAGCCCGGACCGAACAACATCTAACACCCATGGATCGGATGTGATGGTGGTCCAATGGTCTGCGAACTCTGCTATCCTTCCTCCAACCTGGGACGAGTCGAGGTGAGGACCTTCAGTTCGAGCCCCGACGAGGTCCGCGAGAGGAGAAACCACCTCCTCTGCTAAATGAAGAATCCTGAGACTTCCCTCGATTCTGCCGACCCCTACCTTTACCCCGTGAGTAAGAAGTAGAGGCGGCGGCAGAAGGACCAGCCTTTTGCTTCACAGAGGAAGCAGAAGGGTACTTGTTAGGCTTGGAACGGCCCTTGCCTCCCCGAGAAGGCTGATCAAGCTGACGAAACAGCAGCTGATCTTTGGAATGACGTAGGACGTCATCCCGGACCGTCGACACGGAACCATGGGAAAGTTGCGGACCTGCCAAAGAAGCAGATCGAAGTGTAGCACGCTGCTCCTCGGGAAGGGATCGTCCTGTGTCCAGCACAGCGTCCCTTCGAACTAATTCCAAATTAGCCGTGTTACAGGCATGCGTGTGAGTAAGGTGCATAAGCGCCTTGGACAGCACACGCAAAGGAGCCTGTACCTCGTCAAACTTATCTGGAGGCAGATAAGCAGCCAAAGTTGAGACGACGTGATCTGAGAGAGAAAGCATGCCAAGCATCTCTCTAGATAAGCCCAACGTGGACTCCAGAGTCGTCATTGGAATGACGGCAGACTTGGGCTTGGAAAGCCCGAGGGAAGTGGAGTCCTGATCCAGAACCGTCAAAGCCTGGCAGACTGACGGATTGGCGGAATCGTAGGAACGATAACGCACAGGAGGCAAAAAGGTGTCAACCCTGGTGAAGAACGAAGTCTTCAAAGCCTTGGAATTCAGCTTGGCATCCAATGCTGAAAAAGCTTCAACCACCTGTACCGACTGGCACGGTCGAAGGCACCCAGAAGCAGGTTGCTCCATAGGCTGTTGGTGCGCGACCGATGATCGCGGCCAGGCTGACACTGTCGGCTGGTTAGCAGGTTTGAGCTCAGGCAGAAACCCAAACACAAAGTCAAGAGCCGCCCCCAAGTCCGAAGACTGCTGGCCCTCGACCTCAAGCATGTCGGACTCCTCCCCAGAGTCGGAAGACACATAGCCCATCGTGGGCAAACCAGCCGACGATCCCATGGTGTCGGGACACAAGAGGAATCGGAAACCGGCCTGTGTCCAATCCCAGGAGGCGGCGCCATAGGAGGTGCCTGGAAACCACCCATAGCCTCGCTGGAAGCAACATGAAGGCTCTTAGAAAGAACCTGAGTGAGTAAGGAGAGGGCCTCCCTAAGCTCACTGCCTGTACCGACCGGTTCGACAGGGGAGTGAACCGGCAAAGTTGCTTCACCTCTGACCCTCTTAACCAGCGAAGGGTCACGATCCTCCAAAACACCCGACGCGGGACGACGGGCGGCAGCCGAAACATCTGAAGGCAGACGTGTATAGGGGTACGATGCACCCCGAGGATCAATATTGCGAGAACTCATGAGAGTCACCGTGGACCTCTGTGGGACAGAAGGTCCAGGCTGCACAAAAGGCGTTGGTCCCCCAAAACTGGTCGTGTGATCAGAGTGAGTAGACGGAAACGCCACGGAGTTCATAGTGTTTCCACTACGAACATCCGAATCCAAAGACACAACTGTGGTGCTCGACGGCGAAGAGACCACAGCGATGGGCTCGGCCGGCAGCCCCTTCCGACTTCGCCGAGTTGAAGTCAGGGAAGGCTGAGGCCGATATCCCACGTCTACAGTATCGGACAATCCTGCAGTCCCCTGCAGCGAAAAGCCGAGGCCGGCTGAAACAGACAACGAAGCAGACGGGCCAGCAGCAGTAGTAGATACGTCGAGAGTCGTTGAGGCTGGTGAAATAGTGGAGAGAGCACACCGGCTCGGCTCCGAAGGAGGAGTCACAACCCTAGTGACAGCCTCAGATGTCGACTGGAGGGGGACCGTAGTCCCAGAACCAGGCATCTCTACACCAGAACACTCAACGGCTCCCGCAGTATCCACCACAGGAAAAGACTGCACATCCCCCACGGAGGAGGAATAACTCTCACCAGACAAAGTCGGCTTGGGAGGCCCCGAACGACCACGTTCTCCTTTCCCGCGGGAGCAGGAGGCACAGCCACGAGAACGAACGACACGCTTTACTGACGCCCAGAAGGTGGAAGACCATGTTCCACAGACACCAGACACGCTTTACTGACGCCCAGAAGGTGGAAGACCATGTTCCACAGACACCACACGGCCGCTCGGCCGAACACCCATTACAGGAGGAACAAGATGAATGTACATCGTCCACATGCTTTGGCAGCAGACATTACCCACAAGGAATTGTCCTGGGCATGATAGAGGTGAGAGGAGCAGAGAAGGTGAGATGAGAAAACAGAACACCCCCAAAGAAGAGAGAAAGGTGACAGAAACAAAGACCCCAGACGGTCGACCGGGAACCACCCAACAGGAAGACTACTCTCAAAAGAAAGAAGAAACACTGTAGGAGTGGTACCCCGCTGACACCTAACTCTAACACAATTAGAAAATTTTGCAAAAAAAGCATTAACAATAATTGTGAAAAATCTAAGTCCGAACCGCGTGGCACGCGAAATTCGCGCGCGACTCGAGAGAGAGCAAATAAATATACATTGTGGACATATAATAGAAAAGAGAATATAAAACACTGTTCCTGAGAATACAAAGGATACACTGAGGTATAATGAATCAGGAATCATCAAACATCGAGCTGGTGGAACACTGATAAGCGTGCAAAAACATCTCGACACGAAGCGGATTTTAAAAAGAATGAGTCTTTAGAGACGGTATATGCGCACTGGCAACGAAAGTCGTGGAGTTGTACTTGGGAGAGAGCGTCCCGTACTGGGTCTGCGCCGGTTGCACTCGACCCAGTTTTGGCTTATTTTTATTGGTGCTTTTGCACCACTTTTCTTTCCCAACTTGCTTGGGAAAGACAAAAATAGAGAGTATTTTATCCAAGTTAGGGACTTCCACTGTAGTGCAAGCCTGTAGTAAACAATTGTGAGTAGGTTGATAAGAATGTGATTTCCCATAGGCTTTCCATGGTAACTATGAGCTGCAATTGTGGCCATGTTTGCAACATTACATCAACATTACATGAGGATCATTGGTAGGTGTCCCAGTCCTCAATCAACAGAAGTTTCAAAACATTTGACTTTGTAGTTTCAGAGGGGAATGCTGCATACCCAATATCAAAAGATTCTGCCTGCTGGATCTTGAGAAGAAGATTTTCAAAGAAATTTGCCTGAAATGCACTAAGTTCGAATTTGGGCTTCTATAGTGAGCCCAAATACGAATCCAGGGGGCCAATTTGAACACACTTGAATCAGATCCGCCCCACAATGTTGCATACCAAATATCAAAAGATTCTGCCTGCTGGATCTGGAGAAGAAGATTTTTAAAGAAATTTGCCTGAAATGCACAAAGTTCGAATTCGAGCTTCCATAGTGAGCCCAAATATGAATCCAGGGGGCCGATTTGAACAAACTTGAATCAAATCCACCCTACAATGTTGCATACCAAATATCAAAAGATTCTGCCTGCTGGACCTGGAGAAGATTTTTAAATGTTTTTCCCATTGCCTACAGTGTTAAAAAGTGCGGTCTCGGCACTTTTTCAAAGTCCCGAAACTGTACCCTATGATAAAATCGATGGCAATTTGTTTTGACCAGGCCTTTCTGTTGGTCCTAAGGAAGCTTCACACCAAATAAAAATTCTCAGTGCTGTGCAGTTTTGGAGATATGGGCGTTTTAAATTTTTTCTATTTTTAGCTCCTGCGGTTCCCAGGGGGCTACAGGAAAAAAAAATTGACATAAATTAGGTACTTATGACCCAATAAGCCCTCACATAAAATTTGGTTCAAATCAGCCTCTCAGTTCGGAAAATAAAAATTTCAGGCGGGGCCAAAAATTTTGCCCCTCCCATAATGACGCCAAATATAGCCCATCAAACTTCTCTTGAACAAATCTGAGTTTACACCTTAAAAGGAAGGTGCATATCATATATCAAGTCTCTGCTACTGCTGGTTCATGAGAAGAAGATTTTCAAAGATTTTGGGGGCATGGCACCACCCAAAAGGAGGGGCAACTTCATTTGAACAAATCTGAATTGGCATTAGGTAATAAACATTTACCCATCATTTGAATAAAATTGGGCTAGTGGTTTTGAAGAAGTCGATAAGGTAAAGTTAACGCCGGACGGACAGAATGTGATCAGTAAAGCTCCCACTGAGTTTCGATCAGGTGAGCTAAAAACGCCTCTGGAAGCCATGTTTTTCATCCGATGGGAACAAAATGAGGATCGTTTGTAGAGGGCCTCCCATAGACCATTCCTGCCAAGTTTGGTTCACACCGGCTGAACAGTTACAGAGAAGAAGCTGAAAATGTAAAAAGTTTACGGACGACGGAGGTCGGACAACAACAGACACCAAGTGATGAGAAAAGCTCAAATGGCCTTTTATATGGTTTTGTTGAAATTTAAAAAAAAAATAATCGTTTTCCAATGGCTCAATTTGGCCAGTTCACTAGGTAAAGGGTAAATATATATAAAACAGACCGACAGTGAATTGATGTTTCGATTGCATAAAAGGTATTCATTATTATTTGTTAAAACAAAATATACAGCTACTTACTTCCACTGTTTTCTGACATATCACTCTTGTGAGAAGTATTAAATCCATCATGATAGGGAAATAAGTTACCATTCCTGAATAAAGAAAGAAAATATGAAGTTAAGTTTTCAAGGGCAAGAAAAAGCACCTTCTGATAAATTTTTACGAAAAAAATATTCTGAGCGTAATTTCCTCACTAATCAATTTTAGTTCCATAGAACATGTGAGCCAAAATGTTGACTCTGGGTCATCTTCAAGTTACATAAGGTATGATAGCATCATGATAACCCGATTATGATTACCTCAGACAGAACTATTTTTAAGAGGTCTTTTCTTGTCATGATGTACACAATTTTATTACCCTTTTAAAATTATACAAGATTCCTGATTGGGCAGTAACCAAGGCATCCAGTGTGGTACATTTAACTCCAATAGGCTGCACGAAGTTCAGCAGGGTGTATGCGAATATCGTGTGACATGTAAACAGGGTGTGCAGGCACTGTATTGTACACTTCGCCAATTTCCCTTTCACCCATTGCCTCAACCATTTTCGTCAGTAATAATAAACATTCAAACTCACAAACAAAATGAGAACAATATTGTTTCACAAGAGTATTCCTAAAACTTGAAATAAAACAAGTATATATACCCTCAATATCTGATTTTACTGTCGAGAAGAGGGATTCTGTTGTGGTGTTTCTACACTACAGATTGTTGCAGATTCGAAAAACATGAAATCTCTTTATATGAATATTTAAATTTTATAGTAAATTTCCTTTCTTATTATACCTACCACAATTGTTTACTACAGGCTTGCACTACAGTGGAAGACCCTAACTCAGAAAATATACACTCTATTTTGATCTTTCCTAAGCGATTTAGGAAAGAAAAGTGGTGCAAAAGTACCAAGAAAAAATAAGCCAAAACTGGGTCGAGCGCCAAGTAGGGGACGCTTTTCTCTTAGTACAAATCCACAGCTTCCGGAAACCAGTGCATAGGCAGTAACTAATGAAGACGGGAGGGCCTCCATGTAAACAATTGTGGTAGGTATAATAAGAAAGGAAATTTACTATAAAATTTAAATTTCTTATCAACCTACCTTACAATTGTTTACTACAGGCTGAATAGACAATAGAATGGAGGGAATCACATAACTAACCCACACATAACCCAACTGCATTGGAATGGTGGACAGAGGAAGAGGTCCCTAGGCCTATCAAACCATAGCAACACAATCATTAGTAAAAGACAATGAGAGATGAGGCGTATGGTTCTGTGTGACGCACAGACAAAAAGGACAGTAACAGCACAGTGCTGGAACTGACCTTGTAAGAAGCCTAATGGCTAGGGTAGACAACAGCCTGAGCAGAAGAAAGAGGGCCCATAGTAAAAAGGTCCTCTGACTGCTCCAACAACCGATGCAGATAGGTGGAGAAAGTAGCATTTCTCAAGTAGGCTGCCTGCATAACATCCAACAACATGACGGAGTTAGTATATGCCCCATAGGTAGACAATGCATGCACCTTGTGGGCAGAAATACGATTGGTAATACTATCGTCAGTCACTAGATGAGCGAAAGCTGCACAAATAGCAAGACAAATCCATCGAGAAATGGACTGAAAAAATATCTTCTGTTGACTAGGAAAAAAGAGACAGAAAAAATGCCGATAGGATCACCGATCCAATGTTGAGTTGTGACAGCACAAAAGTGGGTTTAATCATTATCAACTTATCATCCGGAAACCAGTTGTTTACAATTTACTATGTGAAGAGTCACTGTGCCCTTGACCTTTGACCTAGTGATTCCAAAATAAATAGGGATATTCATTCATCTAGGCCAACCTACCTACGAAGTTTCATGAATGTGGGTCAAACCATTATCAAGTTATCATCTGGAAACCAAGTGTTTATGATTTACTATGTTGAAGGTCACTGTGACCTTGACCTTTCACCTAGCGAATCCTAGCAAAATAAATAGGGTTCTTCCTCTCAAGAAGGCCACCCTACAAATTAAGTTTCATAAATGTGGGTTGAACCATAGTCAATTATCATCTGGAAACAATTGTTTACGATTTACTATGTTCAAGGTCACTGTGACCTTGACCTTTCACCTAGTGAGTCCAAAATAAATAGGGTTCTTCCTTTCACTGATGCCAACCTACCTATGAAGTTTCGTGAACATGGGTCAAACCATTATCAAGTTATTGTCCGGAAACCAATTTTTTACAGATTTACTTTGTTGAAGGCCAATGTGATCTTGACCTTTGACCTAGCAAGTCCAAAATAAATAGGGTTCTTCCTCTCACGAAGGTCAACCTACATATGAAGTTTCATGAATGTGGGTTCAACCCTAGTCAAGTTATCATCCGGAAACTAACTGTTTATGATTTAGTATGGTCACTGTGACCTTCACTATTGACCTAGTGAGTCCAAAATAAATAGGGTTCTTTCTCTCACCAAAGCCAACCTGCCTATGAAGTTTCATGAGCGTGGGTCGAATCATTATCAAGTTATCATCTAGAAACCAATTGTTTACTCCCGCCCACCCGCCATTCATCAAACTATAAGTCAAGTTTGAGTTCGTCTGTTTCCTGCCTTTCCTAATGAACTGCGTCCGACTGAGATAAATGCGAATTGCACGAACCGGACAGAGCTGCATGAACCGGACAGAGCAAAGGGCAGTTACCCTCAGCAGGAGGAAGAGCCCTTATACAGATAGGAGGTGGAGTAGTTTCTGGTATCTGATTCTTGGCCAGAAAGGAGCAATCAGTGGTAAACGTAACACTGTTGGGAGAGCTCTTGGAAAAGGCCGGGTCAACTGAGAGGGCATGACGATCATTAACCTGTCTGGCTGAGGCAAAAGCCATCAGAAAAGCCTTGTATGTGAGAAAACGCATATCCACCTGGGATAAAGGTTTGAATGCCTCCCCCCCCCCCCCCCCCCCCAAGCAAAGCAGCACCCAAGAAAGATTCCATCTTGGGGTAAGCTGCAAAGTCCTAGGCCTTTTCAAAGAAAAGTGCCAAACAAGCTTGGAGAGGTATGGATTAGTGCCGACGCTGTCATACATACGAAAAGATCTCCGATAGCATGGACCTGTATCCTTTGATGGTAACAGGCTGGAGAAAGCCAGAGGATCTGGACACAGGACACGAAAGTGTCCACCTGATGGTTCCAACAAGTTGTAAAGAGATCGATGTGGGGCAACCCCAGAGATCACAAAGCGACTGGAATACCGCCCTGTGGAGCATCCACTCGGTGGAAATGACCATGCCCCGTCGGGACAGGAAGTCAGCTAGGACCTTCAAATGACCGGGAAAGTGACGAACCACCACTCCGGCATTGACATCCTGAGTGAGCAGTAGAAGATAATGAGCCAATTCGTACATGGGAACCGAGTGCGTTCCGCCCTGGTTCCGAATGTAAGCAACCACTCTCGAATTGTGGGAAAGCAGAAGGACCTGGCGATTCGAAAGGAGGGGATCCACTGCCGGATGACAAAACGACTGAGAAGGGACCAGGTCCGACTTCTCCTCGTTGACTCTGAACCCTAGCGACGTGAGCAGGCTCGGCCGAACACCCATTACAGGAGGAACAAGATGAATGTACATCGTCCACATGCTTTGGCAGCAGACATTACCCACAAGGAATTGTCCTGGGCATGATAGAGGTGAGAGGAGCAGAGAAGGTGAGATGAGAAAACAGAACACCCCCAAAGAAGAGAGAAAGGTGACAGAAACAAAGACCCCAGACGGTCGACCGGGAACCACCCAACAGGAAGACTACTCTCAACAGAAAGAAGAAACACTGTAGGAGTGGTACCCCGCTGACACCTAACTCTAACACAATTAGAAAAATTTGCAAAAAAAGCATGAACAATAATTGTGAAAATCTAAGTCCGAACCGCGTGGCCCGCGAAAATCGCGCGCGACCCGATAGAGAGCAAATAAATATACATTATGGACATATAATAGAAAAAAGAGAATATAAAACACTATTCCTGAGAATACAAAGGATACACTGTGGTATAATGAATCAGGAATCATCAAACATCGAGCTGGTGGAACACTGATAAGCGTGCAAAAACATCTCGACACGAAGCGGATTTTAAAAAGAATGAGTCTTTAGAGACGGTATATGCGCACTGGCAACGGAAGTCGTGGAGTTGTACTTGGGAGAGAGCGTCCCGTACTGGGTCTGCGCCGGTTGCACTCGACCCAGTTTTGGCTTATTTTTATTGGTGCTTTTGCACCACTTTTCTTTCTCAACTTGCTTGGGAAAGACAAAAATAGAGAGTATTTTATCCGAGTTAGGGACTTCCACTGTAGTGCAAGCCTGTAGTAAACAATTGTGAGTAGGTTGATAAGAAACAGATTTTCCAGTGATAAAAGTGGTTCCACTGGAACCACCTGGGGCCAAATCAAAATTCCAAACCCTTCATGCACATCTAGAGATGTTTCCTGAACACATTAGCATAGTTTAAACGTTTCGAATTAAATACCCTAGGAGCCTTTCGATGAAAACTGATTTTCTAACGATAAAAGTGGTTCCACAGGAACCACCTGAGGCCAAATCAAAATTCCGAAACCTTCATGCGCATCTAGAGATGTTACCTGAACACATTAACATACTTTAAACGTATCGGATTAAATACCCTAGGAGCCTTTCGATGAAAACTGATTTTCTAACGATAAAAGTGGTTCCACTGGAACCACCGAGGACAAAATCAAAATTCTGAAACCTTTGTGCACATCTAGAGATGTTACCTGAACACATTAGCATAGTTTAAGCATTTCGAATTAAATACCCTAGGAGCCTTTCGATGAAAACTGATTTTCTAACGATAAAAGTGGTTCCACTGGAACCACCTGGGGCCAAATCAAAATTTCAAAACCTTCATGCACATCTAGAGTTGCTACCTGAATACATTAGCATAGTTTAAACATTTCGAATTGAATACCCTTGGAGCCTTTCAGGGTGTGACGTACAGACGGATGGACGGACGGACGGAGATCACAACTATATCCCCGCATTTTTGAAAATGCGGGGATGATAAGTATAGTTTCCCTTGTGAAAAATACTTTAAAGATTTTACTATTTTTATAAATATTATCGCAAAAGTGACACAAAAATCGCATGAATATTGTGTTAATTAACCGGAACAAACACCGTTACACGTGCACTTTTGAATAGTGAGAGTAGTGCTCCGCATTTCAGCATTCTATTGAATGAATGACAGTAAAAGTGTAAAACACGCAATTTTTTGTGCATAAAATACTTACATACAAACCATGTTAAGTAAATTAAAAGTGAAACAAATGACCGAGTCTGTGGGCATGAAGACATTCAAAAAGTGGCCAAATTCAACTGATTTTAGTTTTGAGGTCAATGATGATGAAAAACTTTTTAATTTAAAGTGCTTGGTGTGTAGCCAAAAATGGCATTATTAGTATGTCAATGAAAAGGGTTACCTTATATGAAATGGCTTACCTAAAAAAATTCAAGGTAACCCATTAAATGGGTTACCTTAAATTTAAATTTGGGAAAGCCTGCTTTCGCGATGTCCAATGAATCGGAACGTGAAAGTAAGCGTCTCGCAGGTCGATGCTGGAAGCGAAAACTCCCTGGTGAATGGAGTGGCGAACCGACTTGAAAGTCTCCATGCTGAACTTAGGAGCAATGATAGACTGGTTCAGGATACTCAGATCGATAACCAGTCGGAGTTGGCCATCCTCGGCACCAAGAACAGACAGGAATAAAATCCCACTGAATGAATGTTCTTGATGACCTCGATCGCCCCCTTTGACAGGAGATTGTCTATCTCCGTGATCAAAAGTTCCCAACATGAAACTCTTGACAGACTTGGTTGCCTCCGCAAGGATATCCACAGCCCGGACCGAACAACATCTAACACCCAAGGATCGGAGGTGATTGCGGCCCAATGGTCTGCGATTTCTGATATTCTTCCTCCAACTTGGGACGAATCGAGGTGAGGACCTTCAATGAGAGCCTCGTCGAGACCAGCGAGAGGAGAAACCAACTCCTCTACTATATGAAGAATCCTGACTCCTCCCTCTACCCTGCCGACGCTTACCCTTACCCCGTAAGTAGAAGCGGCGACAGAAGGATCAGCCGTTGGCTTTGCAGAGGAAGCAGAATGGTACTTGTTAGGCTCTGGACGGCCCCTGCCTCCAACAGAAGGCAGATCAAGCTGACGAAGCAGCAGCTGACCTATGGAATGATGTAGGATGTCATCCCAGACCGTCGCCACGGAACCATGGAACAGTTGCGGACCCATCAAAGAAGCAGATCGAAGAGCAGTGCGCTGCCCCTCAGGAAGGGAATGGCGTGTGTTCAACACAGCATCTCTGCAAACTAATTCCAAGTTAGCTGTGTTACAGGCATGCATGTGCATGAGCACCTTGGAAAGCACACGCAAAGGAGCCTGTACATCGTCAAACTTATCTGGAAGCAGATAAGCAGCTAAAGCAGAGACGACATGATCTGAGAGAGAAAACATGCCCAGCATCTCTCTCGATAAGCCCAACAGGGACTCTAGAGTCGCCACAGAAATGACGGCCAACTTGGGCTTGGAAATGCAAACCTGAGGGATCAGAAAGCGGCCTGATTCCAATCCCGGGAGGCGGTGCCGCAGGGGGCACCTGGAAACCACTAGTAGCCTTGCTGGAAGCAACGGGAAGGCTCTCAGAAAGAACCTAAGTGAGCAAGGAGAGGGCTTCCCTAAGCTCACGGCCCGTGTCGGCCGGTTCGACATGGGAATGAACCAGCAAACTGGCTTCACTCCTGACCCTTTTAACCAGTGAAGAGTCACGATCCTCAGTTACACCCAACGAGGGATGACGGGTGGCAGCCGAAACATCTGAAGGCAGATGTGTATATGGGTATGACATACCCCGAGGATCTACAGAGCGGACCTCTGAGGGACAGAAGGTCCAGGCTGCACAAAAAGGCATTGGTCCCACAAAACTGGCCATGGGGCCAGAGTGCGTGGATGGAAACACCACAGAGTTCATGGTGGCCCCATCATGAACATCCGAATCCAATGAGAAAACTGCGGTGCTCGACGGCTGAGAAAACAGCAGAGGGTTCGGCCGGCCGCCCCTTCCGACTTTGAGGTCAGGGAAGGCTGAGGCCGATTCCCCACATCCACACTACCAGACATTTCTGCAGACCCCTTCAGGGATAAAACTGCTGTACTCAATGGCCGAGAGACCACAGCAGAGGGTTCTGTCGGCAGCCCCTTCCGACTTCGCCGAGTTGAAGTCAGGGAAGGCTGAGGCCAATACCCCTAGTCCTCACTACCAGACATCGCTGCAGACCCTTGCAGGGATAAGCCGAGGCTGGCTGAAATGGTGACCGATGATGTTGCAGATGGAACAGCAGTAGCAGCAGATACAGTGGGAGCTGATGAAGCTGGTGGAAAAGGGGAGAGAGCAACCGAGCTCGGCTCCAAAGGAGGAGTCACAACCCTAGTGACAGCCTCAGATATCGACTGGAGAGGGACCATAGACGAGGAACCAGGCATCTCTTCACCAGACAACTCAACAGCTCCAGCAGTATCCACCACAGAAAAGACTGCACATCTCCCACGGGGGCCCCGAACGACAGCATTCCCCCCCCCCCCCCCCTGTGGGAGGAACGGCCAAGAGAACGCACCACAAGCATGGGCAAAAGGCAGTGCCTCCAAGGAACAGTCCTGGGCATAACAGAGGTGAGAGCAGTAGAAGAAAAAGGTGAACTCAACAGATGTAGAAAGTAGAAGAACACCCCCAACTACAAGAGTAAGGTGGCAGAAAATAAAGGACCGGCGGGAACAAACAACTAAACCCAGATGGCCGACAGGGACCAAAAAACAGAAATTCTGCCCTCAACAGAGAGAAATCCTGTACATACAGCCCCTCATTGACACCTAACACCAATAATAATAATAATATACAAAAGGATAATATAAATTTATCAACAAAAAATTTTTTTAAGTCTGAACAGCACGGTACGTGAAAAACACGGAGAATATATAAAATTCAATGAAAATGTGGTTGAAAATAATAACGAGAATATATAAAACAGAGTCCTGTTATTATACGATCATCAGATCCATAATTCCAGTCACAGGTAACCATTATCAACAAACTGAATTATCGTTGTTTCTTGAAGCAAATATGGACGTCTCGCCACATGGGCGGATGAAAAAAGAATGATTCATTAGTTCTACTGTGTGAGCCGGTGGCGCTCGACCCAGTTTTGGCTTATTTTTTCTTGGTGCTTTTGCACCACTTTTCTTTCCCAAATCGCTTGGGAAAGATCAAAATAGAGAGAATATTTTCCGAGTTAGGGTCTTCCACTGTAGTGCAAGCCTGTAGCAAACAATTGTAAGGTAGGATGATAAGAATGTCTTTTCTGTGAAACTTATTAAAGCACTTGTACATAGTGTCCCTGTTTCTCCAAGATGCACAATGCACCACTGTATCAAATAAAACACTAATAATCAACTTGTGTCCTACAATAATAACAATGCATCATTTTCCAATGTCCTTGAATTGAAGGCTCCCAAATGTTTGGAGTTATTTCAAAATGAAAAAAAAATAATGAAACTTAATTGGCGATTTTTGAGAATTGCACTGGCCAGTTTGGGCCGTTACTTTGGGTAAAGGGTTAACCCTTTACCCAACGTAACGGCCAAAACCGGCCAGCGCTATTCTCAAAAATCGCCAATTAATTTTCAAAATATTTTCATTTTTTGTCTCAAAAACATAGGTTATGACCCCTCGTTGGAACGAGCTCGTCCCAACGAGGGGTCATAACCTATGTTTTTGAGACAAAAAATGAAAAACATTAGTTATTCAAGAATTTTTTTTGCAAGTGTCGTCTGCTTTTCATGTTAGGTAAAGGGTTAAGGTATAGATGCACTAAACATTCCAATCAGCCCAAATTTTGCCCCTAATATGTTTCCTAATTTCAAAGCAATTAGGTCATTGACTTTTGTTTGACAATAAAACCAAATGGCAAATGATAAACAAACAAACACTACTTCCGATGTCCAAAATGTCTCAAACGGTGAATTGGATGAGCTTCAGATAAATTTGCTTGAACAAAGTACTAGGCCAAATAGCACAAACAAATTGTTAAATTCATTATACTTTTACATGAATGGGGCACTGTAATATATCAAATTCATCTTTTCCTATGCCGTGGTAAAAACCTGATTCTGTTGGCCATTGCAGTGTATTTATGGCTCAACAGAAATGGTTAACAGCCCTTGGGCTTATAGCAGGAAATTTTGGGCTGCTTATAAGCTGTTGGGCTGTTAACCATTTGCGTTAATACACTGTAATGCCCTCCAAAATCATGTTATTGTTATATTTTAGAAATCTATCACATTTTTCTGTATTCATAAACACTGCAGTCCCAGTTTCACATGATAAGTTTGTGTGAAACATCACCACTGCATCACTAACATCACTTCTTTCTGCACGAAAACTTAATGGCAGATCTTGTTGTGTATTTTGAACTGAAACAAGCTTCCCCATTGATCAAAACATATGAATTTATGACACAGGATAATTGTTGAAAGCTATATTTCATCAAAGATTCACTTTTATTTGATATGAAATTAATTGTCGTATTTGTTGATCAATCACAGATTATTAATTGTGGGCAGTCGTAGTGTGCAAGCAAAACTGCAAATATTTCATTTCACTGAAACTTTTGTTTTATTTTTATTTACTTTATTGTTTGCAGATGAAATAGAAATTCAAAGGAGTTGTTGTAATTTGGAATATATTGGCAAAAAATTCTGATTAACATTTTATAGGGTTGGTTAGGACATGAACTGTAAATTTGTTGAAATAAATCATTAACCAGGGTTTCCACTAGGGGAAAATTTGTGGGTCCAGTAGTTTAAAGAAAGTGAAACTCAGACGTCAAAGGCATCTGCTGCATATGCGTATAAGGGGGATCTGGGGGGGGGGGGGGGGGGTAGGGGGGGGGGTAGGGTCTCCCCCCCACGAAAATTTTGATTTTTAGGTGCTCTCTGGTGGCCTCTGGGGGCGGCATTCTGGTCGCTAAAATGCTGAATAATTGAAGTGGAAAATATGTATTTTTTCCTCCTACAATTCTTTAAATTCCCACGAGACACACAATACTACATCTGGTTGGAGGTTTCATAAAAATACAAACCCAAAACAACACAAAATCCACGAATCCTGACAGTGACTGCGACGCTTGACCTCAATTTTTTTTTATACAACCCAATACGTGCCAACATAAATAATTGGAAATGCAGAGAGAACGAAATATTCGAAAAGCACCATGATGTGGACGTGTGACATCATGCACGTGCAATTACATCATTTATCGCTCGAAATAAAATTAGTGATTTCGGACCAAACACGACAATTTGAGTCCGAAATTTTATAGGCTACGTTTAGGATTTGAACTTTGTTTCCCCTTCTCGTCTGGGGGTTATAAAGTATCAGATTGTCACCAGTAATAGTAGTAGATCCTGAGTGTCATTACGATACAGCATTGTACTCGACATTTTAACCACCAGCTTTTCTGACTGATCATAGTATGATCGGCAGGGGGAATGGGTCCGGTCGACGGACCCGCAGCCGGTCTAGCGGAAACCCTGCATTAACACTTAACCCATTGAGTATTTTTAAGATATTTTTCATCAAATCTAGTCATGGCTACTATGAAGCAGCCATGACTAGATTTGCAGAAAAATTCATATAAACTTAACTCCAGAAATCATTGGTGAAAAAATCCATTCAATCTACAGGATGGAAATTGGATTAAATCTGCACAAATAATACATATTTCAATGGCTAGAGAAATACTCTACTGGGCAGAAATACCTGTCTGCAGCATGCAAGGAGTTATAAGTTGTTAACTAAATGAATCAAGTGCATGCAAGATTCGTGTACCAGTACCATTCGGGCCAGTAACAGTAACCAGAGGCTCAAGTGAGCCTAAAACGCTCATCTGGCTCAAGTTGTCAAAAGAGATGAGTGTATCAGTAAGTGACTGGCATACAGAGCCCAAATATTAAACCAGGGACTAGATTTGAACAAACTTGAATCTGACACCCCCGAAAGATGTCACACACCCAATATGAAAAGATTCCAACTGGTGGATTCAAAGAAGATTTTTCACGAAATTTTCTCACATTGCACTGAGTTATCTGGAAGTTATGTATAATTAACAGGGTTATTCAATTAAGAGATATCCAATCATGTGGGGTTCTCTGTATACAGTACTGATACAATGGTATTTTTCATGAAAAATAACTGATACTGAAAATGAAATTTCAAGATTACACAGCTTTACTTTATGTCCTCATATAACTAATATCGTTCAGAAACAATGCTTTTGGTGGCATTTTAGTTCTTAAATTTAAAGAAATAAAATAATTGTAATTGGGGACCCCTTCCCCACTCTTCAAAAAAAATGACACCCCTGTATATTTGGAAAATTGCAAAAAAGTATGTCACTGTCCATTAACTCTTAACCCGTTGAGTATTTTCAAGATATTTTTCATCAATTCTAGATTTACAGCAGTCATGACTAGATATGGTGAAAAATTCATCTAAATTTAACTAAAGAAATCATTGGTGAAAAATCCTTGCATATACAGGTTACAGGGGAGAGGGGGTCCACTCCATTTACAGAAAGGACATTATTGGATTAAATGTGCCCAAATTATACACATTTCAGTGACAAGAGAAAACCTGTCCTGGGCAGGAATATCTGCCAGCAGAATGCAAGGAGTTAAATCTAGCTCTTTAATATTTGAAAATGAGCTATATTTATGTCGACATAACTTATTTTTATGGACAAAGGAGAACTATAAACTAATAAAAATATTTATACAAACCGTAAATGATCACTGGCTTTCTCTACCGGAGCTGAAATGATAGAAAGAATAAAACAATCTCAATTTAATTTTGCAAAGACCCAAAATGAAACAAACTCGGTAGCAATATTTTTGGTGATGGATTGCAGTTCACCCCTTTTACTCAACAAAGAAGATTTCATTTCAGCTTTTCTTCAAACTGAGCCCAGTTGGCACCCTTCTGAGTACAAACGAGTTGTAACTCTGGTAAGAATGAGTAGACAAAACCAGCCTTGTGTCAGTAGCTTTTACCCCATGCAAGTAAATCATTATACTAAAGGAAATTCAAACTGGATTATCGATGCTTGAGGTATGACTCAAAATGTTTGAATGAATGTACATACATATGTACAGATGAAGCTTTCTACTATATCCCTCAAGACTTCCTAATCTGAAGCAGGGGGCATAATTTTTAAAGTACTTCAAGTGAAGTGACTCTGAAAAAATTCCAGCAAGGGCATCAATCATGTCATAAAATACATTCCAAATGCTGAGGTACATACAGATTATCATGATTATTTGCATGTCCTGTGATTTGTATCAGATTCGAGGTGGTGTTTAGAATGGGATCTCAATGAGCCGGCTTTGTCGGCAAGTTGTGATCCCATTTTTGGAAACTGCCGAGAATCTGATGCAAATCACAGGACATGGACATTATCATAATTTATTTATCTAATAATTCTGTCACATAAACAGATTAAATCTTAAATTATTAATACAGTTTTGGGACATAATATTGGATGAGAAAAAGTTAAAAAAAAACCCCATATTTTATGGAACTATATTGTTGTGCACTCTAACAAACAATGAGTAACGTGGTCACCACAGTTTTCAAAGTTTTGTTGTCATATTATGCACTCTCAGTGTCACTTCCTACTATGATCCGCTTGAATTGTGTGCAACATGGGTATTTCCTCAGGAACCAGGTAGGTGTAATATTGAACTGTGCAGTTACTATTTATTGTGGGGGAGGGGGTGGTCATCAGCTATTAATAGTTCTGTCGCCAACTGCAAGGAATTTTGTTTTGTTTTCTAAGCGATTAGCTGAGTCAATCACTGAAACGCACATAGAATGTATTCATGCACCTGTTATGATAGCCTGTCACGTTTCTGGAAACGAGGCATCTATATGATATGGAATCAGAATGAGTCGTGCTTTCTACCAGTAAACCAGAGCAATGCTTCACTTTCCGGGGTTCCCACTGGAAGACTACATAATGGGTTAAACGTTAAGGCAGAAAAGAAGGTTAGAGAGCTGAGGCTAGGATCATCAACCTCTGATAACATCCTGTTACTTTCAATAACAATACCAACATTACTCATCAAAGAAAAAGCTGGTTAGTGGAGTGAATGACAAGTTTATGTTTCATTTGTCCAACTGATTTGTCACAAACCTTTCACAAATACCCATAAGTCAATGGGTTATGACCACACAGCTGACACTTGTATGGAGGTCAAAGGCAATTTAGAATGGCAGTAAATCTGCAGTAAAGAACATCCGCTGATGTTATAAGAAGTGGTGGCAGTAACTTACAAGGACAGATCAATACATCTATTTGAATAATTCTTTTCAAAGAACTGACCTCCTTCAGAGAGAAAGCGGCTAGTTCCACGGATTGTGTGTCAACAGCAAAGAGTGGAATTAATAACTAAGCAAACAGAATGTCTTTCCAGGAATGTAAAGAATGGTCAAGATGACTAGAGTCAACAAATTAAACCACGCTCAACAAATTATCTATACTTGTAAAAATGTGACTAATCAGGACAATTCGTTTTGTAAATATTTCTGAAATTGATTCCCAATTGTCAAAATATACTCTTTGTTAAACTAAACAGTGCTTTAACAAGTACACTCACCGATGTCTTTTCTGAATTTTTTTTTATTCAAACTTACTCAAACCTATGCACTACCATACACATTTCAGATGAAACTACCAACATATTCCATTAAATACTTGAAGTTAACCCTTTACCTCACACACAGGATATCAAAATTTATTATTTTATTTTGTTTTTTAAACTTTTTCAAAAAATTTCAACAAAACCAGATAGTGTGAACCCTCATTGGAATGATCTCAATGAGCTCATTGGATGAGCTCGTTCCAATGAGGGGGGTCACATGATATGGTTTTGTTGAAATTGTTTGAAAGATATTGTTTTTTATTCAAGTGCTCAGTTTGTACTTTACGCAGACAGATGTAGCCAATTCGTTACATAAAGGATTAAAATAAGATAAAAGGGTGTACGATCAGAATGTACTTGGCCATAAGTCACCTCTAACAGTAAAATGAAAGAATCCTCACCCCCTCATGCATTCTCCATGAGAAAACTATTCACCAGGTATACATCTACATTAACTGTTGCAGTTATGCCAGTTGACAAACAATGGTTTCCATCACTGAACAAGAAAAAATACTACATCTTGTGTTTCCCAAGTTTTAGTAATCAGACTGAGTTCAAATACCACATAACATATAGCACTGCAAACTCTTGTTGCACTCCAGGGACAAATTTATAAATTTTATTAACTTGGGTAAAAAATATCAGACATTAACCATTTAGTTTTTATTATTTTAAGTTTGCACTGGTTATAAAAAGAGAGCATGCGGCAGCCAAAAGGACCATGCAGCAAGGCCTGAGAAACAGATTTTTTGCTTTTTAAGGTCTTAACACTGAAACCTAGTTAACTGACTCATGGATTAAGGGTTAAATTTTATTGAACAATGATAGTAAAATCATGGAATTTGAATAAAATTTACCTCAGGTCAGACAAGCTTGTGTAAGAGTACTGACTGCTCCATTCGCATACAGCTGATTGCACTCGAGTGCAAATCACTGCGGGAAAGATTTCAACATTTCAGTTACAAATGCTGATTATTAGAAGCTAATTGATTGGATATCAAATATGTCTGATTGGATAATAAACTTGTTAGGACATGGGAAAGCACTCTTGTGCCATGAGAAATGACCAGCAATTAAAGCAGTGTGTGCAGAAAACTGGTATTCTAGTTTAACCCCTTTTGCAACAAAAGTTATAGATTACAGAAACATTTTTACCTGACACACCCTTAAATTACACAAATATCACCGTGGCAACAGATATCCCCAAATTACAGGAAAGTTCCCAAATTAGAGGTTGTATAAGAGTTTGGTTTGGTTTTTTATGCTTTTCCCTCAAATGTCATAAGACATGATTTATTCCTAAAAGGCGTGGAGATTCTTATACAACTTTGATACACATTTTGAGTCAACATTCTGTGGCTTTGTAACTGTTTCTAGGCAAGTCTTGGCTGTCTACATAGGCAGCCCAGACTAGCCTTGAAACAACTGCAATGTACTTATAATGTAATGTATTTACCCCCGAGATGTCATGCTGTTCTGTTACAGTACAAAGTAACACAGTTGGAATTAAGGTTGATCCTTCATCTTACAAACAGGTTGCTTCTGTCCGCATAATTTTCAAATTGAGCAGTTGAAAAAACTCTCATTTTTTCTTTTTTCATATTTTATAAACATAAACCATGTCCAGACATGTTAACCTCCAGAATAATTTTTCAGGGAACCTGAGGGTGATTTTCAGGGAAATGGGATGGATTTCAGGGAAAAGTTGGCACGGGGACAAAATAAAAGGAAAAACTTGTGAATTTTCAGCTCATAGACCACTATTAACACCAGGTTATATCCAGAACTAGTTGTCAATTATGCTGATGCATTTATGCTATGTTAAAAAATCATAAAATAACTGTTAATTTGACCCCCCCTCCCCCGGGATCCTCTTCTTCATAAGCCCCCCCCCCTCCCCACCACCACCCACCCACACTGTCCCACAGAGCACCTCCACCTGTGGTTTGCTCTTATCAAAGTCTACTTGGCTAATAATTTCCCAAGTCTGGAAATGTTAATAGGAAAAGATGTTCTAATGTTCAGTTACTTCAAGAACATTAGTACTTAGAAAGTATCTTTATCAAACTTCATGCATGTGGGACGCTTGTGCCATACACAAAACTTTTCTTTTCATCATTGAAGCATTTTTTTTAAATCCATTAGAAATTTTCTGGTTACAGATGGCCAACAGTTAACAGTTCTGCAGTCAGCACAACAGAATAAATGTGGTGTTAGAAATAAATGTATTGTGTTTAAATATGCAGTCATAATTTTTCGGCATCCTAAGCGACTTTAACCTACTCTTAAGCTGTGCTAAATAGTTGTTGTTTACGTTTTGATTTTGGAAAAGGGATGAGAATTAAAGCTATTCTATGAAGGAATAAATAAATATATATTATTTCATTCCTTTTCATATATTTTAATTTCCAAAAACTGCATTTAAATGAAGGTGGAGTTTTCAATTTTTTGAAAGTAAGTCACCTATTTTCACTTCGACACTCGCACATTGATCACAAATCTCTGAAGAAAAACCCCAGAAATAAACATGAACACAGTTGAAATATATATCATAAAATAGCCTTTTCTTAAATAAATTTAACTTAAATCCATATTGTACTGCTTCGTGAGTTTTTACCAGAGTTTGAAATGCATGTGATTTGACTCCGAACGTTTTTCATAAGTTACAACTGGAACGAAATATTTGACTGTTGTTTTCCAGGATTTTTTACCCAAAACTGATTCCCGTCCGGGAGGCCAGGAACTACACTGAAATTCCGGGATTTTCCTGGGCATTCCGGGAGAGTTAACATGTCTGACCATGTCATGTGACTCCTCACTGGAATGAGCTCATTGAGCTTGTTCCTATTAAGGGATCACATGATATGGTTTTGTTGAAATTTTCTGAAAGAACTGAAGAAAAAAATTAAAAGACAAAAATTGTATTTTTTGTGCATTTGGTGAAGGGTTAATAGATATTCTGAGGAATTTCAGCCCGTGAATATTACAATGTTCACATTTCTTCACTGGGGTTAACAGCAAATGACTTTGCACGCTAGGGATGTCTCCAAATGGGACCAATTTGTATCAGATAACTCAAATTTTACTATTTTTCACCCCAAACATTAGAGATGATCCTTCAATAGAACAAACTCAATAAGCAGTGATTCGTTGTGATTGGTGAGAAAAATGAAAAGATACTATGAATGGTGATTTCTTTATGTATGGTGAGGAGAAAATTTGGTTAATTTCTTAAAAAAATGTTCTGGGGACCAATTTTTGTATAAAACCTCATTTAAATGCTTCTGAACCCTTGAAAGCCTAATTCTAACTTTGATCAAAATATGCCGCAGCAGAGCATGTGGCCAAACATGCAGTCCTTGGGTAAGCTAGCAAGTTACTTTCTAAGTACCCCAGCAGTTGTTTTTAGGCCCATTTTGCCTGCATAAATACGCAACCAAGACATGCCCCAAAACAACTGGAAAGCCACAGATATATACTATCAAGTATAGGTCCTAAACTAGAGAGTTTTATGTAGAGACTGCTAGTCAATCATACGAAAGTGAATCATTTTATGACAGGGAATGTGTCTCTAAACAACATACAAAAGATGAACATGGTGTAAATTGGGTGGTGTGTATGGCCTTTTCTTTATCCAGGAACCAGCATTTTATTGTTTAAGATGACAACTACACAATTTTGTTACCAGAAAAAACATTAACTGGTAGAGTGCTGGAAGCCCATATTTGGGCTTTATTATGAAGTGCTGGTACTGCAACTTAACGGGTTCAAATTCAGTGGCTGTGCTTCATGTTATCTTTGAAGTGATATTTTTAAGTCTAATAAGATTTGAATTGTTACAATTTATAGGAGAGTGCCTGCAGGCACTCTCCTATAAATTGTAACAAGGCAAAGACATGTGAACAAATTTTGGTGGCCAAAAATAATTTAGCACTCTACCAGTTAAATGAGGAAACAATTTATGAACACTGTTATCAATTATGAAGAGACTGTCAATCAATTAGACTGAAGCATGACCTCCCCCCCCCCCCCCCCACACCACATGGACACAGGAGGTTGAAGAGCAAAGTGATTTGTTACTTGTACATGCCTTGTGTCTGTCAGACACATATGATGCCTCCACAAGTTCTACCATGTATTTTAAGTTACATATGTATTGTGGAAGGATTTAGCTGGATAAATCATGTACCCTATATTCGAAATTTTACAAATATTACAAAATCAAACCCTGTAATTTTGTGAAAAAATTGAACAAAATCAATATACACACCTTTTGTAGGTATATGTATAAATACCCTATAAAATATGGAGGTTCTAGCTTGAGTTAGGCAGGCAAACCTTGTATCCTATAGCTGACAAGCAAACAGACAGATGGACAGGGTTAAAACAATATGCCCTTGACATTTAGTTACAGGGGGGTGGGGGAGTGGGGTGGGGGCATAAAAATAGATTAGGCCCTGGAGTATCAGGCTGATGTAATCTATTGATCTTTTGTTAGCAGCAAAGAGTTTTCATCATTGGACTATCTCCACCAGAATGGTAAACAAGTACATATAACAGTGATATGGTGAAGGAAAATAACTGCTGTGGACTGATGCCAAAAGAAGCCACAGGGAAACCAAATGCATTTTGGATACAAAACCAGGACATTGGAAACCAGATGTGTTTTGAACCACAAAGACTACATGTGTTCTGCAGAATCTGAAATAAAAGTACCCCCTGTAATACTTCATCTGGCAGGTATATTGCAGTTGCCTGACATAGTACCATATCATGAAAATGAAAAGTAACTGTTAATTCCTTTATATGTACATATACATATTATCCCTTGAGTGCAACAAAGCTCCATCTGAAATGCTAAAGCAAAACACTGGGCAGAACAAGTAATTTTAATGTCCAATGATTTTCCATAATGTTTTATGTAAAGGAAAGTTTACCAAATAAACTGCCATTTCAAGATATGACATTTACTGAACCCCATCATCCTGCAGAAATCTCTTACCCAACAAGAAGACAATTCTCTCACTGACATGTCACATGTGAAAAACCAACAGTAACTTTTGACTCACCATTGTACATTCCATTCATCTTATTTTTCTTTCTCCTGCACAGCCGCACTGTTAACACACAGAGTGCTAACCACAGTGTTCCACCAACTGTTCCTATCAGCATCCCTATGAACCATGGCTCTTTCATAATATCTTTCTGCTCTGGACCTACAAAAAGAAACATACATTTAGCCCTTGTTGGAGTTGAAAATACTCAACACAGTAAACAAGTGAGGAAAGAGGAAGTAACTAACAAGAGGCCCCACAGGGCCTGAAGCATTCACCTTGAACAGAACACGATATGAACAGAGTCCAAGAATGAATCTACATTAAGCAATCCACCTCCATAGGATACATTGTCATTCCTTGAGGCCCTCAAGAGTGACTAAAATAGTCCAAGCATCATGTCTTTTCTTCAGTTGATCAGAAAAGTGGACCTCCCCTATTAAGCCTCTTGATACAACTTATGTGGATTAATCTTAGTTACACATCTCTAGAGGGTACTGAATACAAAATTTCTAATTCTTCAGCTACATAGCCCAATTCTGACTCCCACTGGGAGACCAAATATTAACCAAGGTGCTCGATATTAACAAAGTTAAATCTGACTCCCCTAGAAATGTTGTATACCAAATATGAAAGCATTCTGACCAGTGGATCTGAAGAAGATTTTTGAAGAAATTCCATCATATTGCACCAAGTTCAAATTCGGGTCCCGAATATTAACCCAGGCATTGAATTGAACAAACTTGAATCTGACCCTTAAGGCCTTTCCCAGAGATTTTGTATACCTAATATGAAAGCATTCTGACTGTTGGATCTGACGAATATTTTTAAAGAAATTTCCTCATATTGTACTAAGCTAAAATTTGGACTACTATTGCAAGCCCAAATATAAACCTACACATCCGATGTGAACAAACTTGAATATGACCCCCAAGAGATGTTGTATACCAAATATGAAAGTATTCTGTCTGGTAGATCTGAAGAAGATTTTTAAAAATTATTCCCCATATTGCACTAAGTAAAAATTTGGGCGTCCATAGGAATGATGTATACCAAACATTAAAAGATTCTGACTGGTGGTTCTGAAGAAGATTTTTAAAGAATATTCCCCATATTGCTCTTGTATTGAGCCCAAATATGAAACAATGGCCTTCATTTTAAGAAACTCGTATCACTTGATGAGATTAGCTCAGCTTGACTTTGTTAAGGTGAGCTAAAAACTGCCTGCCCACATGCAATTTTACAAAAATGTCCTGAGAAACAGAAGATCTACTTTGTGGAGCCTTAACTTTCAATTTTTCAACAGAAATTATACAATATTTGTGATGGGATTTTCTGGGCCTCTGTGGGGGTTAAAAAGGTCATGCAGAGCTCCCAATATATTCCCTAGATAAGTCTACAATTATCCACTGATTTACCACTCTCTCTGCACATGTCAGCCCTATAATTATAGAGTACAGTATACTCCTTTGTTGAGGAAATGAAGACTGACCTCCTTTTCTACACTACTAATTTGATTTCTAGCCTGTCAATGGTTTATTGACTTTCCAGCTTATATTTTTGAAGTTATCCAATATTTACTAATCCATTCGTTGTAATTGATTTTTTTATAATAATTAAATATCATAATTACACTTCTGTAAAAGGTTCGACTAGATCCAACAATTTTCCTGCCACAATTCCCACAATACTACTATTATTAAGCATCATCCAGGGCAGACACCAACTGGTGTAGGGCCAAGATTGATCCTCTCAAAATATCTCCCAGTTATATCATTTGTTTACATGGTTCCTGCAGGCAAGGACTGATAAAATTCATGGCTATTCAAGGCCTTGTCGCGATATATTTCAGCATTTTTCATCTTCACTTAAGTCCTAACTAGGTCCTTCCTGTCATTACCCCTCCTCCCACCTTCCTACAAGCAAATTGAGAGGCCAGGGTAATGACCAGAGGGTCCTAGTTGGATTATGCCTTCAGGAACTCTTAAAAGTATCTAGTTATGATTATGAGTTTCATCAGTATTTTTATTACTTGAATATTCAATTCTGACAATTTTACAAGATTTCAAGGCATTGGATGACCGTTAATCAAATTCAAGACCATTCCTTGAATCCACGGCCATACAGGAACTCTGGTTTATTCAGTTTTTTGATGTTTAAGGTCACTTTCAGAATATAAGCAGACCTGATTTTCTGAGGAAAGCAATTGCCCACAAACACCATTGCTCAGCTAACTTCATTCTCAGGGGAATATTTTTCTTACCCACCTTGTGGTTTGCCTGATGCACAACAGTATGTTATAGTTTGACAGCACTGAAGTTATCAACAATCAGGAGCTTCAAGTATGGTCTGCTCCCAGTGTTATGTGTTGGGTTGTACCCGGTGCTTCATTAATTAAATTTTTGTTGATTATTCCTATAATTACTGTTTAGAATCTAATATTATTGCGACTGTGGAAATATTGCCCACCAGTGGGAAGTGACCAGTCCACGGTGGTTGTACTGTACTTGCATTAACTATAACAAGTGACAGCCAGTGATTTAAAAATCTATACATTTCTCAAAATGTTTAAGTGCATTGATGTTTAGGATCACTTTAAGCATCTATTGCTATATCATGACTAAAATAATAGTTTTATTTATATTTGTACTGTGCACATTGAAGGACTCCCATCCACAGGTCTTGAATGGCTTTCTTTGAAATGTGATAAGAAAATCAGAGTTCAATAAGGGAAGTAGCTTTTGAATATATACTTGGAAATACTGGTTTGCAATCCCATTCCTGAGATTATCATCTAAAGAAAAGTTATATATTAAATGTGGGAAAATATTTTCAACGGTTTTCTTGAAAATGTGATGACAAGATATGGAGAGGGGTGGACATACAGATGATGGAAGGACAAAGGGACAAAACCCATTCCCACTACATGGCAAGGGATAAAAATATTCTGTTATCCAGTTCAGGAATGTCGGTGACTCTTGTTAACAAAATGTACCCCTACAAAAATGAATCGTTCTCTTAATGAATTCCTGACACTCAACGCAGTCAATTTTTCATTAAATCAGGTCTTGGCTGCTGACTTGATTTTATGAGAAATTTAAAAAAATACTTGGCATGTTATGGGTTGATAATTTTTTCCATACATTAAAGCATCAAAATGCCTTCAGTTTGTTTGTTTATTGGGGTTTACTGACACTTTCAACAGTCACATCATGTCAGACAGTTTTACACATGGAGGAAGCGTGATTACCTGGAGGGAACCACCAAGCCAAGTAGTGGCAAGCAACTGTCAGACTCCACAACATACTATCACTGCTCAAGTCAAGTTGGCAGTGACTGAAGGCATGGCCACCACTGACATGCAGTATTCCTTAGTAGACAGCACCACCTTGCCCCCACATGGGCAATTGGGATTGCAGTTAACACTGGTCAGGATTATACTGTCGACCTTTCATTATAAAATTCAATGCTTCACCCACTGAGTAACCATGACATCAGTTAAAACATTTTAACATAGCACTCGTATCCAGTAAGTGCGTATTCACTACTAAAAGGGTCCTTCAAATTTTAATATTATTTCCTGTTTTTGCCTCCAAAGCATAATTATAATGCCTGATTAGAAAAAGTTTATAGTACTTGTTGCAATGAGGTGAGAGGAGGTAATAAGGCGGAGAAAAAGGGAATTTGTTTAATTATTGAAGGTTTTTTTGCAACTGTCATCTGTTAATCCTTATGTATAATGTTAACTGGTAGAGTGCTAAATTATATTTGGTCAGCAAAATTTGTTCACATGTCTTGGCCTTGTTACAATTTATGGGAGAGTGCCTATAGGCACACTCCCATAAATTGTAACAAACCAAATCAACACAGACTAAATAACTTCCAAGATAATATAAAATATATCCACAGAGTATGGTGCCTTTATGTTGTGAGACCTGCACTTTAGGGTAAAGCCCAAAAAGGGGGCGCAGTGGCTCAGTAGGTAGAGGTGCTGGGTGCAAGCTGTGAGGTCCTCAGTTCGAATCCCACCTGCAGCTACTGCATTGTGTCCGTGGGCAAGACACTTCACCCCCATTGCCCACATGGGGGCATGGTGACGTTGCAGGCCTGGCATTCTGAAAAATTTAGGGGGGACTAAAAATCGCTCTCCTGAAATGATCTAGGAGAGTCAATGGCTCTCCTAATTTTTTTTTGACATGGAAGGCAGTTGAACCGTGATATATCATATGAATGCAGTTCAACACTGTGACCAGACATGCTCTACTCACAAAGTTGCATTGCGTAATTTGGATAGTTGATATACATGTTACTTCGAAAGTTACTCAATACTGTCTTGAAGTCGTCGGTCCCGACAACTCACAACTGTCACAAGCCAATCATGGTTCAAGTTCATCCCCTTCAAGTTCATCCCATCAGATAAATTTTGAATTTCAGTTTATTGCACCTGAGCCAGCTGTGCAGTACATGATGCCAATTGAAGATTTTCTATATGGTCCTGGTATAACACAATTTTTTATCTTCAATTTTTTTATTCATCGCATTCGAAATTACTCTTGATGCGGTAAATACAAAAAATGTGAACACTCTTAGGCGGGGACGGCTTTCGGAAATTGTACGTCAATAGTCATGCCTATCGAAATTGAGGGAATACCGTCACTCCACAGGGTTATCACTTAATTTAAGTTCTTTGATTATCCGATGTCGTTTAATGGGAATATGAGTTGGTTTTGAAATGGGGCAATGTTTGAATAGTAATAGAAACTGTACATACCCGGTGAAAAATGAAACCAATCAAATAATTCTCGTGGGCAGGTGATGGTGACACTTCGAATATTTGCGGAAATTCACAAAAATCAGATTGATAATCTAATATCATGACAACCAAAAGTGAAAGTAAACACAACAGACGTTTATAAATAGCCTGTGTTATGCTGTTCAGTGATGCCTCGTGTAACTGACGAAAGATGGCGTTGTGATACAGTAACGGTTGAGAAAAAATAGGTACAAAACCTCAGAAATGAAAACAAAAAATGAAAGTGTCAATGACACTGTAGCTTGCGTGTTGTGTCTGATGAAAAGGATAATGTTCAATGTTTATGAAAGGATTATGAAATAAGACAAGAATTGTGATAATTGGGAATATGTTCATTTCTGTTCCCTGTATGCGATGTTTTTGATAAAAATAATATGAGGTGTACACTGTACTGAAGAGCTGAGGAGTGGGTTAATATGACCTCACAGTTAATGTATGTGGCCATCACAGTTAACGTATATCAACGAAAGTTACCAAGTTACAGTGAAATTATTCCAAAACGAGTCATCCTTTCAAGTTACATTAAAATCCCTTCATAAATATGGCCTGTAGACTGTGCTAAAGGTTTTCAGGCTTCGGGCCCCTGTAGCCATCGGTTGCCCAATCACATCCAAAAGGGGACTATCTCATCTAGACATTATATGAAGTCAACCCACCAAGTTACAATGAAATTCCTCAATAAGTATGACCTGTAGACTGTGCTAAAGGTTTTCGAGTTTTGGGATCAGGCAGTCGTCACGGTTGGCAGATCACGCCCAAATGGGGAAATTCTCATCTAGACATCATAAGGAATCATCCTACCAAGCTACAATGAAATCCCTCCATATTAAACATGACCTGCAGACTGTGGTAAAAGTTTTTGGGTTTCGGGCTTGGGCAGCCATCACGGTTGACAGATCATGCCCAAAAGGGGATGTTCTCATCTAGGCATTATACAGAGGCATCCTACTAAGTTACAATGAAATCTATTCATAAATACAACCTGTAGACTGTGCTAATGGTTTTGGGGTTTTGGGCTCAGGCAGCCATACCGGTTGACCGATCGTGACCAAAAGGGGATGTTCTCATCTAGACATGACCCCAAACCTGCATATGAAATTTCGTGACGATCAGACAAGAACTGCGGGATGTAGCCCATGCTAAAGGAAAATGTGAACAGACTCCCAGATTCACAGACAAACAGACTTCCGCATGCGTGATGGCAATTGCTTATCTTGACTTTGTCAAGTTAAGCTAAAAAAAAATATGAGATAACCTTCTGATTTTCCCTGCGCTATGACATGCAAGCATAAATATGCATCCTTCAATTTTGAAGCTGCATTTTTCAAAAGTGGTGTACTTATCTTTGTGCAACCAGGAGAGCGAAATTTCACGGACCATAATGGTTCTTGGCACACGTTAAGGCGTGCGAAAAAATCGCACATCTGAAAACGCCAAGCCTGACGTTGTGTACTAAGGCATACTGCACATCGATGGTGCACTTGTCTTCAACCGATGCTGACCCTGCTTGTGTGGAGTTAGTGTGTTGGGGAGCTGACAGTTGTTCACCATTGCTTGGTGGTTCTCTCCGGATACTCCGGCTTCCTCCACCCATAAAACTCCCATGGTCATGATTAGCCATTGCGCAGAAATATATGACCTTAACCACCAATAAATAAATAAATAAAAGCCCAAAAATGGGCTTCCAGTACTCTACCAGTTAAGAAACTGTTTACAAAATTGGGTAAACGGTAGGCTGCATGAGGGGTTAACACAGATATAGAAATTAACATCTGAAGCAAAGAAATAGAAAATTACTAAACAGTAATCCTCTTCCAATGATTTCTGTATTGACGTGTGCTTTATTGTCGAGGAAAATATTCTTCTTAAGCAAGAAAAAAAGAGATTTCATATCGTTAGATGTTCCAGAAATTGTAATTAGTGTCTTCCCAAAACTTAATTTATCGTATTGATTTGATTTGGTTGTGAGGAGAGTCATAACTAATCTCCCCAAATTGTTCTGCTGAATTAAAATACGTTATCTGATCAAGTTCTTTGTTGATGGTGGAAGTGAGTCGACTGGTTTCAGGTGAATTTTACTAAGCAGATAATTCTCATAAACAGTGTATTATGACAGACCATGAATGCCTACAAATTAGACTGGTATCTGTCTCCCTTTTTTTAATTAGGCATCTGCCAGTTTATGAGCCTATGTAGCAGATATAATTTTTTTACTGCCGATTCCAGAAATAAGGTTGTCTCATAAAAAAAATAAAGTGACCATAAAGTTGAAAAAATCTCTTATCTGTGCAGGCACACGGAAGCTGATAATGTCAATAAAATTCTTGATATTAATTAATCTCTGTCACCAAAAAAAATTGTAAATTAGTGGCAACTTACAGACTTTCAATGAAATATGTCTTGCATGATTAGGGGTGTCACAAAATTGACAGATGAGAGATGAGTTGTAAACCTGATTTGTCCCAACTGTGATGGCTCAAGTCCCAACTGACAAAATATTCCAATTTATTATATGCTAAACGATAGATTATCGAAGAAATTGCGGAAAGATAGAAATTGTAACCCCCACTGTGAATATATAGAAATTTTCACTTTCAAGGTATCAATGAAAATGGAGGCTTTCAAAGCATTACTTCAAGGTGAATACAAGTCAAACTATCACTGAAAATGATCAATTTGTTCTAGAAATGTATAATGAAAAGAAAATCTAGTTTTTTTTGAGTGGATACCGATCATTTCCAGCAATAATTCAACATACACTCACCAAGAATTGATGCATGAAACCCGCTAGTACAAACATTGGCGTGAAAGTCCGTAATATAAGTTTTTGGTTTGGTATGTCCTTTCAAAGGACGTACCAAATCAAAAACTATATATTATGGACTTCCAAGCCATGTTTGGAGTAGAAACCAGCCAGCTGAATCAGATTGCAAGATGCTATCTGTTCCGAGTATCAATCAAATCACTTCTGTGTATCAATGATTCAATGCGCTGTTTACTTTCATGCATCAATTCAAGGTTGAAACGAGTGGAATTATCAGATTCTTATAAAAAGCATATAATAAAAAGAAAATCTAGTGTGTTTAAGTGGATACCGAAAATCATCTCACTCGTGACTGAGATAAATGGTTATTTTCGCTCACGCAAGAGTTCGCAAAAAATAAACATTTATCTCGGTCACTCAAGAGATAATTTTTGGTATCCACTCAAAAACACTAGATATCCTCTACATACATCATATAGGCATGCCTTGATAAAGCTACTGGAATATTACTCAGTTTGAATAATAGTTAACTGGTTGAGGGCTAGACTATTTTTTGTGGTCTGAATTTGTCATTCCCCAAAAAATAAATAAAAAAAATTATTTTTTGATCAATACATGTGGTGGTTGTGACTCTTGGGTTTCCAAACTTAACATACACCAAACTCCAAATTGATCATTCTGGGCCCCCAACAGCCCGAAATAGTATTGCAGACCTCCATTTGTATGGCAGACTTTGCGTGTTACTTAAGTCCAAGTCAAAATATATATTATCAACATTATGTTTATGAACAAAATGTGGTATCAGAGTTGAGTTCTAATGTTTCTAAGGCCAGAAAGAAGAGTGAGACGCTGATACAACACTTTATTCATCAATATAATGCTGATGAATTATCTTACCATTCTCAACTGTAAAAACTTGATTAACACTATACCCAACAAATCGGATGCATCCTCCCATGTACAGTACATGTAGAGTGTATTATCACCAAATCACCAGCAGAGTGGACATTCCACTCAAGCAATAATTGCAAATTGTTGCAAAGCATAACAAGTACAAGAAAAGTTCCAGCCAATGAATCTCGGAGTTGAACCTGGAGGTCCATTGGCTTAAACATTTCTTGTGTTTTTTGTCCGTATGGAGAGAATTTGAAAGCTATAGATTTGGTGATAACTCCACTCTGCGGGTGATTTTGCTACAATCCTCTCTCCACGTACTGTATTATTTTTCAAAAACTTTCTACAAAACCATATCATAAGCTCACACTTTGGAATGTCCTCGATATCTGGTTACAATGAGGAGTCAAATATGGTTTTGTTGAAATTTTTGGAAAATATTTTAGACAAAAAATAATTAAAATACTAAATTGTGATATTGTGTGCATTGGGTAAAGGGTTAACTAGCATTTTAATATCAGATTTAACAGACTCATAAATATGCTTGTCGTTTCAAATGAAACTGTATGCGGCAGCCTTGAACTTTTGCGATCCAGGATATTTATTTATATTTATTTATTGTTGTTTAAGGTCACATACTTTTGCACAATGGCTAATCATGACCACAACATGGAGATAAAGTCAAGGTCAGTCGATCGTTTATACCCCATGTTGCCTATTTTAGAGGACTCGCACCCCAAGTATTAGTGACTGGGTCCTATTTTACCAGGGAAACAGAGCTTGTTTACCACAGTAAACAAGCACTGCTTCACTTCCCGGGGTTCCCACGGGGGTGCGATCCTGGATAAACTTATTGATGATGTACATGTTCAACATTCTGAAAAAAGCCTAGCAGCAACGTGGTTCCATAATTTAATAATTATACTTTTGAGAAGTGTAACATACAAGGTCCCTTGCAAACACATTCTGACGGTGTGTAATGTTCTATAAATAGTAACACAAACAAATCGTAACCATGTACACGGTTGTATCATACAGTAGCAAGATACAGATTGGTCCCTGATACACACTGTATTCAGGTATAAACAGACTCAATACATACTTATTGTTAGATAAATACATATTATTGCAACAGTGAAGTGATCTGGGTTGTAGCATCGGATCTAGTTGAGGTGGTCAGGTCGCAGGATTAGATGAGCTGCCTGTGGCAGCTCGTTTGATCTGGCGATCTGACTTCCTCAATGAGACATAATGTGATGACCCAGATGCTTCACTGTAGCGATAAAAGGTTTATTATACGACTTATAGTTCAACATCGCATGCCAATGCGAGCATTAACAATTCCCTCAACCTTTTTTGGGTAAATTGGATTGAAGTAAAAAGAACTATTTTTGTTTACACTTATTTTTGTAACAGGTGCACACTTCCGGGGAATACCCTGATGTGCATGAATACAAAGGGAACAGCCAACTTCCTTTTTGACCCCGACCGCCCAACCTGGATATAATTTTTTGGGGGTGACGGACAAAATGACAGGTACAAACGAACTCCTGGTATCACAGAACTAAATATTTTCCCATAGGCAACCATTATAACGTTCAGGCGGAAAAAAATATGATCGCATCACTTTAATTTTGGCATTCAAATATCTCTGTCAAGTATAGCCCTTCAGACAACTTTTTCTGATCTGAAAACAGGGGGTCATGCAACAAATAAAAGAGAAAAACTGACACAAAGGGAAGTACCGGTCACATGCACATATTTTTCAGGGAATTCCCTACAAAAACACACAAAAAGTAAATTGTATTTTTTAGGTCCAAAAGTCATCAAATCACCCTTTTTTTTATCAGGAATATTCAACAATAATGCAAGATGTCAATAGAATGTTTCAAACTTTTATTGAAACAATGGATTTTCCCAAGGCTGTTTATTTTTAGAGATTGTGTCATTTCCGAGTGCAACATTTTAAGGCGGTTCACTCTAATTTCAATATTTAGTTCTGCGATACCTATAATCATCCCCAACCCCACCAAAGAGACATTTTACCACTTCCATGAGATAAAAGAGTAATTTCTGCATTAGAATCCAACTTTTGGCTTTGGCTGAGTCAAAAACATGGAAAATTTGCTCTTTTAAGGAAAAGTGTCCAAACTTTGTCAAGTGGGCTTGAAAACTGGTATTGCCTCCAAAAGATTTTTCTATCCTGTTACTTTATAAATTAACTGAGAAGGATGAGAATTTACAGCTTTCTTTAAAAAACTACCCTGATCCTAAAATAAAACTAACATCTGCATCAGCACAAAATATTTTTAGAAAAAATTGTCTCATTTAACCATACTGCAAGCAAAACAGTGTCCCAACCCCCATGGAACAATATGGATGTCAATTTTGTTTCCAAAATTGGGGATGCAGCTATATATTTCACCAATATGAAAGGACTCTACCAGTTTATCCTAACAACTGATGTCAAATTTTATTCCACCATCTGATGTTGTAAAATTTTGCCCTGAAGTAAAATGTTTCCAAAGAGGATGAATCAGACATTTGCTTCAAGAATATAGTGGTATTTGATGTTTAATATACTTGTGTGTGTGTGGGGGGGGGGGGGGGGGGGGGGGGGGGGGGGGGGTGAAAGTTAGTCAGCTGCCAATTATTAAAAATGTAGATCCAGGCAAGTGAAAAGCAAAGAAACACCATGTCTGATGAAGAGACACACAGACAGACAGACAGACAGACAGACAGACAGACAGACAGACAGACAGACAGACAGACAGACAGACAGACAGACAGACAGACAGACAGACAGACAGACAGACAGACAGACAGACAGACAGACAGACAGACAGACAGACAGACTTGCAGTCACACATGTAGAAGGTCTACATGAGAGTACTGAATGGCATACAATGAAAAATATAGTGGAAGAGCCAGGGCAAGGTTATTAAAAATAACTCAGTGGACCATGAGTGCTGAAGCCTCAAAGTAAATCATAAGAAACTGAAAGTGTATGATACTAACTTCAGTCACTAAAAACATGCTGTTCAGTCTTTCCACATGTTTATCATCAGCAGAAGGGTTAAATATGTGTGGGAGAGGGGACTTTGTTCAGGGAAAGAGCAATATTTCACAACTGTCACTGTAAATTTATGCTGTATCAGGGGAACCATGACAGCACTAGTACTAGACAACCATATTGGTTGCTATGCACAAAGGCCATTCACTCACATTTGTAATATTATTATGTTATTTTCCACTGTAGCCCCACCCCCTCCTCAAATTTGTGTTCTACGATACTCTTTCAATGAAGGAATTGTTTTCCAACATTTTGAAGAGCATAATATATAAGAGAAAAACTTCTAAATAATAGTGAATAGAAGGGCAGTGTAGGTTTTCTGTCTGTGTTTGAATGGTGATTTGGGAGTGGATTGGAAGATTTGGAATCCTCCCTGCCCCTAGTAATATGAGGAGAAACCATGGTTTAAATAAATATGTTAATAGGGTAAGATAGGCTGTTAGTTAGCATCTGCCAGAGGTTATAGTGTGCCCCAGGGGAATACACTTGCTCAAGATGTGAATTTGCTTGCATGACCAGCCTTAGTTTTGGAAATATATAGCTTTTATTGCTGAGTGTGACAAAAATGTAACTTCTCAAAACAATAAAATGGTTTGGTAAGGTGTATGGTCCCCAAATAAATATTTAAATGTGAAATAATCCCCTAAAATAATAACTGAATCTGGTCTGGAAGCCAAAAAACATATTTCCTATAGGTATCACAGAACTAAATATTTTCCCATAGGCGACCATTATAACGTTCAGGCGGAAAAAAATATGATGGCATCACTTTAATTTTGGCATTCAAATATATCTGTCAAGTATAGCCCTTCAGACAACTTTTTCTGATCTGAAAACAGGGGGGGTCATGCAACAAATAAAAGAGAAAAACTGACACAAAGGGAAGTACCGGTCACATGCACATATTTTTCAGGGAATTCCCTACAAAAACACACAAAAAGTAAATTGTATTTTTTAGGTCCAAAAGTCATCAAATCATCCTTTTTTTATCAGGAATATTCAACAATAATGCAAGATGTCAATAGAATGTTTCAAACGTTTATTGAAACAATGGATTTTCCCAAGGCTGTTTATTTTTAGAGATTGCATCATTTCCAAGTGCAACATTTTAAGGCGGTTCACTCTAATTTCAATATTTAGTTCTGCGATACCTCCTGAGAGACCCTGCCGGACATTTTTTAGTATCAGTAACAAACAGTCTATTCAAAGCAGTTTATTGAGAACTGCAGTATATCTAACAGCTGCATGTATAGTGTATTTAAGATAAACATGTAACAGTAGATAACATGTATTTTCATTTTTTAATAAGGTATCTACTATCTAAGCATATACAATGTACAATTATCAGAAGATCAGACAATCCATTTGTATCTTAAAATAACCTACTGTATTACCTACATGTACACAGTGTATGAGCCAGGCCCAGGACCCCGACAACACAAATTTCAGTACCAAAAGGAGTCTGTTGAAAAGCGGGACCAAGATTGTACGTGGAATGCACAGTATGGCTAATGTGGACAGGTCAGAATCCACGTGTGAGTATTATGTTCATGTAATTGCATACATGGACATAATGCCCACATGTGGTTTCCAACCCATCCACAATAAGTGTACAGTACCTGTATGTAGAATCGGGTTGCTTTTGACAATTGTGAATACGGAAATTCAAATCAAGGGGAAGCACTGCATGTTCTATACGTTGCAGGAGTAATCCCCTGGGAGTGTCCATCTACAAAATCCTTGTTTTATGTTTTTGTTTTGCATTAAATTTTTATAATGTGGTATATGGAATCCATAAATGATTGTCGTGTATTACGATGACAGGGAATAAACTGTTATGGATTTGTACTTTCAATGAACAAAAATGGAGGTGAGCGATAATTCACCCACTGCCCACTAACTATGAAAATTGGCCTCGCACAGAGTGATGGGCGCAAGCAACTGGCCATCTGACAAATGCATAACTGAGTCAGACTTTGTCTGTGTCCGACCTCATATATCCAGGCTTCTAACCTCCGTTCAAGTGAACCCATTCCAGCTCGGAGTAAAGTACTCTCTGCGACCAGAACAGCTAACTATGCAAATTCAAACGTACCCGTAAATATTCCGTCATACTATAGTAATATGGAAGCAGATTCCACACTGGATTTTCAAGAAAAGGTTGTCAAACAGTAGTGATATTTAGCAGTTAAATTACACAGTCAAGTAATAAAATTTAGTCTTGTAAAAAAGTACATGATTACCAGCAAGAGAAAATTGATATCTGAGACTCTGATCCAGACAAAATTGTCACAAGTAGAACAAGAGCTATTGCTGAAGGCAATTCATACCCCCACTGCGGTGCTGGACCGATGAAGCATCAATTAATTAAAATAAACAAGAGGCCCCACGGGGCCTGAGGGCACTCACCTGATACTGGCCGAGTCATATCACCAAAATAGCAAGGGATTCTGCCTTGTGGTTATTATCAGTTTTTCAACATAAAAGTGTTTTCTCTACTTAGTAACCCAGAGTGTTCATATGTTAGATCCCCATATTGGGTACTCAATAATTTATCTATTTATTTATTGGAATTTAAGGTCACTTTCTAAGGCTACATCATTACAGAGGCATAATTATAATATCAGGTTTGGTCAATCGTTTATGCCTATTACTGCCCACTTTACAGGGCTTTCAACGCAGGAATTGGTTACTGGGCCCAATTTTATCAATAAAGCAGAACTTGAACAAACTTCAATTTGCCACTTCTAAGAAAATCAAAAATCAAATATCAAAAGATTCTGACAGGAGTAACAGAAAAAAAAGATTTTTTAAGAATATTTCTCATACTGAACTAAGTTATACATGGGCTCCCATAGGGAGCCCAAAAATAAATGCTTCTGAAGCAGTGTTTTGGGAGAAGAAGATTCTTCAACGTTATTCCCATTAGCTACACTGTTAAAAAATGATGACTCGGCACTTTTAGTCCTAGAAAAGAACCTTATGATAAAATTTTTACCATTTTTTTCTTCCGGTCCTAAGGAAGCTTCACACCATATAAAAATTCTCAGTGCCATGTAGTTCTGGAGATATGGGCATTTAAAAAGAAAAAAAATTTTTTAGCTCCTGCAGTTCCCGTGGGGGACAGGAAAACAATTTTCGGCATAAATTAGGTACTTATGACCCAATAAGCCCTCATATCAAATTTGGTTCAAATCGACTTTTTGGTTTGGAAAATAAAAATTTTGGTATAATTTGGGCTCCCACAGTGAGCCCAAATATGAACCCAGGTACTTGGCTTTACCAAACTTCACTCTCAGCCCCTAAGAATGCTGTACATCAAATATCAAAACATTTTGACTGGTGGATCTGAAAAAAAAATTTTTTTTAAAGAATATTCCTCATATTGAACTAAGTTATAATTTGGGCTCCCACAGGGAGACCAAATATGAGCCGAAGGACTTGACTTGAACAAACTTGAATCTCACCTCCCTAAGCATACTGTATACCAAATATCAAAAGATTCTGACCGGTGGATGCGAAGAAGAAGATTTTAAAAGAATATACCTCGTATTGCACTAAGTTACAATTTGGGTTCCCAAAGGGAGTCCAAATATGAACTCAGGGACTTGGCTTGAACAAACATCAATCTCACCCCCCTAAGGATGATGCATAGCAAATATCAAAAGATTCTGATTTGTGGATCCGAAGAAGAAGATTTTTAAAATATATCCCTCATATTGCACTAATTTGAACATTTGGGTTCCCATAGGGAACCCAAATATGGACCGAGGAATTTGATTTCTACAAATATGTGAATCAATGTTCCAAAGATGTTATATGTAAAATATGAAAGCTTTTAGAGCAGTGGTTTGGAAGAAAACAATTCTTTATTTTTTTCCCATTGCCTACTGTGTTAAAAAATACTGACTCAGCACTTTTTCAGAGTCCCGAAAAAGTACCCTATGATAAAACCGATAGCAATTTTTTTTTACCAATCCTTTCTGTTGGTCCCAAGAAAGCTTCACACCAAATAAAAATTCTCACTGCCGTGCAGTTTTTGAGATATAGGCGTTTTAATTTTTTTCTATTTTTAGCTCCTGTGGTTCCCACGGGGCTACAGGAAAAAAAATTTCTGCATAAATTAGGTACTTATGACCCAATAAGCCCTCACATAAAATTTGGTTCAAATTGGCCTCTCGGTTTAAAAAATAGAAATTTGGGGTGGGGCCAAAATTTTTGCTCCTCCCATAACATCGCCAAGTATAGACCTACGAACTTCTCTTGAACAAACTTGAGTCTACACCTCAAAAGGAAGCTGCATACCAAATATCAAGTCTCTGCTATTGCTGGTTCTTGAGAAGAAGATTTTTTAAGAATTGGAGCATTTTTGCCCCACCCCTCTGCTCAATATGAGCCGAAACCTAATTTGCCCAAAAATCAAAATGCCGCTATATAACCCCTACTCACATGAAATTTCATTAACATGCGGCCAGTGGTTTGGAAGAAAAAGACCCAAACACCACCTTCACGCCGGACGACGGACGCCGGACGACGGACGACAAGTGATCAGAAAAGCTCACCCTGACTTTCAGTCAGGTGAGCTAAAAAAATAAATTCTTGGATGGACTCACACACGGCCATTCTTACAAATGGCTACTTATGTGGCTATTTTTATGGAACTACAATACAATGAATGTCCATTATATTAAAACAAGTGATTTTGGGTAAATTTTTGGGGTGGTAGCAAACCCTGACCCTACCCTTTACTGACCCCCCACCCCCAATTCTAAACCCCACCCTATACTAATGAAAATTTAATATATTCCTAGTCTATATTAACTAAAATGCATGTCCACTGTATTAAAACAACTTTTGAGGTGAAAAATTTTTTGGGTGGTAGCAAACCCTAACCCTACCCTTTACTGACCCTAATCCCATCCCACCCCAACTCTAACCCTTTACCCAACACAGACGATTTCAAAATTTATTATTTTAAATATCATTTTTAAAATTTTTTCAAAAAATTTCAACAAAACCATATCATGTGACCCCTCTTTGGAACGAGCTCGACGAGATCGTTCCAAAGAGGGGTCACATGATATGGTTTTGTTGAAAATTTTCGAAAAATAATATTTTTTCAGCTGCTGAATTTGCATATTACGCAGGCGGATGCGGGCGATTCGTTGGGTAAAGGGTTAAACTCCACCCTAGAATAATGACATTTAACTATGTGACTAGTCACATAAATTGCGATAGTCACCTCACCCCCATTTCTATCAACAAATAGCCACCTAAACCCCATATGTCTGCCCAGACGCACAGATGGACAGATGCATGTGATCCAGTATACCCCCATTTTCTTCAAAAGTGGGGGTATAAAAATTATTTGAGTAGGGTGTGTCACACACTCTGACATCCATCCCTCTTACTTATGCCTATCTGTGGTGATTTCAGTCTTTACCGATATGTGAAGGACCCTGGAGCTGAGTCTACTAACCTACAATACTGTACAGAAGGTACTCCAGACTTTGATGGTCCAGATAATAGTGAGCAGAAGAAAAAATCTCAATGGAGCAGTTATTACTAGTCAAGTATCTGGTGCTGATGAGCTGATGTAGGTGTTATCGGAAATTCCAGCAATGGATATTGTGAATGCCATGTTGAGTAATAAGGTTTTAAACTGAACTGTTTGTCGGTTTTCCAGTATTCTGTGATATTGGTTTGAATACCATCTCCAGTATTCAAATTCAAATACAGTGGAACCCTGTTAATTGAATAGCCACTTTGCCAATGAAAATTCTTCAATTAATAGAAGTATTCAATCAGCAGCGATTATGTCACTTTCCTGTAATCTAGAGTTAAACTTAGCATTTATTCTATCATATCCTCTTTGACAGAGCTCCATGAGCTCTGTCAAACAAGATATACTAGATTAAATGCCTGTATTGTATGTACTATGGCCAAATAGGCCCATGAATATAATTTCCCAACACAAAACCATTTACCATACCTCCATTACAAATTTGACCTGTTAATTGAATATAGGTTATAGAGTAAACTCCTGTTAATTGAATAAAAATCTTGTACCTGTCGAGAAATTACTCTGACTCTCCCCAGTTTTCTTTTGTTTGTAGACCTATTTGGGCTTAGTACATCAAATACAGGCATTTAATCTATTATATCTTGTTTGAAAGAGCTCATGGAGCTCTGTCAAACAAGATATATAGAGATTATTACCATTATGTGGATGTACAAAATATGTATCGAGTCGAGCTCCGGGTTCTAAGGGCAGATCACGACAAGTCAAAGACGAGTCGCGATCTACCCAGAACCCGGAGCGAGACTCGGATACATATTTTGTACATCCACATAATGGTAATAGTCATTTTATCTTACAATATATTGGGGATAAGTCAGGAATGTAGACAAATATATAACAAACTATTTATTCATACGGATGAACAAAAAGAAAAAAAATGGAACTCGAGCGAAAGGAACATGCTTGTATCCGACCCCCTGATACAAACATCTGTATCAGGGTGTCAGATACACGACAGTTGCGGAGTTAATACAGACAAAATACATGTTGATTGTAAGATAAAACAGAATAAATGTTAAGGTTATCTCTAGAATAGAGGAAAATGACACAGTCCCTGTCAACTGAATACTCCTGTTTATTGAATAATTTTCAATGGGAAACTGGCTATTCAATTAACAAGGTTCCACTGTACAGCCAATTGTTTATAGCCATTTTAGAGGACTTCAACCTCAAGCATTGGTGACCAGGTCCTATTTTACCAGTATTTATTTATTGGCATTTAACCCTTTACCCAATGAAGACAAAATCAAAATTTATTATTATTTTAAATATCATTTTTTAAAATTTTTCAAAAAGTTTCAACAAAACCATATCATATGACCCCTCGTTGGAACGAGCTCGATGAGCTCATTCCAAAGAGGGGTGTCACATGATATGGTTTAGTTGAAATTTTTTTAAAAATTGTATTTTTTCAGCTGCTGAATTTGCATATTTTGCGTGCGGATGTGACCCATTCGTTGGGTAAAGGGTGAAAGTCACAGACTTCTGCACAAAGTCTAATCGTGACAGCAACATGGATATAAAGTAAAGTCCAGCCAACTGTTTATACCCAAGCCGCCCATCTTAGAGGAGTTCCACCTGAGGCATTGGTTACAGAGTCCTATTTTACCAGTAAAACAGAGCTCATTTTATTAGTAAAACAGAACTTGTTTATCACAGTATGCAAGCACTACTTCACTTCCTGAAGTTCCCACAATAAACTGTTTGTTGATATATCAGTATACAGCAATATTGGCTGCAATACAATTAACCAAATTCAAATACCATACAGCCATAACCCATGAAGGCAATAAACTTTCTGGAATATTGTATCGGTGGTGATTATGTGAAGGACATCACTTCATCTCTTTAAAGCTAAAGCATTGCAGTTAACACCTTTTAAGCTTTTAAGGAGCAATTTAACCCTTTACCCAAGCTTTGGGCCTAAACTAACCAGTGCTGTTCATAAAAACCACCATTCAATTTTCATTATTTTTTCATTTTTTATCTAAAAAATATAGCTTATGATGCCTTATTGGAACAAACTCATTAAAAATGAAAATAATTAGTTATTCAAGAATTTTGCTTGTAAGTGTAAGTGTCGTCTCTCTTTTGTGTCAGGTAAAGATTTAATATTAATTTGTGAAATAAGCTTTATTGACGTGAGAGTGAATTTGTTCAATGAATTGCATTTTGTTGAGGTTCTAGAACCAAAGACGAAGTCTTCGGCCATAATTATATCGATACCCATATCACACTGATATCAGATGTGTTGGCCATTACCAATAATCAGGCCATCACTAGTATATAAACACGAAAAAGCTGTTAGGCCATAAGAAATGTTGATCTTCAATAAATTCACGACTTTTTCAAAGCTTTGTATGTCAATGAACAAAAAAAAAAATTTTTAGGTGTTAACAGAAAACATACAAATTGCAGACGGAAAAAAATGTACAATTTTGCAGCAAAAGTTGATGAAACCTTGTTATGACAAGCTTCCAATTGCAACTGCAAAGCAAAATATTTATCTTTTCTGCACATTTTCATTTTACTGCATTTGATTGCAAAGAAATGCATCATTTCTTTTTTTTTTAGTTCACAAACTTCAGCTAAGCAAATTTGACCCCTTTTAATGGAATGACCTCACTGTCAGATGTATGTTAAATATTCACATCATAATAAATGAGAAAAGTTCAAAGATGTTGAAAAATCAAACACCTCTAGTGAAGGCTCATGTAATCTCTTGCTAAAAAATAACTTTCAAGAAAAGATAGTATTCTGTGAAATATTGATTTTGATTTTTCCTACTTGAAACTTTGTCAACAAGTCATAATAAATCATGGACATTATTATTCTTTTGTAGGAAGCATGTCAATAATGGAATTAGAAGGGAGAAATGAAGAGTGGTAATGGAGGCTGATGAAAAGTCTACTTTCACTTTCTAAGGTTAACTGTTTAAGTGTCAAGCCGACATGATCAAGCCACTTCTGATATATGGTACAGCAGAACCCTGTTAATTGAATAGTCATTTTGCCAGTGACAATTATGTAATTAATCCATTACCCAACATAACAACGAAAACTGGACAGTGCTATTCACAAAAATCGCCAATTTATTTTCATTATTTTGTCTCAAAAACATAGGTTATGACCCCTTTTTGGAATGAGCTCGTTCCCATGAGGGGGTCATAATCTATGTTTTTGAGACAAAAAAATAAAAAAATTTAGTTATTGAAGAATTTTGTTTGTAAATGTCGTCGGCTTTTCATGTTAGGTAAAGGGTTAACAGGCATTTTGTCACTTTCCTGTATTCTGGAGATAAACTCAGCATTTCTGTTTATATCTTGTTTGACAGAGCTCATTGGGCTCTGTCCAACAAAATACAATAGATTAAATGACTATTGGCTGTAATGAGGCCAAATAGATCTACAAACAAAGGGAATTCAATGTAATTTCTCAACATATTACAAGATTATTTATTCAATTAACAGGAGATAACAGTACAAATTTAACCTGTTAACTGCATATTGGTTGTAGAGTAAATCCCCGTTTTATTTATTGCATAAAAAATCTTAAAAACCTTGTGATCTATCAAGAAATTACAATAACAATCACCAAATTCCCCTTGTTTATTGACCCACTGGGCCTCTGTACATCAAATACAGGCATTTAACCCTTTACCCAACGCAGACGATATCAAAATTTATTATTTTAAATACCATTTTTTAATTTTTTTCAAAAACTTTCAACAAAACCATATCATGTGACCCCTCTTTGGAACGAGCTCGTTCCAAAGAGGGGTCACATGATATGTTTTTTTTAAAAAAAATTCGAAAAATAATATTTTTTCAGCTGCTGAATTTGCATATTACGCGGGCGGATTCGGTCGATTCGTTGGGTAAAGGGTTAATCTATTATATTATGCTTGACAGAGCTCCATGAACTTTATCAAACAAGAAAAGACAGAATAGAAGCTTTGATTATATCTAGAATATAGAAAAGTGACTAAATCCCTGTTAAAATGAATAATTTTCACTGGCAACATGGCTTTTCAATTAACCATTTACTCAACAAGTTGACTGTAACTGCCCGTATAATTTACATATTAAGCAGTTGAAAAAAAAACACATTTTTTTCAAAAAATTTCAACAAAACCATATCATGTGACCCTTTATTGGAATAAGCACAGTGAGCCAATTCCAATGAGGAGTCACATAATCAGGGATGAGAATGACAAGCAACAAAATGCGCTGAAATTTGTGAAAATCCCCACATATTTAGGATAAATTTGTGAAAATCGGGTTTCTTAAAAACATTTAAGAACACAGAGTGAACCCGTTGGTTGAAAGATATTTAATTTCTATAAATTTGCATGAAAATGGTCTGAAAGACCATTTTCATGTAAATTTATAGAAATAAAATTTCAGCATCTGGGGCCTGAATTCGCTGAAATCATCCCTGCATAATATGGTTTTTGTCAATTTTTAAAAAAAATTTAAATGAATCCTGTGCATTGGATAAAGGGTTAACAAGATTACACTGTATTACTTGACAGGTTTATTGCTAAAAAAAATCAGAGAAAAGGGTTGCCTGAAAAAAGTAACCTTGCCCACAGACAACCATGGATATCTGTTATCAAGTTCTGTGGGAGCATGGTGAAATTGTACTTCAAACTGAAAGGTCCATGGTTCAATCTCCGCCAGGGGTAGCTGTGTTGTGTCCTAGGGCAAGGCACTTCACCCTGATTGCCCACATTGGGGCACAGTGGCACTGTGTACTAAGGTGTACAGCACGTTGATGGTGTACTTGTCTTCAACAAATGCTAACCCTGTTCTATAATAAAATAGAGCTTGATAATCACACACTTTCTCACTTCCTGAGTTCCCATTGGAAGGCAAATTGAAAAATCACCAAAATTTGAAAGGTAATATTTATGAATAATAATGGGCAAATTGGGTTGACTTGTTAGGAAAAGGGTTTATTATCTCACTCTTACTACAGACTATGGACATTTATAGGAAAAGGATGTTTACAATGCCTTCCATCTGCAGATTACATAAATGAAACAGTTCCCTTCAGATGTTAGTCACAGCAAACAGAACAGAATTTTTTACGGTTTATAACAAGACATTTATTGGCAATATTACAAATTTATAACCGACAGGCTTTCCAAAATATGAAGTTTTTTAATTTCTTTAAGAACTAGACGCGACAAAATAAATCAAACTGTCATGTGATCGGACTTGATGCTGTGTAGGAATTAGCCAGTTACTCATAATGCATGTGTCATCATGTCAGTCAGAACTGTCACCCTGGTCAGCTTTTAATCAAGAGTAAAAAAGTTGCAACAATTCATTGGACCAGTGACTTCATTCATGACATTGTGAATCAGCGGTGTCAAAATCATGGACAAAAATGTTCATCTGCCAGCTCAACCAAATAATACAATTTTTTCAGATTAAACTCATCACTAAACATATTTTTCACAAAATTAGGACTATTTACAATCTTTAACCCTTTATCTAACAAGGCATGTAGAAGACACTATTTTTTCTGAATAATTAACTCTCTGCACACTGATGTCAAAATTGCAGAATCTGAAAGGGCGCATTTTCTCCATAATGCACTTGGAATTAAACCCAGTCAATCTCAATGGTTTGTGCATTAGACTTTAAACCAAAAGATCCACAGTCTGATCTTGACAGCGGTAACTACATGGTCTCCCTAACCCTTTACCTAACATGAAAAGTAGACTCTCACAAAAAAAATTCTTGAATAACTAATTTTTTTCATTTTTTTTCTCAAAAGCATAGGTTATGACCCCTCATTGGAATAAGCTCGTTCCAATGGGGGGGTCATAACCTATGTTTTTGAGACAAATGAAAGTGTCAATGACACTGTAGCTCAACTTGTCAAGACAAAGACATGTACATGTATAGTATGTGACACAGCAATGACAAACATCTAGGTAATGACCTGATAACAAAGGTACATATAAAGTATTGTAACGGTCTGTACATGAATACTGACCGTTGCCTGTAACAAATGTATAGGTAAAGTATTGTAAAGGTGGGTGACAGTCAGATGCTGAACTAGAAAAAATCTTTGAGTCCCAGAGTGGGTCTGACTGAACCCCAAAATATTTGTTCTCATAGCACAGTGATAACAAAGGCACCCCAAAACACACTCGTTTCTGTCCCAAGGTGAAAACAAAAGTACTCAAGAAGTTTTGTGAAGATCAGTTCATAAATACGAGCTGTATAGAACTTGTGACAAAAAACTGAATGGACCTAATTTCGGTACAAAATGGCCACTGGCAGCCATCTTGAATTTTGGACCGTACCCAGAAACACTCATTCTCATCCCAAGGAGATAACAAAGGTACCCAAGAAGTTTTGTGAAGATCGGTTCATAAATACAGCCTCTACCCTGAGCCGTATTGACATGTGTGCTTACATTGTGTAAATAGCACTGAATAAATCAAAGTTCATCTAATTTGCATAATTTCGGCACGAAAAAAAACACCTTACAATATGTGATGTATTCCATGTTACTAAACATTCATACAAAAATTTATTCAAATCAGAACTTTCATACAGAAGTTCTATACAAAAGACTGATTGCACTAATTTTGGTACAAAATGGCTGCTGGTGGCCATCTTGAATTTCGGACCACACCCAAAAACACTCGCTCTCATCCCACGGTGATAACAAAGGTACTCAAGAAGTTTCGTAAAGATTGGTTCATAAATATGGCCTCTAGTCTGAGCTGTATAGAAGATGTGTACAAAAAACTGATTAGACCTAATTTCGGTACAAAATGGCCACTGGCAGCCATCTTGAATTTTAGACCGCACCCAGAAACACTCGTTCTCGTCCCAAGGTGATAATAAAGGTACCCAAGACATTTCATGAAGATCAGTTCATAAATACAGACTCTAGTCTGAGCCGTATTGACATGTGTACTTACTGTGTGTAAGTCGCACTGAAAAAATCAAAGTTCATCTAATTTGCATAATTTCTGCACGAGAAAAAAACCCGTATTATATGTGATGCATCCCATGGTACTAAACATTCACACAAAATAATTATTCAAATCAGGGCTTTCATATGGAAGTTATGTGCAAAAATCTGATTGCACCTAATTTTGTACAAAATGGCTGCCATCGGCCATCTTGAATTTCGGACCGGACCCAAAAACACTCGTTCTCGTCCCACGGTGATACCAAAGGTACCCAAGAAGTTTCGTAAAGATCGGTTCATAAATACGGCCTCTAGCCCGAGCCGTATTGGCATTTGCACTTACAGTGCTGAAAGTAACCCCAAAAAACATCAAAATTAGTCTAATTTGCACAATTTACGTACGAGAAAAAAACCCGTATTATATGTGATGTATCCCATGGTACTAAACATTCATACAAAAAATTATTCAAATCAGAGCTTTCATATGGAAGTTCTGTACAAAAAACAGATTTCTGCATCGTCGGTACAAAAATGGTGGCTGGCAGCCATCTTGAATTTCGGACCACACCCAAAAACACTCGTTCTCGTCCCACGGTCATAACAAAGGTACCCAAGAAGTTTCGTAAAGATCGGTTCATAAATACGGCCTCTAGCCCGAGCCATAGCAGCTTGGCACTTACAGCTCTGAAAGTAACACGAAATAAATCAAAGTCAGTCTAATTTGCATAATTTACGCACGAGAAAAAAACCCGTATTATATGTGATGTATCCCATGGTACTAAACATTTATACAAAACTTTATTCAAATGAGAACTTTCATACAGAAGTTCTGTACAAAAAACTGATTTTTGCATCATCGGTACAAAATGGCCACTGGCAGCCATTTTGAATTTCGGACCACACCTAAAAACACTCGTTCCCGTCCCAGGGTCATAACAAAGGTACACAAGAAGTTTCGTAAAGATCGGTTCATAAATACGACCTCTAGCCCGAGCCATAGCCAACTGTTGACGGACGGACGGATGGACGGACGGACGGACGACGGGCCATGACAATAGCTCAAATTTCACTTCGTCAAAGTTGAGCTAAAAATGAAAAAAATAATGAAAATTAATTGGCGATTTTTTAGAATAGCGCTGACTGGTTTTGGCTGTTACATTGGGTAAAGGGTCAAGCAAGACATCCCCTTAATGCTGATTTATTTATTTTATTTATTTATTGGTGTTTAAGGTCACATACTTATGCACAATGGCTAATCGAGACTGTGACAATTTTATGGGTGGAGGATGCCGGAGAGAAACACTGAGCAACTGTCACCTCAACATTCTAACTCTGTTCAAGCTCCGCTCAGCGGGGTTACAGAGGTTGAAGATATGTGCACCACTGATGTGTAATACGCCTTAGTACACGGTGTCATCGTGCACCCATTTAGGCAACCGGGATAAAGTGCCTTGCCCAAGGACACAACGCGGGGCATCCGCACACCACCAAAAAGTAAAAAAGGGCCATAACACTGGGGGAAATTATTAGACAGAACCCGTTGTGTGTGCATATACATTCCCCCATGCTGGTCTATCAACATTCCAAAGGAGATCCAAATCCGACAAATGGCTTTGAAATTATAATGCAAAATGTTTGTACAGACAGATGGATGGACGGACAGACAGCTTCACTAGATACCCCCTGAATCCTCCTTGGAAGGTTGGGGGCATAATAATACACAATTTTTTCATATACATGACGACTCAGTTATCATTTACTTTTAACTGGTTGAGTTCTAGAAGCCACTATCAGGACATTCAGAATGAAAGTGTCAATGACACTGTAGCTCAACTTGTCAAGACAAAGACATGTACATGTATAGTATGTGACACAGCAATGACAAACATCTAGGTAATGACCTGATAACAAAGGTACATATAAAGTATTGTAACGGTCTGTACATAAATACTGACCGTTGCCTGTAACAAATGTATAGGTAAAGTATTGTAAAGGTGGGTGACAGTCAGATGCTGAACTAGAAAAAATCTTTGAGTCCCAGAGTGGGTCTGACTGAACCCCAAAATATTTGTTCTCATAGCACAGTGATAACAAAGGCACCCCAAAACACACTCGTTTCTGTCCCAAGGTGAAAACAAAAGTACTCAAGAAGTTTTGTGAAGATCAGTTCATAAATACGAGCTGTATAGAACTTGTGACAAAAAACTGATTGGACCTAATTTCGGTACAAAATGGCCACTAGCAGCCATCTTGAATTTTGGACCGTACCCAGAAACACTCATTCTCATCCCAAGGAGATAACAAAGGTACCCAAGAAGTTTTGTGAAGATCGGTTCATAAATACAGCCTCTACCCTGAGCCGTATTGACATGTGTGCTTACATTGTGTAAGTTGCACTGAATAAATCAAAGTTCATCTAATTTGCATAATTTCTGCACGAAAAAAAACCCCTTACAATATGTGATGTATTCCATGTTACTAAACATTCATACAAAAATTTATTAAAATCAGAACTTTCATACAGAAGTTCTATACAAAAGACTGATTGCACTAATTTTGGTACAAAATGGCTGCTGGTGGCCATCTTGAATTTTGGACCACACCCAAAAACACTCGCTCTCATCCCACGGTGATAACAAAGGTACCCAAGAAGTTTCGTAAAGATTGGTTCATAAATATGGCCTCTAGTCTGAGCTGTATAGAAGTTGTGTACAAAAAAATGATTAGACCTAATTTCGGTACAAAATGGCCACTGGCAGCCATCTTGAATTTTAGACCGCACCCAGAAACACTCGTTCTCGTCCCAAGGTGATAACAAAGGTACCCAAGACATTTCGTGAAGATCAGTTCATAAATACAGACTCTAGTCTGAGCCGTATTGACATGTGTACTTACTGTGTGTAAGTCGCACTGAAAAAATCAAAGTTCATCTAATTTGCATAATTTCTGCACGAGAAAAAAACCCGTATTATATGTGATGCATCCCATGGTACTAAACATTCACACAAAAAAATTATTCAAATCAGGGCTTTCATATGGAAGTTCTGTGCAAAAATCTGATTGCACCTAATTTTGTACAAAATGGCTGCCATCGGCCATCTTGAATTTCGGACTGGACCCCAAAACACTCGTTCTCGTCCCACTGTGATACCAAAGGTACCCAAGAAGTTTCGTAAAGATCGGTTCATAAATACGGCATGTAGCCCGAGCCGTATTGGCATTTGCACTTACAGTGCTGAAAGTAACCCCAAAAAACATCAAAATTAGTCTAATTTGCACAATTTACGTACGAGAAAAAAACCCGTATTATATGTGATGTATCCCATGGTACTAAACATTCATACAAAAAATTATTCAAATCAGAGCTTTCATATGGAAGTTCTGTACAAAAAACAGATTTCTGCATCGTCGGTACAAAATGGCAGCTGGCAGCCATCTTGAATTTCCGACCGCACCCAAAAACACTTGTTCTCGTTCCACGGTCATAACAAAGGTACCCAAGAAGTTTCGTAAAGATCGGTTCATAAATACGGCCTCTAGCCCGAGCCATAGCAGCTTGGCACTTACAGCTCTGAAAGTAACACTAAATAAATCAAAGTCAGTCTAATTTGCATAATTTACGCACGAGAAAAAAACCCGTATTATATGTGATGTATCCCATGGTACTAAACTTTTATACAAAACTTTATTCAAATCAGAACTTTCATACAGAAGTTCTGTACAAAAAACTGATTTTTGCATCATCGGTACAAAATGGCCACTGGCAGCCATCTTGAATTTCGGACCACACCTAAAAACACTCGTTCCCGTCCCAGGGTCATAACAAAGGTACACAAGAAGTTTCGTAAAGATCGGTTCATAAATACGACCTCTAGCCCGAGCCATAGCCAATTGTTGACGTACGGACAGATGGACAGACGGATGGACAGACGGACGACGGGCCATGACAATAGCTCAAATTTGACTTCGTCAAAGTTGAGCTAAAAATGAGAGTACCAGAGCAAAAGCCAACATTTACCTTGTTCATGTTTCATATTCAGTCAAATGCAAATAATACGTTTATATAAATTCTGTTTTATGACAAATTATTGGAAAGTGCTTGTGGGCACTCTTCAATAATTTGTAAGAAAAAAATGTTGAATAACAAGTTCAGACCACAAATATAATTTAGCCCTCAACCAGTTAATGAGCACTGTCAATCAAAGGATATATGAAACATGAGGATATTTTTCATAATGAAAACTGTTTTTTGTCAAATGGTTAACCTTTTTACAAATTAGCAGTTTTCAGAGAAAATGCTGGTGTTCAGTGCAACAATTTTTCTTACAGACCAAAATTTCCTCACAGACAGGGTTTTGGGTAGGGGGGAAGCTTCCTCCAGGCCACCCCACCAGCTTAGGGCCTTGAGTATGCGCACTACAAAGTGCATCAGAAATGAAGCACTAGAAATCTATTAGATTTTTTTGCCCCCATTTATTTATTTATTGGTGTTTAAGGTCACATATTTCTGAACAATGACTAATCATGACCACAACATGGATATAAAGACAAGTTTAGTCAATCATTTATATCCATGTTGCCCATTTTAGAGGACTTCCATCCCAAGCATTGGTGACTGGGTCCTATTTTACGAGTAAAACAAAGCTTGTTTACCACAGTGAACAAGTACTGTGTCACTTTCTGGGGGGGGGGGGGGGGAGGGGGAGGGGGGGAGGGGGGGGGGGGGGTTCCCACAGTTTCGCCCCAAAGTAATTCACATTTGTAACAAAGCTAATAAATCCTGTGCTGAAATATATCTTCTAAGAATGCTTCCCAGTAAAATATACAACTACAGTGGAGCCCAATTAATTGGATATCTCTTAACTGATTAACCCTGTTAATTGAATATAATTTCCCCACACAAAACCATTTTGCATACCTCCAGTACAAATTTGACCTATTAACTGAATATGGCTTATAGAGTAAACTCCTGTTAATTGAATAACTAATCTTGTAACCTGTCGAGAAATAACCTGGTTTCTCCCCAATTTTAAGTTGTTTATAGACCCCTATTTGGCCTAAGTACATCCAATACAGGCATTTAATCAATTGAATCTTGTTTGACAGAGCTCATGGAGCTCTGTCAAACAAGATATAATAGAATAAATGCTGTCTATCTCAAGAATATAGGAATGTGACACAATCCCTGTTAATTGAATACTCCTGTTAATTGAATAATTTTCATTGGCAAAGTGGCTATTCAATTAACATGGTTCCACTGTACTGTGTCACTTTCTGGGGGGTTCCCACAGTTTCGCCCCAAAGTAATTCACAGTTGTAACTAAGCTAATAAATCTTGTGCTGAAATATATCTTCTAGGAATGCTTCCCAGTAAAATATACAACTATAAGAGAATACACAGCTGAATAATTTCTCAGACCATTTATCATTAGACTTTGCTATCCACAGTGTTTTCTCATCCTTGCAAAAAAACTAATATTCTATTCCACACACACACACACACAAAATTAGCAAACAATAATTTATTACATGATTGGTTTTTATCGTTTATCAAGAAGTCAGGGTCTATTTGCATAAGATCTGCATAGTCTGGCAGTTCACCAATATCCCAGACAGATGTAATATTACAAATAACCTAAGTATAACAGTGATCAATTTCTAATAAATTCCACATGAACTTTTCTGTACATATGTATACTGCAAATGAGGGAAATGATAAGAACAGACTTCTCATAGAAGTATTGATTGGAAGTACAGCAAGAAGTAGGCAGTTTTGATGTTTGTTTTATGGATCAAACCAAGATCTTGGCTGCACCATGAAAAGGGCAGTGACGAAAAACCATGTAGTGTTTTTGGTGAACTTGAAAGTTTCCTTTTAAGTACATCGGCAGTTGTTTCTCAGCAAATCTCGGCTACCTATTTAGGCAGCCAAGACTTGCCTTGTAACTAATGTAAAACTACAGGATGTCAACATTCAAGGTGTTATGAAAATGTATACAAAGCTGCTGGTCTTTAATCCTCAACCCCTGCCACTCTGGTAGTGCAACAGAATTTTCTCCAATCACTCTGTTTTTCCCTCATGTAACTATGAAGTTAACTAATTATATCTTGTTTGACAGAGCTCACTGGGCTCTGACAAACAAGGTATATTTAGTTAAATATCATCAAACTGCTTTATGCAAAATATTTCCTGTTGAAAAACTATACCATTTTGACATAAGAGTGCAGTGGGCTAAACACCAGGAAATTTCTATATGTTTTTGTTACCCTAAGGCATGCCACACTTGGTGGCTTTGCAGCTGTTTCTCTTCAAGTCATGTTTGCCTACATAGGACTTTTAACTCTTAACCCACTGAGTATTTTCCAGATATTTTTTATCAAATCTAGTCATGGCTGCTTTAAAGCAGCCATGACTAGGTTTGATGAAAAATTAAGCTAAATGTTACAAAAGAGATCACTGGTGAAAACATAAACTCCATTTACAGAGAGACAATATGATTAAATATGCACAAATTAAACTTATTTCAGAGACAAGAGAAACCCTGTGCTGGGCAGGAATATCCGCCAGCAGCATGCAAAGAGTTAACAACTTCCCTGGCACTTAGAATGTAACTTGTAAGTTTAAGTTAAAGTAAAAACTGCATGTTGGTACACCTGTTCTGTTCTGGTAAAAAGTGCTAAAGGTCAGACAGAATTAGGCCTTTAAGATTTAAACCAACTTGGCAGTGATTCCAGTGTTGGCCCAACTGGCAGCCAAGTTCTGACTTGGAATCACTGCTAGCCAATTAGTGTTTGAAGGTAAGTAATATTTTGTTTGGTAAAAATATCTCCGCCACTAAAGGTTAATCCTGATTCAAAAGTATTTGAAGCTGGTGAAAATGTTTCAAACTAAATAACATGTGAAGGATTCAACGTTTTACCCAACATGCCACAAAGACAAAACTTGCAAAAACTGTTTTTTGAACAACTAAAAATGTCAAAGTCACCCTCCATAAAACTGTAACGAAACCAAACTTATACTAATTAACCCTATGTCCCCATACAGCCTCAAACTGCAACTTTTATATTGCTTTGAAACAGTATCCCCAAGTGTAATCTTCTTTAAGAACTCTACTAGTCGGCTGCATTTATCTTGGAGATGTTTTTACATCACTGTACGGAGCGTGGTGGCTCAGTAGGTAGAGGTGCAGGCTGCAAGCCGAGAGGTCCTCGGTTCGAATCCCACCTGTGGCAACCGCATTGTGTTCTTGGGCAAGACACTTCATCTCCATTGCCCCCATGGGGGCACGATGATGCCATGTACTAAGCCGTACTGCACGTCAATGGTACGCATGTCTTCAACCAATCTAACCCTGCCTGTGCTGCAGTGCGGAGTTACGATGTTGGGGAGCTGGCAGCTGCTCGTCGTTTCTCGTGGTTCTCTCCGGGTACTCCGGCTTCCTCCACCCGTCAAACTGTTAGATGATGATTAACCATTGTGCATAAATATGTGACCTTAAACATCAATAAATAAATAAATACATCACTGTACAGGCAGCCAATGATGATGATATAGAAACACTCTTTAGAGTCTGCTACTGTTGTATACATGAAACAAAATATTCATGTAACAAATTATTGAAAAATATAATTTAGCACGCTACCAGTTAATAAAGCCCAAATACAATCATCTAACATTATGCAATTAGGCAGTTAACATACTTAATGATTTGTCTGCATCTGCCCACATAATACACATATTGCCCAGTTTAAAAGAAAATTATTTTTAAACTAGAAGTGTTACTGTCCCAGATGGGCCTGTCAATAACCTCGCCACCCCCACCACCATGATAATTTTAAGATGAAAAGGAGCATAACTCAGGCAAAAAAAGGTCTGATCAAAGCTATAACTACAGGTGCACAGGTTCCCAAGGTAATAAACATCCATACCACGATTCAAAGGAATCAACCCATAAACATCTAAGAAAATCTCCGGACAAAGTACTAAGTCAAAAGAAGGGACATAACTGATATAAAAATAATTGGACGGAACCCATATTCAAACTTGGTCAGTATTATTAGCTGGAAAATACACATACCATCTTTGGATGACACCAAATAATCTCAAACTGGAGTTATTAGTTGGATACCAAAAATGTTAATAGATGGTCAAATTCTAAGTAAAGAAGGGCCGTAATACCACATTTTTTTAACTTAATAATTCACCTGTTTTCACATTTTTATATTGAGCGATCTGAGGTCTTCACAAAATAAAAAAAAAAATGGTAGCATCCATTTTATTCATAAGATAACTTCTAAAGGGCTGCAAGGCTGCTGTAGAAGATTCTCCTCGCCATTTACAATGGTAGAGTCCATTCATTGACAGGTTAACTTCATTGATAACGATTGATGATAGGTAGTGCCAAGGAAAATGACATTTTGAGGATCATAACAGCTATAAACAGTGAGGATTCTCATCGTTTAAAAATAAAATGGAGTTATTGGCTCCTGTCACATGCACAACGACAACTGATGATCAATATGGGTGCAAAGTTTGAACAATAAAGCAAGTAAAATGTTGAAGGAGTGGACGACACAATAGTGTAATGTTTCAAGAACTAACTAGAAGCTCTACAGAGCCTGTAATCGCTCACCTGGAACTACATATAAAAATGTGATTTCCCATAGGCTTTCCATGGTAACTATGAGCAGCAATTGTGGCCATGTTTGCAACATTACATCAACATTACATGAGGATCATTGGTAGAAGGTGTCCCAGTCTTCAATCATGTGAAGTTTCAAAACATTTGAATCCATCAAACAGAATGATAGAATGTCTCTGGTGACCATATTTTCCAACCAATGGGAACAAAAAGAGGATCGTTTGTAGAGGGCCTCCTATAGACCATTCTTGCCAAGTTTTGGTTCACGTCAGCTCAGTAGTTCCAGAGAGAAGATGAAAATGTGATTTTCCCTAGGTTTTTTCTATCATAACTATAAACTGCAATTGTGGCCACGTTTGCAATACAATCAACATTAAAATGAGGAACGTTGGTTATCGACCATGCAAAGTTTCAAAACATTTGGCCCTGTGGTTCAAAAGGAGAAGAGTTTTCAAAATTGACCAATCAGAATCAAAGAATGCTTCTGGCGGTCACGTTTTATTCACCAACAGGAATAAAATGAGTAACAGTTGTAGAGAACCTCTTACAGACAATGCCTGCCAAGTCTGGTTCACATTGGCTCAGTACTTTCAGTGAAGATGATGAAAATGTTATTTCCTATAGGGTTCCTATTGTAACTATAAGCCACACTTGCAGCCATTATTGCAACCCGATGAAGATTAAAATGAAGATCATTGGTAGAAGGGGTTACAGTCATCAGTCACACTAAGTTTTCAAACTATTTGGCCTTGTAGTTTCAAAGAAGATTTTCTTGAAAATGCACACATTTTTGAATTCTGTTTCAACAAAAAGTAAAAGAAGGTTAAATATTTTGAAAATTACAATTTTTTCAGACAGTATTCTCTTTCAAAATAGCTTTGGATAGGTAAAGGGTTACAGTAAAACACATTTTACTCCAATTTTGTCAAATCTTAAAAGATATACAATAATTACTGTCATCAAAGCTGACATGATGGGAAGTGAATATAAACAAAAACTTTCCTGGTTTTCCAACATCTGTCATCAATCTGTATTTTCTGATAAGTACATGTAACTTGAGAAGAATAATACATATATCAAAATACAGTTAAACTTGTTTTACAGTACAAGTCAAAATAAGTTGTAGGATAATCCTATAAATTATGTATCTTTCTCTTCCTACACTGATAAGACCGGAAGCTGACATCATTTTCTGGAAAGCTCTCACTGATAGCTTTCAAGAAAATGTCAGATTCTGATCTTGTCAGTGCAGGAGCAGCGGTTTACTTAGTTTATTGCAGTTATGCTACAGCTTATTTTGACTTGTACTGTACACACAATATTTTTGGGTTTTTTTCCCCAGTTCTCAGTGGAGAAAACTGGAACCAACCCTTACCAGATTTTCAAAAAAACAAGTATTTTGCTGACAGTACTGATTTTCCTGTCGACAGGAGAGGCATTGGGTTAAGCATTAGAATATAGCCTCTGGCGGCCACATATTTCCATCCTCTCATAGACCATTCCTGCAAAGTTAGGGTTCATGTTGACTCAGTAGTTCCAGAGAAGATGAAAATGTGATTTTCCATAGGGTTTCTATAGTAACTATAAGCCGCAATTACGGCCATGTTTACAACCCGATCAACATTGAATAAGGATTGTTGGTAGAGGGGGTCCCAGTCATCAATTATGTGAAGTATCAAAACATTTGGCCTGGCAGTTTCAGAGGAGATGATTTTTGAAAATCCACCAATCAGAATCAAAGAATGCCTCTGGTGGCCATGTTTTTCAATTCACGGGAACAAAATGTGGATCGTTTGTAGAGGACCTCCCATAGACCATCCCTGTCAAGTTTGGTTCACATCGGCTCAGTAGTTCCGGAGAAGAGGATGAAAATGTGATTTCCCATAGGTTTCTGTAGTAACTATAAGCCGCAATTGCGGCCATGTTTGCAACCCGATGAACATTAAATGAGGATCGTTGGTAGAGGGGGTCCCAGTCATCAACCATGCGAAGTTTCAAAACATTTGGCCCTGTGGTTTCAGAGGAGAAGATTTTTCAAAATCCACCAATCAGAATCAAAGAATGCCTCTGGCGGCCATGTTTTCAAACCCACGGGATCAAAATGAAGATCGCTTGTAGAAGACCTCCCATAGATTATCCCTGCCAAGTTTGTTTTCACGTCGCCTCGGTTTTTCCAGAGAAGAAGAGGAAAATGTGATTTACCATAGGGTTTCTACAGTAACTATAAGCTGCATTTGCGGCCATGTTTGTGACCCAATCAACATTAAATGAGGATCGTTGGTAGAGGGGGTCCCAGTCATCATTTATGTGAAGTTTCAAAACATTTGGCCTGGCAGTTTCAGAGGAGAAGATTTTTGAAAATCCACCAACCAGAATCAAAGAATGCCTCTGGAAGCCACGTTTTTCATCCAACGGGAACAACATGAGGATCGTTTGTAGATGACCTCCCATAGACCATTCCTGCCAAATTTGGTTCACACCAGCTCAGCGGTTACAGAGAAGATGGAAATGTGAAAAGTTTACGGACGCCGGACGCCAAGTGATGAGAAAAGCTCACATGGCCTTTTAGGCCAGGTGAGCTAAAAAGGAGCATAACTCTGGAAATACAAAACAGAGTTACCTGCTCTTGTCACATGCACAATGGCAATTGGTGATCAACATGTGTGCAAAGGTTGAACAATATAGCAAGTGAAATGTTGAGGGAGTAGGCGACACAATACTGTATGTTTCAAGTACTAAAAGGGGGCATAACTCTGGAAATACAAAATGGAGTTATCTGCTCTTGTCACACGCTCAATGACAATTGGTGATCAACATGTGTACAAAGTTTGAACAATATAGCATGTAAAATGTTGAAGGAGTAGGCGACACAATACTGTAATGTTTTAAGTTCTAAAAGGGGAGACATAACTCTGGAAATACATATCAGAGTTACCTGCTCTTGTCACATGCACAACGGCAATTGGTGATCAACATGTGTGCAAAGTTTGAACGATATAGCATGTAACATGTTGAAGGAGTAGGCGACACAATACTGTAATGTATTAAAGGGGAGCATAAATCTGGAAATACTAAACAGAGTTACCTGCTCTTGTCACATGCACAACAGCAATTACTGATCAACATGTTTGTAAAGTTAGAACAATATAGCATTTAAACTTTTGGAGGAGTAGGCACCACAAAAATTGTTTAAGGACGGATGGACAGACAGAGAGACAGACGTACAATGCCATAACATAATATGTCCGTCAAAAAATGATGGGCGTATAAAAACATTACATGTGACCACGGAATGAGTTTGTCGAGCTGGTTCCATTGAGAGGTCACATAATGTGGTTTTGCTTAAATTTTCGGAAAAATGTAAAAAAATTATCTTTAGAATAAAAACTTTTGATATCGTGCACACTGGGTAAAGGGTTATCAGCTGCTTTATGCTGAAAAAAAAAAATCCAGTTATATCTGTCACAAAAAAACAGAGAACAAAAATACCCTCTGGTTAAACGAAGAACTTAACTAAATACAGCAGCTTTCAGATCAATTCAGATTTAATCACAGCCATCTAATTGGTTGATTTTTTAACGTGTTTTGCTTTGATTTCAATTTTTTTTGCATTAATGCCTAAGTACTAGATTTTTATCAAACACTGAACCGAGAAAACTATATCCCCCATTGTTAGAAAACTCAAAGAAACTCTGTTAGAGCTGGCTTATCTCACAAATTATGCAAAATCCATAATCACCCCTGAGGGATACTTAAAATCAGGGATTTAGTAGGGACATCAGAGCATTGCAATTTAGAGGGTATAGTATGCACTAACACTAATTACACATATCACAAACAACATTTTTTTCTCTGTAAACAAATCCTCTAATGAATTTATTCACCAAACACAATAACGGCTCCATGAGAAAACACCAATAATCAAATTTCTTATTTTGAATCTCGGCTTTTGTGAAAGCAAACTAACCCTGTTTTGGAGCATGCATTCCAGATGAGTTTCATATCCTCCTTAAAATCATCTGATGACCAAATTTTTGTTGGGCAGTTGTCCAGCAATATAATATTGAAGAGTGCATCATTGGACAACTCAACCCATATGTCAAAAATGTACACACCTTAATCCTTTACCTATAACAGTTTGAGGCCGACACGTGCAATTTTTGTCTTGAATAACAAAAAAATTTGGATGGTGATTTTTGTGAACAGCATTGACCAGATATGGACATAAGCTCTGTGAAACAAGACGTAATGAAAATAAATACTCAGTCTATCTCCAGAATACAAAAAAAATGACCTAATCCCAGTTATTTATTTATTGGGGTTCAACGACTCTTTCAACAGCCAGGGTTTAATGACACTTTCGACAGCCAGGGTCATCTCGTGTCGGGACCTAATCCCGGTTAATTAAATTTTCCTGTTAACTGTATAATTGACATTGGCAAAGTTACTATTCAATTAACAGGGTTCCATTTAATCACTAAAAAGATATATATTAACACTTTGAACCCTAGTGGTATCTTCCATATCAGTTCAATGGCAGCAATGGGAAGAGTCCATATTCTTTATTTGTGGATAGACCAATTAATATTTTAAACATGCAGCCTTGAGGCTGCACGTTGAAAATATTGATTGGTTTACACAATACCTTAACTCAAAAGTCAACCTACTTAATGAAATTATGAAGTATCATGTTACTGGGCCAGAAAAGTGGCCTCTGATGGTTCAAAGGGTTAAATGAGGAAAAAAAGCTTGAAGAGTTTTCTTTGATATGTGACGACAAGAAATGGTAATATGATGACAAGAAATGGTAATATGATGACAAGAAATGGTAATATGATGACAAGAAATTCTAAGTCCAACATGGGCAAATAGTCTTGAAGAAATACTTGAACAGGCTGGTTCGCAATCCCATTCATAATATTATCACCAAAAAGCTGTATGATAAATTATGAAAAAAAACCCAACCTTGCAACGTTTTTTTTTTAAATGTTATGGCCAGAAATGATATGTGACAAAAACGTTCAACAAGGGCAATAACTGATGAAGAAATACTTGAACACAGCTAGGGCACAATCTCATTCATGATATTATCACCAAAAAGCATATATTAGAATTAAGCAAAATATTTTGAATGGGTTTCTTTAAAGTATGATGATAATAAATGGGGTAGGATAGATGGATCAAAGGACAAATGGATGGATGGATGGACAAAAACCCCATTTCTATATCCTCCTTCTCTCCGCTCACTAAGTGGTAGCGGATAATAAACAATTGCAAGGTATGTTTTTGAAGCAAAAATCATGGTTTTTAATTGTTTAGTCATGTTAGGTAAAGTGTCAACCCTTCACCCAACGAAATGGCCAAAATCAGCCAGTGGTATTCACAAAAACTCACCGTTCAGCTTTTATTATTTTTCCATTTTTTGTTTCAGAAAAATAGCTTAAGATCCCTCTTTGGAACATAAGGGTCATAAGCTGTGCTTTTGATGCAAAAAAAAATAATAGTTATTCAAGAAATTTGTTTACATGTGCCATCTGCATTTTGTGTTAGGTAAACGGTTAATGTTAATTTCTGAAATAAGCGGACTCAAGACTGAATTCGCTCAATAATTTTGTATTGTTGGAGTTCTTGAGCCAAAATTGAAGTCATCGGCCATAGTTATGCTGATACCAAAATCATACCGATATCAGACTTATGGGCCATTACTGATAGCCATTGCCGAAAATCATATCATCACTGGTATATGAACACGAAAAAGCTGCAAGGCCATAAGAAATGTTGATCTTCAATAAATTCATGCCTTTTTCCAAGGCTTGTATGTTGATCAATACAAATTTTTTTTAGGTGTTTGCAGAAAACATACAAATTGCGAACAGAAAAAAAATGTACAAATGTTTTTGATGCAAGAAATGAAAAAAAAAGAAGAATTTTGTTTACAAGTGTCATCTGCCTTTCATGTTAGGTAAAGGGTTAAAGCCGTGTTGTAACTGAGGCAGTAGGGTATCTAACAAATTTCATTCAAATAATTCCCAGAATTTCTATATCTGTTAACAGTCTTTGTTCTTCTGATCAAGTCTGACCAAGTGAAAATTACACTTGTTTTGATCAAACCAAAAGATTAATAGACAGCAAGTGGAGAATCAGCTCTTTATTTGTAAAAACAAGCAGCTACAGAATGTGTATTTGTCGCCAAGAAACTGAACATTTTCAATTATTTGTGGATGAAATATTTTGCAAAACTCATTAAAAACAAAATTTAGTCAAAAATTGATTTTCAACAGAAATTCTATTGATCAATACAACAAGTTTGAATAAACCTCCACTTTAAAATGAGAATTCTTGAGAGAATATTCTCCCTATCGGCAACAACATCGCCAAAGTATGACGTTATGATTTACGAGCTAATACAGTACTTATTAGAAAAATGACAATCCTGTTGTGATGGATGCAAGAAATCGCAATGACTATTGAAGATGAAAAACCAATGAAGTATGAGAAATTGTGGCTATCAGAGTTCTGGGGGCAAATTTTTCTCCTCTCTGCTCCATCAATTGTTTCTCTCTTCCATTAATAATTGGGTTTTGGTTGGGGGCTTATTGAGTTGAAAGATATAGAATTATCCATTAGGTTTTTGTTGGACGTTCATTTTCAGTCACACATGGAAGACAGGTGCAAATTGCTCGAGCTGAAATGGTTAACCGATTAATCGATGATCCAACATCTTGGTCGATCCAAGTACTTGAGCGATTAACCGTTACTTTTGAACTACTGTATTATATAGGTTAACAAAGGAACAAACTTGCTCCGAAACAGGCAAACATTGTCACACTGACTCACATCAATTATATGAGACAGAGTAAAGCATGCAAGTTACTTGCTGACATACTTGTTTACTTGCATGATCATCATACTGTATCAGTGGCTGGAAATCGTCATTCTTAACCCTTTACTCACTGCAGGCAGCAAATGATACTTGCAAAATAAATTCATAAATTACTAAAAATTTTCAATTTTTGTCTCAAAAACATAGCTTATGACCCCCTCATTGGAACAAGCTCAACGAGCACGTAGCCATAAGCTATGTTTTTTGAGACAAAAATTGAAAACATAATAAATTTGAATGGAAATTTTTGTATATAGGCCTAATCAGTTTTGTTTGTTACGTTGGGTAAAAGGTTTATGCTGTAAATCATCAACGGTATGGCAATTATTCAGATATCTATTTGGACAAGTGATAGTGATTAATCAGTTAACCGAGGTTAAGTCCACGTGATTAATCGATCAAGAAAACCCTTTAACCGTCTCACCTCTACAAATTGCAAGTAACAAGCATGACATATTATGCTTGCACAAATCTGCAGTCTGCACATCTCAACTGTATGCATAGATCTATCACTGAAGAACATAAGAACAAATTGGAAGTATGAAAAAGTTAAAGAAAGGATGGACATACAGATCAACACTGCCATTTCAAATGAAAGTGTCAATGACACCGTAGCTCAACTTGTCAAGACATGTACATGTATAATATGTGACACAGCAATGATAAACATCTAGGTAATGACCTGATAACAAAGGTACATATAAAGTATTGTAACGGTCTGTACATAAATGTACATAAATACTGACCGCAGCCTGTAACAAATGTATAGGTAAAGTATTGTAAAGGTGGGTCACAGTCAGATGCTAAACTAGAAAAGAAATCTTTGAGTCCCAGAGTGGGTCTGACTGAACCCCAAAATATTTGTTCTCATAGCACAGTGATAACAAAGGCACCCCAAAACACACTCATTCCTGTCCCAAGGTGAAAACAAAGGTACCCAAGAAGTTTCATGAAGATCAGTTCATAAATACGAGCTGTATAGAAGTTGTGACAAAAAACTGATTAGACCTAATTTCGGTACAAAATGGCTACTGGCAGCCATCCTGAATTTTGGACCGCACTCAGAAACACTTGTTCTCGTCCCAAGGTGATAACAAAGGTACCCAAGAAGTTTCGTGAAGATCGGTTGATAAATACAGCCTCTAGCTCGAGCCGTATTGACATGTGCACTTACAGTGTATAAGTAGCACTAAATAAATCAAAATTCATCTAATTTGCATAATTTCTGCATGAGATAAAAACCCGTACTATATGTGATCTATTCCATTTTACTAAACATTCATACAAAAATTTATTCAAATCAGAACTTTCATACAGAAGTTCTGTACAAAAGACTGATTGCACTAATTTTGGTACAAAATGGTTGCTGGTGGCCATCTTGAATTTCGGACCACACCCCAAAGCACTCGTTCTCATCCCACGGTGATAACAAAGGTACCCAAGAAGTTTCGTAAAGATCGGTTCATAAATACGGCCTCTAGCCTGAGCCATATAGAAGTTGTGTACAAAAAACTGATTAGACCTAATTTCGGTACAAAATGGCCACTGGCAGCCATCTTGAATTTTGGACCGAACTCCAAAACACTCGTTCTCATCCCAAGGTGATAACAGAGGTACCCAAGAAGTTTCGTGAAGATCGGTTGATAAATGCAGCCTCTAGCCCAAGCCGTATTGACATGTGTACTTACTGTGTGTAAGTAGCACTGAAAAAATCAAAGTTCATCTAATTTGCATAATTTCTGCACGAGAAAAAACCTGTATTATATGTGATGTTTCCCATGGTACTAAACATTCACACAAAAAAATTTCAAATCAGCGCTTTCATATGGAAGTTCTATACAAAAATCTGATTGACCTAATTTTGTACAAAATGGCTGCCATTGGCCATTTTGAATTTCGGACCGCACCCCAAAACACTCGTTCTCGTCCCACGGTGATACCAAAGGTACCCAAGAAGTTGCATAAAGATCGGTTTATAAATACGGCCTCTAGTGCGAGCCGTATTGGCATTTGCACTTACAGTGCTGAAAGTAACACTAAATACATCAAAGTTAGTCCAGTTTGCATAATTTACGTACGAGAAAAAAACCTGTATTATATGTGATGTATCCCATGGTACTAAACATTCATACAAAAAATTATTCAAATCAGCGCTTTCATATGGAAGTTCTGCGTAAAAATCTGGTTGCACCTAAGTCTGTACAAAATGGCTGCCAGCAGCCAACTTGAATTTTGGATCGGACCCCAAATCACTCGTTCTTGTCCCACGGTCATAACAAAGGTACCCAAGAAGTTTCGTAAAGATCGGTTCATAAATACAGCCTCTAGCCCGAGCTGTATTGAATTGTTGATGGACAGACGGACGACTGGCCATGGCATAAGCCCAAATTTGGCTTCACCAAAGTTGAGCTAAAAATGGTTAGTTCCATGAGCGAATGAATAAAAAAAAGACAGAAATTAACTTTTTGTGAATGGCGCAGGGCAGAATTGGCCAATTCATAAGTTTAACCCTTCTTAAACACTGATGTAGAAATATCAAAATTTCAAGTAGGAATTTTTTTTACCCATAATGCAATTAGGATTGAAACAATTTAACCTTGTTTGAAAGATCTCAATGAGTTTTGTTAACCCTTTACCCAATGTAATGGCCAAAACCGGCCAGCTCTATTCACAAAAATCGCCAATTAATTTTCATTATTTTTTGTCTCAAAAACATAGGTTATGACCCCTCTTTGGAACGAGCTCATTCCAAAGAGGGGTCATAACCTATGTTTTTGAGACAAAAAATGAGAAAAATTAATTATTCAAGAATTTTTGTTTGCAAGTGTCATCTGCTTTTTATGTTAGGTAAAGGGTTAAACAAGACTGAACATTGAACTTGTTAAATTCAAAGTTGCATTGTGGGGAAAAAGTTCTGATTGAAATTTACAAATGAAAGTACACTGACATCTGTGTGAAGGAGAACCTTTTCCCAGTGTGTCATATAACACCATTCTCCAAGAACTGACAAACAACCCCCATGTTTCTGGCCATCACTATGCAACATGGTTTCTTCAGTTTAACAATTTGAAATTTTATATATATATATACTTTTCCATATTTAAAATCCCAAAAAATACATTTTAGAAAATGGTTAATTTTCCCAGTATTGGAAATCAAATTTTTTTTTCTGATTTCCAAAACTTCCAAGAGCTATGGGAGCTGTATCGTTGACTGCAAAGAGAGCCACTTAAGATTTTTTCTCATCGGTTATTTATTTATTGGTACTAAAGGTTACCTTCTGCACCTCTGGCTTTTTCATGATGCAATTAAAGTTTCAAGTGAAAGTTTATCCTAGTGATACACAGTTTACAGGGCACTTCCACCCCAGTTGTTGGTTACCAGGTGCTATTATAATTTAACCAATTCAATCTTATTTGACAGAGCTCAGTGAGCTCTGTCAAACAAGACTGAATTGGTTAAATTACCAGTTGCTTTATGGAAAAAATTTGCACTCTGAAATTTGTTCCTTTTGACATCTGTATGGAGAGTGTTAACATGCAATCAAGACCAGGCCCTGTGGACAATAAAATTACCTTAGCAGTGGTTTGCCTCAAAAGACAGGTGACAGGCCTGAACAACCATGGTTCAACTTCCTGGGGTTTCCATCACGATTTTCAAAACTTGGCTAGAAATCAAAGCCGCTAGACTCACAAGGTGCATTTATTTATTGGAGTTTAATGACACTTTCAACGGCCACCCTTACAACAGCTGGACAGTTTTAAGGTGGAGGAAGCCAGAATACCTGGAAAGAACCACCAAACATTGGGGCACAACTGTCAGACTTCCCAACTCCATACAAGCAGGTTTGGCACTGGTTGAAGACAAGCGCACCACTGACATGCAGTATGACTTAGTACACAACACCACCATGCCCCAAATTGGAATTTGGGATTAAGTGCCTTGTCCAAGGACACAACGCAGTTGCCACAGGTGGAATTTGAACCGAGGACTAACAATGTGTAGTGAAAATTTTAGAAAATTACCAAGACTCTCAAGAGTTAACAAGAGACAAGGCATGTTTCTGTTAGATTTATTACATGCCTGTTCTATGTAATCCCCATCTACAGCAATACTAAACCATGTGGAAAATGAAAATCTGTTCCGCACGTATGTGCGGAATGGAAATTGTTGACAGACTATTTTTAAATAGAAGTGAAATTTCATTGGAATTTTCTACAAAACGTGCAATGCAATTACAATTTGAATCGCTAGCGAAAGCTGAAAATCGTTCTCCGAGTTCCAATGTTTCCAGTAGGCACACAGAACAAACACACTGGAACTCAAAGGACAAAATGGTAACATGGGTTCTCCTCGCAAATTTGGTTGGCAATAAAATGTATTCTTTTTGTTGATAGCTGTAAAATGAATTGCCGAGAGTCCTTCTAATAATTGTTTTTATAAACAGGAAAGCGTGTAATAAACACAGAACGGCACATGCGTGTGAATGGGTTAATCGATATGGCACTTGTGCCATTGTGGAAGGATAAAACTTGAGGCCGCAGAGGCCTTTTTATCCTTCCGTGCTGGCACTCGTGCCATATCGATTAACCCATTCACACACGAGTGTCGTTCTGTGTATGTAATGTATGAATATATCTTTTAGAATCCTTTTGCTTATCAAGATTTTGTCATGGTTGGCAACTCTCATTTTCAAATCAGGCAGGTCAAAGAGGACGAGGGAGATTGATCACCTCAAAATGACAAGCCTAAAAATCAGGGCTCCACTTCCTGGGGTTTCCATTGAATTTTCCACCAGTATGTCACATAACAGTATATCACGATCTTATACGAATAATCCACAAGAATTAACCCCCAATCTGACATAACTTTACTTGTACATTTTACTAGTACATTACTACACAGTACACATGACATTTGCCAATTTCTTTTTTTAAATATTTGACAAAATTTGAATGCTGATTTTTTTTTGTATGACTGGGCTGATTTAGGCAATTTGTGAAGATTGTTCATAAGCTATAGTTTGAAGCAGAAATGGGAAAATGACAAAATCTGATTGGGAGATATTGTATCTTGGGCTGGACAGATTCTTTTGATGTGTTTGGAAAGGATTATTTGTGGCATTCTAGCCTACTAAGCTCATCAATGGTATTAAAACAAATAAGGAAGATGGAGTCATAAACTTTCAATGTCTGCTTTCAAAAAGAGACCATCAACTTTCACAAACACAAAATGAGTTCTTGAACTATTTACTATCTTTGAACAGGACTGTATTTTTAATTTGAAAATACAAAATGTCATTCTCAAACATAAAAAGAAGGAAAAAATCTTAAAAATTATAGTGTTTGACTCAACATGAGTGTCATAATTCAATCCTCATCTTTCAAGACTTCAAAACCAGATGTAAAACTGCCGTCAAATCTCAATTTTTTATCAAAGATTTAATTTGACTTTCGTCATGCTTGTGAGTTTGAATAAAACAAGGCATGACTCGTTATTAAAATCTCTAAATAACGGAATTTATTCTCTGAAGAAATTCTTTTAGGAAACTTAAATGATGGGTACTAATTTAATATTAAAGCGTGGGTTCAGAACATCAGGAATTGTTGATTCATAATGGATTGAGCAAGTAAAATAGCGGTATCATGGCTGTGGGCATCATCCCATTATTGCCCTGTCAAACATTACTCAAGTTCTTCATTCAACCAAATATAATCCTATCGGACATGAAATCCTTTGACAGAATATGTTAGAAATAAAAAAGACACGTGTCATCAACATATAAAATTGAGATTAACTCTGTCTGTCCAGTGTTGTTAAAACACAAAAATCTTCAAGTAGCAATTTTTTCCCATAGCAACTTGGAATTCAATAAATTCAATCTTGTTTGACAGAGCTCAAATAAGACTGAATTGGCTAAATTTCTAGTTGATAATAGAAAACATTTGCAGCTTGAAAATTTGATATTTTGCCTTTTGTGTGTGGAGGGGATGGGGGGGGGGAAGTATCGGGGTTTATAGACACTATTTTGACAGCCAGGGTCACCTCATGTTGGAAGCTTGAGTACCCGGAGAGAACCATGGGCAATGGCGAGCAACTGTCAGTCTTCCAAACATACTAACTCCGCAGAAGCAGGGTTAGCAATGGCTGAAGAGAAGTGGACCACTGATGTGCAGTATGCCTTAGTACACAACACCACCGTGGCCCCACTTGTACAATTGGTATTGAGTGTCTTGCCCAAGGACACTATGCAGTTGCTGCAGGTGGGACTCGAACAGAGGTCCCCTTGGCTTGCAGCCTGCATCTGTACCTACTGAGGTAAAATGAGCTAATGCAAGAGTGAAAAAATATAACATTGAAACCACAGTTTCTGATCTTCTAACTCTTACCTGCGGAGCATTTTAAAGATATTTTTCACCAAACCTAGTCAAAGCAGCCAAGACTAGATTTGATGAAAAATTCATTTAAATTTAACTGAAGAAATCATTGGTAACAAAATCAATTCCATTTATGGAGAAAAATTTGATTGCATGTGCCGACCTGAGTCACATTTAAATTTATTTTCTGAAATATGGGGCTCAGTAGTAGTCATTTAGCAACTTCTTATTTAATTAACACGTACCAAACTCCTAATTGGTCATGCTGGGCTTCCAACTGTCCGAATTGGGTACATATTACCACAGCTATCCTTTTGTATAGCTGACTGTGTGACATAAGTCCAAGTATCAAGTTTATTTTATTTACTGGTGTTTAGGTGACATATTTCTGCACAATGGCGAATCATGACTGCAACGTGGAGATAAAGTAAAGATTAGTCAATCATTTCTATCCATGTTGCCCATTTTGGAGGACTGCCACCCCAAGCATTGGTGACTGGGTCCTAATTTACCAGTAAAACAGAGCTTGTTTACCACAGTAAACAAGTACTGCTTCACTTCCTGAGGCTCCCATGGGCCCATGCATCAAATCAAGTTTTGTAAGGAAGTATATGATTAACCCTTTACCTAACATGAAAAGCAGATGACACTTGCAAACAAAATTCTTGAATAACTAATTTTTTTCATTTTTTGTCTCAAAAACATAAGTTATGACACCTCATTGGAACGAGCTTGACAAGCTCATTCCAAAGAGGGGTCATAACTTATGTTTTTGAAACAAAAAAAAATGAAGAAAAAAATCCTGCAAAAGGATCGCAGATCCACAAGTCGAGTTTTGACATTAAATTTTGTGAAAAATCAGAAAAGCAAGTTATTTGTCGCAACAGCAACTTTTGCCAACAGTGATAACAACATGCCCCCACTCTTAAAAAACCATTGCCCTATTCTCACTCTATACCAGAACACTCAAAACCAATTTGTCGAAAAACAAATCTGTTTATAGTAACAGTGAGCTTGGTTGTGGGGCAACAGACCCAAAATCAATAGGTATCTCCTTTCCTATGGAGTAACCTCAGGTGTAAATTTAGTGATGGTGCGGCAAATAGAACTAAAGTTATTGCCCTGAAACCAATTTGTTGGAAGAAAATTCTATTTATAGTAACAGTGAACTTGACCTTGGGGCATCAGACCCCAAAGTCAATAAGTGTCTTCCTTTCCTATGGAGTAACCTCTGGTGTAAATTTGGTGAATGTGCGACAAATAGAACTAAAGTTATTGTCCGGAAACCAATTTGTTGAAAAAAATTCTATTTATAGTAAGTGGCCTTGACCTTGAGGCTTCAGACCCCAAAGTCAATAGGTGTCTTCCTTTCCTGTGGAGTAACCTCTGATGTAAATTTGGTGAAGGTACGACAAATAGAACTAAAGTTATTGCCCGGAAACAAATTTTTTGAAAAATAACAATGACCTTGACCTTAGGGCTCTCGCCTCTGAAATCGATAGGTGTCTTCACTTCCTATAGGGTAACCTGTGGTATAAGTTTGGTGAAGATAGATGGAATAGAACTAAAGTTATTGCCCGGAAACCAATTTGTCACAAAGTATTCTATTTATAGTAACAGTGACCTTGACCTTGGAGTCCCAGACTCCGAAATCAATAGGTGTCTTCCCTTCCTATAGGATAACCTCTGGTATAAGTTTGGTAAAGGTGCATCAAATAGAACTAAAGTTATTGCCTGGAAACCAATTTGTCATAAAATATTCTATTTATAGTAACAGTGACCTTGACCTTGGAGTCCCAGACTCCGAAATCAATAGGTGTCTTCCCTTCCTATAGGGTAACCTCTGTTATAAGTTTGGTAAAGGTGCGTTAAATAGAACTAAAGTTATTGCCCGGAAACCTATTTGTCACAAAATATTCTATTTATAGTAACAGTGACCTTGACCTTGGGGCACGAGACTCTGAAATCGATAGGTGTCTTCCTTTTCTATAGGGTAACCTCTGGTATAATTTTGGTAAAGGTGCATCAAATAGAACTAAAGTTATTGCCTGGAAACCAATTGTTTACACCCGCACGCCACTTCATCAAACTATAAGTCGAGTTTGACTTCATCAAAACTCGACTAATAATGAAAATTAATTGGCGATTTTTGTGATAAGCACTCGCCAGTTTTGGCTGTTACGGTAGGTAATGGCCGTTTTGGCCATTATGTTGGGTAAAGGGTTAAAAGCAAGAGCATATGGATATCTAAGACTCCAATCCAGATAAAAATTCCCAACTTGAAAAAAGAAAAAAGTATTGGGGGAAGGAGAGTGCCTGAATTACCCCCCCCCCCCCCCCCCTCCCAAAAAAAAAAAAAAAAAAAAAAAAAAAATCTCCAATGTGTCCACTTTTAGAGAACTCACATCCCAGGATTTACCAGGGCCTATTAAAGTCTATCTCAAAAATAAAGCATGACTCCACTTCTTGGGAGTTTTTGACTGGGATGTTTGGTTCCCGATGATAGTTCATTGGGGTTTATAGTCACTTTCAGCATCTATGGCAACAATATTACTGTAACCTCAGTATAAATTCAAGTTTAGCCAATTGTATCTATTATGATACCGAGTTTAAAGAACTTTAGCACAAAGGAGTTAGTTACTGCATCATAATACACCAGGAAAGCAAAACTTGTCTTATACCTGGAATGCAGTACTTGTCTATCACAGAAAACTAGCACTGCATCACTTCCAGGTATGCCAAAGGGAATCAAGTAGCAACAGAAATTCACCCAAAACATCCTGAGAATATCGCTTATAATATTTTATGAGTAAACAAGAAAAATTAATTTTAAAGAGCCAAATACTGGCGAAACAGCAGTCACATCAGGTAATTTCACACAAGAAAAATTCTGCATTCACTGGTAAAATTTAATAACTGTTCACTTCAAAGAAATGATGACTCATTTAATTACAGATAACAGAATAAAACGACATATTAAAAATTTCAAATTATAATTCTTTCCAGAAACAATTAGATCACAATCTGCTGTTCCATTGTCAATGACATATTTTCTTCCTAAGCTCCCTAAAGAGTTATGTGATTGCATTTTCCACATAGAGAGATTTCAATAATCATACTAAGGTCTTTTATGAGCAGAAAAACACAAATAACGCTTTATCCAATGTAATGGTCAGAGCCTGTCGGCACTATTCACAATAATCAGCATTCAGTTTTCATTATTTCATTTTTTTGTTTCAAAAACATAGCTTATGACCCCTCATTTAAATGAGCTCATTCAAATGCAGGGTCATAAGCTATGTTTTTGATGCAAAAAATCTCAAGAGCCTGTAATCGCTCACCTGGCAGAACTACATATCCCTCAGTTATTGTAATCAAAATCAAAGAATGCAGCTGGCTGCCATGCTACTTCATCTGTGCGAAATTGAATGATGATTGTTTTCAGAGGACTTTCCATACATTATTTGTGCCAAGTTTGGTTCACAATGGCCAAGTAGTTTCAGATAAGAGGATAAAAATGTGATTTCCCATAGGTTTCCATGGTAAATATGAGCTGCAATTGCAGCCATGTTTACAACACGATCAACATTACATGAGGATCATTGGTTGAAGGTGTCTGAGTCATCAATCATGTGACGCTTCAAAACATTTGGTCATGTAGTTTCAGATGAGAAGATTTTTCAAAATCGACCAATCAGATGCAAAGAATGCCTCTGGAGGCCACGTTTTTCATCCATCAGGAACAAAATGAGGAACAGTTGTAGAGAAACTCTCATAGACCATTCCTGCCAAGTTCACATTGGCTCAGTAGTTCCAGAGAACAAGATGAAAATGTGATTTCCCTAGTGTTTGTTTCTATATTAACTATAAACTGCAATTGTGGGGCCATGTCTGCAACCCAATCAACATTAAATGAGGATCGTTAGTAGAGGGTGTCCCAGTCATCAATCAGGTGAAGTTTCAAAACATTTGGCCTTGTAGTTTCAGAGAAGATTTTTGAAACTCCATCAACCAGAATTAAAGAATGTTTCTCATTCGACGGGAACAAAATGAGGATCATTTGCAGAGGAACTCCAGTAGACCATTCCTGCCAAGTTTGGTTCACATCGGGTCAGCAGTTCCAGAGAAGAAGATGAGAATGTGAAAAGTTTATGGACAACGATGGATGCCAAGTGATGGCAATAGCTAAAAAAATTAGTTATTCAAGAATTTTGTTTGAAAGTGTTGTCTGCCTTTCGTGTTAGGTAAACCCATTACACAACAGAACTAGATGACTGAAAAACCCAAATTTCTTTTTGATTTTTTGATTCCAAAACAGTGTATAGGCCTTTAGATTCACCTACGTTGGGCACAAAGCACACACACACCCAATGAACACAGCCTGGTGGGAAAAAAGCCAGCACACTTTCATCTTTTCAGCATCATTTTCAGATACTTTCCTCTTTTTTTTCACTTAGAAATGTAATTTACACTGTCTTTGTTATGGGTTTCCCAAATGTTTTTGGACTTCTCGCATGAGCTAATATTTACTCACACGGAGCTTGCCCAATAACAGCAATCTGCACTGACAGTTTTGTGTATATGTAACTATGGGCAAAACAACGCAAAACAAGCCAAAATGTTTTTAAACTCAGCATAATATGGGCACAATTATTTGGGCACTGTGTTTACCGTAGCTAAATTTGGATAATTTAAAGGTCTGGCCTGTGACCTCTCATTGCAACAAGCTCAAAGAGTTTGTTCCAATGAGGGACTATAAGTCATGTTTAAGAAGCAATGACAGAAAAAATATGGAAATTTTAAATGGAGAATTCTGTGAATCGGGCTGGGGAGGGGACTGAATTTACTGATAGATTATGTAAAGGGTTCTGCATTTATTGGAAGAGTCAGTTTCGATCTGATCAGTATTCTATGCATGAATTAATTAAACTTTTATTTTTCATTATTTTTTAATATTTGCCTCTGGAATATTGCCTATGAACCCTAAGAGGAATGAAGATATTGACTAAAGAACAGGAATCTTCAGATTATTTACAAAAATTATGAAATAATGTTACATAAAGAGTTAACACATTTCTGAAGGAGTTTAACTATGATAGTTTCTTTTCTTGGTAACTGGGAAATGGCCAAGGATGTGCCCACACTGGGCATCCCCAGGCAGTATCAAATGGAACGAACATTAACGCTTATTTAAAAGATTCTGCCTGGCACATATTTTGGGTGAATGCACTACCAAGATTCCCAAACTAAACTGCAGTTAACTAATTACATTAACCCTTTACCAAACATAGCGGCCAAACCGGCCAGCACTATTCACATTAATTGCCAATGAATTTTCATTATTTTTTCATCTTTTGTCTCAAAAACATAGGCTGTGGCCCCTTTTTAGAATGAGCTCATTGTGCTCATTCCAACGAGGGGTCATAACCTATGTTTTTGAGACACAAAATGCTAAAAATGAGTTATTTCAAGAATTTTGTTTGCAAGTGTTGTCTGCTTTCATGTTAGGTAAAGGGTTAACAACCTGTTTGATAATACCAATCTTTCCTTACTTATCCACAGTTATAATGTGTGATGTTGGCGATTCTTGGGATGTTTATATAATATCCCATTTTGTTGGACTTTTAAAAGAAATGGTGAATGATCTTTCAAGATCGTCAAGGAAGTAGCAATAAAATCTAGACCTGTTCGTAAGCACAATTAATAAAATACCCCCGCACTGTGTGCAGGCCAACCCAAAATAAAGATTGCTATCAAGTCGATTTTTAAAAATATGTTAGCACAGTGTATTAGGTGCTTCATTTTGGTACTCAGAAAAGGAAAGGAAAATAAAGTGTCACCATACAGTGACACAAAAAGATACCCTCACTTATTTAACAATGCAAGCCTGACTATAGGTGATAACTCCATAAAGAGCAATGACCCTGGCAATAAAATCATGACGGCACCTGCATTTCACTATGGGTATACAGCAATTGGACACACTTGCATACCAAATATAAAGTCACTCAACCAAGTATTTTAATAAAAGTTATTCATGACTGAATTTTGGGACAGACGGATGGACAGACAGATGGATGGACTGACAGATGGGCAATGACTCTGGCAATAAAATCTCTAATGACACCTGCATTTCACTATAGGTATACAGCAATAGGATACACTTGCATACCAAATATCAAGTCCCTCAACCACACACTTTACAAGTTATTCATGATTGAATTGCGGGAGGGACAGATGGGCGGATGGATGGATGGACGGATGGGCAATGACTCTGGCAATAAAATCTCGAACAACACCTGCATTTCACTATAGGTATACAGCAATAGAATACACTTGCATACCAAATATCAAGTCACTCCACCAAGTACTTCAGTTATTCAGGATTGAATTTTGGACGGATGGATGGACGGACGGATGGATGGACGGACAGATGGACGGACGGACAGACAGACAGACAATGACTGGCAATAAAATCTCGAACAACACCTTCATTTCACTATAGATATACAGCAATAAGATACACTTGCATACCAAATATCCAGTCACTCAACCAAGTACTTTACAAGTTATTCATGACTGAATTTCATAACGGATGAACAGATGGACAGATTGACTGACAGACGAACCTTGTACTGTGGGTAGACATCAATAAGATAGAGTTGCACATCAAATATGAAGTCATTCCACTGAGTACTCTGCAAGCTATTCATGAATTAATTTCAAGGTGGACAAATTGTAAGTCCATAAAGGGCAATGACCCTGGCAATAAAATCTCAAACGACACCTGCATTTCAATATGGGAATACAGCAAAAGGGTACACTTGCATACCACATATCAAGTCACTCAACCAAGTACCTTACAAGTTATTCATGATTGAATTTTGTGATGGATGAACGGACAAGGTGAATCCTATATACCCCCGCAGGGGGTATAATAATCCCCTTGTGTTTGCCTCTTGCCCAGTAGTTCAGCAATCGGAACGTAGTCACTAGACGGCAACTACGTTCAGATTGTTGATCTAATCTGCCCTCCCTTATTTTAGGATCACTGCCTAGTACTCATTTTAAAAAAGGCACCTCCCCAAATGACTAAATGAATATTTTATGAGAAAATGAACATTTATGGTAACTGGTATGGGAGGGTGGGGGAGGGGGGTTCGAACCCAAGCCAAGTTTCCTTCGGCACCAACGGCAACCATCTAGCGAAACTATATTGTTTTTTTAGTGGAGTTCAAGATCATTTTCAGCATCAACAGCTATAGCACAACAGGTATCAAGTCAAGTATAGTCATTTGTTCAGACTATGTTGTCTACTTGAGAGGACTCTCAGACTTTACTACACAAATGAACAAGCACTGCTTCCTTTTCCAGAGTTCCCACAAGAGCTCTGTAAAACAAGACACAATTTGTCAAATTCATGGTCGAAGTTTTCAGCATGAAATTTTTACATCAGTGTGCAAATGGTTAAGTATATATCCCTGTTAACCCTTTACCCAACGCAGACAATATCAAAATTTATTATTTTAAATATCATTTTTCCAAAAATTTCAACAAAACCATATCATGTGACCCCTCGTTGGAACAAAGCTCATCAAGCTCGTTCCAACGAGGCGTCACATGATATGGTTTTCTTGAAATTTTTTGAAAAATAATATTTTTTCAAATGCTGAATTTGCATATTACGTGGGCGGATGTGACCGATTCATTGGGTAAAGGATCAATACTTGGCAGTTGATGGGTTAACAACACACAGAACAATCAGTGTCAATCATGAGAGAGTACTCCTTACATGCTGCTGGTGGAGATTTCTGCCCAGGATATGATTTCTCTTGCTTCCGAAATAAGTATAATTTGGGCACAATTAATCAAATTTCCCACCTGTAAATTGACTAGATTTTTTCACAAAGACGCATATGTCCTCCTAAAACTAATATCCTGTAGAAATGATGCTTTGGGTGGCATTTTAGTTCCTTGAATTTACACGAAGATGGCCTCAAAGATAAACAAGAGGCTCAAGTGAGCCTGAAACACTCACCTGGCTCAAATTGTCAAAAGAGATGAGTGTATCAGTTAGTGAACAGAAGCAAGAGCAATTTTTGATTTGCTATGACGCAACCAAAGGCTACTTTTTTGACTATTCATTTCTGTTGGTCCTAGGAAAGGTTCCTAGCAAGCTCTGCTCAGTGAAGTATTAAAAAACAATAACCGAACAAAATTTTTGTTTTGTTTTCAACTACTGTGGATCCCTATAGCACCCCCTCACCCCCACCCCTAAAAAAAAAAAAAAAACAAGAAAAAACATGCGACTCGATTTGAACAAACTTGAATTTGACACCCCTAGAGATGTTACATACCAAATATGAAAGGATTCTCACTGGTGGACCTGAAGAAGAAGAATTTTCAAGAAATTTTCTCATATTTGACAAAGTTAAACATTGGGCTTCAATAAAAAGCCCAAATATTAACCCAGGGACTTGATTTGAACAACCTTCAATCTAACCCTCCCAGGGGTGTTGTACACCAAATATCAAAAGAATCTGACTGCTGGGTCTGGAGATGATTTTTAAAGAATATTCCTCATATTGAACAAAGTTACAATTTGGGCTCCCTTAGGGAGCCCAAATATGAACCCAGGGACTTGGCTTGAACAAACCTGAATCTCACTTCCCTTAGGATGCTGTATACCAAATATTAAAAGATTCTGACTGTTGGATCTGGAGAAGAAGATTTTTAAAGAATATCCCTCATATTGCACTAATTTAAACATTTGGGCTCCTGTAGAGTGCCCAAATATGGACCCAGGGGTTAAATTTCAACAACCATGTGAATCAATCTTCCATAGATGTTATATGTGAAATATGAAAGCTTTTGGAGCAGTGGTTGGGGAGAAAAAGATTATTTTATATTTTTCCCATTACCTTCAGGGTTAAATAATGCTGACTCAGCATTTTTTTCAAAGTCCCGAAACTGTACCTTAGGACAAAACCGATAGCAATTTTTTTTCACCATTCCTTTCTATTGGTCCTAAGGAAGCTTCCCACCAAATAAAAAGTTTCAGTGCCATGCAGTTTTGGAGATATGGGTGTTTGATTTTTTTTCTATTTTTAGCTCATGAGGTTCCCACGGGCCGCAGGAAAATTATTTTTGGCATGAATCAAGTACTTAGAACCCAATAATACCTAATAGCAAATTTGGTTCAAATCGGCCCCTCGGTTCGGAAAATAGAAATTTTGGGCGGGGCACAAAATAGGGATCCTCCCATAGCGAGCCCAAATATTGACAGAGAAAATTTCTTTGAACAAATTTGAATCTTGAGTACCAAAGGAGCTTACATACCAAATATCACAGCATTCTGACTGGTGGTTCATAAGAAGATTTCAGGAGAAATTGATGCTTTTGGGGCATCACTCCCAACCCAGTGGGGGCACCAAGTTCATTTTAACAAACTGGAAAGAGGATACCTCCAATATACTGTATGTCAAATTTGTTTAGGTTTGGGCTAGTGGTTTTGAAGGAGAAGACCGAGTTGCGAAAGTTTATGGACGACGGACGCCAAGTGATGGCAAAAGCTCACACTGACTTTCAGTCAGGTGAGCTAAAAAAGGAAAAATCACACCCCTGCAGTGAGCTCAATTGGGTTCAGCCAAACAAGACTGAACTTGTTAAATTCGATCTATCTGGAAAATCTGTAGCTTGATATATGGACGTAAGAGAGTTGTTAATATTTTGGGGGGAAAAAATTAAATTTTTAGTTGGTGAATAATTTTGCGTGTGTCATCTGCTAGTAGTGTTGTATCTGGAGTTAAATATTCTTCAAACACAAAAAGAACTGCTAACCTTCTTCTACATATGGACCAAATCCACCCAGAACTATGCACAAAACTTGTAATTCAAATTTTGTTTTACAATTTTTGTTTCCAAAACATAGCTTGACACCTCTCTGGAATAAGCTCCTTCTAATGAGAGGTCATAAACTCTGCTTTGGAAGTAAAAATCAGATATTTTGATTTACTAAAGAATAAATATAATAAGAGTTGTCTTTCTTGTTGTAAGATGCATGAGTTCACTCGTTAAGGCTTGGAGATTTTTATACATTTTTGCTACAATTTGACAGCTTTCGTCCTGTTTTGTTTCTATGTTAGTATTGGTTTCCAAGAGAGGCAGCGAAGACATGTCTAGAAAGTACTGCTAGGATACTTAGAAACTTGCAAGTTCACCAAAAGACTGCATGTTGGGGTGCCTGCTTTGCTGCTGGAAAAGGTGATCAAAAGTCAGAATTAGGACCTTAGGGGTTAAAAAACTAAATGAAGGGAGAGTTAATGCTGGAAACCCTATCACCCATGAGTCATTTTTAACGGCTTGCATGCTGCAGGCAGATATTTCTGCCCAGGACATATTTCTCCTGCCACTAGAAGAAGTATAAAGTGGACATTTTGAACAAAATGTTCCTCTGTAAATTTGATCAACTTTTTGAGAAAAGATTGAGATAAATTTCTCAAAAATTTTCATCAAATCTAGGCATGGCTGCTTTAAAGCAGCCATGACTAGATTTGATAAAAATATTTTTAAAAATACTCAGCAGGTAACGAGTTAAAAACCTTCTAACATAATGTGACAGAGAAGATGCATGCACAATATCCCTAAAGATTTCTGTCATCTGTACATTCTGTTATTGACAAATGCCACTTCTAATTGCTTAAGAAGTTCACACTCATCTTCAATGTAATGGCTGTCAGTTGTTTTATCCTTGGCTAGTATTAAGGCACTTCTTTCATAAATTATTCAACTTATGCATCTGAACACAATGTCAGTATGACATACTGCAGGGAATACGCTGCTGAATTTTAATCTCTATACTTAAAGTCCCTTCACCCCAATGTTGTATATCTTAGTCAAATACAAATGTATAGCATCTGTGCCAAAGTTTCTAGGTGTACTGTGCCATAGTTTCTAGGTGTACATATCAAAATCAATAAACCTCGATAATAAAGTGGTCATGAAAGTAAAAACTTTACCTCTTTTCTTAACTCCTTCTCAAAACAAGTTTCAGATCATCTTACCCTCAATAAAACACATGGGCAAAGACACTGGCGGATGTAGGGGATATTTTTTTAGATCTGTTGAGGTCAACTAGGACCTTTATATTGAAGAGCTGGTTCCACTTACACCCATATTTATAATGTTTTATTAACCAATGCTGTTAAAATACTTGAAAATACAATGCTTCAATAAACTAGTCCTTAATCCTGAATGCACATAAGGGCATACTGCACGTCGATGGTGCACTTGTCTTCAACCAATGCTAACCCTGCTTGTGGAGAGCTAGTATGTTGGGGAGTCTGGTTGTTGCTCGCCATTGCTTAGTGGTGCTCTCCAGTTTGATTCAAAATGCATATTCAAGTCAAATCAGAGAGCAGTATATTTTGAATGAGGTTAAAGAAGGCAATGCCAAAACTCTTACATTTTTTTAACTATAATCCAGACTGACTGATAGATATTCCAACTACAGTACGTGGAGAGTGGATTGTAACAAAATCACCCACAGAGTGGAGTTATCACCCAAACTATAGCTTTCAAATTCTATTCATATGGACAAAAAACACAAGAAATGTTTCAGCCACTGCACCTCTGGGTTCAACCTGGAGGTCCACTGACTGGAACTTTTCTTGTACTTGTTATGCTTTGCAACAAATTTGCAATTACTGCTTGTGTGGAATCTCCACTCTGTGAGTGATTTGGTGATAATACACTCTACACGTACTGTACATCAGGGCATGCCTTCAAGGAAGGCATGCTTGATGATGTAATTGGAATATTTAATCATTTGCGACTTGCGCCATCATAGTGGAAACAAACCAGCTATACACCCCCTATTAACCTACGGATCCAATTTGAAACAAGAGCGCATGTATCGCTGAAGCAATACAATGTCCCCTACCAGACTAATGAGCATTAATAATTATACAAATGTTATAACCTAGATGTGATCAGCATGAATTCCATTGAAGCATTTCCCCAAAAAGTCCAGAAAACTGACATTTTGGCGCTTTTCCATATTTCCAAGGGCGATAACTCACACAAGAATAATGCAATCAGCATGAAACTCAAACTTGATCTGTAAGTCATCGTTCTATAGCAGGTTACCAAGAATAAAATCATTCGGTTGAAGCATTTCCCAAAAAAGTCTGGAAAACGAAAGTATGACTGACGGATGGACATATTGCAAATGAAACTTGATCTGTAAGTCATCGTTCTATAGTAGGTTACCAAAAATGAAATCATTCCGTTGAAGCGTTTCCAAAAAAAGTCCAGAAAACTGATATTTTTGCGCTTTTCCATATTTCCAAGGGCCATAACTCACACAAGAGTAATGCAATCAGCATGAAACTCAAACTTGATCTGTAAGTCATCGTTCTATAGTAGTTTACCAAAAATGAAATCATTCCGTTGAAGCGTTTCCTAAAAAACTCCGGAAAACTGATATTTTGGTGCTTTTCCATATTTCCAAGGGCCGTAACTCACACAAGAATAATGCAATCAGCATGAAACTCAAACTTGATCTGTAAGTCATCGTTCTATAGTAGTTTACCAAAAATGAAATCATTCCGTTGAAGCGTTTCCAAAAAAACTCCAGAAAACTAAAGTGTGCCTGACAGACTGACAGACATACAGACTGACGGATGGACAGAGTGCAAACCTATAGTCCAACCCCCTAGAGATGTTGTATACCAAATATGAAAGCATTCGGACTAGTGGATCTGAAGAAGATTTTTGAAGTAATTCCCTCATATTGTACTACCGTTAAATTTCAGGTTCCCACATGGAACCCAGATATTAACTCAGGCACTCGAATTGAACAAACTTCAATCTGACCCACTAGAGATGTTGTATACCAAATATGAAAGCATTCCGACTGGTGGATCTGAAGAAGATTTTGAAAGAAATTTCCTCATGTTGCAATAAGTTAAAATTTGGGCTACAATAGCAAGCCCAAATATATACCAGGGATCTGATTTGAACAAACTTGAATCTGAATATCATCATTGGTTCTGGAGAAAAGATTTGAAATTTTTTTTTGGCAAATATGCAGACTCAGCATTTTTTTGATGCCCTCTTCAGAATACTCTAATATAACCGATGGCAATTCTTTTTTACCATTCAATTCTACTGGTCCTAAGGATGCTTCATACCAAAATAACAGCTCTCTGTTCTGTGTGGTTTGGGAAATATGGGCATTTGAAAATATTTCTATTTTTAGCTGCATTCCCATGGGGATGCAGGAATTTTTTTTTGCATGAGTCAAGTACTTATGACTCAATAATACCACATACCAAATTTGGTTCAAATCGGACCATCGGTTCAGAAAATAGAAATTTTGAGTGGCACCAAAAATCTTACCCCTCCCATTACAAAGCCAATTACTGCTTCACGAACTTCGTTTGAACAAACTTGATTCTACACCTAAAAAAGGAAGCTCCATAACAAATATCAAGTCATTGTACACACTGGTTCATGAGAACATTTTAAAAACATTTTGGAGCATTTTCCTCCACTCCCTCCCTATGGGACTGGGCATGTTGACTTGAACAAAAATGCAATGCCCCTTCGGGACCATCACTCAAACAAACTTTCACTTGAATTGGCCCAGTGGTTTTGGAGGAGAAGACCAAAACATGGTGTTGACGGACGCCAGGCAGAGAGCGATGAGATTAGCTCAGCTTGACTTTGTAAAGATCAGCTAAAAATATCATCTACAAATATGATGTCCAAAATGTATGGCCTAAAAAGTCAAGCCCAAAATGTTTGTGGGCCAAAACATCGGTTCAGCACTAAAATGGTTAAACTGAGTACTTACCAATAACATAATCTTTACTCCATACACCCAGTCCATCTTTTGTTCTTGCTGCGATTCTGATTGTATAAGTTTCATCTTTATTGAGACCAACAATCATTGTATTATGTTCAGTTCCATTTATTGACTTACTGCAGTTCAACCTATTGTTATTGTCAGAGCAAAATATCTGAAAAAAAACAAAGGAAAATCAGCAAAGATTAGTAGAAAGCTTAAGAAAATGGATAAAATATCTTTCTTTCTTGTTTTCTCATGGAATGAATCTGTGTCATAATCAATTTTCATGAAATCTGATTACAAGCATTTGTAACTTAAGACTGCAATTATGCTGGAAAAAATCAAAATTCCCAAAAGGAACTTGAAGGATAAAAGAAATCTTAAGTGTTTTTTTTAAAAATATGTTTAGAAAAGGAAATGATTCAGGGGACATATGATGGGACATCTTCCATGCCACTAGCACTTTTATATTGAAGGTCAAAAGCTTGGTCGTCTTGGTCGGTCTCTGTCAAAAATATTAGCTATGTGTGAATAATTAACCATTTACCTAATGAATCAGCCGCATCTACCCACGTAGTACAAAAAATCTAAATTTTATAGTAAATTTCCTTTCTTATTATACCTACCACAATTGTTTACTACAGGCTTGCACTACAGTGGAAGTCCCTAACTCGGATAAAATACTCTCTATTTTTGTCTTTCCCAAGCAAGTTGGGAAAGAAAAGTGGTGCAAAAGCACCAATAAAAATAAGCCAAAACTGGGTCGAGTGCAACCGGCGCAGACCCAGTACGGGACGCTCTCTCCCAAGTACAACTCCACAACTTCCGTTGCCAGTGCGCATATACCGTCTCTAAAGACTCATTCTTTTTGAATCCGTAAACGTTAGAGTTATGTGATCAGCGGGGAGGAAAGATTCTTTACCCGTAAAGAAGACGGGAGGGCCTCCATGTAAACAATTGTGGTAGGTATAATAAGAAAGGAAATTTACTATAAAATTTAGATTTCTTATCAACCTACTCACAATTGTTTACTACAGGCTGAATAGACAAAAGGCTGGAGGGAATCGCATAACCAACCCCCACATAACCCTAGTGCACTGGAACTGTGAAGTAGATGGAAGAGGTCCCGAGGCTTATCAACCATAATGTCGCAATCATTGGTAAAGGACAATGAAAAGAGACATATGAGCCTGTGTGACACACAGACAGAAAAAGGGCAGTAACAGCACAAGGCTGAAAACTGACCTTCAAGAAGCCTAATGGCTATGGCAGACAACAGCCTGAGCAGAAGAAAGAGGACCCAGGGCAAAAAGGTCCTCCGACTGCTCCTGCAACTGGCGTAAATAAAAGGTGGAGAAAGTAGAAGCATTTCTCCAGTAGGCTGCCTGCATAACATCCGACAACTTGACGGAGTTAGAATAAGCCCAAGAGGTAGACAGTGCCCGCACCTCGTGGGCAGAAATACGATTGGTAATACAATCGCCAGCTGCTAAACGACTATAAGCAGTACGAATAGCAAGACAAATCCATCGAGAAATGGATTGAGGAGAGATCTTCTGTCGACCCGGAATGAGAGACAGAAAAAAAACGTTTTCTGCCTTTCCGTATGAAGCGTGTCCGATCAAGATAAATGCGAATAGCACGGACCGGACAGAGCAAAGGGCGAGTACCCTCAACAGAGGGAAGAGCCCTGACACAGATAGGAGGAGGAGTAGTATCTGGTAACTGATTCTTAGCCAAAAAGGAGCAATCAGTGGTAAAAGTAACACTGTTGGGAGAGCTCCTAAAAAAGGCCGGGTCAACCGAGAGGGCGTGAAGCTCACTAACCCGTCTGGCCAAAGCAAATGCCATCAGAAAAGCCGTCTTATATGTGAGAAATTGCATATCCACCTGGGATAAAGGTTCGAACGGCGCCCCCCCCCCCCCCCCCCCCCACCCCCAAGCAAAGCAGCACCCACGAAAGATTCCATCGTGGAGTAAGCTGCAAAGTCCGAGGCCTTTTCAAAGAAAAGTGCCGAACAAGCTTGGAGAGGTAAGGATTAGTGCCGATACGACGCTTCCCCACATAAGAAAAAGTCTCTGAAAGCATAGACCTGTAACCCTTGATGGTAACAGGCTGGAGACCCTGAGAATCAAACAGATATACCAGAAACTCCGCAATCTGTGAAATCGAAGGATTGGCATAATCAACAGAGTGATCAGCACACCATCGACAGAAGACCTTCCATTTAGCTGCATAAGCTAAACCAGTGGAGTGCCTCTTTGAAGAAGAAATGCACTCCACTGCTCGTCTCGAAAAACCTCTACGGAGGAGACAGGACCTGACAAAAGATATGCGTGAAGGCACAATGAAGTCGGGTCGACGTGAAAACTCCTTGGGCGACCTTGACAAAGAAGGTCGCGACGTAGCGGGAGACGTGCCGGAACCGCCGCCATCAGCGAGCGGAGCTGATTGATCCACACCCGCTGAGGCGACAGGGGAGCGATCAGAATGATTCGACAACTGCAGGTTCGAATTTTGGCGAGAACCTGAGGAAGAATCGGAACCGGCGGGAAGGCGTAGCCGACTAGACCGTTCCAATCGAGTGACAGAGCGTCCACGGCAAAAGCCAGAGGATCTGGACACGGGGACACGAAAGTGTCCACCTGATGGTTCCAACGAGTTGCAAAGAGGTCGATGTGGGGACGTCCCCAGAGATCGCAAAGCGACTGGAACACTGCCCTGTGAAGCATCCACTCGGTGGAAATAACCCTGCCCTGTCGGGACAGGGAGTCGGCTAGGACGTTCAGACGACCGGGAATGTGACGAACAACCACTCCGGCGTGAACATCCTGAGCGAGCAGTAAAAGATCCCAAGCTAACTCGTACATCGGAAGCGAGTGCGTGCCGCCCTGGTTCCGAATGTAAGCAACCACTGTCGAATTGTCGGATAGTAGAAGGACCTTGCGATTCGACAGGTGAGGGATCCACTGCCTGAAACTCAGAAGAAGAGCAAGAAGCTCCTTCTGGTTGATGTGTAGAGCTGCTTGATCCTGGTCCCACATCCCGTGTAGGGAAAGACCGAGAGGATCCAACGTCGCACCCCATCTGAGATCGCTGGCATCTGCCGTCAGAACGCGATCGGACGTGGGTAAGTCCAGTGGAACACCCTGCGTAATCCACTGAACATCTGTCCAGGGAAGAAGGTGAGGATACAGAGAGTCCGGAAACGGAAGCACCTGATCCAGAGAATCTACATTCGGTCTCCAACGACTGAGCAGAAAGTGTTGGAGAGGTCTGACACGCAGCCGACCTAAAGGAATGAGATCCGTCACCGAACCGCAGAGACCGATCAGCCGGAGAAAACTCCGAGCGGTCGCGGACCTGGACTGGGACAGAGTCAGAGCAAAAGCTGAGAGAATCACAGCCTTGGCCTGGGGAACAGCCACCAAATTGAATTTGGTTTGGAAAGACATCCCCAGATGACAAAACGACTGAGAAGGGACCAGGTCCGACTTCTCCTCGTTGACTCTGAATCCTAGAGACGTGAGCAAGCTCAACAGAGTGGCGACATCCGATTCCAGTAAGGCAGCATTGGAATGCCTCTGGAGGATATCGTCCAGATATGCCGAAGTAGTCACCCTGGACTGTGTGCGATGGAACGCTATCACATGCGACATCAGTCTGGTGAACGCCCAAGGAGCCAGGTTGAGGCCGAAAGGCATGGCCTTGAACTGGTAAACTCGCCCCAGAAAAGCGAACCTGAGATACTTCCGTGACGCCCGATGCATCGGAACGTGGAAGTAAGCGTCTCGCAGGTCGATGCTGGCTGCGAAATCTCCCTGGTGAATGGATTGGCGGACCGACCTGAAAGTCTCCATGCTGAACTTGGGAGCAATGATAGACTGGTTCAGGATACTCAGATCGATAACCGGTCGGAGTCGGCCGTCCTTCTTCGGCACCAAGAACATGCGGGAATAGAAACCCACTGACTGAACGTTCTTGACGACCTCGATCGCCCCCTTTGCCAGGAGATTGGCAATCTCCGTGGACAAAAGTTCCCGACGTAAAACGTCTGAAGGAACTGTGGTTGGAAGAGGCACCCTTGACAGAGTGGGGTGCCGTCGGAAGGATATGCGCAGCCCGGACCGAACAACATCTAACACCCATGGATCGGATGTGATGGTGGTCCAATGGTCTGCGAACTCTGCTATTCTTCCTCCAACCTGGGACGAGTCGAGGTGAGGACCTTCATTTCGAGCCCCGACGAGGCCCGCGAGAGGAGAAACCACCTCCTCTGCTAAATGAAGAATCCTGAGACTTCCCTCGATTCTGCCGACCCCTACCTTTACCCCGTGAGTAAGAAGTAGAGGCGGCGGCAGAAGGACCAGCCTTTTGCTTCACAGAGGAAGCAGAAGGGTACTTGTTAGGCTTGGAATGGCCCTTGCCTCCCCGAGAAGGCTGATCAAGCTGACGAAACAGCAGCTGATCTTTGGAATGACGTAGGACGTCATCCCGGACCATTGACACGGAACCATGGAAAAGTTGCGGACCTGCCAAAGAAGCACGCTGCTCCTCGGGAAGGGATCGTCCTGTGTCCAGCACAGCGTCCCTTCGAACTAATTCCAAATTGGCCGTGTTACAGGCATGCGTGTGAGTAAGGTGCATAAGCGCCTTGGACAGCACACGCAAAGGAGCCTGTACCTCGTCAAACTTATCTGGAGGCAGATAAGCAGCCAAAGCTGAGACGACGTGATCTGAGAGAGAAAGCATGCCAAGCATCTCTCTAGATAAGCCCAACGTGGACTCCAGAGTCGTCATTGGAATGACGGCAGACTTGGGCTTGGAAAGCCCGAGGGAAGTGGAGTCCTGATCCAGAACCGTCAAAGCCTGGCAGACTGACGGATTGGCGGAATCGTAGGAACGATAACGCACAGGAGGCAAAAAGGTGTCAACCCTGGTGAAGAACGAAGTCTTCAAAGCCTTGGAATTCAGCTTGGCATCCAATGCTGAAAAAGCCTCAACCACCCGTACCGACTGGCACGGTCAAAGGCGCCCAGAAGCAGGTTGCTCCATAGGCTGTTGGCGTGCGACCGATGATCGCGGCCAGGCTGACACTGTCGGCTGGTTAGCAGGTTTGAGCTCAGGCAGAAACCCAAACACAAAGTCAAGAGCCGCCCCCAAGTCCGAAGACTGCTGGCCCTCGACCTCAAGCATGTCGGACTCCTCCCCAGAGTCGGAGGACACATAGCCCATCGTGGGCAAACCAGCCGATGCCTCCCATGGTGTCGGGACACCAGAGGAATCGGAAACCGGCCTGTTTCTAATCCCGGGAGGCGGAGCCAAAGGAGGCGCCTGGAAACCACCCATAGCCTCGCTGGAAGCAACAGGAAGGCTCTTAGAAAGAACCTGAGTGAGTAAGGAGAGGGCCTCCCTAAGCTCACTGCCTGTACCGACCGGTTCGACAGGGGAGCGAACCGGCAAAGTGGCTTCACCTCTGACCCTCTTAACCAGCGAAGGGTCACGATCCTCCAAAACACCCGACGCGGGACGACGGGCGGCAGCCGAAACATCTGAAGGCAGACGTATATAGGGGTACGATGCACCCCGAGGATCAATACTGCGAGAACTCATGAGAGTCACCGCGGACCTCTGCGGGGCAGAAGGTCCAGGCTGCACAAAAGGCGTTGGTCCCCCAAAACTGGTCGTGTGACCAGAGTGAGTAGACGGAAACGTCACGGAGTTCATAGTGTTTCCACTACGAACATCCGAATCCAAAGACACAACTGTGGTGCTCGACGGCGAAGAGACCACAGCGATGGGCTCGGCCGGCAGCCCCTTCCGACTTCGCCGAGTTGAAGTCAGGGAAGGCTGAGGCCGATATCCCACGTCTACAGTATCGGACAGTCCTGCAGTCCCCTGCAGCGAAAAGCCGAGGCCGGCTGAAACAGATAACGAAGCAGACGGGCCAGCAGCAGTAGTAGATACGTCGAGAGTCGTTGAGGCTGGTGAAATAGTGGAGAGAGCACACCGGCTCGGCTCCGAAGGAGGAGTCACAACCCTAGTGACAGCCTCAGATGTCGACTGGAGGGGGACCGTAGTCCCGGAACCAGGCATCTCTACACCAGAACACTCAACGGCTCCCGCAGTATCCACCACAGGAAAAGACTGCACATCCCTCACGGAGGAGGAATAACTCTCACCAGACAAAGTCGACTCGGGAGGCCCCGAACGACCACGTTCTCCTTTCCCGCGGGAGCGGGAGGCACGGCCACGAGAACGAACGACACGGTTTACTGACGCCCAGAAGGTGGAAGACCATGTTCCACAGACACCACACGGCCGCTCGGCCGAACACCCATTACAGGAGGAACAAGACAAATGTACATCGTCCACATGCTTTGGCAGCAGACATTGCCCAAAGGGAATTGTCCTGGGCATGACAGAGGTGAGAGGAGCAGAGAAGTGGAGATGAGAAAACAGAACACCCCCAAAGAAGAGAGAAAGGCGACAGAAACAAAGACCCCAGAAGGTCGACCGGGAACCACCCAACAGGAAGACTACTCTCAAAAGAATGAAGAAACACTGCAGGAGTGGTACCCCGCTGACACCTAACTCTAACACAATTAGAAAATTTTGCAAAAAAAGCATTAACAATAATTGTGAAAAAATCTAAGTCCGAACCGCGTGGCACGCGAAATTCGCGAGCGACTCGAGAGAGAGCAAATAAAAATACATTATGGACATATAATAGAAAAGAGAATATATAAAACACTGTTCCTGAGAATACAAAGGATACACTGTGGTATAATGAATCAGGAATCATCAAACATCGAGCTGGTGGAACACTGATAAGCGTGCAAAAACATCTCGACACGAAGCGGATTTTAAAAAGAATGAGTCTTTAGAGACGGTATATGCGCACTGGCAACGGAAGTCGTGGAGTTGTACTTGGGAGAGAGCGTCCCGTACTGGGTCTGCGCCGGTTGCACTCGACCCAGTTTTGGCTTATTTTTATTGGTGCTTTTGCACCACTTTTCTTTCCCAACTTGCTTGGGAAAGACAAAAATAGAGAGTATTTTATCCGAGTTAGGGACTTCCACTGTAGTGCAAGCCTGTAGTAAACAATTGTGAGTAGGTTGATAAGAAATTCAGCTGTTGAAAAACATTATTTAAAAAGAAATTTCAACAAAACCGTATCATGTGACCCCTCATTGGAACAAGCTCCACGAGCTTGTTCCAATGAGGGGTCACATGAAATGGTTTTGTTGAAATGTTCTAAGAAAAATGAAAAAATAAAATTTAAAGTAACAAATTTTGATATCGTCTGTGTAATTAAAGGGTTAACTAAAATTGGTTATAACATCTGAAAGCCCCCATTCTTGTGGAAGAAAGTAATTTTTAAAACAAATTTCTTTTTTTTTCCAAATAATTGCTTATGCCCTCTTTGAAATAAGCCTGAGATCAATCCACAGAGGCATCGTAAGTTATGCCAGTTTTTTAAAGTTTCTGAAGTAAAACACTTGCAGTCTAGAAGTGTTCTATGTGAAGGAAAAGCAGACAAGGCAACGAACAGTGGATCAATAGCAGGGTTCCCCCAAGTTAAAATCTTTGAAATTCAAGGCCATTCCAGGCCATTTCTCAGCAATTTTCGTGGATTTTCAAGGCCCCCATTTATGAAATTCAAGGCTTTTCAAGGCCGAGGCTGGCAAAGTACCCCAAATTATCAGATAACGACTAGAAACTTTCTCTTATATTTCCCTTTGTTGGTAATTCTAACACTTGACATCATTTCTTGGAAAACTCTTTCTGAAAGCTATCCAAGCAATGATATCACTGATTAGAATTAGTGAGCCTGAGAAACACATTTTCTTGTGTTTATCCAACAACTGCAGTGTAATTACCAGGTGGCACAATAGCTATGTCTCTTGTACATGTACCACTATTCTAACTGAATACTTACTGAATGCAAATGAATTGATGTCATCCTTTCTCCCAATGAGTAAACTACATGTTACATGTAAATGACACATTTCGTAACCCACAATGTCTCCGGAAATGTCATTCGAAAAGCAAAATGTAATTCCGTTGTGGGGAAGTGTACCTTCCAACAAGCTCAGATTAAATCAACTGCATACTATGACTGGTTACTGCCTGTTCCAGTTGAACGGTATTCAGCTAAATGCAGTAAGTGTAGAAAAGTTTTTAATGTTTCATACATGGGCGAATCATCCTTAAAATCGCACATGTTAACATTTGAGGTGAATAAGACAATAACACTTTCATTTGGAAATCCAAACTCGGAATCCACCGTGATGGCGACTGCCTGTGCCAGGACTTTAAGATGACGTTGTGGCAAATTCATCAGACATATATGCTTCGGAAATACTCAAATAGTTCAACTGAACAATCATCCATTTGCAATATTTTCAATATGAATCAATTATCTGCGCTCAGCATTCGAACAGGCAGAATTTACAATAAATCTTCCCATTGGCTTAAATATACACCAATGTGTTCGCCCACATCAATAGCAACCATTTGCAATGCTTGATTCAAAGGATTTCAGTGTCACATCACTGCAAAGTTCTATCAATAATGCACGCATTGGAACTGCCGTAAATACTCCAAAATATGACCAGATTAATAAACAAGCAATTACAATTGCTGTAAATGCTGTAAAATATGTTCGGATTAAATTACGTGTCGCACAATTCTCCGATTTTCCAGGATTTTCAAGGCTCCCATCGGAAATTCCAGGCTTTCAAGGCCTTGAATGACCTTTTGATGAATTCCAGGCTTTTCCAGGTTTTCAAGGCCCCGCGGGAACCCTGAATAGGAAAGGTCTGTAAAAATGCATCAAGTCACAATGTGTGAATACGTTCATAAATACGGATCGAGTGCCAGCACAGAGGGATAAAATGAGAGGCGCAGCCTCAAGCTTTATCCTACACCGATGGCACGAGTGCCATATTTCCAAAAATTTCACACATCGTAGCATTCTGTGGTTATTACATTTCTTATGACTTATGACACAGAATCCATTAATTTAACTAGAGGCTCTAAAGCGCCTGTAATCGCTCACCTGGAACTACATATAAAAAATGTGATTTACCATAGGCTTTCCATGGTAACTATGAGCTGCAATTGTGGCCATGTTTGCAACATTACATCAACATTACATGAGGATCATTGGTAGGTGTCCCAGTCCTCAATCAAGAGAAGTTTCAAAACATCTGACTTTGTAGTTTCAGAGGGGAAGATTTTTGCAAAATCCATCAATACGAATCAGAGAATTGTAGAAGACCTCCTATAAACCATTCCAGTGTGGTTCACGCTGGCTCAGTCGTTCCAGAGAAGAAGATGAAAAATATGATTTTCCATAGGGTTTCTATGGTAACTATAAGCCGCAGTTGTGGCCATGTTTGTAACACGATCAACATTAAATGAGGATCATTGGTAGAGGGTGTCCCAGTCATCATTTATGTAAAGTATCAAAACATTTGGTCTGGCAGTTTCAGAGAAGATTTTTGAAAATCCACCAATCAGAATCAAAGAATGCCTCTGGTGGCCATGTTTTTCGACCCGCGGGAACAAAATGAAGATCATTTGTAGAGGACCTCCCATAAACCATTCCTGCCAGGTTTGGTTCACATCAGCTAAGCAGTTCCAGAGAAGAAGATGAAAATGTGATTTCCCATATGGTTTCTATAGTAACTATAAGCCGCAATTGAAACCATGTTTGCAACCCGATCAACATTAAATGAGGATCCTTGGTAGAGGTGGTCCCAGTCATCAAGCATGCAAAGTTTCAAAATATTTGGCCTTGTAGTTTCAGTCGAGAGGATTTTTCAAAATCCTCCGATCAGAATCAAAGAATGCCTCTGATGGCCATGTTTTCAAACCCATGGGAACAAAATGAGGATCGTTTGTAGAGGACCTAACATAGATTATCCCTGCCAGATTTGGTTCACGTCGGCTCAGAAGTTCCAGAGAAGAAGATGAAAATGTAACTTCTCATAGGGTTTCTATAGTAACTGTAAGACACAATTGCGGCCATGTTTGTATGTAAACTGATCAACATCAAAAGAGGATCGTTGATAGAGTGGGTTCCAATCATCATTCATGTGAAGTTTCAAAACATTTCGCCTAGCAGTTTCAGAGGAGAAGATTTTTGAAAATCCATCAACCAGAATCAAAGAATGACTCTGGAAGCCATGTTTTCATCCGACAGGAACAAAATGAGGATCGTTTGTAGAGGATCACCCATAGACCATTCTTGCCAAGTTTGGTTCACACAGGCTCAGCGGTTACAAAGAAGATGAAAATGTGAGAAGTTTACAGACGCCGCCACGTGATGTGAGAAGCTCACATCGCCTTTTAGGCCAGGTGAGCTAAAAATTCAAACATCACACACCAAAAATTTCAAACTTTAAATATCTTTGTTATTTTTCCAACTGACATTGAACTTCGAATCACATCACAGTTAATGGATACGTCATCAAAAGAAAAGTTTTTTTCCAACATAATAACCCCATTATTAAAAGACACACAGTTATGTTGAGTGCATTTTTTGCCTCACCACTTCCCACACTATAAATTGAGATATAAACCAATATACTAGCTACTGACTGAAACTATTCAAATTGTTGACTTTGCAGCTTCGAAACTGCAGCAATAAACATTTTTAAATGCACCTGGCTAATAGGGCTGATACATGTGCGTAACTTTTTTCACACGTTTTCTTGAACAAAACTTGTTTCAAATCGGATCAACTTCATTCAGTTGTGAAGACATTTGTTTTAAAATGCGGAATGACAATACGAAATGATAATTCAATGCCAAATGGAGTTGATCCACTTGTAAATTGAAGCCTGCACTACTTCTGTTTATATAATAAACAGGGGCATTCTTTTAGAAAAACGTTGCTTTTCACGATGTATCCAGTAACTGTGATCGAACAGAACAATATTCAATATAAAATAATGCGATCATGTTGTGGAACAAATCATTTATTGAGGTTGAACAGCTGAATAACTTTTCAAAGTTCAAAACTTTTTATAAATGGTCATTTTGAATTTTCGCAGGAACCAACCCCAGGGGTATCAGCAATCTAATGCGTGATTCTCATTCTATTGGTCATAGAAGATCCATTCCAGCAGTATTCACCTCGCTGAATACTGCTGGAATGAAGCTACTTTAATCGTCTAATAGATCATTTTTTAAGGCTTTTCAAGGAAGGTTCCGAAATTCAAGGACTTTCCAGATCCTTGGCAAGGGAGTTTTTTTAACTCCATGATTTTAAGGGAATTCAAGGAGCCTCAGTAACCATGTTCCATTTATAGCATGGGACAGATCTGGTCAGTTCATTAGCTCTGCTTGATGAGAGTTTGTCAATGGGATTCAGCTTATAGATGGTGAAGCTACATTGGAACAAGAACCACCAAACAAGACTAAATAAGACTGTAAAACACCATTTATGTGTTTGTGTAAGTTTATTGGCTCTCTTAGGTTTGGCCAACAACAAACTGTTGAAAACATAAACAGTAATGTTATTTATGTCTGTGCTGAGTATTTTGTGTTTTAAAGATAATATTTCCTTCTTCTGATGCTAATTCAAGATGACTTAATGCTTTGAAATTTAAGATTTTCTGTGCTGAAAGACCCAGTATTTACTGAAGACAGGAACTAACAGTTTGAGAAAATGATTCTGTGAAGATCAGAGCAATAACACAGTACATAGATACAACAGGTGTTTAGTTTGGCAAACCGTCTGTAATTCCAGAGGTCACCCATTCTATAACAAAGAGGAACACCCACAATGCATGGCAACAATTACAAAGAGATTATCTAACAAACACCGTTTGTGTTGATCCATTCTAATCATGTTAAAACTTAACTCTCACCCAGTTGAGTAGTTTTGGGAATTTCTAAAATTCAATTCCAGGTGGCTATAAGTAGCAACAGCTTGACTTAACCATATACCTAACTTGAAAAGCAGACGAAACTTGATTGAAAAAAAAATCTTGAACAACTAAAAAGTTCTTTGCCCAGTGCATAGCTTATAACCATTCATTGGAACTAGCAATATGAACTCATTCCAATGAGCTGTCCTCAGCTATATTGTTTAGGCCAAATGGGTGATTTTTGTAAATGGAACATACAAAATGAAAGTGTCAATGACACTGTAGCTCAACTTGACAAACTTGAACTTGGTAAGTTATAAATGAAATGGCAAAATTGAAGATCATTGGTACCAATGTTATATTTTTTTGCCATTGGCAACATTTTTTGACAGAAACCGAAGAAAATCAATAGCTCCCATCTAGAGGCCTCCCCAAACAAGCTTGCCAGGTTTCAAAGCAATCCGATCATAAATGCGCCCGGTAGGGTGTACAAAAGGGAAATATTGTGGTCTGACTAGACTAAATTCTAAGAACGTTGGCAGTGGCAACATTTTTTGACGGAAATGGAAGAAAATCGATAGCTCCCATCTAGAGGTCACCGTAAATAAGCATACCAGGTTTCAAAGCAATCTAATCATAAATGTGCCCTGTAGGGTGAGCCAAAGGGAAATATTGTGGTCTGACTAAACTAAGTTCTAAGAATGTTGGCTGCGGCAACATTTTTTGATGGAAATTGAAGAAAATCAATAGCTCCCATCTAGAGGTCACCCCAAACAAGCATGCCAGGTTTCAAAGCAATCCAATCATAAATGTACCCTGTAGGGTGTGCCAAAGGGAAATATTGAGTCTTCTGACTAAACTAAGTTCTAAGAACGTTGGCCGCGGCAACATTTTTTGACAGAAATTGAAGAAAATCGTTAGCTCCCATCTAGAGGTCTCCCCAAACAAGCATACCAGGATTCAAAGCAATTTGATCATAAATGGGCCCTGTAAGGTGTGCCAAAGGGAAATATTGAGGTCTGACTAAACTAAGTTCTACGAACGTTGGCCGTGGCAACATTTTTTGCCAGAAATTGAAGAAAATCAATAGCTCCCATCTAGAGGTCACCCTAAATAAGCATACCAGGTTTCAAAGCAATCAAATCATAAATGTGCCCTGTAGGGTGTGCCAAAGGGAAATATTGTGGTTTGACTAAACTAAGTTCTAAGAACGTTGGCCGCGACAACATTTTTTGACGGAAATTGAAGAAAATCGATAGCTCCCATCTAGAGGTCACCCCAAACAAGCATGCCAGGTTTCAAAGCAATCCAATCATAAATGTACCCTGTAGGGTGTGCCAAAGGGAAATATTGAGACTTCTGACTAAACTAAGTTGAAGAAAATCGATAGCTCCCATCTAGAGGTCACCTCAAACAGGCATTCCAAGTTTCAAAGTAATCTGATCATAAATGCGACCTGTGAGGTGTGCCAAAGGAAATTGTGGAAGTACGTACTAACGTACTAACGTACGTACGTACGTACGCCGACGGACGAGAAGTGATGGCAATAGCTCAGCTTGACTTTGTCAAGTTGAGCTAAATATAGAAATGGATTGGAGGAGTGTCTAATTTGATGGATAAAGGGTTAATATCACCAGACCAAATTATCAGATTTACATAAAAAACTATACAGCACAGCACATCAGTAACCTGAAAAATATATAAAGAAACATGACAATCGGACTGATCTTTTTTGAGTTATCTCATGCCAAACGGATTGGAGGAATTTTCAATTTGAAGGATAAAGGGTTAATATCTCCGGATCATATTACCAGATTAACACCAAAAACTATACAGCTCAGCACATCAGTAACCTGAACACAATTATAAAGTAACTTAACAATCCAAGCAATATTTTTCAAGTTATCGAATGCCAAAGGGATTGGAGGAATTTTCAATTTGAAGGATAAAGGGTTAATATCTTGGGATCGTATCATCAGATTTACACCAAAAACTATATAGCTCGGCACATCAGTAACCTGAACACAAATATAAAGTAACAAGACAATCCAAGCAATATTTTTCAAGTTATCGAATGCCAAAGGGATTGGAGGAATTTTCAATTTGAAGGATAAAGGGTTAATATCTCAGGATCAAAATAACAGATTTACACCAAAAACTCTACAGCTCGGCACATCAGTAACCTGAACACAAATATAAAGTAAATTGACAATCCAAGTAATATTTTTCAAGTTATCGAATGCCAAAGGGATTGGAGGAATTTTCAATTTGAAGGATAAAGGGTTAATATCTCAGCATCAAATTATCCGATTTACACCAAAAACTATACAGCTCGGCACATCAGTCACCTGAACACAAATATAAAGTAACTTGACAATCCATGCAATATTTTTCAAGTTATCGAATGCCAAAGAAATGGATACGGACGCCGGATGGACAGATGGACAGACAAAGGATGGACGAACGACGGATGGTCACCCCGGATGCCGGCATTATGTGTACCATACATAGTATGGGTACACATAATGATCAATAACCAACTTGACTGCTGACACATCATCGCAAAACATCGCAACTCAATCAGCCATGCACCCACCTTCAAGATGGTGGCAAGTCAATCAAAGCATCTAGCCAAGCCAGAAAATATGCAGACTGTCATGTGCAAAATGAGGTCCCCAGAGGGTGAATTTAGTGATGCTACCCTGAACAGAGGGTAGAATCACTAAATTTACCCTCTGTGAACCTCAATCTGAATCAGGGTCTCAAAACTAAACAGAAAGAGGTACCCAGAGGATAAATTGGCCCACTGTATGGGATAACGCCATCAAATTCACCCTCTGGGGGACTCATTCTGCAAATGCCAGACTGCTTATGTTCATACCTGCATCTAACTCCACCCATCAATCAGGTCTGATGACATGAAAGCTCTTACAGCATAACAGCTTTCACTTCATCAAATGTCAAGGTGTTTACCTAGCTCAATAACTACTAATAACTACTCCCACATGGTTTCAACTTTCCAATATCAGCATTTATTTTTGTTAATATCAACTTTGTTCAAGTTTTTGCGCTAACAGTGTGAGGACACCCAGATGCCTGCCCAGACACACACCAACCATTGACAAACCATAGGTCTTGGCTGTTAACACAACTCGACCAAAAATGTGTTGCTACTATTCAACTTGCATTTCCTTGAAAAATGTGCACATCATCAATGTATTTATTTTTTCCATACATCAATCACCTTCAGAATCTATGGCTATATTTTGATGGCAACTCAACTATATGGTCAAGTTTAGCCAATTGTTCTTGTTGCCCACTTCAGATCTTAACCCATTGAGTATTTTATAGATATTTTTCATCAAATCTAGTCATGGCTGCTTAACAGCAGCCATGACTAGATGTAATTAAAAAGTAATTTAAGTCAACAAGCCATTGGTGAAAAAATCCATTCAATTTACAAGGGGAAAACTGGATTAAATATGCCCATATAACACTTATTTCATTGGCGAGAGAAATCCTGCTCTGGGCAGGTTAGATTGTACTAAATATACTGGGAGTGACAGGAGTGAGTTCTGAAAACTGTATGCAGTATAGTTAACCAACCCTTTGGGGCCTGGAGATTTTTATAAATCTTTACTACAGTTTAACTGTCTACATTCTGGAGCTTTGCAGTTGTTTCAAGATAAAGTCTTGGCTGCCTATGTAGCCAAGAATTGCCTAGAAACAAGTGACATATTACTTAGAATATAGTTTGATAAATTTGAAAAAATTACTCACCATGTTGGGGCACCTGTAAAAAAAGTGATCAGTCAGAATTAGACCTCAAGGGTTAACTAGTGTATTGGTCATACCTACCCAGTTCTGTACACGTTATTGACATTTCGTGATTTTTAAAAATTTCCCTTCCAAAACAAAGCTTATGACACTCATCAGAAGCTCATCAAGCTTAATCCAATTATGGGTCATAAGCTATTTTTGGAACCAAAAATGACAAGAGCTGGACTATTGTCCGGAGCATACCCCCACATGGTGTACCGCCTAGTGTGGGCATACCTATGACCAAATATTATAGAGAACAAGTTCCATAATAATTTACTTAAGTTATGAAAGTTATGAATATTCTCGAACAGACTCACACATGGACAGACGCATGTAATCCAGTATACCCCCATTTTCTTCATAAGTGGGGGTATAAAAATGTTTAGATATTTTGTAAAAAAAGAAATGTCATCTTCGGGTTATGTTAGGTATCGTGTTAAGGGGGCTAGGAAACAGTATGTGACTGAATATAACCAACAATAGTAGCACACTTACATCATATCGAGTGATAGCATCCTTTCTATGATGAATCGGTGGTGGGGACCATCTTACAGACAGACTTGTGTCACTTTCTTTGTGAATGACAATATTTTCAGGTGGAGCTGATGGAACTGAAACAAAGAAATTTATTTACAAATATTACTTAACAATTCAGATCGACTGGAAAAACAAATTAACAACATTTATCCTTTGATGAGAAAATAACAATGTTGTAAGATTAGCTTGTAAACTTGGAATGGAAATTACCTTAAGTTATTACCAATGCAAAAGTCCGACAATTTGATATCAAACATATCTGCTAAAATTTGAAACTGAAGAGGTCAATATTAATAGGCAGGATTTGTAAGCAATGAGATCTGCTCATGGAGGTATCCGTTTAAAACCACAGAATTTTCTGTTTTGTTATATTGTTTCAAGGAGGTATAGTTTAAAACCTTGCATGTTGCCGATGAATATTCCTCCCCGGACATAATTTCTCATACCGCTGAAATAAGTAATACTTTTGACACATTTAATCCAATTTTCCCTTGTAATTTGCATGGATGTTTTCATCAATGATTCCTTAAGTTAAATTTAGATTTTTCATCAAATTTAGTCATGGCTGCTTCACTGCAGCCCTGACTAGATTTGATGAAAAATATCTTGAAAATACACAGCAAGTTAGGGGTTAATCCTGTCATTTGTCGCACAAACTGCAGTGGAATACTCAAAGCAGCTCTCACCTCTGAGTTTAGGTTTGGATTTTGGTTGTTGTATGACTGGTTGGACCATCTTTTTCTTTGTTCGAACATATTTTGACATGGGTGAGGGGACTCCTATACCATGTCTGTTCTTCCCTCGTACCAGAAATTTATAATCAGTCTGTGGCTTTAAATTTTCCACTCGATAACTTTCTGTTGTAATGTAATCCGGAACTTTCACCCAACTCTGCAATAAGTAAACACAAAATTATGTAATGAAAAATCACATGAAAAAGGCTTTGTGTTTCCTAACTCTCTACCTGAGGTAATGAGTGCATCTGCCAGCATAATTTACAAATTGAGCATTTGAAATTTTTTTGTTAAATTTCAACAAAATCATATCATGTGACACCTCAATGGAATGAGCTTGGCAAGCTTGTTCCAATGAGAGGTCATATGATATGGTTTTGTGGAAATTTTATGAAAATTTAAAAAAAAAATAAATTAAAATAACAAATTCTGATATTACATGCATTTGGTAAAGGGATAACAGCCAGATAATGTTAACCCTTACCTAACATGAAAAACAGACGACACATGCAAAAAATTTCTTGAATAACTCATTTTTTTCATTTTTTGTTTTAAAAACATAGAGTATGACCCCTCATTGGAATGAGCTCAATGAGCTCGTTCCAAAGAAGGGTCATAACCTATGTTTTTGAGACAAAAAATGAAAAAATAATAAAAATTAATTGGCGATTTTTGTGAATAGCACTGGCCGGTTTTGGTTGTTACGTTGGGTAAAGAGTTAAAACTTTACTTTATTTAGAAAGCCTAAAACTTGTTTTACTGATTTTGTAGAAGTCTAAACCAGCCAGCACTATTCCCCAAAATCATCGTTCAAATTTTTTTTTTCTTCCATTTTTTTTGTTTCAAAAACATAGCTCATGACCCCTCAAAGGAATGAGCTCATTGAGCTTGTTCCAATGAGAGGTCAAAAGCTATGTTTTTGATGCAAAAAAATAAAATAGTTATTCAAAAATTATGTTTGCAAAATCATCTTGAAATGACACTTGTAAATGACTGATCAGTAAATAAACTTCTCTTCATCAGTACCTACAATGTAACATCACCTGCTTTTAACCTTTTACCTATCATCAATAGCAAATGACATTTGCGAAAAAAAATTCTTGAATAATTACAAATTCTCATTTTTTGGCTCGAGCACATGGCTTATATAATACGTCAGTGGAACAAGCTTAACTCCTAGCACACTCGTAGTGTATCAGAATTTTCTTCAGTCGCTCTGTTTTTTCACTTTTTTTACTATGAGTTTAACCAAATATATCTGGTTTGACAGAGCTCACCAAGCTCTGTCAAACAAGGTATATTTGGTTAAATATAAAATTGCATTATGGAAAATATTTGTTGCTGAAAACTTTGCCGTTTTGACATCAGAGTGCAGAGGGTTAATGAGTTCATTCCAATGATGTGTCATCCACAATATTTTTGAGGCAAAAATGTAAAACATGAATGGCAATTCTTAAAAAAACTCTATCAAGAGAACTCTCATTAGAACAAGCCTGATGAGTTGGTTCCAATGAGGGTTCACATGATATGATTTTGTTTGAATTTTTTGAAAAATAGTTTTTTCAACTGCTCAATTTGTAACTTATGTGGGCAGATGCAGTCGATTCATAACGTAAAGGGTTAAACAGTTGTAAATATTTTAACAATATTTAGGATACATTACTGTGATTGATAAAGCAGTCTCTCTCAATTGATTAGATTGCTGCGGTCTCGGTCAAATTGCAGCACGCTTGTGGGTTTAACAATTAATTCTACTCATGGGACAAAAAATTTATTTTGATGCGCTATATAGTTAAAGTAGTGTGATCACAAAAGTGGCCTCTTTCTCGATCAGATCACAATTTAGTTGCGACACAATTACTCCAATGTCTAAGATTACAGAAACAAAAGTTGGTGAAAATGAGACTGAATAAAAACATAGAGCTGGGACGTGTTTCGTTTTTCAGGTTTGGATCTGGTTTTTGCATCAAACTGGAAAACCGAACTGCAAGGCCCAGCAAAAAACGACCAAATGGTTTTACTGTGTTTGTGCAAAACTGATCAAAATATCTTTCTGGGAGGGAACTGGACTAGTGGCCTCTATGGACTCTCGACACTTAGTCTAAAAGGCAAAGGGGTGAATACATCGTATTACCCCTGTCACATTTTCTCTCTTATTGACTCGTCCACTGGACAAGTCAATAAGGGAGAAAATGTGACACTGAGAACACAACATATAGATTAGATGAACTTTATTTAATAAATATAGCATGGCTTTGAGTTGACTATGCCAAAATAGTGGTCCTCGAGGAGAGGATAGTCCCGACGTGTAGTGGAGGGACTATTCTCTCCTCGAGGACCACTATTTTGGCATAGACAACGAAAAGTCATGCTATATTTATTATATTAGATGTGTGTGTGTGTGTGTGGGGGGGGGGGGGGGGGGGGGGGGGGGGGGGTCTTCATCGGTCATATATGCAAGATAATATTCTTATTCACAGCCAAAGAGAAAAGAAAATGGTTCAGGGTTTAAACAGGTAAACTAAGTAAATTCTGCCACTCATAGTTCTGGGATAGAGAGATAGAGAACCAAAACCCCAAGAAACACAATACCATTATTCCATTAACCCCCTCCCCGCCCCCAACACTACTACAAACATCACTTTCGATACACATATTTTTATTTCTCCAAACTAAATGTAATAATGTATATGGGACGAGATGTCTTGTAAAGTATTTACGCTTCAATGGAATTTTCTAAGTGAATTCGAATGTTACTATTTATAACCGTGCACTATTACCGTGCACTATTCTTTTTTCAAAAATGATAGTAGGTCTGTGTGATTTCACTGACGAACTATCGGAAAATAGGGTGTTTCTGTTCAACCAATCAGAACGTGGGAAAGTCACGTGACATCTAATATTAGTTATTACCTGACTCAATAGGCTTGGCAACTGATACCCTAGGGCCTGTAAGAATGATTGAAGAGAAGTAAAGCTGAACCCAATGGAGATATTTATTTATTTATTGGTGTTTAAGGTCACATACTTATGCACAGTATTTGTGACAGAGGGATGAATTATTGTCATTTCCTGATTTTGCACAAATGTTGTGGTCAACAGTTTAACCCTTTGAGACTTTAATTATTCTGACGTTCAAACGTCACTCGGAATTCAGTTTCTTCAACGTTTTTCAAAATGCGACGCCAAACGTCGAAAAATACAAATAACAAGATATTTTCAACATTAGTGATTATCTGATTGTGGGCTAGATTATTTTTAGTGGTCTGAATTTGTTATTCACAACTTGTTTTATTACAAATTATTGGAGAGTGCCCACAGGCACTCTCCAATAATTTGTAATAAAACAAATTTTTATAAATAATTTATTATTTGTGTTTGACTGAAAATGAAATATAAGCAAGGTGAGTGTTGGCTTTTGCTCTGGTATCCTCATTTTGTGAAAGCTCTGATAGTGGCTTCTTGCACTCAACCAGTTATGAAGTCTTGACAGCAGGATTATATTAGTATTTTAAGCTGCGATAACATTTGGCTCAACGGTTATCACTGAGCTCCATTCGGGAGAAAATGGAAATTTGAGGTTAAAACTTTAAAAAATAAAAAAATAATATCAAAACAAATGACCACAAAGTATCAACGTGTTGTTTGATTTCATACGTAATAACATGTACAAAAGTATCAAATGGTTAAAATGTTAAGCATCAACCAATCATCAGGATAGGTGTTTGCATCTGCCTGGAGTATAGCTGCTCTGATGGCCAATAATTGACCAACAGAGAGCTATACTTCAGGCAGATGAATTTATTTATTTATTGGTGTTTAAGGTCACATATTTTTGAACAATGGCTAATTATGACCACAACATGAGTATTAACTCAGGACCAGGGGTGCACGTTAATAAGCCATGTTGCCCATTTTAGAGAGGGTTTGCACCTCCCAAGCACTGGTGATTGGATCCTATTTTACCAGTGAAACAGAGCCTGTTTACTGCAGTGAACAGGCACTGCTTCACTTCCCGGGGTTCCAGTGGGGATTCAGGCAGATGAAAACACCTGTGCAGCTGATGATTTTTTGATGCTCAACATCATTCCTCTATTCATTCGTACTAGATCATTCAACTTGGCAAAAATTTCACTAGGCCCGGCGATAATTTGGCGCGACCCATTTTTGTTCGCGGGTTTTTCATTTTAGGTAACCTCCACGCAATCCAAACGACTGTTCGCTTCAAATTGACAGGCCCACAGTCTTGACAGTTTCATGTGGACTGTAGTTTTAGATATCAATTCATTTTTGCTTGTTATTTATTATTTATTGGTGTTTAAGGTCACATACTTATGCACAATGGCTAATCGTAACAGTGCAGTTTTACGGGTGGAGGAAGCCGGAGTACCCGGAGAGAACCACCAAGCATCGATGAGCAACTGTCAGCTCCTCAACATTCTAACTATGTTCAAACTCCGCTCAAACAGGGTTACAGCAGTTGAAAACATGTGCACTATCGACATGCAGTATGCCTTAGTACACGGCGTCATCAGACCCCCATATAGGCAACCGGGATAAAGTGCCTTGCCCAAGGACACAATGTGGGTCGTCCTGGATAGGAATCCAACTCAGGACATCTAGCACAGAAGTCCAACAGTCTACCAGTGAGCCACAGCACTCACTCAATGGATATACATACAGGGTTTTTTGTGGTGAGTGGTGTCATATAAAGTATTGCAAAGCCTGAAGTGTTGTTTAGTCTATGTTTTACACATAGAAAAACTGAACCGATCTGAGGTTTTGTCCTGAACTGAAACTAAAGAATCAAAACCGCCCAGCTCCAATAAAAACACAAATGAAAACAGTGGCTGATATTCAATGTTCCACCATTTATTTGTCGATAAGTGAGATTCTTTAGTCCAGTACAAGTCAAAATAAGTTGTAGGATAACCACTATAAACTATGTATTTTTCTCTCCCTATTCCAACAAGACCAGAAGCGGACATCATTTTCTGGAAAGCTCTCACTGAGAACTTTCCAGAAAATGATGTCAGATTCGGATCTTATCAGTGCAGGAGTAGCGGTATACTTAGTTTATTGTGGTTATGCTACAACTAATTTTGACTTGTACTGTATTGTCCAGCGGTATGCAAGTAGAGAATTTCAACTGGATCATGACTGGTTGAAGTTCCCTGTTTGCTTTGTGATCAAAGTACAGTATTCTAGATTTCTACTTACAGGTGTCAGTCCAGGACTGAAATATTCCACCACAAAACTTTCTAGTTTTGATGATCCTTCATCAACATGTGGCTTCCATTTCAAACTAATACTTGTGTCTGACACATCTGTAACTTCAGGCTTGGATGGTGGGCCAGGTAAATCCTTTGATCTCACTACTGGTGTTCTGTGACCAGTGTTGGCTGGAAAAAAAAATATATACTGATTGTTTTATATGAGACTGCAGTGTGTTTGTTTACCAGGATTTATTATTTATTGGTGCTTAAGGTCACTTCCAGCATCTATGACTATATCGTGATGATAACACAAGTATGAAGCCAAGTTTAGCATATTGATAACACCTATGCTTTCCTATTTAGGAGACTCACACTCCAGGTATCAATTACTGGGTCCCTTTATGCCAGTAAAATAGGCCTTGTACACCACAGTAAACAAGCAATTATCAATTTGAAGTCTCACATGGTTCCTACCAAGATTTAAGGTTACTTTAAGCATCTATGACTATAACTTGTCCACTGCACACATTGTAAAACCTTTAGCAAATCATCTAAAATTATGTTGTTCACTTCAAGAGGACTCTCATGTAAGGTGATGGTTACGAGATCCTATTATATCAGTTGAACAAATCTCATTTATTGCAGTCGATAAGCATTGTTCCACTTTTCCATAGAGGGTGATCCCAGTAAAAAGAGCATTGGACCAATGTTTTTGGGAGGGGACAGTGAAAATTGGGGGAGGGGCAACATACGAATGAAGTGTCATATAAAATGTAACTGCTCATCCGCATCATACTCCAATAAAGCAACAGATAATCCATTTAACCCTTTACCCAATGTAATGACCAAAACGAGCCAGTGCTATTCACAAAAATTGCCCATTAATTTTCATTATTTTTTGTCTCAAAAACATAGGTTATGACCCCTCTTTGGAATAAGCTCACTGAGCTTGTTCCAAAGAGGGGTCATAACCTATGCTTTTGAGACAAAAAATGAAAAAAGTTACTTATTCAAGAATTTTGTTTGCAAGTGTCGTCTGCTTATCATGTTAGGTAAAGAATTAAATTCTAATAATTTAATTTATAGCTGCTATAATGTAGCCCGAGGTAATCAAAGTTACGTGATTTTATCAAACTTTGATGATTTAGGCCCTTATTACATACTTTGAAAAAGTCGATTGAGCTTTTGTGCAGCCATGTGTCTAATAGTTTTCAACACCAAATAATAGATGTCTCAAACACTACAGGGGAAAATTAATGTGAACAACCCATGTTAATACTAGTTTGTAAATTGTATTGTAATGAATAAAGACTGGCTCAGTCTCAACACCCACCCGCATTTTACTGGTTAATCACAAATGATTGTTTTGTGATAATAAGTAAATGGAATTCAATGACCTCCACCTTGCAGACCATCTGGTGCACTTAAAGTTTAACTGTATTGTTAGATATGTCCACAATTCTTTCCAAAGAAGAGTGGGGAAGGCAAAGATATACATATGATAGGAAAAACATTCTGCAGTTGATGAAATAGAGATTTGCCAGGCATTGCATAATATGCCTGATCTCCTCATAAGTTGAAGCTACAATCCAAGTTTGAAAACTCTAACAAAGGGCCATAACAGGGCAAAAAAGGAGGCAGCTGGAGCTAAAATTCAATACCAATGCGAAGGCCATACATTTATACTACACACCAAAATTGAACACTGTAGGTCAAATCATAGGGGTTTCAGAGCTGAAATTCACTACTACTCTGTATTCCCAATTTCCCATATATTAATGCCACATACCAAACTTGAAAACTCTTAACTGTAAGACATATACTCAAGTAACTGCATGGAAACCAAAATATTTATGGATAGATGGACAGACATTTTGACCAATAACATAATACATCCCATTTCAATGGGCGTATTAAAACACATTTAAGCCAATGATATGCCAGTAAAATGGATATCACTGAAAAAAAGTTGTTTATGAATAAAATAATCTAGCACTCTACCAGTTGGTTGAGAAAACACTAGACTGGGGTACAAGTCCTGGTGCAATATAATGATTCATAGTTGGAAGTAGGCTTCAAGACTTGTAAAAGGTCAATGATATTCTTTCTGTGACCTTTTGTTGGCCAGGGGCCAATATTATATAACTTTTACAGTTGTATTTTCATGATTTGTATTTTATAGTTATGACTTTAAATGGGATGAAATGAACCATTAGCATTTTCAAAGATGTGGCAATTTGCCAGTTGGCAAATTGCCATACCTTTTAAAATGTTAATGATTCATTTTATTCAGTCATATTAAAAGGTATAAAATACAATTCTAGAAAATACATTTGTAGAAGTTTTATAGTATTGGCTCCTGTTCAAAGAAAAATGCACACAAAATTTGAGTACGAACTATTATAAGTTATTTTATTCTTATGAACACATACTTTCTATTTTAACTTCTGCACTCCATGATGTTTCACCAGTTGCACTCACAGCTTTACATGTATATATTCCTGCATCTGTTGTTTTCAGATCTGAAAAAAAATGATGGTAAAAAAATGATATCAGGTTCATGGAACACGTGTCTCCACTGTGTGAGTTATTACTTTGTTCAAATTTGACTCTGATCTAGTAATAAATAATCAATAAACACCCAAATTATGTTCAATGTTCTCTTACCCTCTACCAAACATGGAACATAAAAAATGTGGCCAGACAATCAAAGGTAATGGAGGGTGGTGGGGGAAGATGGGCTGGAGCAACCGCCCCCTTGCCCTGAAGCTAGAGGGCAACACATGTCATTTTTGTCAGAAGTGTACAGTAGAAAACACTTTGCTTTCTGAGAACTGTATCTGAGAAACTTGCATGTAATCATTTCTATCGTGTTTTACATGTGCCAATGCCAATGGGGGAGGATTATCAGGTTTTATGACAGACTTTGGTCGCTAATCACCAAACAAACAAGCCATACAATCCATTGAAGGGATTTCTAAAGCTTTATATTATCTCTTGAGTGGAACAAGGTGCCATCTGCAATGCTTTATATATTTATAATGTCAATACTACTGAGGGTCACATTACAATTTGATACCTTGTAAACTCTCGGTCTTAACTCATACCCAAAGTCAAGTGCCTTTTTGATACCCTTGCCCTCAGATGCTTCCGGCACCCTTGCAGACCATACTTGAAAACTTTTTCTTGGATAACTGAGAACGTTTGTCTTTGTCTCCAAACATTTGCTTATGCCATCTCGCTGGAACCAGCTTGACGATCTTGTTCCTTTCGCCGATAAGCTTTATTTTAACAAAATTTTAAGCTGCAATTTTTCTCATAATTCAACTAGGTATTTAACCAATTCAATATTGTTTGACAAACACGACTGAATTGGATAAATTCCTTCTTGCATTAGGAGAAAAATATGCGGCTTGAGAGTTAAAAAATAACTAATTATGTAGGCTCTACTGATTTATTTACATCTTTCATATATTAAATATGGCCCCAGCAACAATTTGGTACTTTAGTAATGTTCTGCACAAATGAATCTGTAGCACTGAACCTTAACCCTTTACCTAGCATGAAAAGCAAAAGACACTTGCAAAAAATATTCTTGAATAACTAATTTTTTCATTTTTTGTCTCAAAAACATAGGTTATGACTCCTCGTTGGAACGAGCTTGTCGAATTCATTCCCACAAGGGGTCTTAACCTATGTTTTGGAGACAAAAAATGAAAAATAATTGGCGATTTTTGAGAATAGTGCCTGCAGGTTTTGGCTGTTACGTTGAGTAAAGGGTTAAAATAACTTAATGTCAATTTCCAAACAGCACTAAACCCACAAACTGGCATTCTGATTATTATTTTTTCATTCTTGTATTGCAAACCAAAGCTTATAACCCCAGTTACCCAACACCAAAATGAGCTCATCAACGGAAGAAAAAAAAAATTCATTATAAAAAAAAAATACCGGTATGTGCAAGCCAGAACACAGCAGACTGTTATCTGCAAAATGAGGTCCCGAGAGAGTGAATTTGGTAATGCTGCACAGCGAATTTGGTAATGCTGCACAGCAGGGTAGTATCACTAAAATTACTCCCTGTGAACAATCTGAATCAAGGTCTCAAATGTAAACAGAAAGAGGTACCCAGAGGATAAATTGGCCCACTGTTTGGGATAGCATCAGCAAATTCACCCTCTGGGAACCTCATTCTGCAAATAACAGATTGCTTATTTTCTGGCTTGGATATATGAAAATAGTGTAATATCAAGTTTTAAAGCAGGGACTTTTCAGTGGAAAAAAGAACTAACTGATGCAAGAAAGCACTGACTCTAACAGCTGTAGACTTGGGCTTGGATTCAGTGAGTATTGTTTTTATTGATTCCATCTAGTTTCAACAGCTGAATGTATTGAAGTATACCTAAGGTAAATATCTGTTTTCAGTAAGTAACTTTCACACAACAGGCATCAATCTCATTATGCTTATGTGTTTATTCAGTTTGTTATCTTGCTTTCCATTACATTTCATATCAATCCCAATGGTATATACTGTCTCAATCTGATAGTGCCACCAACAATTGTCAGTTCAAAAAACTTAATAAATGATTCAGGGATCTCTCTGTTGCAATGCTTTGATGTGAAAGAGGCACTCAGTCCAGTGGCCATTGCAGATGTCTGTCTTGCATTGAAGCTCTGATAAACATATGTTTGACTATTCTTGATAATGGTACATGAGATCACATATTTGATAATGTATAATATCATTCACTTATTTATTAAACTTTAACCCTTTCCCCAATGCAGATGATTCCAAATCCAAATGTTTTATTTTAAATTTTTTTTTTTCTTCAAATTTTCCAAAAAATTCAACACAACCATATCATGTGACCCCTCATTGGAATGAGCTTGTTCCAATGAGGGGGTTACATGATATGGTTTTATTGAAATTTTGGGAAAATTATTTCTGAACTACTGAATTTGAATATTACAGGGCAGATGTGGCTGATTTGTCACCTTTACCCAATGCTCAAGGTACCAACATTTTTTTTATCAATATATCAAAATACTGAAATTTTAAGTAGTAAATTTTGCATATAATGGGCTTGAAATTTAACCAGTTCAATCTTGTTTGAGCTCTATTACAGAAAAACTGAATTGGTTAACCCTTTACCCAATGCAGACGATGTCAAAATTTATTATTTTAAATATCATTTTTTGAAATTTTTCAAAAAATTTCAACAAAACCATATCACGTGACCCCTCGTTGGAATGAGCACGATGAGATCGTTCCAATGAGGGGTCACATGATATGGTTTTGTTGAAATTTTTGGAAAATTATTTTTTCAACTGCTGAATTTGCAAATTGTGCAGGTGGATGCGGCCGATTCGTTGGGTAAAGTGTTAAACACCTTGTTGTATTACACATTGAAATTTTGATTTTTGAACATCAGCGTACAGAGTGTTAGTGTTAAGGTTACTTTCAGCATGTATGGCAATATCATAATTGCACACAAGTACAAACTAAAGTTTATCCAATCATTCATACTTGTGCTACCCACTTTAACCTTTTACCCTACATAATGGCCAAAACCGGCCAACGCTATTCACAAAAACTGCCATTCAATTTTCATTACATTTTTTATTTTTGCCTCAAAAACATAGCTTATCTCCCCTCATTGGAACAAGTTCGTTGAGCTTGTTCCAATGAGGGGTCATAAGCTATGTTTTTGATGCAAAAAAGCAAAAGAATTAGTTAATTCAGTAATTTTGTATGCAAGTGTCATCTTCTTTTCATGTTAAGGAAAGAGTTAAAGAATTTGCAACCCAGGAATTGGTTACCACGTCATATTATACCAACAAAACAGAACTTGTTTATCATGACAAACTAGCACTGCTCCACTTCCTAGAATTCCCACAGGAGAGAGTTTATTACACTTACTAAACTCAGCTATTATATATGATTATGCAATCTGTTCACACCACCTTCCTTGAATGTGGCACGTTAATGCTGCGGCCAGGTCTTCTAGTCACAGATATACAAGAGCCTTTTCTCTATGTGGATACTACAATCATTCAGCTGGTTTCAACACTTTGCCCTCATAATATATTAATTATGATGTTTAAGAGTGGTGGCTTTGTCTTACAACAATGTCAGAATAATGTCGGTACTCCAAGCTTAACACTCTATCTAACACAACATGGGGAAAACACTGTTCCACTAAAAAACAAAAATATTCAATCACCTTGTAAAGCTGTTACTTGAAAAGTTTTACCTATTTTGATCTATTTTCTAGTAACATCAGCTGCTGTTGCAAAGGTTTAAAAACAAACAGTATAAAAACTGAATAATGATGAAATAAGTATAGAAATATTTATTGTTTGCCGCGACTATAAATTATAGAAAATATGGTGGGAAAATAATAATTGTATTCCTTGCCGTGAAGATATAGAAATTTTCACTTTCACTGTATCGAGAATGTTATGAAATCACTTCCATGTACCAATGACATTCGTAAAATTTAAACATTTGTCTGAGTCACTCATGAGATAATTTTTGTATTCACTCAAAAACACTAGACATCCTCTATTTATTTATTTACCAGTGATCTGAAGAGTCCCAGAACCAAGGTTTAAAATTCTGTTATCTGTCAGTGGAAGTGGTCGACCATTCCTGAACCATTCAATACTGGGTGGGGGGCTTCCTTTAGCCTCACATGGCAACATGGCAAGACCCTTAGCCTGAAATGTCTGGTTCTGTGGTCCAATACTGATTATTGGAGGTGGTCTTGTGTCAACTTCGATAACAGGCAGATCCATATCAACTGAAATAAACAATATATTACGCTTTTTTAATACCAAAGTACACATTTTCTTAACATTTTTCTTCTCCAAAACACTGCTATGTTTGAATGCAAAAACACTAAATTTCAAGTTGTTCACAACTAAATTATGGTAATTTCTGAATGTCAAACTGTGTAACCTGGTTAACCTGGTGAAGACTGATTTTGAAATTTCAAAAATTTCAAACTGCAAATATTTTTGATAACCCAACTAGGAATTTATCCAATGCAATCTTGTTTGATAGAGCTCACTGAGCTCTATCAAGCAGGATTGAATTGGTTAAATTCCTAGCTGGATTATGGGAAAAATTACTACTTTAAATTTCAGTAAGTTGTCACCAGTGTAACAGAGGATTTACCCTTGCTAGCAGCCAAACATTTTTAATTTCAATTCCAGGTAAAACATATCAACAATATTATAAAAAACAAGAGCTATTGCTGAAGGCAATTATACCTCCACTGCAAAATATGCAGGAAACCTTTTAATAACGTGCAGGAGTGGCTTGTCACAAGGATTCCTCATACCAAATTTCATTGAAATCTATCCACTCACTGCTGACATATCGTTTTGGATGGACGGATCGATGGATTGACACATGTAATCCAGTATACCAACCATTCTCTTCAAGAGTGGGAGTATATAAAAAAAAAAAAAACTTGGTGTGTTAAAGGGTAAAATGTCCATATGTGCACAATCTGTACTCATCTATGCTGGGAATTTTGAGAAAAATTTGTTTTCACATCAGAAAGGTTGTTTGATGATAAGTAACATGTTACTTACATACTGAATAACACTATCAAATGCCTAAATGATGAATGACCAGCCAGATGTATACATTCTTTCCATCAGTGGTCAGCCAATTGCAAAGCACCCTCATTTCTTTAACATTACACCTCAAACACATTCTTATAATTCTCACCTTTATCATTTTACAGCAGAATACCATGAATCCCACAGCCATATACTGTTCCAGATGACCTCGAGTTCCACACTAAAGAGGTCTGGTTTATTTAGGTAAATGATGTGAACAAGCCTTTACCTAACAGAACAGATATCCCACGGGTGGTTCTATGGAGTGTGTGGAGGGGCAGTCCCCCACCCCAAGATAGTCATAATACTCCCGAAGACCCGATACACAATAGGAATAACAGGATGGGCATATAACCACTGTGGCATAGGAAGGGTTAATTACATTGCAAGAGTTTTATTATAGTCCGATACCAGCTAATTTCTACACAATCACTGGTCAATTTATTTATTTATTTATTGGGGTTTAATGACACTTTTGACAGCCAGGGTTACCTCGTGTCGGACAGATTTACGAGTGGAGGAAGCTGGAGTACCCAGAGAGAATCACCAAGCAACAGCCAGCAACGGTCAGGCTCCCCAACATACTAACTCTACACAAGCAGGGTTAGCATTGGTTAAGACAAGTGCACCCTTGACGTGCAGTATGCCTTAGTACACAACGACACTGTGCCCCCACATGGGCAATGGGAGGTGGGGGGAGTATCTTGCCCAAGGCAGGTGTGGCAGGTGGAATTCGAACCGAGGACCTCTTGTCTTGCAGCCTGCACCTCTTCGAACTGAGCCACTGCACCGCCCCAATCACTGGTCAACATGCATCTAGTCTCTGTTGTGAGTAATATCATACTTTGTGGCTTGTGGAACTAAGGTATCAAAAAACAGGTGTCGTGGCGAATCCCCATGACACCCATTTTTGATACTCTAGTTCCACTAGTCACAAATTTTCTTTTGCATTTCAATTTGACTCTCTCAAAGCCTCAAGCGTGATGGATATTATGACTTTTTGCCATTAAAACAAAAATTTCACACACTGGGCCGAACCATGGTTGTTGGTCCAGTGGTTCTGAGCACTTTTTAGCCCCCTGTCATAGCTCCCACGTTACAGAAATTCTGGTGCCACAAAGGAGATATCCAACCAGTGCTATTCACTAAAATTGCCATTCAAATTTAATTATTTGTTTCACTTTTTACTTCTATTTATTTATTGGGGTTTAACGACACTTTCGATAGCCAGGGTCATCTCATGCCAGACAGTTTTATGGGTCGAGGAAGTCGGAGTACCCAGAGAGAACCACTGAGCAAGGGTGGGTGACTGTCAGACTTCATAACATACTAACTCCACACAAGCAGGTTTAGCATTGGTTGAAGACAAGTACACCATCAACGTGCAGTACCTTTTTACCTCTGAAGCACAGCTTATGACACCTCACTAGAACAGGCCATTTGGGTTTGTTCCCATGATTGGGTCATAAGCTATTTTCTGGAGGTACAAAATAGCAATTTTTAGTTAATCAAGAAATGGTTTTGCAAAATACTGTCTGCAAGTCGGGTTAGGTGAAGAATGAATTTAATTTATAAGAATAACCAAGAATTCTGATTTGTTAAACCAATATTACCGGTAAGTACTATTTGCAAGTTCTGTGAGGTGGTATCGGAAACTGTACATTTATTTATTGGTGTTTAAGGTTACTTTCAGCATCTATGTCTATATCATGACCTCAACATAGGTACGAAGTGAAGTTTAGCCAATTGTTTTTATTTATACTGCCGACTGTAGAAGAATAAGAAAGGTTCCACCCAAGGCATTGGTTACCAGATCCTGTTTTACCAGTAAAGCAGAACTTGTGTACCACAGTAAACAAGCACAGCTTCACTTCTTAGGGCTCCCACAAGGGCAAATTAACCCTTTACCAAACGCAGAAGATATCCAAATTTATTATTTTAAATATCATTTTTTAAAATTTTTCACGAAATTTTAACAAAAAACAGATCATGTGACCCCTCATTGGAATGAGCTCAATGAGCTCATTCCAAAGAGGGGTCACATGATATGGTTTTGTTAAAAAATTAAAAAAAATATTTGTTCAACTGCTGAATTTGCATATTACGCGGGCAGATGTGGCCGATCAGTTGGGTAAAGGGTCTATCAAAATTAGCAACTTGAAAAATCATGGAAAATTTGTAATATTATTTATTTTATTACATTATTATTCATAAAAATTAATTCAGTACAAACAATTTATAAGATCCAGCACAAAAAATGACAAATTTAACTCACGACATACCAAAGTCAAAATATCAATATTTCAAGAAGTAAATGTTTCCTACATGTGTATTATGTAACCAGGAATTTAACCAATTCAATTTTGTTTGACAGAGCACGACAACCATTTGGGAGGGCTCAATGAGCCATGCCACACAAAACTGAATTGGTTAAATTCGTAGTCGCATTATGGGAAAAATTTGCCTGAAAATTTAATATTTTGACATCAGTGTGAAGAGGGTGCTATTCAAATAATGTCAACAAGAGCTATTGCTGAAGGCAATTCATACCCCCATTGCAGTGCTGGACCAATGAAGTATAAATGAACTAGTGTGGGCATACCTATGACCAACAAATATTATTTATGAATATTCTCGTACGAACTGACTGACGGATGCACAGATGGATACATGCAATCCCGTATACCCCCCTCCCTTCCATTTTCTTCAATTTCCAACAATTTCTAAGTCAAAAGGTATGGTAAATTGTTTGGTGTTTTGAAGCTTTATGTAATGAGGCAGAAGCCTGTCATAGGCAAACTGCATGCCATATTTCACTGAAATCCGATAACCCCAATCTAGTATGTCCCCCCCCTCCCCCCTCCCATTTTCTTCGAAAGTTTTCAACAATTTCCAACAATTTCTAAGTCAAAAGGTATGGTAAATTGTTTGGTGTTTGAAAGTTTTATGCAATGAGGCAGAAGCCTTTGTCATAGGCAAACTGCACGCCATATATCACTGAAATCCGATAACCCATACCTGAGATACAGGCTGAACTGACAAATAATGTCTATTTCCTACAATTTCTAAGTCAAAAAAGGGGGATAACTCTAAAAAGGAGAATGTGAGAAATATCGTTGAATCCTTTTTTTAAAGCCGGTACCAAGCAGTGTTCATGGCAATATCATTGCAATAGAACATTCCATACCCGAGATACAGGCTGAACAGACAAAATTAGGCTCGGACAGACACAATTTCAAAGTGAACAAGTAATAAAAAAAAAAAATAACTAGTGTGGGCATACCTATGACCAACAAATATTATAAAAAATAATAATTTACTTAAGTTATGAATACTCTCGGATGGACTCACACACGGACGCACAGATGGATGCATGTAATCCAGTATACCCCCATTTTCTTCAAAAGTGGGGGTATAAAAATTGAATGCTTTATTCAAGGGTTCCAAGACCTTGAAATCTGAGGAGAAAAATTCAAGTGCCTTAAAAGAATTCAAGGATGTGACAATGTCTTTCCCAGTTTGTACAATTTCCTGGCAACTGAGGATATAAATCATCAACTTTTGTATTGGAGAGAAAGCGAACAAAAAATCATAGCTTGTTCTCATTTGGAATGGGTCAAATATAAATGGTCAATGGAAAACCAGAAAAAAATCTCTGGTTCTGAGGCAGGAAAATTCCTCAGTCAAATATGATGTCTTCAACCCTTTACCCAACAAACTGACCACATCCACCCCATAATTTACAAACTGAGTAGTTGAATAGAGAGTAATCGCTTGACTGAACTGGTTACGTGAAATAATTCATGAGAGGTGAGGGACGTTGTAAAAACACGAGTGTGCGAATGCGTACAAGTGTTTTACAATATAGTCCCTCGAATAAATTATTTCATGTAACCAGCCCAGTCAAGCGATTACTCTGTTTATTACTTTTCATTATTAACGACAATTATATTATTTAACCCTTTACCTAACGTAACAGCCAAAACCGGCCAGCGCTATTCTAAACAAGAGGCCCCACGGGGCCTGAAGCGCTCATCTTGAACAGAACACAATTTAAACAGAGTCCAAGAATGAGTCTACATTAAGCAAGCCATCTCCATAGGCTACACTGTCAATCCTTGAGTCCCTCAGGAGTGACAAAAATAATCTGGGCATCATGCCTTTTCTTCAGTTGATCATAAGTAAAATGTAGAGCTCCCCTATGAAGACCCTTGATACAACCTATGTGGATTAATCTTAGTACCTCTAGAGGGTACTGAATACAAAATTTTTAATTCTTCAGCAAAATGGCCAATTCCGGCTCCCATAGAGAGCCCAAATATTAACCCAGGCTCTTGATTTCAACACAGTTAAATCTGACTTCCCTAGAGATGTTGTGTACCGAATATGAAAGCATTCTGACTGTTGGATCTGAAGAAGAGAAATTGTAAAGAAATTTCTTCGAATTGCACTAAGTTCAAATTTGGGCTACCATAGCAAGCCCAAATATTAACCTATGGATCCGATTTGAACAAACTTGAATCTGACCCCCCTAGAGATGTTGTATACCAAATGTGAAAGCATTCTGACAAGTGAATCTGAAGAAGAAGATTTTTGAAGAAATTCCCTCATATTGTACGAAGTTAAATTTCATGTTCCCATATGGAGCCCAAATATTAACCTAGGCACTCGAATTGAACAACCTGGAATCTAACCCCCCTAGAGATGTTGTATACCAAATATAAAAGCATTCCGACTGGTGGATCTGAAGAAGAAGATTTTTAAAGAAATTTTCTCGTATTGCACTAAGTAAAAATTTGGGCTACCATAGTGAGCCCAAATATATACCTAGGGATCTGATTTGAACAAACTTGAATCTGACCCCCATAGAGATGTTGCATACTAAATATCAAAGCATTCTGACTGATGGATCTGAAGAAGAAGATTTTTTTAAATTACCCTCCATATTGAACAAAGATAAAATTTGGGCTTCCATAGGAAGCCCAAATATTAACCTAGGGACTTGGTTTGAACAATCTAGAATCTGACCCTCATAACAATGATGTAAAACAAATATTAAAAGATTCTGACAGGTGGTTCTGAAGAAGAAGATTTTTAAAGAATATTCCCCATATTACCCTATGTTAAAACTTCGGGCTCCTGTAGAGAGCCCAAATATGAACCATGAGCTTTATTTCAACAAACTTTTATCTGACCCCCCTATGAATGCTGTATACCAAATATCAAAAGATTCTGATGATTGGTTCTGGAGAAAAGATTTTTTTAAATTTTTGCAAATATGCTGACTCAGCATTTTTTCGATGCCCATTACAGAACACCCTAACATAACCGATGGCATTTTTTTTTTACCATTCAATTCTACTGGTCATAAGGATACTTCATACCAAATAAAAGCTCTCTGTTCCGTGATGTTTGGGAAATATGGGCGTTTGAAAATATTTCTATTTTTAGCTTCCAGGGTTCCCATGGGGATGCAGGAATTTTTTTTTTGCATGGGTCAAGTACTTATGACCCAATACTACCACAAACCAAATTTGGTTCATACCGGACCATCGGTTCAGAAAATAGAAATTTTGGGCGGGGCCAAAAATCTTACCCCTCCTATTACAAAGCCAAATATTACTTCACGAACTTCGTTTGAACAAACTTGATTCTACACCTCATATGGAAGCTCCATAGCAAATATCAAGTCATTGTACACACTGGTTCTTGAGAAGAAGATTTTAAAAATATTTTGGAGCATTTTCCCCTACTTCCTCCCTATGGGGCTGGGCATGCTGAGTTGAACAAAAATGAAATGCCCCTTTGGGACCATCACTCACACAAACTTTCACTTGAATTGGCCCAGTGGCTTTGGAGGAGAAGACCAAAACATGGTGTTGACGGACGGAGAGCAATGAGATTAGCTCAGCTTGACTTTGTCAAGATGAGCTAAAAATCGCCAATTTAGTAAGTTTCATTATTTTTTCATTTTTTGTCTCCAAAACATAGGTTATGACCCCTCACTGGAATGAGCTCGTTCCAATGAGGGGTCATAACCTATGTTTTTGAGACAAATTAAAGTGTCAATGACACTGTAGCTCAACTTGTCAAGACAAAGACATGTACATGTATAGTATGTGACACAGCAATGATAAACATCTAGGTAATGACCTGATAACAAAGGTACATATAAAGTATTGTAATGGTCTGTACATAAATACTGACCATTGCCTGTAACAAATGTATAGGTAAAGTATTGTAAAGGTGGGTCACAGTCAGATGCTAAACTAGAAAAAAATCTTTGAGTCCCAGAGTGGGTCTGACTGAACCCCAAAATATTTTTTCTCATAGCACAGTGATAACAAAGGCACCCCAAAAACACACTCATTCCTGTCCCAAGGTGAAAACAAAGGTACCCACGAAGTTTCGTGAAGATCAGTTCACAAATATGAGCTGTGTGGAAGTTGTCACAAAAACTGATTGGACCTAATTTCTTTACAAAACAGCCACTGGCAGCCATCTTGAATTTTGGGCCGCACCCAGAAACAAGCATTCTCGTCCCAAGGTGATAACAAAGGTACCCAAGAAGTTTTGTGAAGATCGGTTCATAAATACAGCCTCTAGCCCGAGCCGTATTGACATGTGCACTTACAGTGTATAAGTAGAACTGAATAAATCAAAGTTCATCTAATTTGCATAATTTCTGCACGAGAAAAAAACCTGTGATGTATTCCATGTTCCTAAACATTCATACAAAAATTTATTCAAATCAGAACTTTCATACAGAAGTTCTGTACAAAAGACTGATTGCACTAATTTTGGTACAAAATGGCTGCTTGTGGCTATCTTGAATTTCAGACCACACCCAAAAACACTCGTTCTCATCCCACGGTGATAACAAAGGTACCCAAGAAGTTTCGTAAAGATTGGTTCATAAATACGGCCTCTAGCCTGAGCCGTATAGAAGTTGTGTACAAAAAACTGATTAGACCTAATTTCGGTACAAAATGGCCACTGGCAGCCATCTTGAATTTTGGACCGCACCCAGAAACACTTGTTCTAGTCCCAAGGCAATAACAAAGGTACCCAAGACGTTTCGTGAAGATCGGTTCATAAATACAGACTCTAGCCTGAGCCGTATTGACATGTGTACTTACTGTATGTAAGTTGCACTGAAAAAATCAAAGTTCATCTAATTTGCATAAATTCTGCATGAGAAAAAACCTGTATTATATGTAATGTATCCCATGGTACTAAACATTCACACAAAAAATTATTCAAATCAGCGCTTTCATATGGAAGTTCTGTGCAAAAATCTGACTGCACCAAATTTTGTACAAAATGGCTGCCATCGGCCATCTTGAATTTCGGACCGGACCCCAAAACACTCGTTCTCGTCCCACGGTGATAACAAAGGTACCCAAGGAGTTTCGTAAAGATCGGTTCATAAATACGGCCTCTAGCCCGAGCCATATTGGCATTTGCACTTACAGTGCTGAAAATAACACCAAAAAACATCAAAGTTAGTCTAATTTGCATAATTTACGCACGAGAAAAAAAACACGTATTATATGTGATGTATCCCATGGTACTAAACATTCATACAAAAAATTATTCAAATCAGAGCCTTCATATGGAAGTTCTGTACAAAAAACAGATTTCTGCATCGTCAGTACAAAATGGTGGCTGGTCGCCATCTTGAATTTTGGACCGCACCCAAAAACACTCGTTCTCGTCCCACGGTCATAACAAAGGAACCCAATAAGTTTCGTAAAGATTGGTTCATAAATACGGCCTCTAGCCCGAGCCGTATCCAATTGTTGGCAGACAGACGGCCAGACGGACAACGGGCCATGGCATAAGCTCCAATTTGGCTTTGCTAAAGTTGAGCTAAAAATTAAAATAATAGTTATTCAAAAATTTTTTTTTGCAAGTGTCATCTGCTTTTCTTGTTAGGTAAAGGGTTAAAAAAACCCAAAAAACAATGAAGTCCCCATTACACCCACGGCAAAGCGTCTTCGTTTGCGTGTACGGACACATGACCCAATTATTGATTCCATAATTCATTTGTGAAGTTATCGTTTATAATCAAACCCAGAAATCCCAGTAAATCACACTTTGGAAAGTAATTAAAAAGGTTATTTTACAAAATATTTTAAGAAAACTAAATCATTTGACCCCCCCACTGGAATGAGCTCATCAAGAGCTCATTCCAATGAGGGGTCACAAGATATGGTTTTTCTAAAAATTTGTGAAAAATTTGAAAAAAAGCCACACAAAGAAGATCTTTTGTGCTCCAGCCATTTTAATAACAAGAGGCCCCGAGGGGCCTTAATCGCTCACCGGCCAAAGTGGTTCAAAGTGTTTGGGGTCACATTCAGTTAGACATGGTTCATCAACACTACAAAGGAATGAAGCCATGCAAAGGCAAATTTTATGGAAATGGATCTGAACAAACCTGAACCTAACATGCTCCCCTGCCCCCCCCCATACCCCCAACCCTGCCCATAGAGAGCCCAAATAATAAGCCAGGGACTCAAATTGAACAAACTTGAATCTGATCCCTCAGATGTTACAAATGTATATACCAAATATAAAAGAATTCTGACTGGTGGATCTGAACAAGGAGGTTTTTTGCATTAAGTTAAACTTTGGGCTCAAATAGGGAGCCAAAATATCAACCTAGGGACCCGATTTGAACAAACTTGACTCTGACCCACCTAGAGATGTTGTATACCAAATATACAAGGATTCTGATTGTTGGATCTGAAGAAGAAGACTTTTAAAAGAAATTTCCTCATTTTGCACTAAGTTAAAATTCAGGCTCCCATAGGAAGCAAAATATCAACCCATAGACCAGATTTGAACAAACTTGAATCGGACCCTCCTAGAGATGTTGTATACCAAATATGAAAACATTCTGACTACAGGGTCTAAAGAAGAGGATTTTAAAAAAAAATTTCCTATATTGCACTGAGCTGATATTCAGGCTCCCATAACGAGCTCAAAAATTTACCCAGGTAAGCAATTTGAACAAACCTGAAACTGACCCACCTCAAGATGTTGTATACCAAATATGAATGCATTCTGACTGGTGGATCTGAAGAAGATTTTTAAAGAAATTTCCTCATATTTCACTAAGTTAAAATTCAGGCTCCTACAGGGAGCCCAATTAACCCAGAGACTCGATTTGAACAAACTTGAATCTGACCCCAATAGAGATGTTATATACCAAATATCAAAAGATTCTAAATGATGGTTCTGGAGAAGAGGATTTTTTTAATTTTAAAAAATTTATGGGTGCTATCAGAGTATCGCCCCTTGAGGTGCCCCCTGTGGACGCGGAAAGTTTATTTGTACAAGCTTGAATTGACATATGTTAAGGAACATGCACACCAAATTTGGTTCAATTTGGTCCAGTAGTTTGGGAGGAGAAGTCGATAATGTAATGTTCACGACGGACGACGACGACGGATGGCAAGTGATAAGTTAAGCTCCCTTCGGTGAGCTAAAAATGTACGTGGGTGGGGGATTTTTATTTTTGTAATAATTACTTATTTACCATCTGAGTTCTTATACTTCTGTTTTGTTTTAGACCCCATAATCTACAAAACAACATGGCCAGTGGTGTATTTTATCTATTTCATTAACTTGGGTAATTCATCGGACATAAACCATTCATTTTTATTTTTTTGATGCTTGATTGGTAATAAAATAAAGGCATGTGACAGCCACAATGACCATTCGAGAGTGCGTGAGAAACAGATTTTTAACTATCTCAGGCCTAAAATAAAAGATTTTGAAATCATGGGATAAAGGTAAATGAGAGTTTACAGATAAAAAAAATTTCCCACAAAATGGATTTTCAAATCCTAAGTTGAAGGCAACTATGGAACCAGTCTGTCCAAACCAGTTTGCAGAAAGAACAGCATAGTAATGATCCAGAAACTTTTGCCATTTGATTAGAATGGTGTCATTGGTTTTCTCTAATGCACAATATCTCTCTAGAGCCTGGCTTTTAATAGGAGGCAGATTTAATGGCATTAATTCTGTGGAAAAGTGTGGGAGATAAGGCTCAGTATTTCAAGGAGTTAATTTATCATAATAAATAACAGACTCATTCCTCAATTAATCTTGCTGACAACTGACCTGGCAGCCTCATAACATCATTTCCTTTGAGGGTTGCCTGGGATTTTAACAAAATTAATAGAGACTTCCTTAACTCTTTCACCACTACAGCTTTTGAATGGTTAAATTCAACTTTGTAATCATGTGCATGAAAAGAAAGTCCATTCTGAAAAGTAACTTTACATTGCTCACCTCTTTACTTCAATAAATTTTATTTATTATATAAGATTTTCATTCCCAAAATTTCCAATTATCAACCTCAGCAGATATGACTTCAAACTCGGCGATAAGATGCCGATCTTGGCCCATGTGAATAAAGCTAGCATTCTCCCCCGCCCCCTCCCCCCGATTACTAAGCAACACTAGTTTGTTTACATGGAAATCTTTCACTGTTTTCGCCAAATGCAATTAGAAGAATTTGTGTGACCAGGCATAATGGAGTGACTTGAAGCTCAGTTTTTGTATTAACCCTTTACCCAACGTAACGGCCAAAACCGGCCATCGCTATTCTCAAAAATCGCCAATTAATTTTCAAAATATTTTCATTTTTTGTCTCAAAAACATAGGTTATGACCCCTCGTTGGAACGAGCTCATCGAGCTCGTTCCAACGAGGGGTCATAACCTATGTTTTTGAGACAAAAAAATGAAAAAAATTAGTTATTCAAGAATTTCTTTTGCAAGTGTCGTCTGCTCTTCATGTTAGGTAAAGGGTTAAAGATGGCAATAAGTAAATAAGTAAGGACTGGGTGGATGAAGAGAAGAAAGTTGTACAGACAATTCTTCAACATAAACAAAGAGTAGTAAATTCATTGATGTGGGAAAAGAGATAGTTCAGCTATGCTTTGGTCTCACACTGATATGAAGTTCCCTCAGGCTGATATTTTGACCGATATGAACCTTACCAAATAATAAACTCCAACTATTGCTTGGTTCATACTATAGCTCGACTATAGGTGTCATAGCAGGTAAAGAGTTAATGAACCCTTAATGCTCAACAGTTCTACACAATGTGTCCATACCAAAGTCCCCACGATTTTGTAGCAGAATCAAGCCAAGTCCTAAAGCAAACATTTTTCAAAAAACTCAAGTTGAGATTCCTGAATTCAGGTTCAACTCTGGAATCAGATGATATTGAGGAGATAAATGTCTCTTGTTGAGTTAGACATTCAGGAATTTGACTATGGAAATTAAGCCATTTGTTCGGGGATCGTTAAGAAATGGTTTTCCACAGTCAAATTCCCAAATGTCTTATGAAACAAGAGTTGTTTATCTCCATTGTAATTCCTGTCATTGTTAGAAGCGGAAAAATTCTCCAAACCTGTTTTATTTGAAGAAAAACAATCAAAGAAATGTCATTTTTGATCTGGGTCCATTTTCCATGATTGAATTTACATAAGAGAGAAGGGAGATCGCGCATAGTGTGGATATAGACATGTTCTAATTGACCTGCTTCGGGCAATTAGAGCACGGTAAGAGTGAATACCAAGATTAGAGCACAAAGCTGACCAGCTCTCAACCAATCAAATTATGGGTTCAGAAAGAACAAGGTCAAATTTAACTGATGAATTACTATTTAACTCAAACTGATATTTTGAAAAGAAAAACTATAGGGAAAATTTAACTAAGTTTTAAGTTTTCATCACCATCAATGATTTTTTCCGATAAAAGGTGATGAATAAGTAAGGGGAAGTGTGGCTTGAAAATAGGTGACATGTTATTTCTGATTGAGTCAAATCTGTAAAAAATTTTATAATTTTTTATTTTTTGTGTTTAAAACTGCGACGCACTGATCACGAATACGGATGGACAGGAAAAAGTAACTAATTATTATTTTGTTTCGAGTTTTGATGTAAAAAATAACTCTTCACCTATTTTCAAGCTAACTTTCCAATACTTATACAGCACCTTAAGGAATTTCTGGTTAGCTAACAGCATAATAATCAACAAATAGCTTACAATAGGAACACTTAAAATTTAATTCTACAACTCAGAGTTCGACCTTGAACTTAATTTCTTTTTCAAGATAGTCAACTTTAGTAAAACTCAATTTGTGTCCACTTTACGACTTGGGTCAAACTTAAGTTGTTTTTAAATATGGCACCCTGCTGCCTGTATACGGCATGCTCATTAACAGTCAAAACTGTGGCCAGGGATAGATTAGACTCATACACCCATGTCTTTGCAAAATGGGGGAATCCATTCTGCATTTATATAGGGGGTTCAGTAATAATTTAATCCTACAGCTCTTCAGAGCTGTAGGATTAAATTATTACCAATTCTCACCAATGAATTATTGTTCATTTATCGTCTGCTTACCTACTGCCAAATTTTTTTTTAAGAAAAAATTTACGTATATCAGACTGTAAGGGTTAATCATGCACAGACTGAAGCAGTCAAGAACATGGTCATTGCTCAATTCAGAAGACTCTGATACCAGACATCTGATGGGCTGAACTAATCAATCCCAATGTGCTATGACAGTCAAACAATGAAACATTTCCCCCATAAAGAGGTAGGTACTGCTTCAGAGATTTGTTAGAAACAGTTGGAAATCATCTACTTCCTTCCTGTGGCTGAATCATTGTACCATATTTTCTTCTGTGTGAGAAGACATATAGTTGGTAAAACCACAATGATTATCGACTGACAAACATTTGACAAAGAAACTTTACAAAAAATCTGCTATTGTCAGCCTAACAGCATGAAACAGACAAATTTATTGACTTTGAAAATCACTCAATGTTCAAGACAACACCACTCATAATAATACAATGGAGACTGGTTCTTTCCTATCAATGATGAATTGTCAATTTTCATGGTAGCCAAAGGACACACTTCCGAGATGTAGCTACAACTTTTATTGTAACCATTAAACTTTTTTTCCAAGGAAACAATCAAATCAAATTGATCTTAAAAAATCTATTATCACAGTTTCGGCTGACTGATACTGCCTGCGTGTACTACTGAAACAATTCAGTTACCTTGTTATGGATCTGTTGTTTGCGTTAAGCAAATTTGGCATTTATTGAATGTTTAAAAGCCCCAATTTGTCATTGTCATACATTATAGAAATATATAATTGACCCTTTTACAGAGGTTAAATTCTGTGCAGGGAAGTTTGTGGGCCCATAATTCAGACTCTTTGCAAATTTGGGGAAAAAGAAATCCAGGAAATTACAAGGAAAGTTAAAAAAGAAAAATTCAATGATTTTTCATGTGCGAAATACCCACAATTTCAAATAATCTGCACCATGAACAGATAATTTTCATTTATTTAGTTATTTAAACATATATTTTTATTCAAACGTACATGTATAATGCAAAAATAAGTATCTCTTGCCTATATTTTGAAAACACCAGACAAAAAGCACTGCATTGCAAAGCAAATCCCATATGCATTTGATGAACTAGGACATAAGCAGACAGTGACATAGGGGTAGGGGGGCACATGCCCCCCCCCCCCTCCCCATGTGATGTGGCCTAATTATTGATGCCTTTCACAACTTACAAATTACGAACACAAAACAGACTTGGAGTCCTCAAGAGAAAAAATGGCATTTTTTGTCTTGAATATCAAAATTTTTCCCCCTCCCCTCCAGTGATAGGGGGGTGCCCCCCTTTTGTACTTGTGCTCATCTTGCCGCTAGGTGGCTCAGATGATGTCGCATATCCTATTCTGTATCCCCCCCCCCTCCCCCCTAGTAATTCAGCAATCTGAACGTAGCAGCTACACCCTCCATAGGGAGTAGCCGCTATATTCAGATTGCTGAACTAGCCCCCCTCTAGATATTACTCTTGCCCCCACTAACTTTGGTATCTTGACTATGCATCTGTAAGCAGAAGTCAAATGAACTAAGCTTTAATGGAATCTGATATAGACTGTTCAACTTATCACAACAGAGAATTTTAACAAAAATAATTTTGAATTTAAAAGAATATTTTGAAAAGACAAAAAAACACACATTTATGAAACAAAATGGTACTGATATTTACAAATTATGTTTGATAATTAACCATTTACCTAACATGAAAAGCATGACGCTTGCAAAAAAAAATTCTTGCATAACTCATTTTTTTGCCTCACAAACATAGGTTATGACCCCTCATTGGAACGAGCTCGATGAGCTCATTCCACTGTGGGGTCTATGTTTTTGCGACAAAAAAGGAAAAAAATAATGAAAATTAATTGGCGATTTTTTAGAATAGCACTGGCCGGTTTTGGTTGTTACACTGGGTAAAGGGTTAATTGAATGATGCAATGAGCTCCCAATCAACAAAAAACACCAACAGAAAAAAAGGCATGAAGCAGTTTATCAAGGAAAATCCATTCTGAGATCCAGACTGAAGTTTGGGATATAAAAGTTTATTAATTTCACTAACAAATAATCTTTATCGACAGCAAGATGTCTTCCAATATATCTTATAATATTACACTAAAAAAAATATCACAAATTAGGTGGAGTCTAATTTATTTTCATAACTTATTTGCTTGAGGGAATTGAGAAACAATCTTTTCCTACTGCTGTCCAGTCACTTAGTTGCTATCTTTCAATATCTCAAATCATCAATAGCAAAAGTGAACAGTAATGAATGCCATTGTTTATTGGAGTCGTTCATTAATTTTTTCACTTTCACTGTGGTCAAATATTACTCATTTATTTGTTCATAGTTTAGTGCCAATTGGTCCAGGAAGAGGGTAAAGTGCCGACACAAAAAGATCATAGTTTTCCTTGAAGAATGTTGCGAAATTTTCACTAAACTTGCAAAAAAATTAGACGAGATCGTAAAAGCTGTCCTAACTTTTTCTGCAATCCATTTTGCATGTGACTTTCACAAATATATGTTTCTTTATTGGTGTTCACTTTCAGATTGGTGTTAAAGTTCACTTTCAGCATCTATGATTGTATCATGACAGGGATTCTTTTGGGTGAATGCATCGGTCGAATATGGGACCCTTTCTCAATGGCATTTGGGCATTATGTTTCCCAATTTCCAACCCCAAATTTCCCCATCTCAGTCTGCACTCAAACAAAAATTTAATTCACAATTAGTGTTCTAAACTGGGTAGTCATAAGGCTGCCACCCAGTTCAGGACACAAATTGTACAGTACACTTAAATTGCATACCTAAAGAAGCTTAGAAAGTGTCTAAAGTCAAATGTAAAAGTTCTTCTTTAACCCTTTACCCAACGCAGACGATATCAAAATTTATTATTTTAAATATCATTTTTTCAAATTTTTCAAAAAATTTCAACAAAACCATATCATGTGACCCCTCGTTGGAACGAGCTCGACGAGCTCGTTCCAACGAGGGGTCACATGATATGGTTTTGTTGAAAATTTTTGAAAAATAATATTTTTTCAACTGCTGAATTTGCATATTACGCGGGCGGATGCGGCCGATTCGTTGGGTAAAGGGTTAATAGTACAAGAACAGTTTAAATGAGACTGGGGTCAACATGATTCCATGTGAATTTGTTATAAAACTTATACTTGCAGTATACCTCCAGCTGCTTCGAAGACTTGAGTTTGCTTGAGTTTTAAGTTCACTGTTCAATTCGAATAGAAAATGTCTTTGTATATTTCTTCCCATCCAAATCAAATTCCCAATTGAAGTCCCCATGCACAAATTTTCCCAATGGCATGGACCCTGGACCCTTTCCCAAAGGGGGCAGAAGAATCCCTGCATGACTACAACAGAAAGTCATTTATACCTCTGGTACCCATTTTAGATGAATTGCACTAGACCCCTGCGAATATTCGATTGTTCGAGTCAATCAACAAATTCGAGTCGAAGATAAAATCACAAATATAAAAATCGAATATGAGAAAAACTTACCAAGAAATATCTCAGTATACATAAATTCGTACATTTAATACTGGCTAAATTGTCAAAACATTGCGAGCAATTGAGCTCGAACTGCAAGCACACATCGTCAGCATGGAACTTACAGTGTATTACTAATATCATTTGGAATCACATGTGTCAATTCCAAATGACAATGGTTATACACTCATATTTTACAGTGGATAAAGCAAAAGTGACGGACTACATCTCACCTCTGGTACCCTTCAGTAAGAAGCATCCATCGCTTCACGATAAGGAAAACCAGACGATGACAAGCTTAAAGTCGAGAAGGGAGCAAAGCAATCACAGGTACAAACAGATCCTTCGTCTCCTTCTCAATCATGCGTTCAAGTGTGCTGCATTGTTAACATACAAACTGCTGAACGTTAGCATGAATATGTGGATAAATCATCAGTACAATGCCAAAACAATCCTAATGTGGCTATTTTAAACTGGAAATATTGTGTATGAAACTGCACTTGGACACCTAGTTTCAGCTAACTTGGTTTGAATTCGATGTTATTTTTTTGGCAAGTTCGAGTCGAAAGTCGAGTAGAAGAAAAATCCATATTTGCAGGGGACTAAATTGCACTCCAGACTGGTTACAGGACTGTATTTTACCAATCTTGTTTGTTTTTGTTTCATTGGGGTTTACAACATTATCAACAGCCAGGGTGATATGTCAGAGTTTTAAGTGTGAAGGAAGCTAGAGTATCCAGAGAGAACCACAAAGCAGCAGCAACAAATATTTTACCAATAAAACATAACTTGTTCACCACAGCAATCAAGTACTGCTCACTTCCTGACATAACATTTTTAATCCCTGTTTCAGTTTATTTAACCCTTAAAGGTCCAATTCAAACTTTGATCACTTTTTACTGCAACAGAACAGGTGACTAAACATGATGCCTCTGGTCATATCATAATCACATCCACACCCCACATTCTATCTATCAGAAAAACATTCTATTGGACAGTGAAGATCCATTCCTGCAATATTAATTTCACTGTGAGGTTAGCAAAATTTTGCTCAAATACTGGTACATCTCTCATAGTCTGACATATCAATTTTTGAGAGCTTTAACCCTCAAGTCCCCAGACAGCCACAAACTACTCCTTTTATATAGCACTGAAAAAGGTGTCCCAAATGTTTTCTCCCTTAAGAACTCTACTGTAGTCTGCATTTATTTTGACAGTGTTTTTACACCATTGTGCACCCCCCCCCCCCCCCCCAAAAAAAAAAAAAAAAAAATTCCTCTCTTTCAAATAACAAAACATGAACAAAATCATATAATTTATGGTTCCCACCTTTACTGGAGTCTTACACTGTGGAGAATATATCACTCCAATTAAATCAGTTGAGCTTTATTTTTATCAGAGTCTCTCGCTCTCATTGCACTGTGTTTTCAAAAATCTTCTGGGGGAGGACCACCAGACCCCAAACTATGGGAGGGAGAAAACCTCTACCTTACCCTCTCCCAGGATATGCCTGCTGCCATCGGGATATGCCTGCGACATATCATAACAGATGTCCCCCAAAAATTCCTGGATCCTTCCCTGTACATATAGATTATTACCACCATGTCGGTTTCCAAGATGGTGTATTGAAGCCGAGACCTCATCTCTGGGCATATATCGATGAGCCCATTAGGATGAGTCGATATTTGACCCAGAGGCAAGGTTGAGACTTCAATAGACCATCTTGGAAACTCATCTTGTTCCCATATATTTTTGAAAATCATTTAGCATCTATGAATTGATTTTTTATTTATCATCAGGCCTGAAAATAAGCAGTCTGACATTTGCAGAATGAGGTCCTCAGAGGAACAATTGGATGATGTTATCCCATACAGTGGGCCAATTTATCCTCTGGGTACTCTTTCTGTTTAGTTTTGAGACCCTGATTCAGACTGAGGTTCACAGAGGGTAAATTTAGTGATGCTTCCCTGCTATGCAGGGTAGCATCACTAAATTCACCCTCTGGGGACCTCATTTTGCAGATGACAGTCTGCTTATTTTCTGGCTTGAACATCATGGTATTGCATTCCTGCACTGTGCATGACATAATCCCCATTCATTGTTCTTCTTCTTGTACTATAACCGCCAAAGTTTTATAATAGTGTTTCGACTGTGTGTTTCTTTGTTTTTATTTTTCCGGTTTAACGCATGGTAGGTCTATATAAAACTATCATCATGGCAAAAAATCATATAGTCTTAATTTCTTTTGCTGAGTTGGTGATTTATTTAGCATTTAATTACTGTTATTAAATCGGTGTCCTCGACATGTGTAACCGGTTTTTGATAAGAGGACGTGAAAAATGTTCTCTTTCTGAATCGAATGATTGCACATGCAGTGCTACCCTCAAGAGATTTGTTTTTTGTCCAGACGTTTATACGTGTTTTGGGGGAAATACATTCTTGTTGCAAGATATATGGTGGTTATTATCATAGAATTAATTTAAGGGTTAAAGGAAGATTCAGATATTTAAGGCAAGGGATTTTAAAAATTACAGAATTCTCAAGGAATTCAAGAATTAGTGAAAAACCATACATGAAATGGCATAAGGATATTCTTGAAAATTGTTTGGGCTTAAAGTGTTAAACTTAAGGTCCTGTGAATAAGAGTGTCTATTCTCAAATTGAATTTCGAATTGAATTGGGGTCTCATGTCAACACCAAATCCATATTGATTTAGTCACAATGTGAAAACAAGCTTTCGTGAAATCACTTATTATTTGACTAAATTACCTAATTACCATGTACAGTGGAGACCTTTTAATTGAACAGCCACTTTGTCAATGAAAATTATTCAATTAACAGGAGTATTCAATTAACAGGGATTGTGTCACTTTCCTGTATTCTAGAGATAAACTTAGCATTTATTCTATTATATCTATCACCTGTTTTTTAGCCCCAAACATAACCATGTTGGTCCGTACCCTCTATTCCATGTGCCGGTGGTGAATATATCCGTTGATGGCACATGAAATAGGAAGTACGATACACCAATAAATCCATCGCTAGGAATGTGGAGATGTGTGAGATAGAATCCGTTTTGAAGCTGATGTGTGCCTGATGTATGCCTATTATTAACCCTTTACCTAACGAATCGCCCGCATCCGTCTGCGTAATATGCAAATTGAGCAGTTGAAAAGATTTAATTTTTCTAAATATTTCAACAAAACCATATCATGTGAGGCCTCATTGGAACGAGCTCATTGAGCTCGTTCCAATGAGGGGTCACATGATATGGTTTTGTTGAAATTTTTTGAAAAATTAAAAAAAATTATATTCAAAATAATAAATTTTGATATCGTCTGCATTGGGTAAAGGGTTAAAACATGCTTTCCTCCCGCCAATATCTGGTGCATTCTGACAGAGAGAAAGATTGCAAAGATAATCAGAGATAGTCGGCATAGATTGCTGAATCGAATTCAAATCAAATTTCAAGGCGACATCATGCACCGAAGCGTGACGTCATTTAGGAAGATACTGAGGGATATTTCTCGATATCCAGTGAGTCGATGGATATCGAGAAATATTTTTTAGATAATTTGCGATAATTCACAGGCTAGAATATATGAAAACCAGGAATTCAACCAAATCAGGGATAATTCTGCCCTCTTTGGGAAAAGGTCCGGAGCCCATGGCAGTGGAAAAATTTGAGTCATGGGAGCTCCAATTGGGAATTTGTTTTGGAGGAAAAAATCATGTAAAGAATAATAAATTTTACAATCGAAATGAACAGAGAACACTAAAACCAATACCTGAGCAACTGCATGTATACTAAAAGTAAGTTTTGTAACAAACAGTCACTTGTAATCATGTTCAGTCTCTGTAGTCTCTAATAAAGTATTTTTATACTACTAAAGATCTTGTCATTTGCCTTTGAATTTAAGTACTTCGTTAGTCAAGCAATTGAAATTTAATGCACAATTGGTGTCCTGAACTTGGTGGTCATAAGGCCTCCGAAAACCATATGGTTTTCTGAGGCCTTATGACTACCCAGTTCAAGGCACCAGTTGTGCATTAGATTTTTGTTTGAGTGAGATTGGAAATTAAGAGTTAAGAATTGGGGAAAATAATGCCCAAATGTCACTGGGAAAGGGTCTCATAAACGACCCCTGTAAACACCCAAAAGTATCCCTGCAAATCTAGTTTGACAGAAGTTAATGAGTTCTATCATACAAGACTGAATGGGTTTAACTCCCAGATGCATTATGGGAAAAATTTGTTTTTTGAAATTTTGATATTCTGACATCAGTGTGCAGAGGGTTAATTAACCTGAATGTTTTCAGTGGACAAATTCTGTGTAGGAAAGTGTGTTAAATTTTGAGGGCAAACAACTTAGGCTCTTTGCACATTTTGGGGAAACTAAAATCCAGGGCAATTAAAAAGAAAAATGTCTAATGTTATTCTTGTTTGAAATGTCCAAAATGTCATGGACAATATTTTGGGCAGATCAGCTTTGCCTTCATACCATGCATCAATCCAGAATATTTTCACTCATTCTGAAAGCACAAGCAATAAGCTGATAGAAAAGTATGATGCTGTTGTTAGAAATGGCTTAATTTCAAATTTTTCCTGTTGGAATGGAAAAAAGATTAGCATTTTAAGGGTGCTTTAGGATTGCTTTTACTGTTAGATTTTGTGGAGTGCTAAATCATAACTTTCTTAAATGAAACATGTCCAATAAATTTACATTCAATTGTGCACCCTCTTGAGACGTTATTTAGCATTTAAATTATTACTCCACAAAAAAACGATGAAATAATGGCATAATGCGATACCAGCTGCTGATAAAAGGAAAAAAAATGGCATAAAAAGTAGAGTCTTTAATTACATCAGACAAAGATGGAGATGCAGTTAACTAGGTTTTTGCATGTGAATTGCCTTATGAGACAAAAAGGTGACAAAACATAAATTTGATAGCTCAATGAGAGAATTAATAAAGGAAATAAATTTCTACTGTGACAAAAACAGATTGATGTTGTAATATATTTGAGTGGAAATTTTTTTTATGTGCAACTACTACAGTTTTGCATCATTTCATTATTTTAATAACCTTTCTTTTGATAACTTAAGAAAAATCAACTGATACCTTTCTGTGCCTTGGCAGTTTTCTGACAAACTTTGCTCACCCTTTACCTAACACAATTAGATATTGGGCAACTGCTATACACAAAAATTTCCTATCAAATTATTTTTCTTTCAATTTTTGCTTCCAAAACATAGCTCAGCATCCCTCATTGGAACTAGCACATTGCAATGAGGTGATCAAAGACTTTGTTTGGGATGCACAAAATAAAAAATTTCAAGTTATTTGGTGAAAAATATTTTTTATGTGGTTTCTGTCATTTGGGTAAACTTCTGGAATGAGGCTGGTTAATACCTGGCCAGAGACAGCAATACTCTTGCCACCACTTTACTATTAAGTTTGTTTAATGGAGTTTAAGCTATACAGTGTTATATACTGGCATGAGCCCAGGCCAAAAATAAATTCTAAGCTATTAAAAATAGAGTCTTGGTAAATTTGTTAAATGTGGATACCAAACTAAAAGATTCAATACCAGAACCATGAAAGCATTAGTTTGCCAATTAGATGTTATTAACCCTTTATCCAACGAATCGGCCACATCCGCCTGCATAATATGCAAATTCAGCAGCTGAAAAAATATTATTTTTCAAAACATTTCAACAAAACAACATCATGTGACCCCCTCTTTGGAACGAGCTCATTCCAATGAGGGGTCACATGATATGGTTTTGTTGAAATATTTTGAAAAATTAAAAAAAATGATATTTAAAATAATAAATTTTGATATCGTCTGTGTTGGGTAAAGGGTTAACAACAGGACTGGAACACAAGTTATAATAACTTATTTCCAAAAACACAGATACCATTATCTTGCACATCAAGCAGAAAAAAAACCCAATGAAGAAATAAAAGGCCGCTTGGCCACATGTCCCCCAAAAAAACAAGTCGAAAAAGGGGCATAACTCTAGTAAAAATGATCGGTCCGAACCCATATTCGAACTTGACCTGTATTATTACCCCAGAAAGTCACATAACAAAATTCTTTCCGATCAAATAATCCTAACTGGAGTTATCATCCGGACACCGTAAATCTTGAAATTTCTAAGTTGAAAAAGGGGTATAACCCTAATAAAAATAATCTGGTCGAATCCATATTCGAACTTGACCTGTAGTTTGGGCTAAGAAGGTCACATACCAAAATTGGTTCCAATCAAATGATCCAAACTGGAGTTATCATGAGGACACCAAGTGGGACGGACGCACAGACGGCCGGATGGACACCGCTGATTTCTATAGTCCACCCCAAATTTTTTCGTGGGACAAAAATAATTTGATTCAGTGAGACAAAAGTCTCCAAATAAGAGAAACTTTGAAAAAGCTCATCCCTGTAACCACATAGTTATAGCTATATAATGACAGCAACAAAAATTCGAAGTTTTAAGTTTCGAAAATTATTCACAATTATGCAGCCCACATCAAAAGAATCACAGTCCAATATTTACTGCGACTTTTCAACTTAGGCATTCTCCCATACATCGTAACAAGGCAAAGATATGTAATCAAATTAAGACAACCGAAACAAATTAGGAATTCTACCAGTTCAACAAGTCAAGAAGAACTTGTCTACCACAGTGACCAAGCACTAATTCATTTCTGTGGGTCCCCACATAGAACATGTCTAGGTAAAGAAGACAGAGAATTTCAACTTGATTGAGACTGGCTCAGTTTGGTTGAAGTTCTCATCTGCTTTCGTTTCCACAACATTATGGAATTTCACCTGCCAAAATAGAAATGAAAGAACACTGAAACTGAGATGTTCTTTTTGTTTGTATTTTTTCTTCTCAATTTGGCCTTGATTTTGTAATATTTTATTTATGAATTCTCGTCTCGTTGGTGTCCGTGTGTTGTGACCAGATCACGACCAGGAACAGACTTCATCCCATGTTGTGCAAACCTCCAGGGGCCAATACTATAAAACTTTTACAACTGTCTTTTCCCGAATTGTATTTTCTAGTTATGACTTTAAATGAGTTAAAATAAGGTGCAAGGGTTTCTAAGTTGAAAAAAGTGGAAAAAGGCTCATAACTCTAGAAAAAAAAATGCACAAAACCTTTTACTAGTGAATATCCTTTCTCCCATGGTGGTCTATCAGCATACCAAAGATCATTTAAATTAAACATCCGCTGACTGAGATACGAAGGGCCAAAGTTGTTAGGGACGAACGGATAGACAGGCAGATGGATGGACCCCATTTCTACATCCCCCGCAAACTTCATTTTGGGGGGTGGGGAGTAATAATGAACCATTAGCATTTTCAAAGATCTGGCAATTTGCCAATTGCCATATCTTTAAAAATGCTAATGATTCATTTTAGTCAGTTATATTAATAGGTAGAAAATATAATTCTAGAAAATACAATTGTAAAAGTTTTATAGTATTAGCTCCAGGGTGCCACAAGTGACATGATCTACAATTGTGCAGAAAATCTACCCTTATCCTACCCTTTATCATTTCCACCCAGCCCTGCCCTTCAGTCAATTCATGGAACCTACTAGACAACATAAACATAATTGCCCTGAATGGAACAAAACTCTCACCAGTTTCTATGATCTTTTGACTGTAATACCTATTTTCGATATAGTAATATGTCGATTTAGGGAGATCAATGAAGATATTGCTGTGTTTGTTGAGAAATTCCTGTTTCATTACAATAATGGACATCATGAACTTTGGGGCAATATATTACAAGTAGTTTTATGCATAAAGCTTGCACCATCTGTCTACGTCAACAGTTGTGTCTGCACTATATAGTTTGCGGTTACTTGTAGATTATGTAGAAATATTGGAATGTATTTAACCCCTCCAAATTTCAAATTATTCCCATGATGCAATAAAGAGTTTAACCAATTCAATCTAGTCTGACAGAGCTCGGTGAGTTCTGCCAGACAAAATTGAATTGGTTCAAATCCGAGTAGTTGTATTATGAGAAAAAATTCCAGGTTAAAATTTTAATAACATAACCTTAGTGCAGAGGGTTACGATCTATAAAATTTACAAATTCAACATTTAATAATGTCTATGGAATCAACATGCTTTATAGCATGAATGGTAAGACTGTTTTTCTTAAATACAAATGATTTCTCTTTTCAACTGCTGTCTGCTATAAAAAGGATGCCTGTAAGATAAGTGAGGAGGTTGAAAGAGAACTATTCAACTGAAGCCTCAGGCATAAATGGGGATGGCCCAAAGAGAAAAATCATCAGTTGTAATTGAAACTGAAGAGAAGGGGTCAGAGAAAAAAGGTCTTTGGACAATTTACAGAATAAACAAAAGCCAGAATCAGAATGCAAACAGCATCTGGAAAAAAAGGAATAGGTGCAACTCACCCCTGACTCGAACAGTTGCACTTTTATCTGTACTTCCAACAGCATTGACAGCATGGCAAGTATAAATCCCATCATCTTGAAATTCTACATCCTCAATCATCAGCATTCCATTTGACCGTACCGAGAATCGACCATGTTCTTGATTAGGGAACATCAGAACCTATAGAAACAATAGGAAACATTGCACACCCATGTAAGAACAGCTTCAAAAAATCAATTATTTTAGGAGGAGTACTATTTTTTTGTCCATTAAATTCTTCAAATGCCTTTTTTAATTCTATCTTGAATCTGATGCAGTGCTGTGACAGTGAAATAATTTTGACCATTGTGAATGAGTTGCAATCTAGTCAAACTTTTCTGCCCTATTTACTCCTCATATTACTGTTAATTTATTGGGGTTTAAAAACACTTTCAACAGCCAGGGTCACCATGCGTCAGACATTTTTACATGCGAAGGAAGCTGGAGTACCTTGAGAGAACCATCGAGCAGCAGTGAGCAACTCTCAGACTCCTCAACATTCTAACTCTGCACAAGCAGGTTAGCATTGGTTGAAGGCAAGCGCACCATAGATGTGCAGTATGTCTTAGTACACAATGCCCTCCATGCCCCCTAGAGGGCAATCAGGATTAAGTGCCTTGCCCAAGGAGACACCACACTTATCACTGGTCAGGATTGCACAATCAACCTTTTGGGTTGAAGATCAATGCTCTAACCACAGAGCCACCACGCCCCTTGCATTACTGTGGAATCTCACTTATGGAAAACTGAAATGCATGAATACTTAATCAATGATACTACAGTGAACACTTTTGTTAACTGAATAGTCACTTACCAGTGAAAAATACCTGTTAACAGGAGTATTCAATTAACATGAAGATGGTCCTTGTAGTTTATTCTTGTGATAGTGACTGAGCATTTATTCTATTATACCTTGTGTGACCGAGCTTATGGAACTCTGTCAAACAAAATATAATACATTTTATGCCTGTATTTGATGAACTGTGAACAAATAAGTCTTCAACCATAGAGGATTTGTCATTCTAAATCTTCATAGATCGTAAGATGTTTTATTCAATTATCAGGAGTTCACTCTTTTATCTATGTTTATACCACGATTACCTATTCTACTATATATAAAAAGCCTATGACATGAATTTTAGCTTTACACACCAACTGTGGTGAACACGCCAGCAATAGGATTTTTCAATAGTAAAAATTTACACCTACAGTGGAACTACATCTACATTGGCCTTTGGTGATCTCACCTTCAATGCAAACTTGTCTAAATTTATTACTTGACGCCTCATGAAGAATGAAATGAAACAGCAATTGTTTATTACGTTTTTAAAGTTTATCTCAAAAGATACCAAAAATGAAAGTGTCAGTGACACTGTAGCTTAACTTGTCTGTGTGTTGTGTTTGATGAAAAGGATAATATTCAATGTTTATGAAAGGATTATGAAATAAGACAAGAATTGTGATAATTGGGAATATGTTAACTACTGTTTCCTGTATCCTACGTTTTCAATAAAAATAATATGAGGTGTAGACTCTACTAAAGAATTGAGAGGTGAGTTAGTGTGGCCCTCACAGTTAATGTATGTGGCCCTCACAGTTAATGTATGTCAACAAAAGTTACCAAGTTACAGTGAAATTATTCCAAAACGGGTCATCCTATCAAGTTACAATGTCATCCCTTCATATTATTATTTATTTATTGGTGTTTAAGGTCATATACTTATGCACAATGGCTAATCACGACTGTAAATCCCTTCATAAAAACGGCCTGTAGACTGCTAAAGGTTTTCGGGCTTCGGGCCTGTGTAGCCATCACAGTTGACCAATCACAACCAAAAGGGGATGTCCTCATCTAGACATTATACTGAGTCATCCTACCAAGTTACAACGAAACCCCATCTTAAATACGACCTGTAGTCTGTGCTAAAGTTTTTGGGGTTTTGGGCTTGGGCCCCTGTAGCCATCACAGTTGACCAATTACAACAGAAAGGGGGTGTTATCATCTAGACATTACATGGAGTCAACCTACCAAGTTACAATGAAATCCCTCCATAAATATGACCTGCGGACTGTGCTAAATGTTTTCGGATTTTGGGCTTGGGCAGCCGTCATGGCTGAATGATTGCAACCAAAAGGGGACGTTCTCATCTATACATTATCTGGAGTCATCCAACCAAGTTACAATGAAATCCCTTTATAAATATGACCTGTAGACTGTCTAAAGGTTTTCGGGCTTCGGGCTTCTGTAGCCATCACAGTTGACCAATCACATCCAAAAGGGGGCGTTATCATCTAGACATTATATGGAGTCAACCTACCAAGTTACAATGAAATCCCTCCATAAATACGACCTATAGACTGTGCTAAAGGTTTTCGGGTTTTGGGCTTGGGCAGCCGTCATGGCTGAATGATTGCAACCAAAAGGGGATGTTCTCATCTAGACATTATATGAAGTCAACTTACCAAGTTACAATGAAATCCCTCCATAAATACGACCTGTAGACTGTGCTAAAGGTTTTCGGGTCAAGGTTGACAGATCGCGACCAAATGGGGAAATTCACATCTAGACATCATACGGGGTCATCCTACCAAGTTACAATGAAATCCCCCCATATTATATATGACCTGCAGACTGTGCTAAAAGTTTTTGAGTTTCGGGCTTGGGCAGCCATCACGGTTGACAGATCATGACCAAAAGGGGACGTTCTCATCTAGCTATTATACAGAGGCATCCTACCTAGTTACAATGAAATCCCTTCATAAATAATACGACCTGCAGACTGTGCTAAAGGTTTTTGGGTTTTGGCAGCCATCACGGCTGACCGATCATGACCAAAAGGGGACGTTCTCATCTAGACATGACCCCAAACCTGCATATGAAATTTCGTGACGATCGGACAAGAACTACGGGGTGTAGCCTGTGCTAAAGCAAAATGTGAAGAGACTCACAGACTTCCGCACGCATGATGGCAATAGCTTATCTGGACTTTGTCAAGTTAAGCTAATTAACAAACGTACATTGTCTCATATTAATAAAGCATCCATAACTCGAAATTGTATATTATTATGTTATTAAAATGAAAAAGGCCCTGTAATTTATTTCCACGTTTTGTTTTCTGTTTCGTTTCGGTGATAAAATTGCCAGTGGAAGTACCGCCCACTAGTGCTCATGTAAACAAAAACAGATATGGTATAAATAAAATATACCCGAAGTAGCTTGGTGTACCAAATATTCATCCCTCATGGTGAAGTGGTGTTAACCACGCACCAAAGGCTCGCAGTTAACACCACTTCACCACACGGGGTGAACATTAGGTACACCAAGCTACTATGAGTATATTCCATATGTAATTAATAGGTCAAATTTGTACTGAGGTCAAGTAAGTGTTTGGAAATTAAATTCAGTTAACAGGGTTATTTAATTGGTTGGGTGCTACAATTCTTACATGCTACAATTCTTACACTGTGCAGTTGAAACATGTACATTTTTTTCAGAAGTTTTATAAACAAGAGGCCCCAGTGGGCCTGAGGAAGCTCACTTGATATGGTAGTTTAAATATCAAACAAGGGACTTGACTTGAATAAGCTGCATACGCCCCTCCTAAGAAAAGCATATACCAACTAGATGAAGCGATTGTGCCCACACAATACACAGGATTTTCCTTTTATTTTCAGTTCCTGCACTTTTACGTCCCAAAATTGAGATAAACGCATAAAAAAACTAGATTTTTTTCCCAAACAAAATATTTGCAGCCTAAAATTTTTTCTTCTTCTTAAAACGCATAAAAAACAAAAAACAATTTCCGGATTTTGGTCCAAATTTTGTAAGTCCCACCCGGACCCCAAATTTTCAGTGTAAAAAAAAAAAATTTTTTTGTCTTAAACGCATAAAAAAACAAAAAAAAAAATTTCCGGATTTTGATCCAAAATTTCTAAGTCCGGAACGGGGCCCCAAATTTTCAGCCTAAATATGAACCCAGGGACTTGGCTTGAACAAACTTGAATCTCCCCCCTCCCCTAAGGATGCTGCATACCAAATATCAAAAGATTCTTATTGGTAGATCTGAAGAAGAATATTTTAAAAGAATATTCCTCATACTGCACTAATTTAAACATTTGGACTCCCATAGAGAGCCCAAATATGGACCCAGGGAATTGATTTCAATAAACATGTGAAACAATCTTCCAAAGATGTTATATGTGAAATTTGAAAGCTTTTGGAGCAGTGGTTTGGGAGAAAAGTAGTCTTACATGTTTTTCCCATTACCCACAGTGTCAAAAAATGCTGACTCAGCACTTTTTCAAAAGTCCCCAAAAAGTACCCCATGATAAAACCTATAGCAATTTTTTTTTACCATTCCATTCTGTTGGTCTTAAGAAAGCTTCACTCCAAATAACAATTTTCAGTGCCGTGTAGTTTTGGATATATAGGCGTTTTAATTTGTTTCTATTTTTAGCTCCTACGGTTCCCATGGGGCAACGGGAAAAGAAATTTGGGAATAAATTAAGTACTTATGACCCAATAAGCCCTCATATCAAATTTGTTTCAAATCTGCCTCTTGGTTTGGAAAATAGAAATTTTGGTAGTGGCAAAAATTCTTGCCCCTCCCATAATGAAGGCAAATAATGCCCGACAAACTTCTCTTGAACAAACTTGATTCTAAACCTCAAAAGGACTCTGTATACCACATATCAAGTCTCTGCTACTGGTGATTCATTAGGAGAAGATTTTCAAAAAATTTGGCCATTTTTTCCCCACCCCTCTGCTCAATATGAGCTGAAACCTAATTTGCATAAAAATCAAAATGCCCCTATATAACCAGTACTTACATGAAATTTAATTAAAATGTGGCCAGTGGTTTAGAAGAAAGAGGCTCAAACACCACCTTCATGCAGGACGATGGACGAAGAGTGATCAGAAAAGCTCACCCTGACTTTCAGTCAGGTGAGCTAATAGTGTTAGACTATTATGTCTGTGTCTTTTCTACCCTTTCTCTTGCCGAAACCTATCAACATGTATGTATATATTAGTAGGTAATTAAATTTTCTTCAATGTTTCATGATTTAATTTACCCTATAGTACATGTATTGCAGGTAACACAGGTAAAATGATGTATACTCGCCCAAAAAAGAAAGTGTGCATTGCAGAAATCAAACTCCAAAAAAATAATTTCGTAGGTGTAAAGAGTGTTAACCTGTTCATGAATAAGTTATATTGAACACAAAAACAGCTTTCCCCGTTAAAATTGCATTAACGTTGTTAAATGACGTGCTGCACATTTGTGAAAAGGCATGTTTTGCACGTGAAGAGTCTGAAAATTCATGCAGCAGTGTGAATCCTTGGGTATTTAAACACTAAAGTAAGGCCTTCCTATAGTTCACATTCAAACTTGCGCTGCTGTTAAAACGACTCCACATTAGCATACCAAGATTGACAATGAATCAACATCTCCTTGCCCTGGGTATGATTAGAGCTGGCAGAATACACAGAGAGGTTGCCCAGCATTTGAACTGCCACCGTAACACTGTAGACAGGCTAGTCCATCGACATGCACAACATGATGACGTTCGAGACCGACCCCGCTCCGGGAGACCCCGAGTTACCACCCCTGCACAAGATCGGTATATCCGTGTCATCCATCTCTGGAACCGGCAACAAACGGCAACGACGACAGCCAGGAACATCCCTAACCTGAGACGGATACATCCTCAAACAGTAATCAACCGGCTGAGAGAATACGGCTTACATCCTCGAAGACCTGCAATTCATCTGATTTTGACGTTACGTCATCGTCCTGCTCGACTGCAGTGGTGTAGAGTAGGGTTAGGGTTAGGGTTAGCCTAACCTAACCCTAACCTAACCTAACCCTACCCTAACCCACTTCCATGCTAGCTTGTTCGCTTCCATGAGGCGTAGATGCACAGCAGTAGTCGATGTAGACAGAGGTCATACCAGATATTGATTGTGTGACTTTTGTGTTTGACCCTTAGTGTCTTTGACTCTCCATGGCACCAAGAGTATTCGTTGTAGCATAATGAAATTTCTCGTGTTGATCACAAATTGATTCATCTGTGATTGAATAAAATTTCCATGAATGAAAATGATATATATCTTTTTTTAGTGTTATTTTTTAGCATGCACACTTTCTTTTTTGGGAGAGTATATTTACCAATGGTTTCAAACTGGGTGCTATTAATTGTGTTTTATAGCGAAAGGTAAATGCATTTGCGCACTTGTGTTTGTACAACGTCCCTCACCTCGCATGAATTATTTCACGTAACCAGTCCAGTCAAGCGATTCCTCTCTATGTAACTGACACAAACTGCAGACAGTGCATTACACTACATATCCAGTCACTTGACACCCCCACAAACCGTACCACCAGATACCATTTCTAAACTCACTCACATGACTCTATAGTAGAGTCCACTTAATTGGAGATCTCTTAACTGAATAACCCTGTTAACTGAATATAATTTCCCAACACAAAACCATTTACCATACCTCCAGTACAAATTTGACCTGTTAATTGAATATAGGTTATATACTATTCAAAGTTTGCTAAGCACCACATATTTGACACATCATTGTGAAAATGTCTTGTGACACATTTGAGATATTTTTGGTGGATACGATTGAGGAATGTATTGAGATGGTCCCCAGTGTTTACATTAGCTCTCTTGACAGGCAGACTTTTCGTGACAGTCATGGAAAGCATGTACTCCTTGATTTCCATGTTTTCGTGTCCTGTCTACATGTACATGAGATGTGTAGGGTATCAGTCTTCATTTCAACACAAACCCTTGTGATTTAATGATTGAATGTGATGAATGCAAATGTAAGAAGACATTTGTCTGAAGCAGAAATGTGGTGGGCTTTAGGGATGGTGGAACAAGGGGCTACCCATCGTCAGGTTGGTGAAGCCCTTGGTGTGCACTATACGGTGATCACCAGAGCCTGGGCAAGATTTCAGCAGTATGGCACACCAGAGAACATAGTGGTGGCAGAGACAGGGCAACATCTGCAGCTGAAGACTGGTTTTTGATCATTCAGGCCAGTAGGAACCGCTTTGACACAGCAACCCAGCTTCGCAGTGACCTTCAGAATGCATCCAGGGTAAATGTTAAACTATGCGGGCAAGGTTGCACGAAGGTGGTCTCCGATCGAGAACACCATGTATTCGCATTCAGCTGTCCAAGAACCACCGCCAGGCACGATATAAATGGGCCATAGATCACGTTGGATGGACCAGAGAAGATTGACGACCTGTCCTTTTTACGGATGAGTCAAGGTACTGTCTCGACAACACAGATAGGCGTTCTAGAGTATGGAGAAGACCAGGAGAGTGATTCCATGCAGCCAGCATTGCTGAGCATGATCGCTATGGTGGAGGGTCAATCATCAGCTGGGATGGACGTTCAGAGCTCTGTGTCCTTGACCGTGGCATATTGACTGCAGGTGCAGTGGGTGATAGATTTATTCTGATGGATGATAATGCCTGTCCTCATATTGCCCATGCTGTCCGGGAGTACCTACAGAGGAAGAGGATTGAGCGTATGGACTGGCCAGCAAGATCCCCTGACCTCAATCCAATCGAACATGTCCTGAATGAGTTGCAGCTTGCAATTTTAGTCTGTCCAGTCCAACCAAGAAGTGTCCAGGAACTTGGTGTCATGCTGGTCCAAGAATGGAACAACATCCCACAAAGGACCATCTGAAACCTGATTGGGAGCATGAGAAGGCATTGTCAAGCTATAATTAACAATAATGGGTCTCATATTCGATATTGAAGCCATATCAGTTCGCTCCGTCAACTTTTTGGCAAATTTGAAAAATTTCCTCTTTTACCAATATTTTCCATGGTTATTGTATTCAAAAGCTAAAAAATAATGTCAAACACAAATAAAATCTGAATTTCTATGCTTAAATCATTAAAGATATAATTAAATAAAAAATATATACACTTTTCATAACAATATTTCAACTAAAATGTAAAACAGATAGTTGGATATACTTGGTGCTTATCAAACTTTGAGTAGTATAGAATCAACTCCTGTTAATTGAATAAAAAATCTTGCAACCTGTCGAGAAATTTCCCTGACCCTCCCCAGTTTTCCTTTGTTTATACACCTATTTGGAATCAGTACATCCAATACAGGCATTTAATCTATTATACCTTATTTGACAGAGCTCATGGAGCTCTGTCAAACAAGATATTATAGAATAAATGCTAAGTTTATCTCTAGAATACAGGAAAGGGACACAATCCCTGGTAATTGAATACTCCAATTAATTGAATAATTTTCATTGGCAAAGTGGCTATTCAATTAACAGGGTTCCACCGTATTATGTTACTTATTCATGCCTTTGAACTGGAAAAGATGCAAAAAAGTCACAATCATTTGTGATTAGTGGTGTTTTTAGAGGAATCATTTTCTACAGATATTGTGCAGGATTATTTATTTTTTTTTTTAATGTTTTTATTGTGCAGGATTATGCCAGATCTTTTGATTAGTCTAATTTGGACGCAGCAAATACATGTATACAGCGTTCGTTTTGTGGCCTGGTGGGAGAGAAAAGCTCTGCTATTTTCACCTTCTCAGGGTCTGTTTCATATACTTTTAAAATTTTTACCGTAAAAAAACCCCAGACACCTAATATCTTGTTTTAGGCCTTCACCGTTATTATTGGTTCTACACCTTGTGCTAAATATTTATCAATAAGGTTTCTTAGTTTTCTGTTGTCAAGCTTAAAACCTGTTTAAATGTAAATTATGGCAGGACATTTAATAGGAAATGCCACAAATATGAATATAGTGGATATCAAGCTTTCAGTACATACATTCGCCAGTGAGAAGCAATCTGCATTGACATACCTGTATATGACACTGTCAATGCTGATTGCTTTTCACTGGCAAACTGTGGTCTTTGAAACTTGGTTATCAGTGGCACTGTTTGATGTGACAGGAAGGCCCTAAACTATATTGCGTGCATAGAGGAAACTTCACCAAACTATATATGGTCGAAACACCATAAAACTTGGTAAAAAATTTGTAAACATCGTATAATTTGGGCACAATTACACTTTTCTAAGCACAGTGTTTATAGCTATTTGGGAGGGAATTCAAAAGCCTGGGTCTGGGTAGAAATTTATGAGTGCTGAATAATATGCAACATATTAAGAATCAAAGATAAGAAACAACATACCTCTTTATTGCCTTTACTCCAATATACAGATGGTTGAGGATTGCCTGATGCAATACAGTGCAAAGCCACCTGGTGTCCAATGCCAGTTACTTGTTCTTTTGGATCAATCCTTACCAAAGGTAAAGCTAGAATAAAAACATATATTTTTGAAATTCAAGCAAACGGTAGAATTTAATTAATTTCTACAGGATTTCCAAATACAAAATTAAATTTCTGAAAACCTAACAATAGCTTTACCCTTTATGAAACATAATGGCATATTGGACCAGAGTTAGGTCAGAAAAAACATCATTCAAATTTTATTACTTGTTCATTTTCTGTCTTAAAAAATATAGCTTCTGAACCCTCGGTGGAATGAGTTGAGCACATTTCAATAAGAGTGATTTGGAGACAAATAAAAGTGTCAATGACATTGCAGCTCAAAATGATCAAGAAGGGACTGAACTAAGTAGTAAGTTCCAGTAATGCCAAGTCATTCGCTCAAGTTTCTACAGAAATGACATCACACTAAAGCTACATCTGAAATCAGAAAAAGCTCGGGTGAGGGAAGTGACCTGTAGAGTGTGCTAATGGAATTGTTGACAATTTATATGCCAAGTCCAAGATGGCCACTGGTGGCTATGTTTTTTTTAACGAAATTCAGAAAAATCTGATAGCTCCCATTTAGGCATCACACCAAAGCTACATTTAAAATTTGAAAAAGATCGGGTGAGAGGCACAGACTGTAGGGTCTGCTAATGGACTTGTTGACAATTTATATGCCAAAACCATGATGACCACTGGTGGCCATGTTTTTCAACTAAATTCAGAAAACTCCCATCTAGACATAACACCAAACTTACATGTTGAATTTGAAAACAATCGAATGAGACATGTGGCCATTACGGTGTGTTAATGGAATTGTTGACAAATTATATGACAAATTCAAGATTGATGCTGGCGGCCATATTTTTCAATAAAATTCGAAAAAATTTGATAGCTCCCATCAAGATATTACCCCAAAGCCATGAATAAAATTTGAAACTGATTGGCCTGTAAGGTGTGGTAAAAGAATTGTGGATGGACAGGGGACATACGGATGGATGGATGTACGTATGGACAGACATAGGAATGGACATACAGACAGATCACCCATCTCAATAGCTCATACTTGACATTCTCAAGTTGAGTTAAAAATTAATAACAAATTTTCTGGTTCAAGGATTTTGTTTGTAAGAGATACCCTCTAGTCAGGGAGTGCAGTGAATCAGTATTTAGGGTATTGGACTTCAAAGCGGAAGGTCATGGTTCGATCCTGACAAGGATAATTGTGTTGTGTCCTTGGGCAAAGCACTTAATCCCGATTGCCCACGTGGGGGGGATGGTGGCACTATGCACTTATTGATAATGCTCGTCGATGGTACACTTGTCGTCCACCAATACTAACCCTGCTTGTGTGGAGTTAGTATGTTTAGGAATTTGACAGTTGCTCGCCATTGCTTGGTGGTTTTCTCTGGGTACTCTTAGCTTCTTCTTCCCGTAAAGCTGTCTGACACGAGGTGACCCTGGCTGTCAAAAGTGTCATTAACCCTCTGCACTCTGATGTCAAAATGGCTAAGTTTTCAGCAGCAAATATTTCCCATAATGCAGTTTGGTATTTAACCAAATATACCTTGTTTGACAGAGCTCCAAGAGCTCAGTCAAACAAGATATAATTGGTTAAATTCATAGTTGAACAAGAGAAAAACAGTGATTGGAGAAAATTCTTTTGCACTACCAGTGTGCTAGGGGTTAAACCCCAATAAATAAATAAATATCCTCTAGAAGGTCATGCTTTCTTTACCGGAGCCAAGGGAATACTTCCCATATCAGAGATATTCTCTTTCAGTTCTGTTAGTCGACAGAATGTTCTATACTTCCATAGGCATCTGAGAAACAGTGAAAATTATAGGGCAAAAGAGATATTTCAATTTGTACTCACCATGTACAGACACCCTGGCTACAGCCTGAGAAGATCCGACAGCATTTTCGGCACTACAAATGTACTCTCCAGCATCACTTGCCTGCACATCAAGTATCTGAAGTGTGTTATCAGGCAATTCTCTCCCCCTGTGAAGAAAATAATGATCATGGTCAACTCAATAGTGTTACATATTCTCTGGAAAAGGTGCCCACTGCTGCCTCCTAATTGTTTGGAGATGCTATGGATTTAATCGTATTTAAGCTTTAAAGTCCTAACTCTGACTTTGATCACTTTTTATTGCAACATTACACATGCCCAGCATGCAGACTCTTGGTAAACTCAAAATTAACATTCTAAATACCTTGGCAGGTTTTTCAAGGCAAGTGTTGGTAACCTATATATGCAGCCAAGACTTGCCTACCAACAACAACTGCAAAGCCACTGGGTTTGACTGTCAAAGTGTAGTATTTATTCATTGGTGTTTAAGGTCACATATTTTTTAACAATGGCTAAATGTGATTGAAACATGGCGATAAAAGAAAAGTATATATGTTAAAGCATTGCAAAGCCTTGTTAAACTCAAGTGACATTTTTATCAATTTTATTAACTTAGGTAAAATATCATACATAAACCATTTAATTTTTATTTTTTCAAGTTTGCATTGGTTATAAAATCAGAGCATGTGGCAACCAAATGGAACAAGCAGAAGGACCTGAGAAACAGATTTTTAACTTTTTGAACCTCAAGTGTGCATTAGTTTTAAGTACATGCCTTTACTCAGCAGCAACATGCTCCAACTTAAGCTATTGAGTTCAAGTGTATTGTGCATTGACACAATGCAGATGATGCTTGGGCAAAAATCAAATCTATGACCTTTCGATTTGAAGTCCAATGTGCTAATCGATGAGACAGCACACTTCTTTTCTTCTGAAATACTTTCATCCTACAACCCAAATTAAAACTCACTACCAACAATACCCTCTGTTCTACTTAACTGTTATCTGAAGAATGACAGCCACCAAAAAGTGTGCATCATTTTTAAGAATAACTAGGCATTCTTTTAAAAAATACAAAGTTACTGATCCAATACAAAATTCAACCTGACCTGACCGAGTTTTTACCTTAAGTTTTTAATGAAACCTCCATGGTGTGGTCTTCGGTGAAGTCATCCTGAATGATAACTCACTGATCAAATTGTTTCCATTTGCAATTTAACCCTATATTTAAAGAATGATGACACTTGCAAACAAAATTCTTGAATAACTAATTTTTTTTCATTTTTGGCTTCAAAAAGTAAGCTTATGCTCCTCACTGGAACAAGCTCATTCCAATGAGGGGTCATCAGCTCTGTTTCTGAGACAAAAAAATGAGAACTGAAAAGTGATTTTTGTGAAAAACGATGACCGGTTTGGGACGCTACATCGGGTGGAGGGTAAAGATTAAATTATTTCACTTTTTGTTCTGTGTTGAAAAAAGAATTTGATTTAGGCCTAAAAAAGTTAAAACTCTGTTTCTCAGGCCCTCCACATGGTTCTTTTGGCTGCTGCATTCTCTCTTTTTTATAACCAATGCAAACTTAAAAGAAATAAAAATTGAATGGTTTATATCTGATATTTTACCAAAGTTAATAAAATTGATAAATTTGTCTCCGAGTGCAACAAGGCTTTGTGATTCTTTAGCACTGCAAAGCCTTCTTGCACTCATAGGGTGAAATACCCTGGGTCTGGTGTATTATTCTTTACATAATTACCATTAATTAACCCTTCAACAATGAGCTTGTTCCAGTGAGGAGTCATAAGATTTTGGGGTGGCCTTTGATAAGGTTCAGGCAGGAACGGAATTGGCTATGCATTACATTAACATTTATGTGGTTGATGAAATGTTCTGCTGTGAACAAAATTGGGTAGGTATTATATTCATAGGATGCTGATAAATTCGCTTTTGAATAAAGCTGCTTAGATGTTATATTTATAGGGATAACACAAACATGGAAAAGCTCAAACTTTAACCCTTTACCCAATGCAGACGATATCAAAATTTATTATTTTAAATACAATTTTTTTTAATTTTTCAAAAAATTTCAACAAAACCATATCATGTGACCCCCTCATTGGAACGAGTTGGAAAATTTAATTTTATCAACTGTTCAATTTGCATCTTACGTGGGCGGATGCAGGCGATTCATTAGGTAAAGGGTTAAGTCAGTATCAGTTTATATTATCTTTTTGTGTTTGGTAAATGGTTAACTTTGAAATTGATAATGGGAATGAGAACTCATATAAACGATTCAAATTGAATGTGGAACTGCAACTATTTCAAGACGGGTGGTAATGTGGTGGAAACATAATCTGGGGATTGCAACAGGTGCACTGGACATCATAACAAGCATGATCCCCTGAAATGCTAGATTCACAACTCTTTTCTAACTCAATAATTATTTTTCTGAATGAAAGCAACACATGTGTATTATCTGAGATGATTATTACATGAGCAAACAACTCTCCAATTCATTGGCACAAGCACAAAAGTAATGCGATTCAGATCTCACAATGTGTACCAAGAAACAACACCGGGAAAGAGTGCAAGTCATCTCGTACTCAATTCCCAATAAAAACTCATCAGTTAATAGATTTATTACCACCATGTAAATTTCATCAAAGTAATCAATGATGGTTGAAAAAGCAAAAAATATCTCTAGTGATTAGGTTTGATGATGGAAGCATTGATTTAATAACTTTGACATCTACAAGGCAAATTTGAAGCTGGGGATAAGATTTTGTTTTTCTTGCCTTCAGTGATGAGACATAAAGCAATGCTATAAATTGGAAGCCCAATCGACCATAAACTTTTTTCAAATAACAGCAGAGGAGTTACCAAGAGGGAGGGGTGACACCATCCAACAAATTTTCACGTCTCAGGCCTGATGTATTAAAATTCTGCATAACCCATTTATCATTCACCTGGTCTGAGCTTTGGTAACTTATTGTTCGTTCCCCTGTATTTGATTCAGGCAACCCATTAGGTAACCTGAATATATATGTATCGCAACTATGCAGATATATGAACTACTGTATCATAGTCAAGTTCCTGGTCCTATGGGCAATATCCTCATGAATATAGATCTTAAGGAACAAATAATGAGAGTGTGCTGCAGCAATTCAGGTACAAATTAGTTGCAACTATAGCCTAATCTAGGCATGGGCTAGCATGCTGCAGAAGAGTATGGCATTCTTAATTAATATTTGACAGAGAGATGAATTATTGTCATTTCCTGATTTTGCACAAATTTTGTGGTCAACAGTTTAAAATGATGTTAAGCATCAACCAATCATCAGGATAGGTGTTTGCATCTGCCTGGAGTATAGCTGCTCTGATGGCCAATAATTGGCCAACAGAGCAGCTATACTTCAGGCAGATGAATTTATTTATTTATTGGTGTTTAAGGTCACATATTTTTGCACAATGGCTAATCAAGATCACAACTTGAGTATTAACTCAAGACCAGGGGTGAGCGTTAATAAGCCATGTTGCCCATTTTAGAGAGGGTTTCCACCTCCCAAGCATTGGTGACTGGGTCCTATTTTACTAGTAAAACAGAGCCTGTTTACCAATGTGAACAGGCACTGCTTCATTTCCTGGGGTTCCTGCGGGGATTCAGGCAGATGAAAACACCTGTGCAGCTGACGATTTTTTGATGCTCAACATCATTCCACTATTCATTCGTACTAGATCATTCAACTTGGAGAAAATTTCACTAGGCCCGGCAATAATTTGGCGCGACCCATTTTTGTTTGTGGGTTTTTCATTTTAGCTAACCTCCACGCAACCCAAACGACCGTTCACTTCAAATTGACAGGCTCACAGTATTGACATTTTCATGTGGACTGTAGTTTTACATATCAATTCATTTTTGCTTGTTATTTATTATTTATTGGTGTTTAAGGTCACAGACATATGCACAATGGCTAATTGTGATAGTGACAGTTTTACGGGTGGAGGAAGCCGGAGTACCCGGAGAGAACATCGATGAGCAACTGTCAGCTCCTCAACATTTTAACTCTATTCAAGCTCCGCTCAAGCAGGCTTACAGCAGTTGAAGACATGTGCACCATTGACGTGGAGTATGCCTTAATACACGGCGTCATGTAGGCAACCGGGATAAAGTGTCTTGCCCAAGGACACAATGGGGGTCGTCCCGGACGCAGATCGAACTCGGGACCTCTAGCATAGAAGTCCAACAGTCTACCATTGAGCCACCACGCCCTCATGCCCCCATTTTTTTTTTCTTGCTTGAAATCATGCACATCGCTATGAGACTGGATTTGTTACTTGGATTTGATACTTGGACCTTGGACCACTTACAGTTCGTTGGTCATACAAATATTTGTCTGTATTATTTATTTATTGGGCTTTAACGACATTTTCTACAGCATGGGCCACTTCAAGTCTGACAGTTTTATGGGTGGAGAATGGCAGAGTACCCGGAGAGAACCACCGACCAGAGGCGAGCAACTGTCAGACTTGCCAATGTACTAACTCCACACAAGCAGGGTTAGCAATGGTTGAAGACAAGTGCACCATCGACATAAAGTACACCTTAGTACACAGTGCCACCTTGCCCCCACATGCGAAATTGACATTAAGTGCCTTGTCCAAGGTCACAACTGAGTTACCTCTGGCGGGGATCAAACCGTGAACCTTTCAGTTTGAAATCCAATGAAGTAACCACTGAGCCACCATGCTCCCAATTGGGGCTGTTGGGGGCCTAGAATGATCCATGTAGAGTACCGGTACAGTACGTGTTAATTCAATAAGATGTTGCATCACGACTATTTTTATTTATAATAGGCTAAACGATAGATTATCGAAAAGATAGAAATCGTATCCCCCACTGTGAAGATACAGAAATTTTCACTTTCATGGTATCAATCAAAATGGCAGCTTGAAATGAAGCTTCACTTCAAACTTCAAGGTTAATACGAGTCAAATTATTACTGAAAATGATAAATTTGTTCTAAAAACGTATAATGAAAAGTAAATCTAGTGTATGTGGGTGGATACCAATCATTTCCAGGAATAATTCAACACATATTCACCTTCAATTGATGCATGAAACCGCCAGCTGAATCAGATCGCAAGATGCTACCGTTTCCGAGTATAGATCAAATCACTTCCATGTAGCAATGCACGCTGTTTATTTTCATGCATCAATTCAAGGTTGAAACGAGTGGAATTATCGATAGGAATGATCAGATTCTTATAAAAAGCGTAGAATAAAAAGAAAATCTAGTGTTTTTAAGTGGATAGCGAAAATCATCTCACTCGTGACTGAGACAAATGGTCATTTTTGTTTCGCAAAGCACAAGCGAAAATAACCATTTGTCTCGGTCACGAGTGAGATAGTTTTCGGTATCCACTCAAAAACACTAGCTATCCTCTATTTATCCACAAATAAATATTCAAGAAATTTTGAAGTTTTTTACTTAATCCCAACTGACTAATTTTTCAATTACATAATCAATGGCTTGATGATGTAGATGAAATATTTGATCAGTGAAGACTTGTGCCATCCGAATCTGGCCAAATCAGGTTTACATGCCACCCCCAAGAGGTCACATATGCAACACCCCCAGAATAACAGTGATCTTTTATTATCCATAACTTCATTAATTACCGATTTTCTGAAGATGTATATATTGATGTTTAAGGTCACTTTCTGCATCTATGCCTAATACCTATATCATGACAACTGCACAAGTATGAAGTCAAGTTTAGCTTATTCTTTATTTATTATTTTGCTCATTTAGAGGACTTCCAATTCAGGCATTGGCTACCACATCCAATTTTATCAACAAAACAGAACTTGTTTACCATGGTGAACAAGAGCTACTCCACTTCCAGGGGAGCTTTCCTTACGACAAAATGACAATGACAATGTAGCATAACTTGTGTGTTGTGTTTGATAAAAAGGATAATGTTCAATGTTTATGAAAGGATTATGAAAATAAGAATTGTGATAATTGGGAATATGTTCATTTCTGTTCCCTGTATGCTATGTTTTTGATAAAAATAATATGAGGTGTACACTGTACTAAAGAGCTGAGGGATGGGTTAATATGACCTCACAGTTAATGTATGTGGCCCTCACGGTTAACGTATATCAACGGAAGTCATCCTATCAAGTTACATTGAAATCCCTTCATAAATATGACATGTAGACTGTGCTAAAGGTTTTCGTGCTTTGGGCCCCTGTAGCTGTCAGTTTCCCAATTGTGTCCAAAGGGGACTTTCTCATCTAGACATTATATGAAGTCAACCTACCAAGTTACAATGCAATCCCTTCATAAATGTGACCTGGAAACTGTGCTAAAGGTTTTTGGGCTTTAGGCTCGGGCAGCCATCAAGGTTGAATGATCGCAACCGAAAGGTGACATTCTCATCTGGGCATCATCTGGAGTGATCCTACAAAGTCTTAACGAAATCCCTTCATAAATATGACCTGTAGACTGTGCTCAAGGTTTTCGGGCTTCGGGCCCCTGAAGCCGTCCCAGTTGACCAATCATGACCAAAGGGAGATGTCATCATCTAGGCATTATATGGAGTCAAACTAACAGGTTACAATAAAATCCTTCCATAAATATGACCTATTGACTATGCTAAAGGTTTTGGGGTTTTGGGCTTGGGCAGCCATCAAGGCTGAATGATCGCGACCAAAAGGGGACATTCTCATCTAGACATGATTTGGAGTCATCCTACCAAGGTACAATGAAATCCCTTCATAAATATCACCTTTAGACTGTGCTAAAGGTTTTCGGGCTTCAGGCCCCTGTAGCTGTCACAGTTGCCTAATGGTGTCCAAAAGGAGCTGTTCTCATCAAGACATTATATAAAGTTCACCTACCAAGTTACAATGAAATCCCTTCATAAATATGACCTGGAGACTGTGTTCAAGATTTTCAGGCTTCTGGCACCTGTAGCCATCACAGTTGACCAATCACGACCAAAAGGGGATGTCATCATCTAGGCATTATATGAAGTCAACCTAACAAGTTACAATGAAATCCTTCCATAAATACGACCTATAGAGTATGCTAAAGGTTTTTGGGCTCAGGCAGCCATCAAGGCTGAATGATCGCGACCAAAAGGGGACGTTCTCATCTAGACATTATTTGGAGTCATCCTACCAAGCTACAATGAAATCCCTTCATAATTATGACCTGTAGACTGTTCTAAGTTTTTCGGGCTTCGGGCCCCTGTAGCTGTCACAGTTACCCAATCGTGTCCAAAAGGGGACATTCTCATCTAGACATTATGTGAAGTCAACCTACCAAGTTCCAATGAAATCCCTTCATAAATATGACCTGTGGACTGTGCTCAAGGTTTTTGGGCTTCGGGCACCTGTAGCCATCACAATTGACCAATCACGACCAAAAGAGGATGTCATCATCTTGGCATCATATGGAGTCAACCTAACAGGTTACAATGAAATCCTTCCATAAATATGACCTTTTCCTATGCTAAAGGTTTTTGGGCTCAGGCACCCATCAAGGCTGAATGATCACGATCAAAATGGAACATTCTCATCTAGACATTATTTGGAGTCATCCTACCATGTTACAATGAAATCCCTTCATAAATATGACCCGTAGACTGTGCTAAAGGTTTTCGGGCTTCGGGGCCCCTGCAGCCGTCACAGTTGCCCTATCATGTCCAAAATGGGACTTTTTCATCTAGACATTATATGAAGTCAACCCACCAAGTTACAATGAAATTCCTCAATAAATATAACCTGTGGACTGTGCTAAAGGTTTTCGAGTTTTGGGCTCGGGCAGTCGTCACGGTTGGCAGATCACGCCCAAATGGGGAAATTCTCATCTAAGACATCATAAGGAGTCATCCTACCAAGTTACACTGAAATCTCTCCATATTAAACATGACCTGCAGACTGTGCTAAAAGTTTTTGGGTTTCGGGCTTGGGCAGCCATCACGGTTGACAGATCATGCCCAAAAGGAGACATTCTCATCTAGGTATTATACAGAGGCATCCTACCAAGTTACAATGAAATCCCTCCATAAATACGACCTGTAGACTGTGCTAATGGTTTTTGGGTTTTGGGCTCGGGCAGCCATACCGGTTGAACGATCGCATCCAAAAGGGGACGTTCTCATCTAGATGTGACCCCAAACCTGCATATGAAATTTCGTGACGATCAGACAAGAACTGCGGGGTGTAGCCCATGCTAAAGGAAAATGTGAAGAGACTCACAGACAGACTAACAGACTAACAGACTTCCGCACTTGTGATGGCAATAGCTTATCTTGACTTTGTCAAGTTAAGCTAAAAATTACTTCATTATATCTTCTTTGACTGAGATCAGAGAGGTCTGTCAAACAATAAATGAAATAAATACTTATTTTTTTAATTTTCATGTTCACTTTTGTCTTTTGATATGGACAATTTTTATATTTTCGCCACTGATTCAAAATACACAAATTATTATATTCAATTATCACGATTCCTTCTATAAACAAAATGTTATTAAAAGGTAAAATTGGTATTGAATGTATGGTAAATAGTCTGGTTCTGGACAAATGTATGCAATTAACATGGATATTAAACTATCAAGTTTCAAAGTGAGTTGCACTGTTTCAGAGAGAGAGAGTGAGAGGGGGCAGGAGGGGGAGTACCACTCATTAGAGAGGGAGAGAGAAAGGCAGCCAGACAGAGACAGCGACAGAGACAATACCCAAAACACTGAAAATGGAAATCTTTTGTTAGGCCACATCTTGTGCAACTTTTAAAGTACTGAATGTCTGTCCAGATGGATGTACAGAAAGGTAGACAGACAAAATACCTTTTAAAATTAGGCTGTGGGCTGATGAAAATAAACACAGTAAATAACGATTGTAATTTAATGCATTTGTATTCAGACTATCATGATTACACAGTTAAAAGAAAAAATTAAAGCTTCCTTAAAGTTAAATTTAATTAATGGCATGACGCTTATAGGGGATCAACAAATCTCTATAGAGCCTCAGACATTATCCTCTCCAGTCATTTGACTGATTACAAAATGTAAATACTTGTACAGTACAAAATGCATTTCTGTCTATCTTGGTGTTCACCCTTTCAAACCAGTATGCATGTATTTTTGTGTGAAAGAAAACTTTGGCAGTCGGTTATCAAACAACATAATGGATAACCAACTTTGAAATTTCAAGTTTGGTTTCAGTATTGGTATCTTTAGAATGATTTACTTCGGTATCGGTAGAGTATTCGGTGTCAACCACATACATGTACCCACCAAGCCTAAATATAAGCAACCTGTCATTTGCAAAATGAGGTCCCCTGAGGGTGAAGATGCTGATGCTATTCCATACAGTGGGCCAATTTATCCTCTTGGTACATCTTTCTGTTTTGGCTTGAGACCTTGATTCAGACCGAGGTTCACAGAGGGTTAATTTTGTGATGCTGTCCTGCTGTGCAGGGTAGCATCACCAAATTCACCCTCTGGAGACCTCATTTTGCAGGTGACAGTCTGCTTATTTTCAGGCTTGGTACCCACACCTATATAAATATCAACTAGTAATTTGGGTATACTACCCAGCTATAATTCACTGTTTTTCAGCTAACAATGCTGCCAAAGAGTCAAAATGTTTGAAGCTACATGAGCACTATTTGTCATTTGATGAAATAAAAAGGCTGAGAGAAAATACCCTCTGGGTATTTTCTCTTTGCTTCTTTGTTGCATAAAGTGACTAGTCATCCCTGCCTTTGGAAATACATGCTCCATGGGTTAGTAGTCCATAGTCTTCTGGACATGAATTTTGCATAATGTTCTGCTGTCCTTTAACTGGTTGAGTGCTAGAAGCCACTGTCAGGGCTTTAAAAACAAATGAGGGTACGAGTCCAAAAACGAACATTTTCCTTGCTCGTGTTTCATATTCAGTCAAACGTAAATACTTTGTTTATATAAATTTACTTTATTATAAATTATTGGAGTGCTTGTAGTCACTCTCCAATAAGTTGTAATAAAACCCAATTTTGATGAACAAATTCAGACACCAAAATTTTGATATATTGATATTCCCACCACATGGTAAATTGGTATTGGCTTGATACCGATACTGTACAGTATTTATGATACACCGCTATCTCTAATAACCAGTAGTTTGTTTGTTTACTGGGGTTTAACAACAATTTCAACAGCCAGGGTTACGTCATGTTAAACAGTTTTATGGTGGAGAACCACCAAGCAACGGTCAGACTCTCTAACTTACTAACTCCGAACTAGCAGTGATAGCAGCGATTTGAGGCAAATGCATCTTCGACATACAGTATGCCTCAGTACACAGTAATACCATTCCCCCACTAGATCAATCAAAATAAAGTGAAACCTGTTGACTTTTGGTTTAAAGTTAAATGCTTTAAAAACCAGGTTACCGCACTCCCAACCAACAGTCATGGAGAGCTAGTAATAACCTTATCAAACAGACCGACAGAGTCCTAGGACTCTTGGGATTATATTTTTTTTATTTTTCAAAGTTGACAAGGGCAATAACTCTGTCAAAAATGATTTTTTTATGCCCTCAATGTACATATTGCACATCTTCAGTATGTGGGTAAAAATGACAAAATGTTTAAAATCTCTACATTCAGAACTGGTTACACCATCAGTTCTGGCATTTTCCGGAGAGCGATTTATTTGATTGCCTACTGCTCGCCTCAAAAAAATTGAGGAGGGAGAAAAATAGCCCTCCTAGCCTTAGAAAATAATGATTACCACAACAGCCTATTCCTAAAACCCACAGGATTTCAGATCTCTGCTATGTTAGTGGTCTCTGCAATATGGCCACACTGCCCCTCTCACACCTCTGGGCCTTACCAAGGCCCGGAGGTGTAAGAGGGGCAGTGTAGCCATCTCACAGAGACTACCGGATTAGCAGCACCAAATAAAATGTACAAAGCCCATTAGACAGAATTCATTAATAGTACAACTTCATTTTGCCACTTTTAGCTTTTGTAAACTTGAGGCGAGCTAATCGCTCCCCAAGGCCATGTGAGGACAGCGATTTTTAGCCCTCCTGCATTTTTAAGAATGCCAGGCCTGCACCATGAAGGTACCAAAAATGCACATGCATGGATGGACAGATGCATGGAGGTCGTTTATATAGATCTCTGCTGGATGGTGGGGAACAAAAAATTAAATTTTTTAGGCTTCTACAATTTATTTTTTTTACTGTAATCATCTTCTGTTACATAATGAGTTAATAGTGTTGGGTGTTGGGAAATTTATCATATTTTATTTCTGTATTTCCTGTAAAAATATAATGATATAGCAAAAATGTAGCTGTCATATTTTTCATCTTGACTGACACAAGCCATATGATTACATTATTATTACCAATTTATAGTGCATTCCCAAGTACATAAACACAGTGTAACAGGGCATTACAAGAATGTAACATTCAACTTACAAAGTCGCGTGATGTGTCAGGCCGTTAATGAGTTGAACATCTCATTAACAGCCCGACAGGTCAAGTAACTTCTGTTCCTCGCTGTTGTACACTCGAAAATGAAAACAGTTTCCAGAAATGGTTTCAACTAGAAAACAATGTGATTTTTATTTAAATTATTAAATATGTAAAATGTCCAGCAAAGATAGTCCCATAAGAACAAGCAGCTGTATATAGTAAGTCAGTCTGTAGAAATTTTAAGCCTTTATTCCTGACTTAAAAGCAGTAAATATCGGGTCTGTTTTTAAGTTTTCAAACTTTGTTGCAATTGAACGAGTGCCGTGCTGATCACAGGATAATCATGCGACACCCGTTTGTTTGAGAACAGACGATAATATCATTTACAAAAATTCAAAACGTTAAAAACATCTCAATCAAGCGAATTCAATGAAGACCAATTGATTGTTTGTAGCTGCCATGTGAGGTACAGAGTCGAAACTTTCTCAGAATCACAGTGGTAATAATAGTAATAACATGACTTTGTCAGGCCTTGTGGTTTATTAATGGCCCCAACAGGTGTGAATAACAGCCCTTCAGCTTATTAACAGCCCTCGACTTCTTTTATATGCTGTCGGGCTGTTATTAACACCTGTTGGGCCGTTAATAAACCACAATGCCCTCCAAAGTCATGTTATTGTTATATTTAAAAATTAGACTTTTCACTGCAGGTACAACCTGCAAATAACAGTGAAAATAGTTTAAACAGACACAAAATAAACTCACTAAAATATTAAGAAAGTGAGAGATGTTTACTATTTCATGGTTAAATGTGATTGTTAATTGTTATTTGCTGTTTTAAATTTATATCCATTAATGTTTCTGTGTAGCTTTCAGTGAAAAGCTGAGGGAACTATTTTGTTTTGGGACGACTAATTTTGGTGCTGAAAATGGATTATAATCTATTCGCTGATGGCTTTTAAATTGAAATGTTTTGTCGCTTTTGAAGCAATGTATTAATTTGGAATTAAAACATGAAGAATTTTTCGGAATACACAAGGCATATAATAAAAAGAATACCTTTGGTTATTTGAATGGTTACCAGAATTATTTCAGTCGTGACAAGCAGGGGAAATATAAATATTCAACTTGCTACCTGAGGTCACTCGTTAAAAAGTTATATTTCACATGCTAGTCACACGTGAAATAATTATGATATCCACTCCAAACCCATAGTTGTCCTTTCTATAATCTGCAGTAGTATGTATACAAATAAACTGTAAAAAAACAGTCAAGAATAACATTCAACATTTGTACTAAGACCTATAAAAAAAATTTCTTGTTTCTTGATGAGGGAAGGAGGCATTTTTCTGTTTATTCACAAAAGTTCTGAAAATAGTTGGAATCAGAAATTTATCTACTTACACTATTATGTGGCAAACCAATGTTTTCAAAAAATTTCCCATAATGCAGTTGAAAATTTAATCAACACTTTATGTTGAAAATTTAGCCAACTTTATCTTGTTTGACAGAGCTCTGTGACCTCTGTCAAACAATTTATAGTTGGTCAATACTTGTCCTACAACTGTAAAATTGTGTCAAAGAAGAGATTTCCAAGAGAAAAGGGGTGATGAGGTAAATTTTCTATGAGGAGGGAGGTGCCTGGAAGATAAGAATTTTTTTTTAATAGCCATAAATAAAACATCAAGTTTTCTCACTGTGTAAAGTCTTCTTTTGATGGTTATGATCAAATAACTGAGGATCGATACAAACAGATAAAAAATTTAGGACCCGTTTGATAATACAGACAAGTAGGAGGTCTGGAGAGAGAGGAATTTTTTACAACTGGTGATGAATTAGAGTGTGGGAGATAATGCTGGAATCACATATGAAAATACCTGGAAAAAACCTCAGAAATGGAGATATGCAAGGCTCATTGTTTCTACAGATTACCTGTCATAGTTGATGCTGCCTTCATCTTTTACCCAGGAGATTGTTGGGGGTGGGTCACCAACAGCTAAGCACTGAAGATTAACTTCATCACCTACATCTACCACAACATTCTCAGGCATTTTTGTTATAACGGGTCGTTCTGCAAAAAAATGTAAAATAACCAGATCACAATGTTATAACTACATTTGTTCAATAAGTAGGTGTATTCATATTTAGGGCTCTTTAATGATTCAAGATCTGATTCAAATCTTAAGTTGCTATTTGGTTCGATTTGAAATCGGCTGCCGGTTAGTTTCCTTTTGAATTTTTTCATAGGAAAAAAGCTTGGTATTAGTCTTCTACATCGCCTCACAAAACATATAGTACAGATGGGAATAGTACATAATTAACTGGTAGAGTGCCAAATTATTTTTCAAAGGTGATTTGTAATGTGAGTATTTTTTTTAATGGTACCATGCTACAAGCAAAAGGAGCCAAAGATTTTGTTCAGAAAGAATTGTTTTTTTATGATTTGTAAAACAATTTTGTTAAACATAAAAATGTATTTCAAATGCTGAAAAATGGAGTAATCAATACAGTGTGAAGCCACTAAATTAGCTTTCATCACTTTTTAGTAGAGTGCCGATAGCAGGCATGTCAAAGTACTGCCAGTACCAACATAACCAGTACCAGGTATGAAACCGGTACGAGTACCGGGACAAGTCAACAATTGGGTGACATCACAATCAGATGGAAGAAATTCACATTTAAACCGAACCAGTCCCCAAGATCGCAAAGACAAACATGCCATCATACCAATTATTCTGCAGCGATATCAAAGTAACCAAAAAGCACGAAAATGGTGCTTTATGATAACTTTGATGTCACCACAGAATAGTTTCTTTAAAGTAGCTGATGGTGGTGCTTTCATTGTCTTTGATGCCACGTTTAGAAAGTTAGAATGATTGGCCTTATCGAGGTGGTAGTGCAGACAGAACATGCCCCTTCAGAATGTTTTGATATGTTCATTCACAAATAAGCTGAAAGTATGTCATGTTAGTGTGCCATACACAATTCGTCTCCTGAGTTCCAATGTGTTCTATGTGCCAGTAGGCACATAGAACACATTGGAACTCAGGGGATGAATTATTAGCCCATTTACCCTCGTTCAGTTAGGAATTTCCCCATAAAATAGTTTTGTCCCAGTACTGGTGAGACAAAAGCTTCAGTACCAGTGTCAGTTGGAGGATGAGGGAACTGGCGGTACTGGTACAGGTACCAGTTAACATGCCTGGCCGAAAGTGATTTCTAGCACTCAACCAGTTAATGTTGAAAATAAAGATGGCGTGTTATTTATTTATTGGTGTTTATTGTCACATCAGCACCTATGGCTATATCATGACAAGAAAGCGGTAGAGTGTAATTTTTTCATTTAACATAGACAGTATCTGCACCCATCCATGCTAATTCCTGTCTCACTTGTCACTACCATTCTTGAAAGCAAATTTAAAGTTTCCAAACTTTGCTGATGACTAGCTGTTGATACTGGCTAGCCCTGTACAGTATCTAGTACTGGTAATTCATGTATCTGTTCCTGTTTTTGAACTTTCAACCTGACTGTTTCTCAGCAAGTCTTCATTGCCTATATCGGTAGCCAAGACGTGTCACCAAGAAACAACTAAAAAAGCACCATGAATGTAACTTGCAGGCTTAAACTAGAGGTACTGTGAGCAAACTCACAAAGTGATACCCCCGCGCCTGAAATGTATAAGTTAGCTTATCTCCCCTTGGAAATGTCAGAATGGAATTATATTGCTTCATGCACATCTTCATATGGAGTTCTTCCATTGTTTAAAGTTTCATGAAAATTCTTCAAACGGTTTAGGAGGAGTTGCACTTACAAGGATGGACAGACGGTATAAGTTAGATTACCTCCCCTTGGAAATGTCAGAACGGAACTATATTGCTTCATGCACATCTTCATATGGAGTTCTTCCATTGTGTGAAGTTTCATGAAAATTCTTCGGTTTTAGGCGGAGTTGCGCTTACAAGGTTGGACGGACGGACAGACGGACGGACAGGTTGATTCCTATATACCTCCCCAAACTTTGTTTGCAGGGGGTATAACAAAGACTATATGTTGAGCATCTGCTTTGTTGTAGACAAAAGTGGGTAAAATAAAAATTAGACCCTATTTGTTGAACATCAAGTGATTTGCACACAATGAAGAATAAAACTTAAATTTCTCAATTCAGAATTAATAAATATTATCAAATTCCATGATTTTAATTTGATTTCAATGACTCAGTAAAATAACCCCCACCTTTTTCCATGATTCCAGGCCTTGATTTCAAAAACAAAGATTTTAAGATTTTCCATGACCCATATGAACCCTGGTTAATCACAGTAATTTTATTTATTGTATTTATTGGTGTTTAACCCTTATCCAATAATCCACACAAAATCAAATTTTTTTATTTTATTTTAAATATTATTTTTACTATTTTTTTAAAAATTAAAGAACCTCAGTGAGCACGCTCACATACCCCACGCGCCCCGATATTTCAAGCTCTAATCATTTTTTAAAAATAAACACAGATTCTAGGAATACTGCAGAAAACAGTGTTCTGTAGTTTCAACAGTATTGAAAGAATTCAAGCAGAGAAAAAGCCCGGAAAACTGTAATTTTGATGAACTTTTCAAAGTCTATGGGGCTGTAATTTTGGTAAAAATCAGTGGAGCGGAACAAAACCCAAACTTGATCTGTAGGCCACCATGTCAGACTAACATACCAAACATCAGCTCAATATCTGGAAGCGTGTAGAAAAAAAGTGCGAAAAACTGTAATTTTAATGCATTTTTCAGAGTCCAAGGGTCGTAATTTCGGTAAAAATCAGTGGAGCGAACAAAACGCAAACTGGTTCTGCAGGCCACCATGTTAGACTAACATACCAAAAATCATCTCATTATCTGGAAGCGTGTAGGAAAAAAGTCTGCAAAACTGTAATTTTGATGAACTTTTCAAAGTTCAAGGGCCGTAATTTCGGTAAAAATCAGTGGAGCGGAACAAAATGCAAACTTGATCTGTAGGCCACCACGTTAGACTAACATACCCCAAAACAGCTCAATATCTGGAAGCGTGTATAAAAAAAGTCCGGAAAACTGTAATTTTGATGAACTTTTCAAAGTTCAAGGTCCGTAATTTCGGTAAAAATCAGTGGAGCGTAACAAAATGCAAACTTGACCTGTAGGCCACCATGTTAGACTAACATACAAAAATCAGCTCAATATCTGGAAGCGTGTAGAAAAAAAGTCCGGAAAACTGTAATTTTGATGAATTTTTCAGAGTCCAAGGGCCGTAATTTCGGTAAAAATCAGTGGAGCAGAACAAAATGCAAACTTGATCTGTAGGCCACCATGTTAGACTCACATACCAAAAATCAGCTCAATATCTGGAAACGTGTAGAAAAAAAGTCCGGAAAACAAGTAGGACTGACCGACGGACGGGCCAGTCAAAAACATTATACCCCAGCAACTTCGTTGCGTGGGGTATAATAATTTGGCAAAACCATATCATGTGAACTCCCTCACTGGAACGAGCTTGAAAAGCTTGTTCCAATTAGGGGTGACATGATATGGCTTTGTTTAAGCTTCTTGGCAAAAATTTTTTTCTAACTGCTCAATTTGTAAATTATGAGGACGGATGCAGCTGATTTCTTAGGTAAAGGGTTAGGGTCACATTTCTGAACAATGGTGAATCGTGACCACAACATGTAGATAAAGTCAAGTTTATCCAACCTTTTACCCAATTTAAGAGGACTTCCACCCCAGGCATTTGTGATTGGGTCCTATTTTAGAAGTAAAACAGACCTTGATTACCATAGTAAACATGCACTGCTTTACTTTCCAGGGTTCCCACTGAGAAATCACAGTAGTCAAGCACTGATTGACTACCACTGGTTCGAGTTGGGAACTTTAGCCGGCGAAAAATGCTCTGAATGAATTTTCATACTGATGTTAAAAAGTAATTAAGCCATACCTAATACACTCAGCCTTGCAGCAGGACTCATTCTCATTCCTGCTTCATTTTCAGCAACACATCGATAACTGCCTCTGTCTTCTTTCTCCACCTTTTCCATGATCAAATTTCCTGTAGAGTCAATAGTGATTCTTTTTGATGGTGGAAGATTCTGGCCATTTTTCTGCCATTTAACCTTGGGTTCTGGCTCTCCTCTTGGAGGTGAGCAATATATGGTAGCTGTGGCACCTACTGCAACAGTTGTGTTGTATGGTACAAATCGAAAATCACTTCGGAGAACTGAAAAAAGAAAAACATTTGTTCAGCTTAACTAGTTACTGGCCCTGGTCAATATATATTCAGGCTAGAACTGTATGGTTTTAAGGTTGTTTTCCCATTTGGTTCCAGTTTTTATGGCAAACTGAAAGAAAAACAAAATGCAAGACCCAACAAAAACTGGCCAAATGGTTTTACTGTGTTTGTGTATCAACTGATCAAACTAGCTTACTGGAAGGGAACTGAACAGTGGCCCCCAAAGGAACCTCATCACTTAGTCTATAAAGCAAAGGGGTGAATACACAGTGTTCTTATTCAGGACTGGCATTCTTGAGAAGTGTAGGAGTGCTGCATGCCTACTGCATGCCTAGAAAAAATTGAGGAGGGCAATTTTTTTCACCCCTTGTTTTACTGGAATGTCAGACCTGTTTGGGACCGCCTTTAAAATCTATTATAATTTCATCTCCTGAGTTCCAATGTGTTCTCTGTTAAATCGGCTTATGCCAGGTTAGTAAGCTGAAGGGTCTGACAGTTGGTCAGTGCTGTTTGGTGGTTCTCTCTGGCTTCTTCCACCTGTAAAACTGCCTGACATGCTCTGTCTGTTGTAAATATCATTAAACTCCAATATAAAAACAAACATACATGCAAATATTATAGCTCTAAAATACCTCTTGACAAGTCTGTAAATGTTCTGACAAACCTAGAGAGTGAATTTTGTGGACAACGAAAAGAACAAAACGCCATAGACAACAGCAATGATATTTATTACTAGCTTTTAGGTCTGCACCAATACATGTAGCAAGTCTGTTGTCATATCAGTCAGAATTTGCTGTAAGCAATCTGTCATTTAAGGATGGGGGTCCCTAGAGAGTGAATTTGATGATGCTATCCCATATAGTGGGCTAGAATCACCCAATATATCCTCTGGCTTCCTCCTTCTGTTTAGGCCCGAGATACTGATTCAGATTGAGGTTCACAGAGGGTGCATTTAGTAATGCTACCCATTGCCAGATTCACCCTCTGGGGACCCCATTCTGCAGATGACAGTTTGCTTTATTAATATTTTCAGGCTTGTTTTGGTGTGGAGTATTGTAAATAACTTTATGAACTGACACCAGTGGAAATAGAGTTAATTAAGTAATGTACTGAACAGGTTATATTCTGAATGCTTCTATTCTAATCAGGATGCACAATATACAAAAGGGAACCCATCAATCTTGCTTTGCTGAGTGAAAGAATTATCTCATTCATTTAGTTTTGATGAGGATTTTATGGACTATGTCACTTGGTACAAAATACACTGGAAGCTGGAGGATTTAGTGTGTAATAACTTTGTATTCAGAAGGACAAGAACAAGCTGAATCTGGTGTGGGTGTGCTGAATGCTGGGAAATTAGTGAATTAGGTCAAGAGAATATCAATCCAGTCAATCCGAAATATTAGATGTTTAAGGAAATAGGGTAGAATACTAATAGCTCAGAAGTGAGACAGCAAATTACAAATCATGTTTGCTTATTAACTGGTTTTATGCTGAAGCCCCTGTGTGTTCGATTCTTTATTGGGGTTCAAAGGACTCAGGAAATCAACTCAATTTGTTGCCTTTGACGAATGATGACAAGATTTGACAGACCATGTGCTTTCACATCCAATGGGCATCTGCTGGAAAAGTAAATTTCCTGAACAGGGAATACTAATTTCTCATTGTCTTTTGTGTTCTCCTTTTATTTACTTGATTATTTATTTATTGGGGTTTAAAGACACTTTTGACAGCAAGGTTCACTTTGTGTCGGTCAATTTTATGGGTGGAGGAAGCCGGCGTACCTGGACAGAACCACCGAGCAACTGTCAGACTCCCCAATGAACGAACTCCACACAAGTAGGGTTATTATGGGTTGAAGACGAGTGCACCATCGACATGCAGTACGCCTTTGTCAACAGCGCCACCGTGCCCTCATGTGGACAATCAGGATTAAGTGGCTTCCCAAGGGGCAAGGACACAAGACAGTTACCACTGGCAGGGATCAAACCTTGGACCTTTTGGTCGGAAGTGCAATGCCATAACCACAGAGCCACCATGCTCCCTATGGTCTGGTTTTAACAAATAAATATTCAATTAACAGGTTTCCTCTGATTCCGAGTTCCTACTGATACAAGAAAATCAAATTCGAGCACTATTTAAGCACTTAAGGGTGATCTTAAACACTAATAAATAATAAATAATATAAGCACTTAAGGAACTTGACAACAATTTTCATGGTCTATCAGGCTGAGCTTAAGGGTGACCTTAAACACCAATAAATAATAAATAATATAAGCACTTAAGGAACTTGACAACAATTTTCAGGGTATATCAGGCTGTACATATTGTATGATTGTTTCATTCACCTTCTATTGCCTAAAAGGAAATAAGGTGACATGAGTTTTAGATCACCTACATCACTAGATCTTCGACAAATATCTTCACTCAAATTGCCATTTTATTCATTTGTTAACTCTTCCAGAACCCTAAACTACTTTGTAATGATGATAAAACCTGTGTTGATGATGATGAAATGACGAAAAGGAAATAAGGTGACATGAGTTTTAGATCACCTACATCACTAGATCTTCGACAAATATCTTCACTCAAATTGCCATTTTATTCATTTGTTAACTCTTCCAGAACCCTAAACTACTTTGTAATGATGATAAAACCTGTGTTGATGATGATGAAATGACGTCATGTAACACACCATTGGAAAGGGCTCTCTGAGCCCTTTCCAACTGTGTATTACATCAAGGTATGTTATCGGATTACTGACAGAAAATCAGGAAATAAACTGCAGTGGTCTAGATTTTTTACACCAGACTGATGGGGGTTATTGTGAAACTTCTTGTCTCTGAGGTTATAGGTAAACTGACTTCAAGTACTTTTCATTAGAGGATTTATTTATTATTTTATTGGGGTTTAAGGTCACATACTTATGCACAATGGCTAATCATGACCGCGACAGTTTTACGGGTGGAGGAAGCCTGAGTACCCGGAGAGAACCACCGAGCAACTGTCAGCTCCTCAACATTCTAACTCTATTCAAGCTCCGCTCAAGCAGGGTTACAGCAGTTGAAGACATGTGCACCATCGACGTGCAGTATGCCTTAGTACACGGCGTCATCGTGCCCCCATGTAGGCAATCGGGATAAAGTGCCTTGCCCAAGGACACAACACGGGTCGTTGACGGGGATCGAACACGGGACCTCTAGCAAAGAAGTCCAACAGTCTACCACTGATCCACTGCGCACCTCTCATTGGAGGATGAAGGAAAATCAAGTACTTTTCAAGGATAGAAAGGAAGGGGCCAAAATTCAGGGACTTTTCATTCAAGTGGAAACCCTGTAATTGCCTTCATAAAGATCTCAAAAAGAGTTATTAAAAAGGTTAGCAAAAAGGATGAGATTGTGAAAAAAGTTGAGGAAACCATTCTCCTGGTCTCCTTAATTTCCAATTTATAGAGGCCTAAATCAGACACTTCAGATTAATTAGATAATGCAGAGTGTTTCACATTCTCAAAAACTACATGAAAGTAAACTTTTTAGGAAATTGAGCTGAAATTTTCCTCAGAAAACTCACGGTGGTTTCCAGCATGCAAACAGTGAAACTAAAATCTCATAGACATGGTTTGTTTACACACAATTTCAATCCATCATTCCAGCCTTTGTTATTACAGTGTGAAAAAACCATCATTATGGCAACCAATTAAAGTTTAATCTTCTAAAAATCTCAAGTAAACAAGACATCCCACTGGAATGGAAGTATCTCTGAGATTTCCACCGCTTTGTGTGTACTGCATGACTTAGTTAATATTTCTCTACTTGGGTAAACACAAGTTACAAAAGTAAAATATGATTCTGAATAGAATTGTCTTGTTCTCATGATATTAACCCTTTGAACTGTAGTGGTATCTTCCATGCCAGTTCAATGGCAACAATTAGAAGAGTCCATAATCATTATTTGGGGTAGACCAATCAATATTTTCAACGCGCAGCCTTGATTGGTCTACCCCACACATTTACTAAACAACCATCCTATATAATGACGTATCATGTTCCTGGCTGGAAAAACGGCCGCTGGGATTCAAAGGGTTAATGGGCAGACAAAATATTTTAAATTAATCTCTTTGGAATTGATTTTAAAACTTATGCGATGCTTTTTTTTTGGGGGGGGGGGTGGGGGGGGGGGGGGGGGGGTTGTGTCAAAATATTATTTTTTTCATATACCAAAGTGATGGGTTAAAGTTTTTAAACCACTATATGTATTATTACCTGCCTGTTCTATGTAATCCCCATCTACAGCATATCACTAAACTATGTGGAAAATGAAAATCTGTTGTTTTTAAATAGAAGCAAAATTTCACTGGAATTTTCTACATATCGTGCACTACAATTACAATTTGAATCGCTAGTGATAGCTGAAAATCATCCCGTGAGTTCCACTCGGTTCTATGTGCCAGTAGGCACATAGAACACACTGGAACTCAGGGGACGAAAGAGTAACACGGGTTACCCCTCACAAATTTGGTTGGCGATAAAATGTGTTCCGTTTGTTGATAGTTGTCTAAGGAATAGTTAAGTGTCCTTCTAATAATTGCTTTTATAGATGTGAAGGCTTGTAATAAACACAGAACAACACACGTGTGTAAATGGGCTAATCGATATGGCACTTATGCCATCGTGGAAGGATAAAACACGAGGCCTGCGGCCTCTCATTCTATCCTTCCGCACTGACACTCATGCCATATCAATTAACCTATTCACACACGTGTGTCATTCTGTGTATTTCCTGTATCCACGATACACACCTCAAAAAGTCAAGCAAAGAGTCTTGTGCATTTGAGACTTTAACCCTTTACCCAATGCACACGTTATCAAAATTCATTATTTGGATTATAATGTTTTCAAATTTTTCAAAATATTTCAACAAAATCACACATGACACCTTATAACATGCTCAAAGAGCTTGACCGACAGAGGCATCCATCACATGTTACCGTTATGGTTTTGTCGACATTTTTAAAAACTTTTTTTGACTGTTCAGTTTGTAAATTACGTGGGTGTCTGCTGCCGATTCTTTAGGTAAACAGTAAGAGTATGGATAACTATTCACCCGTTAGGTTGACAAGTTCCAAATAGCCCTGTATATATTCGAGTTTTGTGTTCTGTTTTTAAAAAAATGACAAAACACTGCAAATCTTTTCTTTTGATGACAAAATGCTATTGCTGGACTGATGAAGCATAATGAATTAAAAACAAAGTATGGACTGTAACAAAGTGGGCAACATTTTTTGTAGCATGTTCGGGAGTAGCTTGTCATGAGGATCCCTCATACCAAATGTCATTGCAATCCATCCACTCAGTGGTAAGATATTGCTGCGGATGGAGGGACCAAATGGACAGTGACACATGTAATCCAGTATACTCCTCATTCTCTTTGAGAGTGTGTGTGGGGCGGGGCATTATAATATCTGATACCATTTTGGAAAGGCCTCTCGGAGTTATTTCCAAAGGGTTAGCATATAAGAGCATTTCATAAGCCTCAATGCAGGATCTCCATGGATGATGCAAAATTTTGGCCGATCTCCTTCATATCCAGAACAAGTGATGGGTTAATGTTATCCAGCCAGTGTGGAATACAGTGTATAAACAACAGTACTTTTGTACTTGTATGACCAATTACCTCCATTCACACATCCCAAGTGCAAAATGTTTCTTTTTCTTTTCAACTGTCAGTTGCAATTTGCATTAGTCAGACACTTAAAAAAAAAACTTGAAAAATTCTTGCTCTTCTCTAATTCAATCCTATTTCACAACAAATCAACTCATTGTAAAAACTAAACTAATAAAAAAATCCCAATTAATTTCATGGTGAGCATATTCGTAATAGGATTTTCAAAGATTTGAAATTAAGTTTTTTCAACTGCACAACATCACTTCCCGTGATAGAATCTAACTATTATTTGCACACTATATGTCACTGCACATTGAAATCTGAGCAAATTAGGCTGACTTAAAGACGATTTTCTCTAAGCAGAGGCACTATCAAAATCAACTCAACTGACACAGAAAAACACTGTAGTGAAAATAAATGAATTAACGTTAAATTGGAACTTCGATTAAATACTGTTCTGATAAGCATCAATGAGCTATAATTTAGCCATTGTTCTTAACCCTTTACCTAACACAGCGGCCAAAAACGGCAAGAAAATTACCCAGAATTAGCCTACCACAGCCTAAAATTAGAAGTTTCTCAATAAAACCATACAAATATGGATATCATTAGAACCTGCTCGTCGAGCTGATTCTAATGATATCCATATTTGTATGATTTTATTGAAAAATTGTAAATTTTGTTTTTGAAAAATGTGAAATTTGATTTACTTTTTTAAAATACTATGTTAGGTCAAGGGTTAAGGAAACAGAATCCTTCAATAAATGCTATCAACAATTTGGGAACTTCAGGAGTTTCTTTGTCTGTAAAAATATTGCTGAAAATTTTAAAGGGAGAATATGACACAACTTTCAAAATTTTGGTTATTTTTCTATACCAGTAACTTCTATATACAAAGTGGTGTTTTTACATTTCCAATATCATTTAGCTGGATATGCTAAACACAGTTCAGTAAATGAACTTGAAAGTGATTAAGCACTGAAATCAATGTTTAACCCTTCACGTAATACAGGAGACACTTCCAAAATGAAAGTGTCAATGACACTGTAGCTTAACTTGTGTGTTGTGTTTGATGAAAAGGATAATGTTCAATGTTTATGAAAGGATTATGAAATAAGACAAGAATTGTGATAATTGGGAATATGTTCATTTCTGTTCCCTGTATGCTATGTTTATGATAAAAATAATATGAGGTGTACACTGTACTAAAGATCTGAGGGGTGGGTTAATATGACCTCACAGTTAATATATGTGGCCCTCACAGTTAACATATATCAACAAAATTACAAAGAAATTATTCCAAAATGAGTCATCCTATCAAGTTACATTAAAATCCCTTCATAAATATGGCCTGTAGACTGTGCTAAAGGTTTTCGGGCTTCGGGCCCCTGTAGCCGTCAGTTTCCCAATTGCGTCCAAAGGGGACATTCTCATCTAGACATTATATGAAGTCAACCTACCAAGTTACAATGAAATCCCTCCATAAATACGACCTGTAGACTGTGCTAAAGGTTTTCGGGCTTCAGGCACCTGTAGACATCACAGTTGACCAACCACGACCAAAAGGGGATGTCATAATCTAGGCATTATATGGAGTCAACCTAACAAGTTACAATGAAATCCTTCCATAAATACGACCTACAGACATGCTAAAGGTTTTTGGGCTCGGGCAGCCATCAAGGCTAAATGATCGTGACCAAAAGGGGACGTTCTCATCTGGACACTATTTGGAGTCATCCTACCAAGCTACAATAAAATCCCTTCATAATTATGACCTGTAGACTGTTCTAAAGGTTTTCGGGCTTTGGGCCCCTGAAGCCGTCACAGTTGCCCACTCGTGTCCAAAAGGGGACGTTCTCATCTAGACATTATATGAAGTCAACCTACCAAGTTACAATGAAATCCCTTCATAAATATGACCTTAGACTGTGCTAAAGGTTTTCGGGCTTCGGGCTCGGGCAGCCATCATGGGTGAATGATCGCAACCAAAGGGGACAATCTCATCTGGGCATCATCTGGAGTGATCCTGCGAAGTTACAATGAAATCCCTTCATAAATATGACCTGTAGACTGTGTTCAAGGTTTTCGGGCTTCGGGCACCTGTAGCCATCACAGTTCATCAATCACGACCAAAAGGGGATGTCATCATCTAGGCATTATATGGAGTCAACCTAACAATGTTACAATGAAATCCTTCTATAAATATAAACTTTTGCCTATGCTAAAGGTTTTTGGGCTCGGGCACCCATCAAGGCTGAATGATCACGGCCAAAATGGGACGTTCTCATCTTGACCTTATTTGGAGTCAACCTACCAAGTTACAATGAAATCCCTTCATAAATATGACCTGTAGACAGTGCTAAAGGTTTTTGGGCTTCAGGCACCTTTTGCCGTCAAAGTTGCCCAAACATGTCCAAAAGGGGACGTTCTCATCTAGGCATTATATGAAGTCAACCTACCAAGTTACAATGAAATCCCTTCACAAATATGACTTGTAGACTGTGCTTAAGGTTTTCGGGCTTTAGGTTCGGGCAGCCATCATGGCTGAATAATCACAACCAAAGGGGACAATCTCATCTGGGCATCACCTGGAATGATCCTATGAAGTTACAATGAAATCCTTTCATAAATATGGCCTGTAGACTGTGCTCAAGGTTTTTGGGCTTCGGGCACTTGTAGCCAACACAGCTGACCAATTACGACCAAAAGGGGATGTCATCATCTAGGCATTATATGGAGTCAACCTAATGGGTTACAATGAAATCCTTCCATAAATATGACCTTTTACCTATGCTAAAAAAGGTTTTTGGGCTCGGGCACCCATCAAGGCTGAATGATCGCGATCAAAAGGGGACGTTCTCATCTAGACATTATTTGGAGTCATCCTACCAAGTTACAATGAAATCCCCTCATAAATATGACCTGTAGACTGTGCTAAAGGTTTTCGGGCTTCGGGCACGTTTAGCTGTCACAGTTGCCCAATCATGTCCAAAAGGGGACGTTCTCATCTAGACATTATATGAAGTTGACCTACCAAGTTACAATGAAATCCCTTTATAAATATGACCTGTAGACTGTGCTAAAGGTTTTCGGGCTTCGGGCTCGGGCAGCCATCATGGGTGAATGATCGCATGTTCTCATCTAGACATTATATGAAGTTAACCTACAAGTTACAATGAAATCCCTTCATAAATATGACCTGTAGACTGTGCTAAAGGTTTTCGGGCTTCGGGCTTGGGCAGCCATCATGGGTGAATGATCGCAACCATAGGGGACAATCTCATCTGAGCATCATCTGGAGTGATCCTAAGAAGTTACAATGAAATTCCTTCATAAATATGACCTGTAGACTGTGCTCAAGGTTTTCGGGCTTCGGGCACTTGTAGCCATCACAACTGACCAATCACGACCGAAAGGGGATGTCATCATCTAGGCATTATATGGAGTCAACCTAACAGGTTACAATGAAAACCTTCCATAAATATGACCTTTTGCCTATGCTAAAGGTTTTTGGGCTCGGGCACCCATCAAGGCTGCATGATCGCGATCAAAATGGGACGTTCTCATCTAGACATTATTTGGAGTCATCCTGCCAAGTTCATAAATATGACCTCTAGACTGTGCTAAAGGTTTTCGGGCTTCGGGCTCCTGTAGCCGTCACAGTTGCCCAATCACGTCCAAAGGGGGACTTTCTCATCTAGACATTGTATGAAGTCAACCCACCAAGTTACAATGAAATTCCTCAATAAATATGACCTGTAAACTGTGCTAAAGGTTTTCGGGTTTTGGGCTCGGGCAGTCATCACGGTTGGCAGATCATGCCCAAATGGGGAAATTCGCATCTAGACATCATAAGCAGTCATCCTACCAAGTTACAATGAAATCCCTCCACATTAAACATGACCTGCAGACTGTGCTAAAAGTTTTTGGGTTTCGGGCTTGGGCAGCCATCACGGTTGATAGATCATGCCCAAAAGGGGACGTTCTCGTCTAGGCACTATACAGAGGCATCCTACCAAGTTACAATGAAATCCTTTCATAAATACGACCTGTAGACTGTGCTAATGGTTTTCGGGTTTTGGGCTCGGGCAGCCATACCAGTTGCCCGATCGTGACCAAAAGGGGACATTCTCATCTAGACATGACCCCAAACCTGCATATGAAATTTCGTGACGATCAGACACGAACTGCGGGGTGTAGCCCGTGCTAAAGGAAATGTGAACAGACGTCACAGACTCACAGACTAACAGACTTCCGCACGCGTGATGGCAATAGCTTATCTTGACTATGTCAAGTTAAGCTAAAAACTGTGCCTTTGCATCTAAGCTGTGGGAGATGGTAAACCTGAGGCTCAAGTGAGACTAAAACGCTCACCTGGCTCAAATTGTCAAAATAGATGAGTGTATCACCAAGTGATCAGCAGCTAGAGCATTTTTTTTGATTTGCTATGACACAACCAAAGGCAACTTTTTTGGCCATTCATTTCTGCTGGCCCAAGGAAAGTTCCAAGCAAAACTATGTTCTGTGAAGTATTAAAAAACAACAACCAAACTAAATTTTTGTTTTGTTTTAAACTACTGTGGTTCCCTCTTACAACCCCCCCCCCCCCCCCCCCCCCAAAAAAAAAAAAATTAAACAAGAGACCCCCCAGGGCCTCATCTTGGAACAGAACACAATATAAACAGAGTCCAAGAATGAGTCTACATTAAGCAATCCATTTCCATAGGATACACCATCAATCCTTGAGCCCCGCAGGAGTGACAAAAATAATCTGGGCATCACGCCTTTTCTTCAGTTGATCATAAAGTAAAATGTAGAGCTCCCCTATGAAGCCCCTTGATACAACCTATGTGAATTAATCTTAGTTACACACCTCTAGAGGGTACTGAATACAAAATGTTTAATTCTTCAGCAACATGGTCAATTCCAGTTCCCATAGGGAGCCCAAAAATTAACCCAGGCATTCGATTTGAACAAAGTTGAATCTGACTTCCCTAGAGATGTTGGGTACCAAATATGAAGGCATTCTGACCGTTGGATCTGAAGAAGAGAAATTTTAAAGAAATTTCTTCATATTTCACTAAGTTAAAATTTGGGCTACCACAGCCAGCCCAATTATTAACCTATGGATCCGATTTGAACAAACTTGAATCTGACCCCCACCCCACTCCACTCCACTCCACAGAGATATTGTATACCAAATATGAAAGCATTCTGACTTGTGGATCTGAAGAAGATTTTTTTAAATTATCCCCCATATTGAACAAAGTTAAAATATGGGCTTCCATAGGAAGCCCAAATATTAACCTAGGGACTTGGTTTGAACAATCTTGAATCTTACCCTCATAACACTGATGTATACCAAACATTTAAAGATTCTGACTGGTGGTTCTGAAGAAGATTTATAAAGAATATTCCCCATATTACCCTATGTTAAAAGTTTGGGCTCCTGTATTGAGTCCAAATATGAACAAAGGTGCTTTATTTTAAAGCCCAAATATTAACCTAGGGACTTGGTTTGAACAATCTTGAATCTGACCCTCATAACACTGATGTATACCAAACATTTAAAGATTCTGACTGGTGGTTCTGAAGAAGATTTATAAAGAATATTCCCCATATTACCCTATGTTAAAAGTTTGGGCTCCTGTATTGAGTCCAAATATGAACAAAGGAGCTTTATTTTAACAAACTTCTATCCCCCCCCCCCCCCCCTTCCCCCACACACACACCCTATGAATGCTGTATATCAAAAGATTCTGATAATTGGTTCTGGAGAAAATATTTTACAAATTTTTTGCAAATATGCTGACTCAGCATTTTTTTGATGCCCATTACAGAACACCCTAACATAACCGATGGCAATTTTTTTATTTGATTCTACACCTCAAAAGGAAGCTCCATAGCAAATATCAAGACATTGTACACACTGGTTCATGAGAGAAGATTTTAAAAATATTTTGGAGCATTTTTCCCCACTCCCTCCCTATGGGGCTGGGCATGCTGAGTGGAACAAAAATGCAATGCCCCTTTGGGACCATCACCTACACAAACTTTCACTTGAATTGGCTTCGTGGCTTTAGAAGACCAAAACATGGTGTTGACAGACGACGGACAGATGGATGGACGACGGCCGACGGACGGAGAACGAAGGGACTAGCTCAGCTTGGCTTTGTCAAGATGAGCTAAAAAAAAAAACCAAGAAAAAACAAGTGAATCGATTTGAACAAACTTGAATTTGACACCCCTAGAGATGTTACATACCAAATATGAAAGGACTCTCACTGGTGAAGAAGAATTTTCAAGAAATTTTCTCATATTGCTCTAAGTTAAACTTTGGGCTTCAATAAAAAGCCCAAATATTAACCCAGGGACCTGATTTGAACAACCTTCGATCTAACCCTCCCAGAAGTGCTGTACACCAAATATCAAAAGAATCTGACTGCTGGATCTGAAGGAGACGATTTTAAATGATAATTCCCCATATTGCACTAAGTAAATATTTGGGCTCCCTTGGGGAACCCAAATATTAACCCAGGAACTCGATTTGAACAGATTTGCACCTTGCACTTCTAGAGATGTCACATACTAAATATGAAAGGATTCTCATGAGTGGGTCTGAAAAAGAAGATTTTTTAAGAAATTTTCTCATATTGCACTAAGTTAAAATTTGGCTCCAATAAAGAGCCCAAATATTCATCCAGGGATCCCATTTGAACAAACTTTAATCTAACCCCTAACCCCCCTAGAGATGCTATGCTGCATACCAAATATCGAAAGAATCTGACTCGTGGATCTGAAGAAGAAGATTTTTAAAGATTATTGCACAAAGTTAATATTCAGGCTCCCACCGGAAGCCCTAATATTAACACAGGGACTCAATTTGAACAAATTCGAATCTTACACCTCTAGAGATGTCACATACTAAAAATATGAAAGGATTCTCAATATCAGGTCTGAAAAAGAAGATTTTTTAAGAAATTTTTTCATATTGCACTAAGTTAAAATTTGGGCTCCAATAAAGAGCCCAAATATTCATCCAGGGATCCCATTTGAACACACTTCAATCTAACCCCCTTAAAGATGCTGCATACCAAATATCAAAAGAATCTCAGGGTTCATACAAAAGTTTGCTCACAAAGTTCAAGGGTTTTTCAAGGGTTTTTCAAGGGCTTCTTCTTTTTTTTTCAAGGGCTACATATACTATTCAGCTTGTTGTATGAGCTCTAAAAATCTAAGATTCATGTGACACGGATCAGACTTTGGAAGTCAGGAAGTACTGGTACCCCAAGTGTGATCTATGTTACAATAATCTTGGTAAAATGTTCCGTACTTTTTTATGTTTTTTTTTAACTGAGCAACACAAGCGCAACAAACAAGTAAAAAGAGAGTACACATATATTTACAATGCCCAGGAAATAACTTGGTATTCAAGGGTTTTTCAAGAGATTTCTAAAAGTTCAAGGGTTTCTCAAGGGCTAATTTCAAATTCCAGGGTTTTTCAAGAAAAAACTCATTTTCAAGGGTTTTTCAAGAGCTGTATGAACCCTGAATCTGACTGGTGCATCTGAAGAAGGTTTTTAAAGAATATCCCCCATATTCCACCAAGTTAATAATCAGTCTCCCATAGGAAGCCCAAATATTAACCTAGGGAGTCGATTGGAACAAATTCAAATCTTACATCTCTAGAAATGTCACATACCAAATATGAAAGGATTCTCACTAGTGGGTCTGAAAAAGATTTTTTAATAAATTTTCTCATATTGCACCAAATTAAAATTTGAGATCCAATAAAGAGCCCAAATATTCATCCAGAGATCCCATTTGAACAAACTTGAATCTAACCCCCCTATAGATGCTGCATACCAAATATCAAAAGAATCTGACTGGTGGATATGAAGAAGAAGATTTTTAAAAGATTATTCCCCATATTGCACCAGATTAATATTCGGGCTTCCATAGGAAGCCCAAATATTAACCCAGGGACTGAATTTGAACAAACTTTAATCTGACCCCTGTAGAGATGTTGTATACCAAGTATCAAAAGAATCTGACTGTTTGATCCGAAGAAGATTTTTAAAGCTTATTCCCCATAGCGCCCTATGTTAATTATTTGGGCTCCTTTCTTGAGCCCAAATATGAACCGAGGGGTCAATTTGAACACACTTGTCTTTGACCATCCTATGGATGCTGTATACCAAATATCAAAAGATTCTGATCAGCAGTTCTGAAGAAAATTTTTTTTCTCAATTTTTGCAGCAAATATGCCGACTCAGCATTTTTTCAAATGCCCCCTTCAGAACACCCTGACACAACCGATGACCTTTTTTTTTTTTATCCATTCTACCGGTCAAAAGGATGCTTCATACCAAATAAGAGTTCTCTGTTCCGTGTAGTTTGGAAAATATGGGCATTTGAATTTTTTTCTATTTTTAGCCCCTGGGGTACCCTCAGGGCATCAATCAAGTACTTTGGACCAACTTATGCTACATGCCAAATTTGATTCAAATCGGCCCATCGGTTCTTGAAATAGCAATTTTGGGCAAAGCCCAAAATGGTATGTGCCCAAAGAGAGCCCAAATATTGATCTACCCACTTCTTGAACAAACTTTAATCTTCAACACCATAGAGTGTTACATACCATATATCAAGGCAATCTCTCTGGTGGTTCATGAGAAGAAGATTTTTGGGCTTTGGCATCATTGCTAAGAGCCCAAAGAAGGCAGCCGCTCCATGTGAACAAAATAGAAAGGGTATACCACAGGGATGGTTTGTGCAATATATGTTTGAATTTGGCTGAATGGCTGTGGAGAAGATGCCAGGTTTGCAAAAGTTAACAGACGACGGATGCCAAGTGATGGCAATACCTCACACTGACTTGCTGTCATGTGAGCTAAAAAGAAATAAAGTCCATAAAGGGAAATAACTCTTATCAAAAACACTCTGAAAACACCTGCATTGAACATGGGGTTAAATATACAACAATAAGATACACTTGCATAGCAAATATGATGTAATTCCATAAAGTATTTTAAAAGTTATTGAGTTCAAGAACTTGGTCACAAAATAACTGACTGACAGACAGAGACAGACCGGCCGACTGACAGACAGTCTGACCAACCTACATTAGCACATAGAGAGCTGCTTGTCACAGCTAAAAATAAATTTTAAAAAATCCTTGAATACTTGAAACTTTTCATTTTTGGTCTCAAAACAGCTTATGACACCTCATTGGAACAAGCTCATTGAGCTTGTTCCAATGAGGTTCATAAGCTATGTTTTTGCAGAAAAAATTGGATGATATAAAAAAAATTTGAAACATGATTTTTGTGACTATAATAGTGCTGGATGATCATCGCTATCAAAATAAGTAATAAGCTGACAAAAAGTCAAATTCATGGATATTTTGACTTGACCTTGCTCACAAATCACAATCAAGCAATGAACTGGAAAACTGGAAATAAAATTCAATGAGAACTGTACTTGATAACGAAAGTGTCAATGACATGGTAGCTCAACTTGTCAAGACATGTACATGTATAGTATGTGACACAGCAATGTCTGACTGAACCCCAAAATATTTGTTCTCATAGCACAGTGATAACAAAGGCACCCCAAAACACACTCATTCCTGTCCCAAGGTGAAAACAAAGGTACCCAAGAAGTTTCGTGAAGATCAGTTCATAAATACGAGCTGTATAGAAGTTATGACAAAAAACTGATTGGACCTAATTTTGGTACAAAATGGCCACTGGCAGCCATCTTGAATTTCGGACCACACTCAGAAACACTCGTTCTCATCCCAAGGTGATAACAAAGGTACCCAAGAAGTTTTGTGAAGATCGGTTCATAAATACAGCCTCTAGCCCGAGCCGTATGGACATGTGCACTTACTGTGTGTAAGTAGCACTGAAAAAGTCAAAGTTATCTAATTTGCATAATTTCTGCACGAGAAAAAACCCGTATTATATGTGATGTATCCCATGGTACTAAACATTCACACAAAAAATTATTCAAGTCAGCACTTTCATATGGAAGTTCTGTGCAAAAATCTGATTCCACCTAATTTTGTACAAAATGGCTGCCATCGGACTGCACCCAGAAACACTCATTCTCGTCCCACGGTGGACCAAAGGTACCCAAGAAGTTTCATAAAGATCGGTTTATAAATACACCCTCTAGCCCGAGCCATATTGGCATTTGCACTTGCAGTGCTGAAAGTAACACTAAATACATAAAAGATAGTCTAATTTGCATAATTTACGTACGAGAAAAAAACTCGTATTATATGTGATGTATCCCATGGTACTAAACATTCATACAAAAAATTATTCAAATCAGCGCTTTCATATGGAAGTTCTGTACAAAAAACAGATTTCTGCATCGATGGTACAAAATGGTGGCTGGCGGCCAACCTGAATTTCGGATCGGACCCCAAAACACTCGTTCTCGTCCCACATAACAAAGGTACCCAAGAAGTTTCGTAAAGATCGGTTCATAAATACAGCCTCTGGCCCGAGCCATATTGAATTGTTGACGAACAGACGGACAACTGGCCATGGCATAAGCTCAAATTTGGCTTTGCCAAAGTTGAGCTAAAAATGATGTTCAAGTGGTTTTCAGGTAAAATTTGTAAAATTAAAATAAAATACTCATATTTTATTGGAAAGATTTGGAAAGTAATTTTTCTTCCAAAAAATTAAAGGACATTAAGTTAAATTATTAATTGGCACACATTTTATTTTCTATAAAGTCATATGAAAATGGTCTGCAAAACTTTTTTCATGTAAATTTACCAAAATGAAAAAAATTCAGCACTTTGATAATAAATAATCTGAAATCAGCTAATTTGCAGAATTTTCTCATCCCCAAAATTCGGTTGTTTTCGAAGACTTACTTAATTATTTTGAAAAGGAAAGAAAAAAAAAAAATTGTACACGCCTGTTCTATGTAATCTCCATCTACAGCAACACCTAATTATGCAAAAAATGAAAATCTGTTCTGCACATATGTGTGGAATAGAAATCGTTGACAGACTATTTTTAAATATAAGTGAAATTTCACACATTGGAACTCAGGGAAGGAAATAGTAACATGTGTTCCCCCCACAAATTTGTTTGGTGATAAAACGTGTTCTTTTTGTTGATAGTTGTCAAATGATTTGCTGAGTATACTTCTAATAATTGTTTTTATAGACCTGATGGCATGTAATAAACACAGAATGACACACACATGTGAATAGGTTAATTGATATGGTACTTGTGACATCACAGAAGGATAGAAATCGTGGCCTGTGGCCTCTCATTTTATTCTTCCATGCTGGCACTCATGCCATATCGATTAACCCACTCACACGCGTGTGTCATTCTGTGTATTACCAAACTGACAGAAATTTTCATGTCATTTGTTATAGGAAACCAATACATGTGGAAAGTGTTGTCCCTAGCTTTGAATCAATTTATGATTTTGCCAAATGTTCTTAACTGGTTTTGTAAGTATTTTAAAGCATTCTTCATTTTCCTGAAAAGAAATGTTGATTGCCTGCATGTGCCAAGAAGAATGTAAAAACATTATTTTGAAATTCTTTTCAAAGAGTTGATGTTCTTTTGATATTTCCAACCCACACTTCTCTATCAATAAACAAATTTGTCAAACATATGTTCTTCTTGAGATCTTCATGCATTAGCTCAGTATTTAAACTCTAATTAACATGAGCAGCTTGAATGGTGTGCTAATGATGTTTTGAGACAAATAATGCACTGCACATTTATTTTCAGTTGTTCCTCCTCAACAAGAAATTATTTTCCATAACATGGTAATGCTGAAGCTTACTGCAATATACAGGACACCATACTAACAGAGGTTTTGTAAGGAGGGCCAGAAAATATGGACAGTTTCTTTAGTTAACTGGGGTTTAATGACACTTTCATCAGTCAGCTCTATCTTGTCAGACTGTCTTACATTGTATAACAAAGGTGTTGTAAAGAAAGAGCCAGAAAATTGGGACAGTTTCTTTAGTTAATTGGGGTTGGTTTAATGCACTTTCATCAGTCTGCTCAATCTTGAAAGACAAAGGATTTGTAAAGAGAGCCAGGGGAGCACGGTGGCTCAGTAGGAAGAGATGCAGGCTGAATGAAAAGAGGTTGTCAGTTCGAATTCCACCTGTGGCAACCACGTTGTATCCTCGGGCAAAACACTTAATCCCAATTGCCCACGTAGGAGCATGGTGGCATTGTGTACTATGGCGTACTAAATGCCGATGGTGCACTTGTTTACAACTAATGCTAAACCTGTTTGTGTGGAGTCAGTACGTTTGGGAGTGTGACAGTTGCTGGCTGGTTCTCTCCAGGTACTCCAGCTTCCTCCACCCATAACACTGTGCGACATGAGGTGACCCTGGCTGTTGAAAGTGTTGTTAAACCCCAATTAATAAACAAATAAATAAATAGAGCCAGAAAATCTAGTTTCTTTAGTTAATTGGGGTTTAATGACACTTTCATCAGCCAGCTCTATTTTAACAGACAGTCTTATACTAAATAACCAAGGCTTTGTAAAGAGAGTCAGAAAATATGGAGTTTCTTGAGTTAATTGGGGTTTAATGGCACTTTCATCAGTCAGCTCTATCTTGAAAGACAGTCTTACACTAAATAACCAAGGTTTTGTAAAAAGAGCCAGAAAATATGTACAGTTTCTTCAGTTAATTGAGGTTTAATGACACTTCCATCAGTCAGCTCTATCGTGTCAGACAGTCTTACACGTGGAGGAAACCTGTGTACTTTTGGAACCATCAAGAAATGGTGAGTAACTGTCTGACTCACCAACTTACTAACCCAGCGTCAGCAGGGTTAGCATTGGTTCAAGGCAACAGTACTGTTGTAAGGCCATATGTCTTGGTCACGTACCACCACCGAACTCCCACACAGGCAATCAGCGAGAAGTGTTTTGCCCAAGGAAAAAATGCTTCTGACACAGGTCAGGACTGAACTGTCGATCTTTCAGTTTACAATTATCTAACCAATGAGCCACAATGCTCCCTAGGAGGATAGAGAGTAAGAGAGAAAGGGGAAGGGGGATGTCACACCCCTCCAGAAGTTCTGTCCCTGCCAGCATTATCAATAAAATTGCTGATAATTCTGGTCATTTCACAGATCTTCCAAATCAATCCTGCACAGAATAAAAATTCCTCAAAAACCAAATCATGCGAAAAAGTACTGTTAGATAAATGTCTATTCTATACATAGGCCTGAACCTACTGAGCTGAGGCAATTCTCTAGGGGAGAATTCACTTGACAGAGGTACAATGGCTGATCTGTGGTCAATTGTTGTGCTGCTACTGGCACGTTGTTATCATTTGAAGTTTAGCTCCCACAAAAGTAAATCTTAATATATTTAGTTGCACTATTTTTCACATACCTCGTGTTGATTTGTGAGACTGTAATTATAAGGTCAAGTTTATCCAGACAGCTATTATCATGTTGACCAATAAGATAAACCCCAAGCCAAGCATCTGTTACCAGATCCTATTTATTTATTTATTATGCCAGTAATTGTTATTGACCATCAGCTTCAATATCTAGTGACCGTATATGAAACTGTGTAGCATTGAGCTGACCATATATAGAACTTATATACGGTCAGTACCGACATTTTTGTTTTTGACATCCAACTCTCGCTTCAATGAACAACAAATAATTTTGTGTGTGTGTCTGTTGAGCAACGTACAACTATAATACATTTCTTCGAAATTTTAATAAACAAATGTAAATAAATACAATAAATAAACCACTAAAATGACATGTTTAGAAGCCAACTGGCACTATCTGAGTCGAACTCAAGCGAGAATCCTTACCCGAATAATCTGCCCTTCTCAGTTCATGCAAATATTTTCCACAGAAAAACTACAGAAATGACATGCATAAACTTACTGGAAATATGCCTGTGTTTTTGAACTGCCATGTCGGAAACATCAGTATCACCATTAACAATAAATAATGAATGAAACTGTTTCCACTTACCTTCTTGAAAGAATTGTTAATCCATTTGCTCCAGTTGTTTTATTTTTTCAGTACTTAACACTGATTTCCAGTTGTGAATTAATATAAATTCCTGTTTATTGAGAAGAAAGCTCCCTTGTTTCAGCACCTGCTACTAGCGTGACCTTCACATGTCGTAAAATTGGAAAATTCCCTGATAGTGATAACAGAACATTTGCGCTAGGAATCTGGGTACACTTATGGTTGTGTCTCTCAAAGGACTGGCATAATAAATACGTTATGGGGCTTTCAGTGGGTGGATATGGTGTGATATAAGGCGAAGTGAGATCAATATTAGGCGAGGCCAAAGGCCTCGCCTAATATTGATCTCACCATATCCGCCCACTGAAAGCCCCATAACTTATATTATTGGGGAGTAAACCTTTACCTAAAGAATCAGCTGCATCTGCCCTTGAAACAGCTTCATCTGCCCATGTAATTTACAAAGTGAGCAGTTGAAAAAAAAATAGGCCGATGAAATCGTCAGATGTGTACCCATACGCGCAACTAGTGGAAAGCTGTATGACGGAGGGCCACCATGGATGCCGACATTATGTACACCATATATGGTATGGGTACATATAGAAATGGATTGGAGGAGTGTCTAATTTGATGGATAAAGGATTAACATTCTGGATCAAATTATCAGATTTACATAAAAAACTATACAGCACAGCACATCAGTAACCTGAATAAATATATAAAGTAACATGACAATCGGACTGATATTTTTTGAGTTATTGCATGCCGAAGGGATTGGAGGAAGTTTCAATTTGAAGTATAAAGGGTTAATATCTCAGGATCAAATGATCAGATTTACACCAAAAACTATACAGCTTGGCACATCAGTAACCTGAACACAAATATAAAGTAACTTGACAATCCAAGCAATATTTTTCAAGTTATTGAATGCCAAAGGGATTGGAGGAATTTTCAATTTGAAGGATAAAGGGTTAATATCTCAGGATCAAAATAAATGTTTTACACCAAAAACTATACAGCACGGTACATCAGTAACCTGAACATAAATATAAAGTAACTTGACAATCCAAGCAATATTTTTCAAGTTATTGAATGCCAAAGGGATTGGAGGAATTTTCAATTTGAAGGATAAAGGGTTAATATCTCACGATTAAATTAACAGATTTACACCAAAAACTATACAGCTCGGCACATCAGTAACCTGAACATAAATATAAAGTAACTTGACAATCCAAGCAATATTTTTTCAAGTTATCGAATGCCAAAGGGATTGGAGGAATTTTCAATTTGAAGGATAAAGGGTGAATATCTCAGGATCAAAATAACAGATTTACACCAAAAACTATACAGCTTGGCACATCAGTAACCTGAACACAAATATAAAGTAACTTGACAATTCAAGCAATATTTTTCAAGTTAATAAATGCCAAAGGGATTGGAGGAATTTTCAATTTGATGGATAAAGGGTTAATATCTCCTGATTAAATTATCAGATTTACACCAAAAACTATACAGCTCGGCACATCAGTAACCTGAACACAAATATAAAGTAACTTGACAATCCAAGCAATATTTTTCAAGTTATCGAATGCCAAAGGGATTGGAGGAATTTTCAATTTGAAGGATAAAGGGTGAATATCTCAGGATCAAAATAACAGATTTACACCAAAAACTATACAGCTTGGCACATCAGTAACCTGAACACAAATATAAAGTAACTTGACAATTCAAGCAATATTTTTCAAATTATTGAATGCCAAAGGGATTGGAGGAATTTTCAATTTGATGGATAAAGGGTTACTATCTCCTGATTAAATTATCAGATTTACACCAAAAACTATACAGCTCGGACAATTCAGTAACCTGAACACAAATATAAAGTAATTTGACAATCCAAGCAATATTTTTCAAGTTATTGCATGCCAAAGGGATTGGAGAAATTTTCAATGTGAAGGATAAAGGGTTAATATCTCAGGATCAAATTATCAGATTTACACCAAAAACTATACAGCTTGGCACATAGGTAACCTGAACACAAATATAAAGTAACTTGACAATCCAAGCAATAGGTTTCAAGTTATCGAATGCCAAAGAAATGGATACGGATGTCGGATGGACAGATGGACGGACGGACAAAGGATGGACGAACAATGGATGGCCACCCCGGATGCCGGCATTATGTGTACCATATACCTAGTATGGGTACACACAAAAATTTCTAAAAAATTCACCAAAGCAAAATCATGTGACCCCTCATTGGAACAAGCTCATTCCAATGAGGGGTAACATGATATTTTGCGGAATTTTTAAAAAAAATTTTGATATCAACTGCGTTGAGTAAATAGGTAGTGACACTTTCGATCGCCAGGGTCATCTCGTGTCAGACAGTTTTACTAGTTGCGGAAGCCAAAGTATCGGTGAGAACCACCAAGCAGTGGCAAGCAACTGTCAAACTATTCAACTTACTAACTATGCACAAGCAGAGTTAGCAGTAGTTGATAGCAAACCCATTACTGATGTACAGTATGCCTTAGTACACATAATCACCGTGCCCCCACATGGTCTATTGGAATGAAGTGCCACGCCCAAGGACTCAATGCGGTTACAGCAGGGCAGGATCAAACCATCGATGTTTAAAGTCCAAACCTCTCACCACTGAGCCACAATACACTTGTTACCAGAAGTAATGTCATTTGAAGTATAGCTTCCAAACCACACATTTTAATCAATTTAGGTATGCTATTTTAATTTGCTTTGTGTTGACAGAAATGAAGCACTGTAAATATAAGGTCTTGTTTTGCCAGACAGCAATTATCATGTTGAGCACTTAGATAACACCCAACTCCAGCATTTGCTGGTCGAGTGCTGAATTATTATTGGTCAGCAAAATTTGCCCACTTGTCTTTGACATGTTACTATTTATGGGAGAGTGCTTATAAGCACCGTCTCATAAATTGTGACAAGGCAAATCCACACAGACTTGATAATTTTGCTTAAAAGACAATATGAAGCCCAGAGTTTCTGAAGAAGTAAAAACTGACCATAAGTTAGAAATGGTACCTTGAGGGTCAACACACACAACTTGACTGCACATTTGTTTGGGAACATTACAAAAGCAATTAGTGAAAACACAAGGTCAGTGAATGTGTAATTTTCAACAGTTAAGAGTAAATGATAAAGATAATGCAGGAAGGAAAATATTACAATATACCCTTATAACTGTTGACATCATGAAAGAGTATTTTATATTTCATCATATCGTCAGCCAAAAATAACAAGTTCAAAATGAAAAAAAAAAAGAGCTTTTATCTACCAGTGCAACTGTATGCGACATGTAGGCTTCATCTAAACAGCCTCTTGACCTGAACATGAAAAAACACTTTGGCCAATGTTTCAATCAATGATAAGCTTGACATAGCTTCATGACTGAGATCTCTAATTGAACGGCAATTGATCCTCAAGTGGAGAAATAACAGAGTTCATCCAGCAGATAGCAACAGGGATTGTAACACATCAAGGGGTGTTGAGTTTTTAATGCACACTGGAGTGTTTGTAGATATACCAACTGGTCAAGTGGAAAGTATAGCAAGGAAATGTTATAAAACTGGAGTGGTGTTTGTCTGTAGTTTACATATAGAATAAATAGGTACTAGGGCCGGTAATCAGATTTAAACCATTAGAAGAATAAGGGTTTTAACCACTTGGCTTGCCGAGTGGTTAAAACCCTTATTCTACTAGTGGTTTAAATCTGATTACCGGCCCTAGTACTTATTTATTTTATTTATACCATGCTCTTAATTAATAATCGACTTTGTCACTTAAAATGGAGAAAACACGACACTTTCTACCGCAAACCCACAGATTTGTTTTGTTTACATCTGCGCCGGTGGGCAGTACTTCCGGCTGTACGTGAATGCTTGATTGACAGCTAGCACATCGTCAAAGTTGATTGAATTTTCCTGGCTTTTTCAATCAAATTATTATTAACAATTCTTAAAATTTATTTTAAATATTCAGTTGTAGGTATTTTAAACTTAATGAGTCATTTACACGTAGTAGATAGTACCGAAAAATGTCGTGTGTTTGAATGAAACATATCGCGAAGTGTGAATGTATCGAAGTTGGCAAATTGCGTCATGCCAAAGGTCAAGTTGGATGACCTTCCGACTACAGCTGTAAATTTTTTTAAACCGGTAGTGGGGTTAAAAGCTAAAATTTAACATACTGGCTTTTCACAGGTAGTAACATTGGCGAGCATGGTATAAAAATGCATACCAAATTACATTTAACCATTTCTGGGAGAGCCTACTGCTTTTATTTATTTATTTTTTGGTGTTGAAGGTGACACATACTTCAGCACAATGGCTAAATACAGTGGAGCCCCCTTAACTGGATATGTCTTAACTGAATAACCCTGTTAATTGAATATAATTCCCCAACACAAAAACTTTTACTATACCTCCAGTACAAATTTCAACTGTTAACTGAATACAGGTTATAGTGTAAACTCCTGTTAACTGGTTGAGTGCTATATTATTTTTGGTGGTCTGAATTTGTTCATCAAAATTTGTATTATTAAAAATTATTGGAGAGTGCCCACAGGCACTCTCCAATAATTTGTAATAAAACAAACTTATATAAACAAAATATTATTGGTGTTTGACTGAACATGAACATGAGCATGGAAAATGTTGGCTTTTGCTCTGGTACCCTCATTTTTCTGAAAGCCCTGATAGTGGCTTCTAGCACTCAACCAGTTAATTGAATAACAAATCTTAAAATCTAGAAATTACCCTAACTCTCCCCCCATTCCCTTTGTTTATAGACCTAGGCCTCAGTACATCCAATACAGGCATTTCATCTATTATATCTTGTTTGACAAAGCTCATTAATAATAGAATAAATGTTAAGTTTATCTCTAGAATACAGAATGTGACACAATCCCTGTTAATTGAATACTCCTGTTAACTGAATAATTTTCATTGGCAAAGTGGCTATCAATTAACAGGGTTCCACTGTACAACTGCTTTTGACAGGGCAATTATTAACACCTTCAGCAAATATTATCTTACACAACTGTTATTTGATCTCAATTATATAATGGTTGCTGTAAAGCAGTCATGCTGCGATATTTTAACACATTCACATTAAATGATTAGTTAACTGTGTGGGTTTTTTTGATCGGTATTGTGTCTTTTTTTTTTTCAAAAACATTTTTTTTCAGTCCGTAATGACAAATTACCCAGTTTACCTATTGTTTGTTTTACTAGAATTTAACCCTTTACCTAACATGAAAAGCAGACAATACTTGCAAACAAAATTCTTGAATAACTAATTTTTTTCATTTTTGTCTCAAAAACATAGGTTATGACCCCTCATTGGAACGGGCTCATCAAGCTCATTCCAGTGAGGGGTCATAACCTATGTTTTTGAGACAAAAAAATGAAAAAATAATGAAAATTGATTGGCGATTTTTGTGAATAGCCTTGGCCGGTTTTGCCTGTTATGTTGGGTAAACAACACTTTCAACAGCCATGGTCATATCAAGTCAAACATTTCTATAATAAGAAGCTGGAGGAACTAGGAAGAGCCACTGAGCAATTGTGAATACCTCTCTGACTCGACAACTTAATATCCCAGCAAAAGCAGGGGCACCCTCGACTGGAGGCATGTGTACTACTGACATGCTGTATGCCTTAGTACACAGCACTATCCTAGACCACTTGGGCAATTTGGAATTAGTGCTTTGTCCCACTTCATCCTGATTGCCCACTGGTGCGGTGTACTAAGGTGTACTGCATGTCAATGGTGCACTTGTCTTCAATCAATGCTAACTCTGCTTGTGTGGAGCTAGTATGTTGGGGAGCCTGGCAGTTACTCGCTATTGCTCTCCAGATATGCCAGCATTAAGCCTATATTAAGTTCCAGTTTCTGTAGGAGTTTTCTGACAGGCATGTACATGCAGAATACATGTCCCAACATTCAAGCTTTTAGTGATTTTGAGGATTATAGTTACAGAACAATGACAGTGGTTTCTATTAGGCAGCCAAGACTTCATTCGACACCACTGCTAAGGCAGAGTGTCACCTTATTATGAGGGAGCACAAGACAAGTAGAATTCTCCAGGGCTGTGAGGACACTTTTAGAATCTATGATGGTAATAAAATGACCATTTTGCGAGAATCAATTCTAATGATGTGGGTCTGGGTCGAACCATCAGCTATTGATCTAAAGTTCAATGAGACAACCAATGAGCCCCAGTGCACTCATACAGTTTACAATAAAAACTACAGAAAGACCAAGAGAAAATAGATCCCAGTAAAGACAAGAGAAAAACAGCTGCCATTAATTAGGCCAAGGAAAAACAATGATCACACAATGTCTGCTTAAAATGCCTTGAAATATTGTGATTCGTCATTTTTAATTGCTTTTTATTTCAACATTTGTTTCACATACCTGATTGATGAAAAGTTTAATCTGATTTATTTTTGCTATTGCTATATTGAATTGAAAAACTGTTACCCATTACATGACAACACTAGCAATCAAATTTCTTGATTGACTCCCAAATTTCCATTGTTTGCATCGCTTATGACCTATTGTGGCCTCATAAGAGAGGTTTTTGAGACTCGCTGAAAATAAATTTCCATTTCTTTCCACAAAAACATCGCTCATGATCCACCCTCCAATTGAGGGATCGTAAGTGATTCTTTTTTAAGCAAAATATTTAAAAATAATAGTCTGAAATGGCATTTTTTGGTTTTTAACAATGGATAGTTATGAACATTATATTAGGTGAGGAAGGTGTTAACCCTTTGAACACTGGTGGTATCTTCCATGCCAGTTTAATGGCAGAAATTGGAAGAGTCCATATCCATTATTTGGGGGTAGAGCAATTAATATTTTCAATGTGCAGCCTAAAGGCTGCACGTTGAAAATATTAATTGTTCTACCACACACCTTCACTTAGTAGCCATCCTACTTAATGAAATTATGATGTATCGTGTTCGTGGACCAGAAAAACGGCCTCTCGTGTTGAAAGAGTTAACCATAAATAACTTTCAGGTGACACCAGCAATATTTTTCTCAAATTACTACAAAACGTTTCATTTTATACTTCAATGAACTCAACTGGTACAGGTTTTTTGGAAGAGAGGTAAGAAGCCAATTATTTTTAAAAAATCTATCAAAATTGGGGGGGGGGGGGGGGGGGGGGGGAGGAGAAATGTAACAAAGTCAATTTGATAGTTTCCATTAGAAAACAAAAATTACAGAAATTTCTAAAGGCTGGATTCCAAGCAATCAGTATATTAATTCATTTCTGAACCAAGCACAGACCATCATCTCTAATTCTAATTAACAAAGAACAGACATCTTTCCCCTTTATCTCTGAATGCCTTGTCCAATATTGTCCATATCTATGGCACAATCTTCACCATAAATCTACATTAGGAGAAGAATTTAATTAAAATACTTGGAGAACAGTGACAATGGATAACCAGAGTCAATGGTTTTAACACAAAAGCACAATAGAGGGTTGTCCTACAAAACTTCATTACTCACTGTTTGGAAGTCTGATAGTGCAAAACAATCATGAAAAACAGATTTATTTTCATCCTTCCTTATTTGTTAAATTACATTACACGATATAATTGGAGATACCCATTCTGTTTTTCATGGTAAGAGGTAATTTATTAGACAACAGCGTTAACTGATATCTGTTTCTGTATCCATGTAATCACTGTTTTAGTTCCAGAGCTAAACTATAAAACCCCATAATTTACTGGTCCCCATTTAACTGGCTGAGAGCTGGAAGCTCATATTTGGGCTTTATTCTGAAGTGGAGATACCACAACTTAAAAACAGATTTGTCTTGTTACAATTTATGGGAGAGTGCCTACAGTAATGAGAGAAAGATATCTGAACAGATTTTGACTGCCAAATATAAATTACACTCTACTAGTTAATTGCATTTAACTTTATTGAACAAGAAAGGGCAACGCAAAGTGTGTGCCAATGTCCCCGATGTGAAAAAAAATGGTCCAAGTCAAAAGAGTGAAAAAGGGCCATAACTCTGGGAAAAATTATTGGACGGAACCCATTCCTTCAATTTCCTTGTGCATATCTGTTCCCCCCATGCGGGTCTATCAGCATACCAAAGGCGATTCAAATCTGGCCGCTGGCTTTTAAATTACAATCCAAAATGTTTGTATGGAAAGAAAGATGGATGGACACATAGACAGATGGATGGATGGTCGGAGGTCTCCACTAGATACCCCGAATCCTCATTCAGAGGTCAGGGGCATAATAATAATCCAAATAGCACTTTTGCCCCCCCCCCTCCCCCACACCCCACTCAGCTGATGGCAGGAAGTGTCACCCCATTAGTGTTCTGATCGCAAACCTTTGGTTTTCAAAGCACAACTTATTATTTATTGGTGTTTAAGGTCACATATTTATGCATAATGGCTAATCATGACTGTGACAGTTTTACGGGTGGAGGAAGCCCGAGTACCCGGAGAGAACCACCGAGCAAGGGCGAGCAACTGTCAGCTCCCCAACATACTAACTCCACAAAAGCAGGGTTAGCATTGGTTGAAGACAAGTGCACCATCGATGAGCAGTACGCCTTAGTACACAACACCACCATGCACCCACGCGGGCAATGGAGATGAAGTGTCTTGCCCAAGGACACAACGCGGTTGCCGCAGGTGGGATTAGAACCAAGCACAACTATATTTATTTATTTATTGGTTTTTAAGGTCACATACTTATGCACAATGGCTAATTATGACCGTGACAGTTTTATGAGTGGAGGAAGCCGGAATACCCAGAGAGAACCACTGAGCATCGACAAGCAACTGTCAGCTCCTCAACATTCTAACTCTGTTCAAGCTCTGCTCAGGGTGGGTTACAGCAGTTTAAGACATATGCACTAACGATAAGCGGTATGCCTCAGTACACATCGTCATTGTGCCCCAATGTAGGCAACAGGGATAAAGTGCCTTGCCCAAGGACACAACGTGGGTCGTCCCAAATGGGGATCGAACCCGGGACCTCTAGCATAGAAGTCCAACAGTCTACCACTGAGCCACCATTAAACTACGGTAAAAGTACTGACAATCAGCACCTCTTTACCATAAAATTTTACAGAGAAAGTACCATATTAAACTACTTTTGACAATGCTAACATTTATTGTTCATTTACTGATTTTATGGTCACATATTTGTGCACAAAGGCAAATCGTGACCGCAACATGGATACAAAATCAAGTTTAACCAAGGCAATGCCAATATTTTTTGCTCGATCTTGAAGAGAAACTAAATATTATTTTCTCGATTTTTCTACCATCACACTAGAAGGCTATTTAATAATATGAAGAGTAGACCAATTAATATCTTCAGCTTAAATATATTTATGAGTCTACCTTAAATAAAGACCTTTTCGAAAATAAGACATCTTTTAACATGAGCAGTGTCATTTTGAAAAGTGGGAACTAAAAGAGTTGAATGTGTTCATTTCACTGATCTCTGTACAACTGTTTTGCTGGAATGCTCATTGGTCATATATATAAAAGCGTTTTACTGGCAGACATCTTATGGAGTGTGGAGGGAGGGGCAGAGATGCTGCTATAAGTAAACAATGCTTAAAAAAAATCTCCTTAACCTCTAAAGGCCTATTTCCGACATTTCCAACCTCAGGACAGGTGCTTTAACATGCCATCATCAGGGCTGTCACCATTTTTAGCTCAACTTTGATGAAGTCAAATTTGAGCTATTGTCATGGCCCGTCGTCCGTCTGTCCGTCCGTCCGTCCGTCTGTCCGTACGTCAACAATTGGCTATGGCTCGGGCTAGAGGTCGTATTTATGAACCGATCTTTACGAAACTTCTTGTGTACCTTTGTTATGACCCTGAGACGGGAACGAGTGTTTTTAGGTGTGGTCCGAAATTCAAGATGGCTGCCAGTGGCCATTTTGTACCGATGATGCAAAAATCAGTTTTTTGTACAGAACTTCTGTATGAAAGTTCTGATTTGAATAAAGTTTTGTATAAATGTTTAGTACCATGGGATACATCACATATAATACGGGTTTTTTTCTCGTGTGTAAATTATGCAAATTAGACTGACTTTGATTTATTCAGTGTTACTTTCAGAGCTGTAAGTGCCAAGCTGCTATGGCTCGGGCTAGAGGCCGTATTTATGAACCGATCTTTACGAAACTTCTTGGGTATCTTTGTTATGACCGTGGGACGAGAACGAGTGTTTTTGGGTGCGGTCCGAAATTCAAGATGGCTGCCAGCTGCCATTTTGTACCGACGATGCAGAAATGTTTTTTGTACAGAACTTCCATATGAAAGCTCTGATTTGAATAATTTTTTGTATGAATGTTTAGTACCATGGAATACATCACATATAATACGGGTTTTTTTCTCGTACGTAAATTGTGCAAATTAGACTAATTTTGATGTTTTTTGGGGTTACTTTCAGCACTGTAAGTGCAAATGCCAATACGGCTCGGGCTAGAGGCCGTATTTATGAACCGACCTTTACGAAACTTCTTGGGTACCTTTGGAATCACCGTGGGACGAGAACGAGTGTTTTGGGGTCCGGTCCAAAATTCAAGATGGCCGATGGCAGCCATTTTGTACAAAATTAGGTGCAATCAGATTTTTGCACAGAACTTCCATATGAAAGCCCTGATTTGAATAATTTTTGTGTGTGAATGTTTAGTACCATGGGATGCATCACATATAATACGGGTTTTTTTCTCGTGCAAAAATTATGCAAATTAGATGAACTTTGATTTTTTCAGTGCGACTTACACACAGTAAGTACACATGTCAATACGGCTCAGACTAGAGTCTGTATTTATGAACTGATCTTCACGAAATGTCTTGGGTACCTTTGTTATCACCTTGGGACGAGAACGAGTGTTTCTGGGTGCGGTCTAAAATTCAAGATGGCTGCTAGTGGCCATTTTGTACCGAAATTAGGTCTAATCAGTTTTTTGTACACAACTTCTATACAGCTCAGACTAGAGGCCATATTTATGAGCCAATCTTTACGAAACTTCTTGGGTACCTTTGTTATCACCGTGGGATGAGAGCGAGTGTTTTTAGGTGTGGTCCGAAATTCAAGATGGCCACCAGCAGCCATTTTGTACCAAAATTAGTGCAATCAGTCTTTTGTGTAGAACTTCTGTATGAAAGTTCTGATTTTAATAAATTTTTGTATGAATGTTTAGTAACATGGAATACATCACATATTGTAAGGGGTTTTTTTTTCGTGCAGAAATTATGCAAATTAGATGAACTTTGATTTATTCAGTGCTACTTACACAATGTAAGCACACATGTCAATACGGCTCAGGGTAGAGGCTGTATTTATGAACCGATCTTCACAAAACTTCTTGGGTACCTTTGTTATCTCCTTGGGATGAGAATGAGTGTTTCTGGGTACGGTCCAAAATTCAAGATGGCTGCCAGTGGCCATTTTGTACCGAAATTAGGTCTAATCAGTTTTTTGTACACAACTTCTATACAGCTCAGACTAGAGGCCATATTTATGAACCAATCTTTACGAAACTTCCTGGGTACCTTTGTTATCACCGTGGGATGAGAGCGAGTGTTTTTGGGTGTGGTCCGAAATTCAAGATGGCCACCAGCAGCCATTTTGTACCAAAATTAGTGCAATCAGTCTTTTGTATAGAACTTCTGTATGAAAGTTCTGATTTTAATAAATTTTTGTATGAATGTTTAGTAACATGGAATACATCACATATTGTAAGGGTTTTTTTTTCGTGCAGAAATTATGCAAATTAGATGAACTTTGATTTATTCAGTGCTACTTACACAATGTAAGCACACATGTCAATACGGCTCAGGGTAGAGGCTGTATTTATGAACCGATCTTCACAAAACTTCTTGGGTACCTTTGTTATCTCCTTGGGATGAGAATGAGTGTTTCTGGGTACGGTCCAAAATTCAAGATGGCTGCCAGTGGCCATTTTCTACCGAAATTAGGTCCAATCAGTTTTTTGTCACAAGTTCTATACAGCTCGTATTTATGAACTGATCTTCACAAAACTTCTTGAGTACTTTTGTTTTCACCTTGGGACAGGAACGAGTGTGTTTTGGGGTGCCTTTGTTATCACTGTGCTATGAGAACAAATATTTTGGGGTTCAGTCAGACCCACGCTGGGACTCAAAGATTTTTTCTAGTTCAGCATCTGACTGTCACCCACCTTTACAATACTTTACCTATACATTTGTTACAGGCAACGGTCAGTATTTATGTACAGACCGTTACAATACTTTATATGTACCTTTGTTATCAGGTCATTACCTAGATGTTTGTCATTGCTGTGTCACATACTATACATGTACATGTCTTTGTCTTGACAAGTTGAGCTACAGTGTCATTGACACTTTCATTGAATTTAGGAATTGATTAATCGCCGCAAATAATTGATAATAATCGTACCTAGATACCCCCCCCCCCCCTCTTTGAAGTTGTTAAAAATGAAGTTCAAGTCAGCTGACCTACCTCAAGTAAACAATGAAGACAATCCTCTTTTAGTCTTTTAGGTACATTCAAAGCTTTGATGTTCTGGACTTTTGAACCATCAGTGTAATAATCAAGACCGGACGTCAGTTGCAAACTTTACAACTGCCGACCAGTCTTGATTATCACACTGATGGTGCAAAAGTTCAGAACATCAAAGCTTTGAATGTACCTAACAGACAAATACTGCTAATGTCTTCTTGAGGTTTAATGTCGATGTTCTTGACCTTTTTACCGTTAGAAACAATAGTTTTTTCATAAATTTTTTTTTAATTATAAAATGTCTAAAACGGGGTAAAATTTACCGATTCTCTGACATCGAAAAATACTAATTGATTTCGGAATGACCGATCGACAATAGATTAATCATGACAGTCTAAGCCATCATGAGGTGGTCTTGCTGATAATAGACCAGTTACCTAGACAGTGATTTCTAGTCAAGTATTGGCTGCCTTAACAGGCAGCCAAGACTTAACTAGGAATCACTGCTAAGCCATTAGACATATAGACACTGTGGAATGCTAGGGATTCAAGACCCTTGTACAGACACTTAAGAGTTAAAGGGTTTCAATTTTCTGATTCTCACAAATCCTGATTTATAAAGACTATATTTTGATGTCTGTGTAAACTGAATATGTTGATAATGTGCATATTTTTCAGGCAATACAAATTGAATATTTACAATGTAATTTAGTCATTACAGATAAAAAACAAGTGCAGAGTTTGGAAAGCTGATCAGTGTAAATTGTTTTTATGCTAGGTTTATATTTATTTATATTTATTTATTTATAGGTGTTTAAGGTCACATATTTCTGCACAATGGCTAACCATGACCGTGACAGTTTAACGGGTGGAGGAAGCCGGAGTACCCAGAGAGAACCACCGAGCAATGGCGAAAAACTGTTAGCTCCCCAACATACCAACTCCACACAAGCAGGGTTAGCATTGGTTGAAGACAGGTGCACCATCGACGTGCAGTACGCCTTAGTACACAGCGTCACTGTGCCTCCACGTGGGCAATGGGGGTGAAGTGTCTTGCCCAAGGACACAACGCGGTTGCCGCAGGTGGGATTCGAACTGAGGACCTCTCGACTTGCAGCCTGCACCTCTACCAACTGAGCCACCGCGCCCCCTTTTATGCTAGGTAAACACTCTGATGTTTGATGAAATGAAAACTGTTACACTGTGACAAAAGACAGCATTATAGCTTTCACGCCATCAAACATCACTGATTTGGAAGAGTTTTTGTGTTGACTGATGTGACGCCATCTTGGGGGGATGGGGGGGACCGAGTGGTGCCATTTTTGGAAACACTTCAGCAATCCAGCTGTATAGAGATGAGTGGTTCGCTGAGAAAAAAAATTTGTCCCACTGTACATAGGCACTCCTCTTATTAGTTTTCATATGATTAAACTCTAAGCAGTAATAATCATCACCTTAAAATTTATGGCATAAGCACTGGCAGCCGTTTGCAAGTATTTTGACCGTAATTTTACAGTGTAATCTTTAATATATTACACATGAACACTTACCCGCTAATCTCAGATGAGCCATCTTACTAATAACACTTCCATGAATATTAGTTGCATTGCAGTAGTATGTCCCAACATCAGATCTATCACCATCATTTGTCACCGAGAGGAAAAACAGCCTTCCCTTGTCCATACCTTTTTCAATAATCATGCGCGTATAAGATGGATCATCTTTGTTAGTCAGTGCTCGTTTACCATTCTGATACCATGTGATGTTAGGCTCTGGTAATCCCTCTGCTTCACAGTGTAAAGATGCAGGTCTGTTTTTAGCAATGTAACGATCCTCTGGATGTTTGATGATTCTGGGGTTTGGCAGTGAAGCTGAAGTAGAAAAATATAAACAGCTATCATAAATGTTATAAAATGTTGAAGTGCTAAACTCCATTTTTTAACAGCTCAGGTGCCTTTGTCTGAAGACTTATATAGGAATTTATTTATGGGTATTTAAGGTCACTTTCAGTATCTTTGACTATATCATGACCACAACGTAGGTATGCAGTCATATTTAGCCAATTGTTTATACCTATGCTGTCCACTTTGGAGGACTTCCTCCCCAGGCATTGGCTCTAGGTCCTATTTTATCAGTAAAGCAAAATTTGTTTACAGCAGAAAACAAGGACCACACCACTTCCCAGGGGTCCAATAGGGGCTTTGTGGGAATAACACTGACATTTTTAGAGTGCATACAGTTCTGTGATCACAAAAGCAGGCAGAACATTTTGACTGAAGCACGATTTCATCGCGATCCGATCAAAATTGTTTGTATGTTTTCCTCCCTGCAATGCTGAAATGCTAGAATAATGAATTTGAAATCCTTTTTTCGTTCATTTTTCTTGATGCAGTCTTCATTTGACAATATTTTATCAAAGAAATCTCAGCTGATGGGTGTAAACGAGATGAGTTTAGATAGTGATCTGATCGAAAAAAAGACTGCTTTTATGATCACAGTGTTGCAAGTGCTAAAACAGTTAAGCCATTTTCATAACAGCCTGATAACAAGTTGTCGACAGACATTCTTACATAATGAGATTAGGCTGTGTTCGCAGAAACTATTCCATAGTGCATATACAAATGAAAGCTGTGGAGTAGTACTCTGCGATGTTCATTTGTATATGACTACAGAATTTATTTATTTATATTTACTACTTTCCAAAGTGTGATTTACTGGGATTTGATTATAAACGATAACTTCACAAGTGAATTATGCAATCAACAATTGTGTCATGTATCCGTGCGTGCAAACGAAGATGCTTTGCCGTGGGTGTAATGGGGACTTCATTGTTTTTTGTTTTTTTAACCCATTACCTAACATGAAAAGCAGAGGACACTTGCGAAAAAAATTTCTTGAATAACTATTATTTTCATTTTTTGTCTCAAAAACATAGGTTATGACCCCTCATTGGAATGAGCTCGATGAGCTCATTCCAATGAGGGGTCATAACCTGTGTTTTAGAGACAAAAAATGAAAAAATAATGAAAATTGACTGGACTGGTTACGTGAAATAATTCATTCGAGGTGAGGGACTATATTGTAAAACACTTGTGCGTATTCGGGCGCTCGTGTTTGTACAACATCCCTCACCTCTCATGAATTATTTCACGTAACCAGTCCAGTCGAGCAATTACTCTTTATATTATGTCATAGGTAACAAACATAGTTACATGACATCAAGGAATTACAAATAACATAATGTGATAAAAAACAAAACTAACAAAAAACAGTGGGAATATGAGAGTCCCAAAAGCGGACTTCACGATCTCACCCACAACACACACACATATATACACACACTCGCGCGAACAACACACATACACTCACACACTCTTGTACTGTATGCTTTTGTATGAAAACATACTCATAGGAATAAAAACAATGCAAACACAAAGTGGTAATGAAGCTAAAACCTATACATGAGTACAAGATAGATTGCTGGCACATGGGGTGAGGGAAAAGATTTCAGTATGGTTGAGAATGTTCCGAAGGGTGCCGTAAAAGAAAATAAACGATGGTCTTGATTATAAGAATTTCTCCAGCCATTTCTCCCTGCCTTAACTTCCGTTTGGATAGAATAGGGTGGAACATTCCGGCCTCTAGATTACTTAATAAAATACATGGCGTGGAGAAATTGTGGAGATGCTTGAATAATAGGAGACTTGTGATTCATCAATATCAAATTGCTTCAGTCTGCAGGTGATTGCCAGTAGACATTCCCCAGTAGACTGGGTCAACCGGATATTATGAGCAAAGTGATTCGTGCAGCGCCGGGTCGTTTCTGTGAATTCTCAGAAGTCAATTGACATCTACCACATGGGATTTTAACCCTTTACCTAACATGAAAAGCAAACGACACATGCAAACAAAATTCTTGAATAACTAATTTTTTTCATTTTTTGTCTCAAAAGCATAGGTTATGAACCCTCATTGGAACAAGCTCGACAAGCTCATTCCAAAGAGGGGTCATAACCTATGTTTTTGAGACAAAAAATAAAAATATAATGCAAATTAATTGGCGATTTTTGAGAATAGTGCTGGCCAGTTTTGGCCATTACGTTGGGTAAAGGTTTAAACAAGATGCTCTAAAGAGCCTGTAATTGCCCACCTGGCAGAACAGAAGATGAAAATGTGTTTTCCCATAGGGTTTCTATGGTAACTACAAGCTGCAATTGCAGCCATGTTTGCAACACAATCAACATTACATGTGGATCGTTGGTAGAGGGTGTCCCAGTCATCAATCATGCGTAGTTTCATAACATTTGGCCTTGTAATTTCAGAGAAGATGTTTCAAAATCAACCAATCAGGATCAAAGAATGCCTCCGGCGGCCATGTTTTCCATCCAACAGGAACAAAATGAGGACTGTTTGTAGAGAACCTCCCAAAGACCATTCCTGCCAAGTTTGGTTCACATTGGCTCAGCAGTTCCAGAGAAGAACATAAAAATGTGAGACACCAAGTGATGGCAATAGCTCACATGGCCCTTTGTTTGATGCAAAACCAACAAAGGGACCATCAATCAAACGAATGAAGGATGCAAGAACCTTTTGATACAAAACTACTAACGGGACTATCAATCAAATGACTCCAAATTTAGGCTTGTACATTTCATAAGTCATTGACTACACTCCATAAGCCAGCAGAAAGTCCTTATGGTTTTGTTAGCTGGAGTGACAAGTGAAAAAATTGTAGGTTTGGGAATTTAGCCCTCTGCACAATGATGGTGAAATATCAATTTTAACCTGAAAATGTTTCTCATAATGCAACAAGGAATTTAACCAATTCAGTCTTGTTTGACAAGCTCTTATTGAGCTCTGTCTAAAAGACTGAATTGATTAAATTCCTAGTTGTGCTATGTGAAAAACTTGTGGATTGAAATTTGGATATTTTGACAAAGTGTGCATGGGGTTAACAGAATATTTTCTACCAACAGAATGCTGTTTGTTATGGATATTAGAGACAAACAGTTGGCAGCTTTTCCAACTGGTCAGGTCAGTAACCAGTTGTGAACGGCAAAACATTTCAACATCAGCAGATACTGGTCTCATGTACAGTGGTGTGATTAAATGCCTATAAAACAATAAACTGAAATCATATTTGCAAAGAGGAAAAGGTTTCAAAATCAAGCTGCATGTCCCCATACAACTAATATACTTTGGAAATAATGCTTTTGGTGACACTTTTTTTTATGATGGGTAAGAAATACTTTAATCAGATATGAAACCGAACAAGAATTGTCACTCAGAAGTGACTATATCCCTGATGTGGCAATGACCTTGATCTGTGACCTTGACCTTCATCAAAAAAAAAAAAGTGTGTGTGACACATGGTTTCCCCATAAGCAACAAGTATGCCAAGTTTCCACAAAATCCAATAAAGCATCTCAGAGTTAGGCCACACAAAGCAGATCTTCTGTTTCTCAGGCCATTATTTGTGAAATTGCATGTGGGCGAGCGGTTTTTTATTTTATTTTTTATTTCAGTAATTTCTCTTTGCCATCAAAAGTTCATGTTCTTGGTTCAAGTTTTAAGCCTTATAATCTACAGAATAGCATGGGTGGTGGTGTATTTCATCCCTTGAGTGCAAGAAGGCTTTGCAATGCTAAAGCATTGCAAAGCCTTCTTGCACTCAAGGGACAAATTCATCAATTTTTTTTAACTTGGTTAAAATATCAGACATTAACCATTTAATTTTTATGTTTTTTTAAGTTTAAATTGGTTATAAAAAGAGAGCATGCGGCAGTCAAAAGGACCATGCGGGAGGGCCTGAGAAACAGATTTTTAATTTTTTTAGGCCTTATGGAGGAGCGGACACAAAAAATCTTCCTGACAGACAGATGGAAATGACCTTGAACACCATCAAACAAAAAAAAAAATTTGTGCACAAAACATCGTCTCCCCATAAGCAACATGTATGCTCCATAAACCAATGAAGCATCTCAAGAGTTATGGAGCAGACACGAAAATCTTCCTGATGGACTGACGGATATGAAAAACACTATATACCCCTGAAAACAGAAGTAGGTACCCAGAGCATAAATTGGCCCAGTGAATGGGATAGCATCATCAAATTCACCCTCTGCGGACCTCATTCTGCAAATGTCAGACTGCTTATTTTCGGGCCTGAAGACATGATTTCCAAACAGAAGGTCCCATTTAAACTAAAAGACATGGCATCATATATGTATTCTAAAATAAAACCATACTGTACATAAACTGACACTGAGCAGGCTGCTTCAATGAAATAATCTGTTCTAGTGAGAGACCAACATTGGGTGTGTGCCTTTTTTTTTGCAGCTGACCTTCAACTCATTCTGAGTGGTGCTGTAAAATAACATACAATGGGAATATCATTAGCACTCAATGAATCATGCACAACTTCATTTTCCAAACAATATTGATTTGGCCATCATATCAAGATTTGTAAATGTTAGTTTGATGAAAAAAAAAAGGATTTTCCAAAAGAACTCATAGAGACACTTTTAGGATGGACTCAATCTATCTGATGACATTTAGAAATTGAAGTCACAAGCCATTGACATTACACCAAGATTGGAGTTGATGATAAGTGATGTTATATCCACACAGATCAATTACATTAACCAGGGTCCACAGAGATCAAGATCTATACTCCATTCCATTTTTTTTTTACTGATGTTTTCCGCAACCTGACAGAAAATTACAGTTTTAACTACCATAGTGCTAAATTGATTCTGCATGACAATTCTACATGAAGATGGGGTCAGGTCTGAAGATGATGGGTAATGAGCACTTTGACCCCCCCCCCCCCCCTCCCCTCCAAACCCACCCATCAGAAAATTACCAGTGGAAATATAATGTCGTGGGAATACAGTGGAGTCCACTTAACTGGATTTCTCTTAATTGACCCTGTTAATTGAATACAACATCCATTTATCAGACTTTCAGTGCAAATATGACCAGTCAATTGCATATAAGTTATGGAGTAAACTTGTTTTAATTGAGTAAAATATATTGTATAATATATCAAGAAATTACCTTGACAATCACCAAATTCCCCTTGTTCATAGACCAATTTGACACTAGTACATCCGATACAGGGATTTAATCTATTTTATTATATGCTAGCCTGTGAATTATTGCGAATTATCTAAAAGATATTTCTCGATATTTATCAACTCGATGGATATCAAGAAATATCCCTCAGTAGCTTCCTAAATGACGTCACGCTACGCCACATCATGTTGCCTTGAAGGAATGATCAGCTGATCTTTGTTATTGTTTTGAAACGTATGCATTTGGGGGTCGAATTGGACTGAATATTGTGCAATAAAATGTCTCGTAGTAAAAAATAAAAAAGAAGATCTCATTACGTGTACAGTACCTGTAAAAGTTGTCTTCCAAATTACCCCAGTTGTTACATATGATTACATAATACAGTCACTGTTAATCTGATTCAACTAAGATCTCTGTGTCTATTTATAGAGGAACTTTTTATGAGTGGGCGGAGCTAATTAATGGGGTTTTCGGGCACTGGTCTGATAAAGCATAACACTTTTTAGATGTCGTTTATAACCTTTCTGAGAACTTTTATTTATCAAATGTTATTAAATATCTTTTTGAAATTCATTCTGTATTTTGCTATAATTTATTGGGAATGCATATATATCAATATATTCAATTAATTGTAATTTGTAACAAAAACAAAAAATCACTTTAAAATAATCTTGGCATATAAAGTTCAAATGGAGAAATATTCAAGTCTAATTACTGTGTAATATTCATATTTGCATTTAATGCTTTACGTGACATAACTGTAAAAATCGGCCAGCGCTATACACGAAATTCGTCATTCCCATTTTTTAAGGTTTTTATCTTAATGTTTTGCTTCCAAAGCATATCTAATGACTTTTGACTGAAACGAGCGTGTAGCGTCTGTTTCAATCAGGGGTCATAAGCTGTGTTTTGGAAGCAAAAAATATTTTGACAACTGTTATGAGGGGGGGGGGGGGGGGCGTACATCTGTTATTTATGGGGGGGAGGGGACTTTTAAACTATAAGGGTGTCGAAGCCTGCTCTTACTGGATGTCGACTCGGCACATGTACATACGGCGATCTTAGGGTGGAAAAGACAGGTATCCAGTATTAAGAAAACAACACTCGAACACATGGTCTCTCAGTGTGCTCCAAGACACGGGGCTGTAGAAATTGTGGTTTTTTTCTCATTTTTTGCAACATCTATTCAAAACACCACTGGATGTTTTCCAATAAATTGTCGCAAAAAAAAATTAAGCTTTGTTGTTGTGGTATAAAGTCTACAAAGAGTTAAATGGTGGGAAGGCACCCATGGGAGAAGTCGGCCAAAAATAAAGTCAGCAACTGAGGTATGCCCCTAAGTCGGTCCACAGATAAAATCGACCCAGGGCTTTTTCGTAGTGCTAATATACATGTGCATGGTTCACTTAAGAGACAGGCCGAATGTTAGAAATTGAATATTTTCTCATTGTGTTGCAACTATTTGTTGGAAAACACCACACAAGCGCTGTCTTTTCCTATAAATAGATTCAAAATAATTTCAACATTGTCATACTGCTAATAAAATTGTTAAATGGAAGGTCGAATGTTAGAAACAAAATTTTCTTTACAAGTCACAGTGCAAATATAAAATTACATAGAAAAACATAATTGTAATTCAATTTAACCCGTTTCTGATGTTGGAAATCTCAAAAGAATAAACTTCATAGGAGTAATTTATGCTTTATCTATTGTCACCAGTCAATGTTTTCATTGCGATCAGAGGCAGTTTCAGAAACAATCAGTAGCCATTGTCAGCTCTTGTTTTATATCTTTGGAAGAGTAATTAAAGGATTGGTTCGGATTTGAAAATGTTACTGCAACCAAATTTTATTGCTGCCGCGAGAACTCAATAACTGATCATGTTAAGTGTTGTGTTATATTCAGTTATATTACAACAGCCTGGGTCTACTTTTCTCAGCGGTCCAAAGCCACAAACCTCAAGCCATACGCATCGTTTTTAACGAAATATAAAATATATGTATATGTTTCTTCTAATTTTGCTGAGTTCAGACGGGAAACTGAAAACTCTCCCAAATTCTGCCAATTTATAATTTTTAACTGATCTCAGATACATTCAGACACATCGCGTCCCATCTCGCCACATAAAGAAGGGTCTCTGTTAAAACACTCGTGGAGTGAGGTTTCCACTCACAAAATATGCTCTCCGTTTCGGTGAAAAAGGGACACCGAGCACAACATATTTCTACAGATGGGCCGTAGGTTGTCGTTCAAAGGACCCCCAGTTCAATGAAATGCTTCTTTCACATGGGTTAAAACGATACATGTGTGAAAATTCCACTTTGTTAGTGTTTCTGTTTAGAATTGGTTCCAGGATATCCACAATTACAGTCTTGGTCATCCACAGTGTTTCAAAGGCCCTGCATGGTTCAATGTAAAGGAATATTCTGTTCACCTGAACAATAGGTCGAACCGCATGCTAGACGAAATTGTGTTGGAGAGGAAATGACTCAGATTTCTCATTCCGTGTGTTATTCAATCATAATAGACAATTTCAGCACAGCGCCATCTTACATCCGGGAACCGATATGTAGGTGCACATGCGGTTTGTTAATCCAATTTGGTTCCACATCTGAAATCAGCCTGGAAATTATTTTGGTCTGTCAGGAAATTTTGTTCCACCCATACAGCGAGGAGCAATACCTATATCGCACTTGCATATCCCACTTGATGCTGCATAAGATTCCCACTCCACCCAAGTTTACCGGGATTTTTTTAATAGGCCTAGGCCCACAAGTAGTGGGCGTACATCAACACTGAACATTAGGAGACAGAAACCGACATTAAATGTTTGTGGGGTTGGCCTATGCAACTGCATCCTCTGATGGCAAGATGGTTGGCCCATAACAGTCGGCTCTCTGCCTCCATTGAATTTGTAATTACCCCCCCCCCCCCCCCCCCCCCCAGCCAACCAACCAGTCAGATGATTTCTATACCCGACTGGTCTTCCACTGCATTTTTTTTACCAAGAACATTTTGGGGGGGGGGGGGGAGGAGGAGGGGGGGGGCAGATTAACATTCTGCACCCGTCTTTTGGGTTTTCTTTTTGTATTTTTGCCCCGCCAAGTTGAGTGGGAACATCGCCTTGTAAAACATGGAAGCTTTGCCGCGTCACTAGGGCGAGTTCGCAATGGACCGGCTCGTTCTCTGCACACCTTGAAATCCAACATTACATGTTGAACGCTTATTTTTTTTATTGAGAAATGTTGTATATCATCCTCGGATTAAAGATGATGTTGTAATTCGGAGTTGCTGTGCACCCCACCTCCAGGTCCCACTGCTTAGTCTAACCACAGACGTCTGGAGGCCTGATTAATATCACATCACCCCAATGTCACACCTCCTTCTTATATTTGCCCCCCCCCATCCCCCCACACACACTTCCAAAATAAATAACACACAGATCTGTGTGTTATATATTTCGAGGGGGGTGGGGTGCATATAAGAATGAGGTGTTTTGAGGTAGGGGGGATTTAGATCAGGTTTCCAGATGTCTGTGGTCTAATAACTCTGGCAATTTGGCCCGTTTAGTGGGTAACAAAACTACGTTGTTCTCAACCTGTTAAGTCGATGTCAGCTGTCCTTCATGCGAATACCTGGAAACACAACCAAATTGTGTAAAGTTCTTTTTCATTGCCTGGAATACGTCTACCACTGCAGAACAAAAAAGGTGTGTATTTGATTGACTCTTTTCGAAAGGTTCTTCAACCTGTTACAAATGAGATTTTTTTATTATTTCCATTTTTGGCGTAACTTCGCTAATAATAGTCGGATTTTAAAAATTCGAGGTCGAAATCGCACTGATTGTTACTCAATATATTCGAAAGGAAAACGCGTTTTTAAAATTTCCCTATGATATTAAAAATAGTATTTGCATGACTGGTTGGAAAAATGTGCTAATTGGTGTCCAAAAATTACGGGATCAAAGAAACACCGACATCGACAAAAAGTAACGACAAGGTCTTCACAAATATTCCTGCGAGATCAAAACTTCCCTCAAAAGTCATTTTTATATTCAAATCCATACAAACTAAACAAAGCGCTGCTAATGCCCCTGACCGCAAAAGTTTTTCTAACTCGAAAGAGTGAAAAACGGCCATAACTCGGGAAAAAAGGTGTAAAAAAATCTTTGGCTACACAGGCATCTATCTATTCCCCCATGATGCTCTATCACAACACCAAATATAATTCAAATCGTAGTAGCAGTGGCTGAGATACAAGGAAAATGTTGGTGCGGATGGATGAATGGATGTCCAAACAGATTGATGGACGAATAGACAGACGAACAGAGGTCTCCACTAGATACCCCTACGACTTTTCAAGTCGGGGCATAATAATGTCTCTTGAGGGATAAAATGAAGCAAATCCACAGAATTGGGTGGTTTCAAATTGTGGTACCTGCACTTCAGAGTAAAGCCCAAATACAGCACTCAACCATTTATATTTTCAGCAGAATCACGATAGTGGCTGGGTATATAATTATTTTAAAATATAGAAATGGATTGGAGGAGTGCCTAATTTGATGGATAAAGGGTTAATATCTCCGGATCAAATTATTAGATTTACATAAAAAACTATACATCACAGCACATCAGTAACCTGAATACATATATAAAGTAACCTGATAATCGGATTGATATTTAATGAGTTATCGCATGCTGAAGAAATGGATTGGAGGAGTTCTCAATTTGAAGGATAAAGGGTTAATATCACATGATCAAATTATCAGATTTACACCAAAAACTATACAGCTCGGCACATCAGTAACCTGAACACATATATGAAGTAACATGGCAATTGGATAGATATTTTTTGAGTTATCTCATGCCAAAGGGATTGGAGGAATTTTCAATTTGAAGGATAAAGGGTTAATATCTCAGGATCAAATTATCAGATTTACACCAAAAACTATACAGCTCGGCACATCAGTAACCTGAACACAAATGTAAAGTAACCTGACAATCCAAGTAATATTTTTCAAGTTATCGAATGCCAAAGGGATTGGAGGAATTTTCAATTTGAAGAATAAAGGGTTAATATCTCGGGATCAAAATAACAGATTTACACCAAAAACTATACAGCTTGGCACATCAGTAACCTGAACACAAATATAAAGTAACTTGACAATCCAAGCAATATTTTTCAAGTTATCGAATGCCAAAGGGACTGGAGGAGTTTTCAATTTGAAGGATAAAGGGTTAATATCTCAGGATCAAATTATCAGATTTACACCAAAAACTATACAGCTTGGCACATCAGTAACCTGAACACAAATATAAAGTAACTTGACAATTCAAGCAATATTTTTCAAGTTATCGAATGCAATATTTTTCAAGTTATCGAATGCCAAAGGGATTGGAGGAATTTTCCATTTAAAGGATAAAGGGTTAACATCTCAGGATCAAAATAACAGATTTACACCAAAAACTATACAGCTCGGCACATCAGTAACCTGAACACAAATATAAAGTAACTTGACAATTCAATCAATATTTTTCAAGTTATCAAATGCCAAAGGGACTGGAGGAGTTTTCAATTTGAAGGATAAATAAAGGGTTAATATCTCAGGATCAAATTATCAGATGTACACCAAAAACTATACAGCTTGGCACATCAATAACCTGAACACAAATATAAAGTAACTTGACAATTCAAGCAATATTTTTCAAGTTATCGAGTGCAATATTTTTCAAGTTATCGAATGCCAAAGGGATTAGAGGAATTTTCAATTTAAAGGATAAAGGGTTAATATCTCAGGAGCAAAATAACAGATTTATACCAAAAACTATACAGCTCGGAACATCCATAACCTGAAGATATATATAAAGTAACATGACAATTGGATTGATATTTTTTGAGTTATCTCATGCCAAAGGGATTGGAAAAATTCTCAATTTGAAGGATAAAGAGTTAATATCTCAGGATCAAATTATCAGATTCACACCAAAAACTATACAACTCGGCACATCAGTGACCTGAACACAAATATAAAGTAACTTGATAATCCAAGCAATAATTTTCAAGTTATTGAATGCCAAAGAAATGGATATGGACGCTGGACAGACAGATGGATGGACAGACAGATGGACGACGGATGGCCACCCCGTATGCTGGCATTATGTGTACCATACATAGTATGGGTACACATAAAAAGGAAATATTCTATCTTGTGCAAGCATATTGATTTCATAATAAGCCTTCAACACATGCATCTTACAACCTCACAAGGGGAACATGCTCATTTGTATTTTTGATGTAAATATTATTGGAAAAAATATTGCCTTTCTGTGGTTTCAGGTGAATGGTGGAAAATACCAGTTTTTTATTGAAATACTGACTCTTGTTCTGTCCACCAGAGTATCAGTTCTGATTTATAAATTGAAAAAAATTCATTATGGGCTGAGTCTATTGTCACAAAAGACTCTTTAAGAGCATACAGGATCAATTAACAAATGCTTGTCCAGAATAACATGTGTAAAACTAGATGAATTGAACATTTATTTGGTAAAAAAATTCTTACAGCTGACAACCCAAGTATCCAGCTGTCCGTCTTATGTCCCAATTACCATCCTTTCCAGTCAATCCATCACCACTCTATACCATAATAGACAAGCATGTAACAATGTAGGAGACAGAGACAGGATAAAATCTATGAATCTCATTTTCTGTACTAATACTTCCTCTACATCATGTATCAAAAGCATATCAAATTATTCTCTTCTAATTACTCAATTTGCATAATATGGTGGAATCTCTACAGTGTTAGATGACATCCAATTAAGACCAGGTTCTGTGGTGATTGATAGATTGATGTATGTAAATTATTGGCAGAACATAAAGACATTGCAATGAGAGAAGCAATTGACCAAGTTCCAAAATTTTCAAGAGCCAAGATTGTAGATATGTGTATGTGGTTGGGATAGAGATGGCAGTTAAGTTTGTGAGCAGAGGTGATTCAAGGATTTTTCTGACAAAAGATCTTGCGCTCCTGACAGAGGGGTAGGGTATCCTCTAAGAAGCCCACAATAAAAAAGACAGTTTCTATGAAGACAGAATTTGATTTGATATGATAGACAGTCTGCTTTTGGAACACTGATGTTTGCAAAATTGACTTGGGGGGTGGGAGTGGGGGGTAGTCCTAAACAGTCATTGCCCCTCTTCTCACTTCCCTCTTGGCATAACCGCTGTGTATGAGTAGACAATTACAGTGGATTCCACTTAATTGGATATCTCTTAACTGAATAACACTGTTAATTGAATATAATTTCCCAACACAAAACCATTTACCCCATACCTCCAGTACAAATTTGACCTGTTAATTGAACATAGGCTATAAACTCCTGTTAATTGAATGAATAATCTTGTAAACTGTTGAGAAATTACTCTTGACTCTCCCCAGTTTTCCTTTGTTTAGAGACCTATTTGGCCTCAGTACATCCAATACAGGCATTTAATCTATTATATCTTGTTTGAGAGCTTATAGAGCTTTGTCAAACAAGATATAATAGAATAAATTCTAAGTTTATCTCTAGAATACAGGAAAGTGACACAATCCCTGTTAATTGAATAATCTTGTTAACTGAATAATTTCCATTGGCAAAGTGGCTATTCAATTAACAGGGTTCCAGTGCACTGCCAGTTAAGTACTCATTTCATGCACAAATCCTCCCATACAAGGACACTGCAGTTTTTGACAATCCAATTTGTTCCAGGTTCCAAACTGGGTTATAAAATATACAAAATTGCTAAAATGGAACTCAGCATGAAAATGTCCCTAGTAATAACTGTGTACTGAAGTATGAGACAAATCCTGACCCAGAACTCGTTTGAAACGCTTTCTGACAAACAGGCATCTCCTGTTTGTGCTCGTCTCTGCTCACACAAATATTTCAAACATACCAGAATGTGTCTGAGTGGATAGGTGATGGTAGGGGTGCATAGGGGGGTGCAGAGGGGAATACATGCCGTATTTATTTATTTATGGTCAATCTCAGCATCTTTGGCTATATGATGGGTATACATGCATGTTTGTATATGTGGTTTGCATTCTTGTGAGTGAGGTGTGTGGATAAGGGCATATATGTGAATGGATGAATGTGGATGTACATTGACGTATGCATGCATTTTTGGCTATGTGGCATGGATGCATGATGTTTATGAGCAGGAACTGGAAAACAAAGGCTTTTATTGTCAAAATCATCTGACTTTTAGTCCTTCATGTGCATAATATTTTCTTGAATGGTTCATTAAATCTAGTTGTAGGTGATGCACAGCAGCCATAGTAAGTTTTGATGAAAAATTCAAGAAAACTACTCAAAAAAGCCCTTATAAAGAAGATTCAACTTACATTATCCCTTTGAACACTGGTGGTATCTTCCATGTCAGTTCAATCACAGCAATTAGAAGAGTCCATATTCATTATTTTGGGGTAGAGCAATTAATCTTTTCAATGTGCCGCCTTTGGGTGGCACACTGAAAATATTGATTGGTCTATTCCACACATTAACTAAGTAGCCATCCTACTTAGTGAAATTATGAAGTATCATGTTCTTGGACTGGAAAAGCAGCCTCGCTGGGTTCAACAAGTTAATACAGTGGAACCATGTTAATTGAATAGCCAGTTTGCAAATGAAAATTATTCAATTAACAGGAGTATTCAATTAACATGGATTGTGTCACTTTCCTGTATTCAAGGGATAAACTTGGCATTTATTCTACTATATCTTGATTGACAGAGCTCCATGAGCTCTGTCAAAAAAGATATAATAGATTAAATGCTTGTACTGGATGTACTGAGGCTAAATAGCTTTATAAACAAAGGAAAACTGGGGAGAGGCAGGGTAATTTCTCGACATGTTACAAGATCTTTTATTCAAATAACAGGAATTTACTCTATAGCCTATATTCAATTAACATGTCACATTTGTACTGGAGGTATGGTAAATGTTTTTGTGTTGGGAAATTATATTCAATTAACAGGGTTATTCAGTTGAGAATATCCAGTTAACCCTTTACCTAACATGAAAAGCAGACGACACATGCAAAAAAAATTCTCGAATAACTCATTTTTTTCATTTTTTGTCTCAAAAACATAGGTTATGACCCCTCATTGGAACGAGCTCAACGAGCTCGTTCCAATGAGGGGTCATAACCTATGTTTTTGAGACAAAAAATGAAAAAAATAATGAAAATTAATTGGCAATTTTTGAGAATAGCGCTGGCCGGTTTTGGCCGTTACGTTGGGTAAAGGGTTAAGTGGGCTCTACTGTATAAAGTAATTATATTTGTTCAAGACTGCCAGGAGTGTGTTCACTGTAATGACAAGTACTGTCCCGGGTAGCATAACATAAAGTAACAGTTTCAAGTAAGAAGCATTGATTTGGGATAGAAAAGAAGATTCAAAAACACTCAGCCTTTAGGCTGACTCATGAGAGGTCTAAATGAAGATTTTATCAAGATTCAAAGCCAGCAAATGAAGTTGACAAAGAAGTGCTTTCCAGTCCCATGTCTGTTTTCCAGATTAATAATGAAATCTACAAGATCAGATTGAAAGGAACATAATCTGATCTATTTCATATCACTTGGGATGTCTCAATCTGTCACTGTAACAGGCAGGCAACATCTCTGACTGACAGTTGTGGATTAATTTTCTTGAGATAAACTTGGCATCAGTACAAATTTGACAACTGCTAACTAAACATGGCCTACATAGCTCAGAAGAGCAAAACATTTGGTCACACAGTAGCAAAATTCTTACAATGTGAACAAATTGCCCTTTTTCATGTTGTTAATGCCAACTAGCACAGTGAGGAATGCAAATTAATACAGTGATCACCTGTTAGATGCATATTGCTTTTATAAGACAACCATTTAATCGGACATTATTTATTCAACATCTGAACAAATCTGATCTATTAATTGGGGATGAACCGTTTCATCGCTTGAGTGCAACAAAGTACCATCTGAAATATTTAAGCATTGCAACGGTGTCTTGTTAGGCTAAAGGGACTGTGGAGTAAACCCTAATACTTTATTAACAAATGAACAGCAATATCCAGTCTGGGCAATTCACAACAGTCATCATTCAAATTTTTTTCATCCAGTTTTTGCTTCCACATTACACAACATAACATAGCTTATGACCTCTCAATGGAATGAGCTCATCAAGTTTGGGGTGTTTTTTAAAAAAATGTTTTTGGGTGTTTTAATGCTTTGAACCCTCGTTTCCAGGAATGGTATCGCTTTTGTGTACAATTACAGTGAGATGGGTCAGTTCAATAAAAAGGGAGAATAAAATAATAACTGCAGTCTGCAGCCATCTGGCTGCAGACTGTAGTTATTTATCATTAACCCTTTACCTAACATGAAAAGCAGACGACACTTGCAAAAAAAATTCTTGAATAACTAATTTTTTTCATTTTTTGTCTCAAAAACATAGCTTATGACCCCCTCGTTGGAACGAGCTCGACGAGCTCGTTCCAACGAGGGGTCATAACCTATGATTTTGAGACAAAAAATGAAAATATTTTAAAAATTAATTGGCGATTTTTGAGAATAGCACTGGCCAGTTTTGGCTGTTACGTTGGGTAAAGGGTTAATGCCCCATGTATAGACCTCTTATTATGAGACAAAAAGGGGCAAAATTATGCCTTGGACAGAAAAATCGGTCTAACAAGTTCAAAGGGTTAAGGTCACTGTCAGTATCTATGGTTACAGTATGACGGCAATATAGGTATGAAGTCAAGTTTAAGAAATCATTTATACATATGCAGCCCACTTTATAGGACTTCCACCCCAGGCCATGGTTACCAGGTCCTATTTTCCCAGTAAAGCACAACTTTTTTTACCACAGTGAATAAGAATCGCACCGCTTCTAAGGGGTTGCGGCTGGGAACTGAGTTCCATATAAAGAGGAAGGAGAGGAGTGGGGAGGCATAGCTACATTTTTGTGGCTTTTTTTTTTTTTTAATCATTCAACAATTTATCTTTTGGCAAGTATCAGCTTCTGGTGATGTTGGCTGAAACAATTAACTAAATAAAATGTTCTGCAGGAAAAATTTCCTCATTATAATCACACTATTTTCTTATTTTGCAGACTTTTAATGTCTCAGATTTTCCAATATAGCAGATGACAAATTATTTAGAAACAATTACTGGCACTGTGTCTTGTATAATGATTCATATAAATGACTAATTCATTACCAAACACAAGTTCCAGACAACAGTTTCAATTACCCCTCCCTCACAAGCTGCCCTGAACTCACTCATCCAGGAATCTGAAAAATTAAAAGGTGAGTAACCTGCAAATGCATAAGGCAATTTTTTTTCATTCACGGTTCTTTTAATCCTTTTTGTTGCATAATACATCTGATCTGCAGATTTTACTGAAAATGAGTTATACGGGACATACCTTGCATAACCCTTGTAAACTGAACCATCCTTCCATGCAAATATGAACCCAGGGACTTGTATCAAACAAACCTGAATCTGACCCTTCTAAGGATGTAGGATGCCAAGTATCAAAGGACTGCGATCGGTAGTTCTCATTGGTAAAGATTTTTTAATTTAAAAAAAATGATAGTGTCAATGACTCTGTAGCTCAACTTGTCAAGACAAAGACATGCACATGTATAGTATGTGACACAGCAATGACAAACATCTAGGTAATGACCTGATAACAAAGGTACATATAAAGTATTGTAATGGTCTGTACATAAATACTGACCGTTGCCTGTAACAAATGTATAGGTAAAGTATTGTAAAGGTGGGTGACAGTGAGATGCTAAACTAGAAAAGAAAACTTTGAGTCCCAGAGTGGGTCTGACTGAACCCCAAAATATTTGTTCTCATAGCACAGTGATAACAAAGGCACCCCAAAACACACTCGTTCCTGTCCCAAGGTGAAAACAAAGGTACCCAAGAAGTTTTGTGAAGATCAATTCATAAATACGAGCTGTATAGAACTTGTGACAAAAAACTGATTGGACCTAATTTTGGTACAAAATGGCCACTGGCAGCCATCTTGAATTTTGGACCGTACCCAGAAACACTCATTCTCATCCCAAGGTGATAACAAAGGTACCCAAGAAGTTTTGTGAAGATCGGTTCATAAATACAGCCTCTACCCTGAGCCGTATTGACATGTGTGCTCACATTGTGCAAGTAGCACTGAATAAGTCAAAGTTCATCTAATTTGCATAATTTCTGCACGAAAAAAAACCCCTTAGAATATGTGATGTATTCCATGTTACTAAACATTCATACAAAAATTTATTCAAATCAGAACTTTCATACAGAAGTTCTGTACAAAAGACTGATTGCACTAATTTTGGTACAAAATGGCTGCTGGTGGCCATCTTGAATTTCGGACCACACCCAAAAACACTTGCTCTCATCCCACGGTGATAACAAAGGTACCCAACAAGGTTCGTAAAGATTGGTTCATAAATATGGCCTCTAGTCTGAGCTGTATAGAAGTTGTGTACAAACAAGAGGCCCCACGGGGCCTGAAGCGCTCATCTTGTACAGAACACAATTTAAACAGAGTCCAAGAATGAGTCTACATTAAGCAAGCCATCTCCATAGACTACACTGTCAATCCTGGAGTCCCTCAGGAGTGACAAAAATAATCAGGGCATCATGCCTTTTCTTCAGCTGATCATAAGTAAAATGCAGAGCTCCCCTATGAAGCCCCTTGATACAACCTATGTGGATTAATCTTAGTACCTTTAGAGGGTACTGAATACAAAATTTTTAATTCTTCAGCAAAATGGCCAATTCTGGCTCCCATAGAGAGCCCAAATATTAACCCAGGCTCTTGATTTGAACACAGTTAAATCTGACTTCCCTAGAGATGTTGTGTACCGAATATGAAAGCATTCTGACTGTTGGATCTGAAGAAGAGAAATTGTAAAGAAATTTCTTCGAATTGCACTAAGTTCAAATTTGGGCTACCATAGCGAGCCCAAATATTGACCTATGGATCCGATTTGAACAAACTTGAATCTGACCCCCCTAGAGATGTTGTATACCAAATGTGAAAGCATTCTGACAAGTGAATCTGAAGAAGAAGATTTTTGAAGAAATTCCCTCATATTGTACTAAGTTAAATTTCATGTTCCCATATGGAGCCCAAATATTAACCTAGGCACTCGAATTGAACAACCTGGAATCTGACCCCCCTAGAGATGTTGTATACCAAATATAAAAGCATTCCGACTGGTGGATCTGAAGAAGAAGATTTTTAAAGAAATTTTCTCATATTGCACTAAGTAAAAATTTAGGCTACCATAGTGAGCCCAAATATATACCTAGGGATTTGATTTGAACAAACTTGAATCTGACCCCCATAGAGATGTTGCATACCAAATATCAAAGCATTCTGACTGATGGATCTGAAGAAGAAGATTTTTTTAAATTACCCTCCATATTGAACAAAGATAAAATTTGGGCTTCCGTAGGAAGCCCAAATATTAACCTAGGGACTTGGTTTGAACAATCTAGAATCTGACCCTCATAACAATGATGTATACCAAATATTAAAAGATTCTGACTGGTGGTTCTGAAGAAGAAGATTTTTAGAGAATATTCCCCATATTACCCTATGTTAAAACTTCGGGCTCCTGTAGAGAGCCCAAATATGAACCAATGAGCTTTATTTCAACAAACTTTTATCTGACCCCTCTATGAATGCTGTATACCAAATATCAAAAGATTCTGATGATTGGTTCTGGAGAAAAGATTTTTTTTAATTTTTGCAAATATGCTGACTCAGCATTTTTTCGATGCCCATTACAGAACACCCTAACATAACCGATGGCAATTTTTTTTTACCATTCAATTCTACTGGTCATAAGGATACTTCATACCAAATAAAAGCTCTCTGTTCCGTGGGGTTTGGGAAATATGGGCGTTTGAAAATATTTCTATTTTTAGCTCCCAGGGTTCCCACGGGGATGCGGGAATTTTTTTTTTTGCATGGGTCAAGTACTTATGACCCAATACTACCACAAACCAAATTTGGTTCATACCGGACCATCGGTTCAGAAAATAGAAATTTTGGGTGGGGCCAAAAATCTTACCCCTCCTATTACAAAGCCAAATATTACTTTATGAACTTCGTTTGAACAAACTTGATTCTACACCTCATATGGAAGCTCCATAGCAAATATCAAGTCATTGCACACACTGGTTCTTGAGAAGAAGATTTTTAAAATATTTTGGAGCATTTTCCCCCACTCCCTCCCTATGGGGCCGGGCATACTGAGTTGAACAAAAATGAAATGCCCCTTTGGGACCATCACTCACACAAACTTTCACTTGAATTGGCCCAGTGGCTTTGGAGGAGAAGACCAAAACATGGTGTTGACGGACGATGGACGGGAAGCGATTAGATTAGCTCAGCTTGACTTTGTCAAGATGAGCTAAAAACTGATTAGACCTAATTTCGGTACAAAATGGCCACTGGCAGCCATCTTGAATTTTAGACCGCACCCAGAAACACTCGTTCTCGTCCCAAGGTGATAACAAAGGTACCCAAGACATTTCGTGAAGATCAGTTCATAAATACAGACTCAAGTCTGAGCTGTATTGACATGTGTACTTAATGTGTGTAAGTCGCACTGAAATATCAAAGTTCATCTAATTTGCATAATTTCTGCACGAGAAAAAAACCCGTATTATATGTGATGTATCCCATGGTACTAAACATTCACACAAAAAATTATTCAAATCAGCGCTTTCATATGGAAGTTCTGTGCAAAAATCTGATTGCACCTAATTTTGTACAAAATGGCTGCCATCGGCCATCTTGAATTTTAGACCGGACCCAAAAACACTCGTTCTCGTCCCACGGTGATACCAAAGGTACCCAAGAAGTTTCGTAAAGATCGGTTCATAAATACGGCCTCTAGCCCGAGCCGTATTGGCATTTGCACTTACAGTGCTGAAATTAACACCAAAAAACATCAAAATTAGTCTAATTTGCACAATTTACACACGAGAAAAAAACCCGTATTATATGTGATGTACCCCATGGTACTAAACATTCATACAAAAAATTATTCAAATCAGAGCTTTCATATGGAAGTTCTGTACAAAAAACAGATTTCTGCATCATCGGTACAAAATGGCGGCTGGCAGCCATCTTGAATTTCGGACCGCACCCAAAAACACTCGTTCTCGTCCCACGGTCATAACAAAGGTACCCAAGAAGTTTCGTAAAGATCGGTTCATAAATACGACCTCTAGCCCGAGCCATAGCCAATTGTTGACAGACGGACAGACGGACAGACGGACGACGGGCCATGACAATAGCTCAAATTTGACTTTGTCAAAATTGAGCTAGAAATGGTGGGGTGCTAACACAATTATGCCCCTTTTAGTACCCTTTGTGGGTGTGGCAAACTTGAACTGACATATCATAAGAAACATGCATATCAAATTTGGTTCAACTCCGCCCTGCTTTTGAGACGTCGATAATGTAAAGTTCACGCTGCCCGGCTGGGTAACGGACAGAAAGTGATCACTAAAGCTCCCCTTGACTTTCAGTCAGGTGGGCTAAAAAAAATATTTTTGCAAGTGTAATCTGTCATATGTGAGATAAAGAGTTAAAATGAAAATATGATATCATCATAACAACAACACATTCTGACCAACAATAATGTCAGGGTTTCCAAAATCTTACCACAATTTAATTGATCATCCAGGTGAAAAAGCATAAAAAATTGTACAGACCTAATCACATGATCGAGTAAAAATCCATTTCACCATCATCTCTGATTAGTATTTTTCAAAATATTGGACAATAAAGAGCTTACCAGCACAACAGTAACTCAGTTTCAAACAATGTTATCTTTGTGTGAGGAGGACAAATTTCAGACTGTATTCGATGGAATTAGTGCATCATGATACCCTCAATGGAGATAAATGTAGAATCTCACTGTTAATAAAGGGTATAAAGCAAGATAAATACTAGAACAGGGTTCATACAAAATTAGCATTTTGAAATTCAAGGTCTTTCCAAGCAAGGGCTTTTTAGGGCCAAATGAATAAAATTTAGGACCACTATTTATTTATTTATTTATTGGTGTTTAAGGTCCCATACTTATGCACAATGGCTAATCATGATCGTGACAGTTTTACGGGTGGAGGAAGCTAGAGTACCCGGAGAGAACTATCGAGCATCGTCGAGCAATTGTCAGCTCAACATTCTCTGTTCAAGCTCCACTCATGACAAGCAGGGTTACAGCGATTGAAGACATGTGCACTGTCGACATGCAGTATGCCTTAGTACACGGCGTCACTGTGTCCCCCATGTAGGCAACCAGGATAAAGTGCCTTGCCCAAGGACACAACACAGGTCGTCCCGGATGGGGATCGAACTCGCATCCTCTAGCATTGAAGTCCAATCTACCACTGAGCCACCAGGCTCCCTTTAGGACCACTTTTTAACTAACTGAACACACCTGAATTTAATATGTAAATCTTCACAAAAAAATTCTGCTTGTAAGTTTGCTTCTTGACTGTTTCTTGTTTGTAGCATTTGATTAGTTTTAATCATTCTGCGATACATCAAAACAATAATGACAATATAATTTGTCACTTGAATGCAACAAGGTACTTTAGCATTGCAGATAGTGCGTTGTTCCACTCAAGGTATGAAATATAGTTTTTATTAATTGCAGGGACAAAAATATATGAGGATGTTTTTTATTCCTCTCAAAACAAGTGTTTTTAGCTCTTTTGGGTTTCGTAAACCTCCCACTGATTTCATTGGCAGAGAACATCTAGAGAACAGCACTGTTTGTGTCGTTAAATGAACTTAATTTGTTGAATTTTCTTTCTTTTTAGGGTCCTGTAGAATGACAACAAACAATTCAGTCCTACATTTCCTTCTATAGTACTATTATTTGTTTGAAATTGTTTCTCGACATTACTTCCTAGAATGTCCTCAAGAGTTTGACCAGAAATGTCAAGGATTGGTGTAACCTATAAACAGGGTTACACCTCAGAGGAACAAAATCAATGACTTTCATGGTTGTTTCATGGGAAATTTCAAGCACTTTCCAGAGGTTTTGTCCAAATTTATTTTACTCATCTCTGATGTTTATATATGGTCCCTTGAGCAGAAGAAGGTACCATCTACAATGCTAAGGCACTACAGATGGCACCATGTCCCACTCAAGGGATGATATACAGCAGTTAACATTTTTGATGCATCCACTGTGAACCAAGAATACATGCATCCACTGTGAATCAATAATGCATGCATCTCACACTGATCAACAGACAGTGCATGAAGAATGTGTCACTTAGGTGTCTTTGAGAGAATATATTTATTTATTTATTTATTTATTTATTTATTTATTTATTTATTCATTTATTTATTTATTTATTTATTGATGTTTAAGGTCACATATTTCTGCACAATGGCTAATCGTGACCACAACATGGAGATAAAGTCAAGTCCCACCAATCGTTTATATTTATTTATTGGTGTTTAAGGTCGTACAATGGCTAATCATGACCATGACATTTTTATGGGTGAAGGAAGCCAGAGTACCCAGAGAGAACCACCAAGCAACAGTGAGCAACTGTCAGCTCCCCAACTCCACACAAGCAGGGTTAGCATTGGTTGAAGACAGGTGCACCATCGACATGCAGTATGCCTTAGCACACAATGCCACCGTGCCCCCACGTGGGCAATGGGGGTGAAGTGTCTTGCCCAAGGACACAATGCGGTTACTGCAGGTGGGATTCAAACCGATGACCTCTTGACTTGCAGCCTGCACCTCCACCTCCAGCTACTTAGCCATGTGACTCCTCTCTGGAATGAGCTCAATGAATTTCCATCCCATTGCATAACAGGTCTTATTTTACCAATAAAACAGAGCTTGTTTCCCAAAGTGAACAAGAACTGCTTCACTTCCTGGAGTTCCACAGGGAATTTTTTACCTAACATACCATCCATAACTAGCCAGCTTTCGTCACAAAATCAATATTTGATTTTTTGAATCTTTGAATGAGCTCATCCAGTGAGTGATCACAAGCTTTTTTTTTTCAGGCAAAAAATGAAAATTTTCAGTTATTCAACCAATTATTTTGGAATATGTCGTCACCGAGACTGGTTAGATAAAGGATTGTTGAGAAATAAAATATACTGCATAGGCATCTTTCCTTCAAGCTGTATTGCCAAAGTAGATAGGAATGAGATCAAAACAGAACTATTTTCTCTGTAATTTTATCTCTTAATAGACCTTTCAAATAATCATAAACAAATAGAAATGAAGATTATTGCACAAAAAATGTTAGTTCAAATATTCGAATAAAACCCACCGATTTTCACATTAAATAAAGAGCCATTATCTTCCACTCAGGAATCAATAAACATTTTCATGTCACTTTAGTTCAAATATTATTTCTAGCAAAATTTTATTACGTAAACATTAAGCAACCATACTGCGCTAGTGCAAGTCTGACACAAATATTGCAAGATTTCATCAATATTCATTAATTCTACTTGAATGGAACTTATTTGATGAACGTTTATTATTTTTTCAACCATTTTAACCCAGTGGAACACAAGACGACAAATTAATACTTTTTCAGAGTTAACACTTGTAGGCATGACTTTTCTGAGAATAAATTTCCTGAATTTTCATGACATTCAATCGAGACATTGGATTGGTATATTGTCCCTTCTGTACAAGATGCCATCTGCAATGCTAAAGCATTGTAGATGGCACCTTGTTGCACTTAAGCGACAAATTGTGTAGTGTGGTGAAAATCATGTTTCACGAGCATTAACTGGAAGACACATTTTTAGATGTTATTTATTTATTTATTTATTTATTTATTTATGGGCGTTTAACGGCACTTCCAACACACGTCTCAGCCAGTTTTAATGGTGGAGGAAGCCAGCGTACCAAGAGGGAACCATTGAGCAGTACAGTCAAGGTATCCAACTTACAGGGTTAGACTTGGTTGAAGGCATTTGTACATCGATTGCACAGTGTGCCTTAACACACAGTGCCACTGTGCTCCCACCTCGTCAATTGGAACTGTCTTAACCAAGGATATTACGTAGATGACACAGGTCAGGATCAAACCTGCTGAAAAGGAGCTCAGGTAGTTTGAATCTTCACATGTGTTTATTTGGAAGAGTACCGGAAGCCCATATTTGGACTTTATTCTGAAGTGCAGGTACAACAATTCAAAGGCTTCATATTCTGTGAGTGTGCTTCATATTATCTTTGAAGAGAAATTATTTCAACTGTATGGATTTGCTTTCTTGCAATTTATGGGAGAGTGCCATTTGGCACTCTCCCATAAATTGCAAAATAGCAAAGACCGGTGAATAAATTATGATGACCAGAAATAATTTAGCAGTCTACCCGTTAAAGCCACTTTCAACACCTTTAACTATATCATGACTGCAACACATATAATTATTATAAAATGTCAAGTTTAGCCAGCTGTTAAATCATTACCATGATCACAAAGGTGGCAACTTTCTCAACAAGATCGTGATCCGGCCAGGGCACACTTACATTGTGGGTAGAGATTTCGTGAATACGGTACTGCAAATTTAAACCTACTGGAAGGAAGACAAGCACAAGTAATATCTGATATTTGGTAGTATGGTGGCTCAGTGGTTACAGCATTGGACTTCAAATTGAAAGGTACACTGTTTGATTCCTGCCAGGGGTAACTGCATTGTGTCCTTGGGCAAGGTACTTAATCCTAATTGCCCATGTGGTGGTATGATGGTGCTGCTGTGTACTAAGGCACACTGTACATTGATGGTGCACTTGTCTTCAACTAATTCTAACCCTGCTTGTATGGAGTTAAATGGTTCTCTCCAGGAACTTCAGCTTCATCCCTAAACCTGTCCAACATGAAGTGACCTTGGCTATCAAATGTGTAATAAAACCCCATAAAAAAAAAATTTTGATATTCAATGGTGACCCATATCTTAACTGTGATAAACAAATCAAGTCAGTTTCAAATACATTCAAAAACCCAAAGCATTCGTTGACATTTTCATGTACGGCAGACTTGTCAAGTGTCAGCTAAGGCAGTCTGGTCAACTAGCACAGGTGAGCATTATAATATTTGTCTCACGAGAGTCAGAAGGTATTCTGGATTGATAACAATAACAGCTTCGGATGCTGAATCATGAAGGTGGAATCCATTGATGTTCCTGTTACAAATTAAACAAACTGAGTTCAAATTAATACTGGACAAAACGGTCTAACCAAACTCATATCCTTAGAGTTGTGATCAATCATTTTGTTTGCAAGAGACCATAATTGCTTTTCTATCCTACATATTACATACGATTTCAATCAATAGAAGAGTATTTCACCAAAGGCCAGTCATTTTTCTACATGTCACCGTGATAGAGTACATTTACTTTATGAACTTCATAATGGGACACAGTTGCTGAACAACATTTGCTAACCCAATAATACTCTCCGTTAAACCGCTAGTTAAACCCTTTAAGGCGGGAAATTTCCGTATAGAAGAACTATATCAGGGGTGTGATGTGATTACACACTTGTAAAATAAACCGATATCATGTTTGCATAGAGGGAACAGTATCAATATCAAGCATTATGTCCCATATAACGGTGGCTTAGTGGTTACAGAATTGGACTTCAAACCAAAAGGTCTACTATTTGATCCCTGCCAGGGGCAACTACTTTGGGCAAAGCACTGAACCCGACTGCCCATGATGTGGCATGGTGGCACTGTGTACTAAAGCATACTGCAAGTTGATGGTGCACTTGTCAACTAATGTTAACCCTGTTTGTGTGGAGTTAGTACATTTCGGAGTTTGAAAGTTGCTTGCCATTGCTCGGTGGTTCATTCTGGCTACTCCAGCTTCCTCCACTCGTAAACTGTCCAATACAAGGAGACCTTGGCTGTTGAAAGTATCATTAAACCACAATAAATAAATAAATAAATGTTCCATGTACCTAATATCCTATAGAAATAATGCTAGTTGATGGCATTTCAGTTCTTTGAATTTACATGAAAATGAAGACCATTTTCATGTAAATTTAAAGAAATAAAAAATTTGCAGTAAGAAAAACACTGAAATCAGATAAAAACATAAATGAAAGTGTCAATGACACTGTAGCTCAACTTGACAAACTTGAACTTGGTAAGTTATAAATGAAATGGCAAAATTGAAGATCATTGGTACCAATGTCATTTTTTTGGCCAGTGGCAACATTTTTTGACAGAAACCGAAGAAAATCGATAGCTCCCATCTAGAGGCCTCCCCAAACAAGCATGCCAGGTTTCAAAGCAATCCGATCATAAATGTGTCCTGTAGGGTGTATAAAAGGGAAATATTGTGGTCTGACTAGACTAAATTCTAAGAACGTTGGCCGTGGCAACATTTTTTGGCGGAAATGGAAGAAAATCGATAGCTCCCATCTAGAGGTCACCGTAAATAAGCATACCAGGTTTCAAAGCAATCTAATCATAAATGTGCCCTGTAGGGTGAGCCAAAGGGAAATATTGTGGTCTGACTAAACTAAGTTCTAAGAATGTTGGCCGCGGCAACATTTTTTGACGGAAATTGAAGAAAATCGATAGCTCCCATCTAGAGGTCACCCCAAACAAGCATGCCAGGTTTCAAAGCAATCCGATCATAAATGTACCCTGTAGGGTGTGCCAAAGGGAAATATTGAGTCTTCTGACTAAACTAAGTTCTAAGAACGTTGGCCGCGGCAACATTTTTTGACAGAAATTGAAGAAAATCGATAGCACCCATCTAGAGGTCTCCCCAAACAAGCATACCAAGTTTCAAAGCAATCAGATCATAAATGTGCCCTGTAGGGTGTGCCAAAGGGAAATATTGAGGTCTGATGAAACTAAGTTCTACGAACATTGGCCGTGGCAACATTTTTTGCCGGAAATTGAAGAAAATCGATAGCTCCCATCTAGAGGTCACCCTAAATGAGCATACCAGGTTTCAAAGCAATCAAATCATAAATGTGCCCTGTAGGGTGTGCCAAAGGGAAATATTGTGGTTTGACTAAACTAAGTTCTAAGAACGTTGGCCGCGGCAACATTTTTTGACGGAAATTGAAGAAAATCGATAGCTCCCATCTAGAGGTCACCCCAAACAAGCATGCCAAGTTTCAAAGTAATCTGATCATAAATGCGACCTGTGAGGTGTGCCAAAGGAAATTGTGGACGTACGTACTAACGTACTAACATACTACCGTACATACGTACGTACGTACGTACGCCGACGGACGAGAAGTGATGGTAATAGCTCAGCTTGACTTTGTCAAGTTGAGCTAAAAATCACACCCCTGCTATATAGTGTGTCAAAATCATTTTTTCATCTCTGGGGTAGGATTATTTATTTAAATAATTTATGCTAGGAGCGAGATATCAGATTTATTTTGACATACTATATGGTTATTCTCATAATCCCGTAATGTTTTTTTCCTCTTTTGTCCTGTTTTGCCACTAGTTCAAAACAATCAACTAAATATATGATAAAAATGTTAAAGAATTATTATTTTGCAGTAAAATAAATGCATTATAGCATAATGAGTTTGAGCAAATGTAATAATGTTAATGACGTCACAACTAGTCCAGGTATATAATTTTTTTCAATTTTAAATGTAAGGAGAAAATTTATCGATTGCCCTTGTGCGTGATAAAGAAAAAAAATTATCCCAAGCCCTTAGTAACTTAATAAAGGTTTAATTATGGGATAAATACATTTTCGCTACACTTCAGTTCACATCACGTAGTTATATAGCAGTCAAGACTTACCCATAAACAACTGTCAAGGTACTTCAAATCTAACTTGAATTTAACCCCGAGACAGCATGTTGAGGCACCAGTTCTGTGCCACAAGAAAGTGATGAAAGTCAAATTAGGCCTTTAATGGTTAACCTATTCACAATCTTTCACATGAAGTTGATTGTTCTCAAGTCATCAAATCCAGCCAAGGCACCCCCTGAAGCTGCCACAGCTGCATATGATATTAAATAGATTGAAACAAGACTAACAGTGACTGCACGTCCACGAATGCCAACAAACTATGACCTTGATCTCAATTGAACAAGAACATTTTTTGTGCGAGACACATCATCTCTCCATAAGCAACGTGTATGCCAAGTTTGAAAAATGCCGCTCAGGATCACCGATCCAATGTCGAGTTGTGACCTTGACCTTTGACCTGGCGAGTCCAAGGTCAATAGGGTTCTTCCTCGCACCAAGGCCAACACACCTATGAAGTTTCATGACTCTAGGTTGAACCACTATCAAGTTCTCATCCAGAAACCAATTGTTGCGATATACTATGTTCAAGGTCACTGTGACCTTGACCTTTGACCTGGTGAGTCCAACATCAATAGGGTTCTTCCTCGCACCAAGGCCAACAAGCCTGTAAAGTTTCATGACTCTAGGTTGAACCACTATCAAGTTATCATCCGGAAACCAATTGTTGCAATATACTATGTTCAAGGTCACTGTGACCTTGACCTTTGACCTGGTGAGTCCAAGATCAATAGAGTTCTTCCTCGCACCAAGGCCAACACACCTATGAAGTTTCATGACTCTAGGTTGAACCACTATCAAGTTATCATCCGGAAACCAATTGTTGCGATATACTATGTTAAAGGTCACTGTGACCTTGACCTTTGATCTGGTGAGTCCAAGATCAATAGAGTTCTTCCTCGCACCAAGGCCAACCCACCTATGAAGTTTCATGAATGTAGGTTGAACTACTATCAAGTTATCATCCGGAAAGGAATTGTTGCGATTTACTATGTTCAAGGTCACGTTGACCTTGACCTTTGACGTAGCGAGTCCAAAATCAATAGGGTTCTTCCCCTCACCAAGGCCAATCTACCTATGAAGTTTCATGAATGTGAGTTGAACCATTATCAAGTTATCATCCGGAAACCAATTGTTTAAGATTTACTACGTTCGAGGTCACTGTGACCTTGACCTTCGACGTAGCATGTCCAAAATCAATAGGGTTCTTCCTCCCACCAAGACCAACCTACATATGAAGTTTAATGAATGTGAGTTGAACCACTATCAAGTTATCATCCGGAAACCAATTGTTTACGCCCGCCCGCCATTCACCAATCTATAAGTCGAGTTTGACTTTGTCACAACTCGACTAATAAAATCAAATGAAGCAGTTATGGAGCGGACACGAAAATCTTCCGGACAGATGGACAGAAATGACAAACACTATATGCACCTGAAAAAATTTTTCGGGGCATAAAAGATTTATTAACCCCACTGCTATATCACAGTGTTATGTCAGAGCCTTGATTAGATTTGATAAAAAAAATATTTTTATAAATACTCAGCTGGTCATAATTTAATGAGGCCCAAATACAAGGCACCTAACATAACAGCCATAATTGGTCAGCGCAATTCACAAAATCGCCAACTTTTATACCATGCTCATGTATGTTACTACCTGTGAAAAACCTGTATGTTAAGTTTTATCTTTTAATCCCACTACAGGTGTAAAGCTTCTACTGCGTGTAAAATTGTTTTACACCTATAGCAGGAAGTACATCCAACTTGACCTTTGTCATGACCAATTTGCCGACTTCGATACATTCACACTTCACGATGTTTCATTCAAACATAACGAAGTTTGTGGTATTATCTACTACGTGTAATGACTTATCAAGTTTAAAATACCTACAATTAGATATTATTTAAAATATAATTTAAGAATTGTTAATAATACATGTAATTTGATTGAAAAAAGCAAGGTAAATTCAATCGACTTTGTTGGTGTGTCCAGCTGTCAATCAAGCATTCATGTGCAGCCAGTGGTACTGCCCATTGGCACAGATGTAAACAAAACAAACCCATGTGTTTGTGATAGAAAGTATAATTTTCTCTCCATTTTAAGTGACAAAATCAATTATTTATTAAGAGCATGGTATAAAAAACCCCAAATAGGTACCAGGGCCGGTAATCATATTTAAACCACTCATAGAAAAAGGGTTTTAACAACTCGGCTCTACTTGGCAGAGCCTTATGGTAAAACCCTTATCCTACTCATGGTTTAAATCTAATTAGAGACCCTAGTACCTATTTATTCTATATTTAAACTTGTACAATTTTTTTCAATTTTGGCCTTCAAACCATAGCTCATTCCAAAGAGATGGCAAACACTATGTTTTTGACACAAAAAGAAAAAAAAACTTTGTTTTTCTGGTAATCTTTTGAAACTTTTGTTACCTGTTTGTTTGGTAAAGAGATAACCCCTTTACCGAATGTAATGGCAAAAACCGGCCAGTGCTATTCCCCAAAATCATCATCCAATTTTCATTATTTTTTGTCTCAAAAACATTGCTTATTACCCCTCAAAGACCTCGTTAGAATGAGGGGTTTTCTAACCTATGTTTTTAAAACCAAAAAAATTAAAAAATTGGTTATTCAATAATTCTGTTTGCAAGTGTCGCCGGCTGCTTTTCGTGTTAGGTGAAGGGTTAAATGCTGACTAACACAGGCATTTAGCACTGAACCTGTTGGACATGCTATTTATTTTTTCAACAATACAAAGTAACAGAAACAATTAATTGCCCTGGTATCACCTTCGTTTATTGATAAATAATTAAAGAATCAATCAGACATTTACTTTGAGTCATTAGAAGACAATCAATCATTTTCATGACATTTTACAGAAGAATAACATGGTAATAGAAGCAGGAGTTTGGTCATGTGAGAAAACAAACCACTGAGCCATTATAGCATGGGATACACAGATCACTGCATCAACATCTTCTCACACACAGACGTAGCAATATCAAGTTTCTTCTCTGCAAACTCCTCTGTATAATCTACGGCATTTAGAGATTATGTTTGGATTGGGTGAACTAATCAGTGTTTACACTGGCAATAAATTAATTCATTAATACACAGCAATGAGGAGAGAAAAGAAACAGCAAGTACTATAAAACCCAGGGCCAATAACTGATTAAATTTCTGTTTTCAGATTAAAAAAAAAATTCCTGTCTACACTTAACAGGAAAATCACTTTTACTGGCAGGCAATTCCATCTCAATGTTGGGTAAGAATTGACAAATTAATTAAAAAAGAACCCAACACTGTAATTTTTTTTTGTGTCAGGACAAAATTTACTACCAGCTCTTCTACAAATTACTTCATAAACAGAATTCTTACGAAATCTGCAATGAGCTGATTGAGCTTCCCAGTTCTGGTTGAGTGCTGGAAGCCACTGTCAGGGCTCTACCAAAAAGTGCTGAAAGCCACTCTGGTTGCTTGACACTGTGTTCATTGCCTCGTTTGCACAGGAGCTGCAACACAAAAAATGTGTTAACAAAATTGTTTTATTACAATTTATTGGAGAGTGCAAAGAGGCACTCTCCAATAAATTGTAACAAAACAATTGTTGATGAACAAAATCTTACTAAACTGGGGTTCCTTTTGCTTGTAGCATGGCACCATTGTAAAAAAAAATACTTGTGTTACAAATCAAACTTGAAAAATAATTTAGCTCTCTACTAGTTAACTGGTTCAGTAATGGTAGTCTATATTCAGGCTCTATTCTGAAGTTAAGGTAACACTCTCAAAGGAAGCGCAGTGGCTCAGTGGTAGACTGTTGGACCTCTGTGCTAGAGGTCCCGAGTTCGATCCCCGTGCAGAGGACGACCCGCGTTGTGTCCTGGGCAAGGCACTTTATCCCGGTTGCCTACATGGGGGCACGATGACGTCGTGTACTAAGGCGTACTGCAGGTCGATGGTGCAAATGTTTTCAACTGCTGTAACCTTGCTTGAACGGAGCTTGAACAGAGTTAGAATGTTGAGGAGCTGACAGTTCCTCGTGGATGCTTGGTGTTCTCTATGGGTACTCCGGCTTCCTCCACCTGTGAAGCTGTCATGGTCACGATTAGCCATGGTGCATAGGTATGTGACCTTAAACACCAATAAATAAATAAATGAATAAATAACCACTCTCAAAGTCTTCATATTCTCTTTATATACTTCACATTACCTTTGTAGTGCAATTATTTCACATTGTACAGATTTGCATTGTTAAAATTTATGGAGAGTACATTTAGGAACTCTCGAGTAAATTATAACAAGGCAAAGATATATATGAACAAATTTTGATAACCAAATATACTTTAGCATTCTTCCAGGTAATGCTCAGTGGAACACTGCTAATTGAAGAAAAGCATTCTGAAAAAAATGATATGCAAATAACAGGAATCTTCAGTTGACCAGAATCTTATTAACTTTCAAAATTCTAGATACAAATTCATTATTTAATCTATTACATCAATGTTTTGTGAAGCAAAATAATTTTGTAGTTTTTCAATACATTTGTGGTATAAGACTATATTTTGTTCTAAGTAACACCTCAAGTTAAGGCTACCTGCTCATGAGGTAAAACAGCAGGTGTCATACCGTGAGCAGTTTGTCTTTAAAATATGAGCATTTTTGTTTCTCCAGTCAAGTGTCATTTGCCTGATCAGGCAGACAACACTTGACTGGAAACATTTTTTAGGCCATAGGTATCCAGCAGTATGTGTTGCCATCCCCGAGTTCGATTCCCATTCGGGGCGACCTGTGTTGTGTCTTTGGGCCGAGGCACTTGATCCCAGTTGCCTTCATGGGGGCATGATGACGTGTACCAAGGCGTACTGCACGTCAATGGTGCACATGTCTTCAACTGCTGTAACCCAGCTTGAGCGGATCTTGAACAGAGTTAGAATGTTGAGGAGCTGACAGTTGCTTGTCGGTGCTTCTCTCCGGCTTCCTCCACCCGTAAAACTGTCACGGTCACGATTAGATATTCTCTATAAGTATGTGACCTTAAAAACACCAATAAATGAATAAATAGTATGTGTTGCCCTGCAGTCACACTTATTTCCAAGACTTGTACCAATTAACAGGTACAGTGCTAGAAGTCCATATTTGGTCTTTATTCTGAAGTATCACAACTTCTAGGCCTCCTATTCTGTAGTTATTCTTTGTATCACCTTTGAAGTGAAATCATTTGGTCTGTTAGGATTGCCTTGTTACAATTTATGGGAGAGAGTGCCTATTGGCACTCTCCCATAACTTGTAACCAGGCAAAGCCCTGTGAATGAATTTTGATCACCAGGAATAATTTAGCAGCACTCCACCAGTTATTTAGTTGCTTATTGGTGTTTAAGGTCACATATTTCTGCACAATGGCTCATCATGACCATGACAGTTTTATGGGTGGAGGAAGCCTGAGTACCCAGAGAGAACCACCAAGCAACAGTGAGCAACTGTCAGCTCCCCAACATACTGACTCCACACAAGCAGGGTTAGTATTATTTGAAGGCAGGTGCATCATCAACGTGCTGTATGCTTTAGTACACAAGACAACCGTGCCCAATGTGGGCAATTGGAGTGAAGTGTCTTGCCCAAGCACACAATGTGGTTGCCACAGGTGGGATTCGAACTGAGGACCTCTCGGCTTGCAGCCTGCACCTCAACCTACTGAACCACCACCTCCCCTCCCCTCTATCAGTTAACTGATTGAGTGATGGGAGCTCAATTAGGGTTCCATTCAGATGTTCTTGTACACTATAATCAAAAGACTTCATATTCTGAGGATGTGCACTGTATTCTCTTGGAGCAGAATTATTTTGTCTGCATGACTGTCTTATTGCAGTTTATTGGAGAGTGCCTATAAATTGCCCAAAAAGCGAACCCAAGTGAACAAATTTTGATGTCCAAAATTAGTTTCTACCAGTTAAAAAGGAATTTCTTCTTAACTCATCAAAACTGGTCTGGTGCATAAAACTCCGAATGATTTGGTGTGTTTAACATCTATATGCTATTAATAGTGATTTTTCTATTGACCAGCACAGTGAAACTATGTTAACTGAATAGCCTCACTTTGCCAGTTAAACATATTCAATTAACAGTATTCAATTAACACAAGTTTAGTCACTGTCCTGTGTTCTTGTGACCACAATAAAAGTATAAAGTCAAGTTTAGCCAAACTTTACTACCCATGTGCCCATTTGAGAAGACTTGCACCCTAGGCATTGGTTACTGTGTATTATTATACCAATAAAGCAGAGCTTTTCTACAAAAATACAAATAACATGTACCATTTCATTTTCCTGAATTCAATTTATTAGGTAATGGGTTAATAAACTTGTTATTGTAAACATGATCAACACGAGCAGTCTTTTGTTTATAAGGTGAGCTGTTGTTCTTGCATGACATCGCTTTGCAATTTTTACTTTTTGTGCCTCGGTTCCATTATACCGAACTCAAATAAATTTAATTTTTGCTTCTAAAAGATGATTTGAAAAATCAGGTTATAATTTTGGAATCTCTGCTTACTGTGCAACAGTGGATTGAACAGTGTTCATTTGTTCATTGATGGTTTTCTTCAAAACATTTTCCCAATACTGGGACTCGACAATGGCGTGCTTCACTTCAAATGCTAGCAAGCAGTATACATTGCACCTCCCAGTTTCAAAATCGAAAGACTGCATAACTGTGGTAATGAAGATTTTTTTAGTTCAGCATGTGCCATATATTTCCCCAGAATTGATCCACTGTACAAGGGTTACTTACCTACACAAGAAATGATTTCCACATGCTGACTCAATATGTCAAACTGTCTGACAGCTTGGAATGGATTTTTACTTTGCTGGTAAAGAAATTCATTGCATAAGAGCCCATACAGAAAAACATTTGTTAAATGATGCCAGCTAGATCTCTCTCACATATTTTCATGGACTGCACTACCCTTGTTATTTTGAATGCACCATATGCTGGCAGGATTCCCTTAAAATTTTCTCAGAAGCTGGGAGTGAAAAAGCATCCAAGATGACTTACACTTGGGGTCAACCCAGTTAACCCTTTACGCAACGTAACAGCCAAAACCGTCCAGCACTGTTCTAAAAAATTGCCAATTAATTTTCATTTTTTGTCTCAAAAACATAGGTTATGATGACCCCTCTTTGGAATGAGCTCATCGAGCTCATTCCAATGAGTCATCATAACCTATGTTTTTGAGACAAAAAATGAAAAAAATTAGTTGTTCAAGAATTTTGTTTTGCAAGTGTCATCTGCTTTTCATGTTAGGTAAATGGTTAAAGAAAAAATGTTGTAAAAATCATTTGCTAGTTTTGAAATTCACTCAAGAAAAATAATTGATGAGTTCAGAAACAAACCAAATTTTCTGGTATTTTACTTCCCACTGCAAAAATAATATTACATCATAAATCTTCAGGATTTCCAAATTTGACAAGCTTCATGCCTTCTGCCAATTTGGGATTAGGCTTGCTTGGCACTACCTATATACCCAATCAAACCACATATATTTTCAATATGCATGACTTGTTCATTTTCCTTGTTCAGAGTTTTCAGTGATGAAGTTTTACAAGTTACTGACCCCTGTTCTCCCCAAGTTTTCAAGCTTTTTGTCTTTGCACAGCTTTCAACCCTTTACCTAATGAATCGGCCACATCCATCTGCATAATTTACAAAATAAGCAGTTGTAAAACAATTATGTTTCAAAAAATTTCAACAAAACAATATAATGTGATCTCCTCATTGGTACAAGCTCATTGAACTTGTTCCAATGAGGGGTCACATGATGTAGATTTGTTGAAATTTTCTAAAAGTTTTGAAAAAAATAATATTTAAAATAATAAATTTTAATATTGTCTGCAATGGGTAAAGGGTTAAGTTGACCAGCTAATAATAGATCGCTTGATCAATTTAGGTGGTCACAATTTGTATATCAATAACTGCCAGTTACACACCTTATTGGAAAGTGCCTGAAGGCACTCAAAAAGCTTTGAACAAAATTCTGTTTGCTGGTGGTTATGTGCAACTAGTTCCATCACTGTTGTGAAATACAGAAAACTATTTGGTAACCTGGTGTCTTGGTGTGTGGAGTAGTCCCCCTTGAGATGAAAACCTCAATATTTAAGATAGGAATACTTTCAGAATATCTGTTCAGCTGATAATCTAAAGTTAATTTCAAAGTGTCTCCATGGATTTTGAGATGTCAACAGAACTGATAAACAGAACTGATGAGTTTTTATGAAGGAAACTGAATTTTTCACAGTATGCAGCAGTAGGAAATTAACAGCACCTAATCAACCTGTTTACATTGCAAAACATCCTCAATCATCAACATGGCAAAAGTATTGGTAAACCTTGTTTAATGACAAGAATCCAATCTCTTGAGAAAACAATCCTAATGAACTCTAGAACTGTGTCAACAAGAACCTGGCAATTTCTCACTCTGGGGATCTCTCTTAAATGGTCCATATAAAATTTCACAAGACATTGGCTGCAATCCAATTACTGCCTGGAAGACTTAGGGCTTTCTGTAGGTACCTGCTTGATTTCTCTGTCAGTGGTAAAATGAATGTCCCTGTTGCATGTCTTTATTTCAGTCATCAATAAATAGAGTAATCAAGGACAAATTATGGTAACAGCGTTAGTGCCACATAATTATCCACTCTATGGGGAAAACTGAAACTGTTGCTCAGCATTCTCAAGTTAAGTTTGGATGTAGATGATAGCCCTTGTTCTCTATGGTCTGCCTGATTTGAAAATAAGGAGAGTGGTACAGGCCAACCTTAAAATTCCTTGAAACAGATTGTAAATGCATGCACACAATAACCCTAAAGGAAACGCAACAAGTCTCTTTTAACTGGTAGAGTGCCAAGTTATTTTTGGTCATCAAAATTTGTTCAAGTTTCTCCGCAACAAGTCTCTTTTAACTGGTAGAGTGCCAAGTTATTTTTGGTCATCAAAATTTGTTCAAGTTTCTTTGCCTTGTTACAATTTATGGGAGAGTGCCAAGAGGCACTCTCCCACAAATTGTAACAAGGCAAACCCACAGAATATGACACATTTGGGCCGGGGTATCTGCTCTTCATATTAAAGCCCTGATAGTGGCTACCACTTAACCCTAAAGAGGTTAGATAATTTCTCGGACTTCTATTACATGTACACCACTTACTGCTAGAGGTTTAATGAACTCGGTAGAGGCATCCTAGACTTGACTAGAAACCCCTGCCAAGATAATTTCAATATTGTCAGCAGGACTTCTTCTTGACTGTATCTTTTTGGTCATTGAACTTTATGTCTTTGCCTTGTTACCATTTATGGGAGAGTGCCTACAGACTCTCTCCCAAAATTGTAAGAAGGCAAATCCTAAAAGACTTAACATTTATTTATTGGTATGTTAGGTCACATATTTCTTGTTGAAGCTCCATGAGCTCTGTCAAACAAGATATAATTGAATAAATGCTCTGTTTAAGTGACCAAATCCCTGTTAACGGGTAGGATGCTGGAAGTCCAAACTTGGGGTTTATTCTAAAGTGCAGGTGTAGCAACTTAAAGGCTTCAGTTTTTGTGGGTGTGTTTCATACTACCTTTGATGTGAAAATATTTAGTCTGTATTTGCCTCGCAGGCTTGGCAATTTCAGGAGAGCGATTTTTTAGCTCTCCTTACTGCCCTCCTGAAAGAATTAAGGAGAGCGAAAAATTGCCCTCCTAAATATTTTTGTCTGGGATGATTGAGATTACATGTATTATGCTCACATTAAATTTTTGTTGTAAAGCAAAAATGTAATTTAACTTCGAAGACACATAACATCACGTAATTTCATTTTGAAAGTGGTTTAGTTGTAAAAGGTAATGGCTGCAACCATACCCAAACACAGTTGCAATCATTTGAAGCAAAATGGGTCACAGCAATATTTTTTTCTGTCAGTTTCAAGTTCAACAACTGACATCACAGTTTGAGGGGTAATTATTCAAGGAATATTGACACTATAATATACTACCATTACTACTATCCTGTCACTTGAAGCACTTGCACCAGGATGTGACTGTAGATTCATGCAGACCTGTTGTCCAAGAAAGTCATATGCCTACCACTACCACCTTCAACCCCCTTGGGGGTTGAAGGTGGTAGTGGTAGGCGTATGACTTTCTTGGACAACAGGTCTGGGTACACACACAGGTCTTGTCAAGTGTGTGTTCGGTTGTTGAGTGAGACATCTAGATGTCTAAGAGATTTCGCTTTACCTTAGTAAAGTTAATAAAATCACTGATGTAGTGTGTTGGTTTCAGTTTCAATGAGTTCGTTCAACTGGATGCTCAAAATGCTGTGTAAAGCTAATTGCTCTCCTAAGCTGATTGAGGAGAGCGATTTTTTGCCCTCCTGCATTTTTCAGAATGCCAGGCCTGGCCTCGTCATAATTTATGGGAGACTGCCTGTAAATGGTAACGAGACAAAGACATGTGAACAAATTTTGACGACAAAAAATAATTCAGCTCTCTACCAGTAAACTTATTACTATGTTAATTGATTAATTCTAATTGGCAAAGAGATTATTCAATTAACAGGGTTCTAGTGTACCACTTTTGAGATCATACTTCTGTGATGTCAGAGAAAAGTTGATCATACTGGGTTATTTTCATTAACATATTCCTCAAACTTATTCCACATAATGTAGGAATTAATTAAATACAAGAAGTACAAGATTTTGTATGATTTATAATGTGTGGTAAGTTTATAAATATCTTTTGCATTTTGCATTCCATTAGTATACATTCAATCATGTTATTAATGTTATTAACATCTATTACTAAATTGCTGAAGATCATTGCATTACTCAAGATTAAAGTGATTATTTCTTGTACTGGATCCAATTTATTTTAGTGAATCTTTTACTTAACAAAACCAGCCAGTACATATCATACATTAAGGCAATAAGGAAAAGTTATCTTCACCTGCTGTAAGCAACCCATATTTCTGGTCACCCTTTATCAGACTTTTTTAAGTATGAAAAATACAGTGATTCTGAAATGTTTACTATTATAAGTGCAAATGTTGACACATGAAACGTAGAATTCAACAGCCTATTGCATGAGATTTGAGTTCCTTTCCTTTCATTAAGTCTAAATGCTCTGTTGTAATACCCCTTGTAATAACCCTGATGGAAAGGGCTCATCAAGCCCCAAAACAACATGGTACTACATTACAGCATGAAAGTCAAAAGTTTTATCATTATTATAAGTGATCATGGTTCTGGAAGAGTTAAGAAGCAATTCTACGCAACATTCTTGCGATATGTTTGAGGTCTACTAATCTGGCCATATGTAAAATTGGGCGCACTTTTCCTTTTGAGTTAACACCTTGCATGGTGATGGCGTATATTCCTGCCCAGGACAGGCATTCACCTGTCATTAAAGTAAGTAAAATTTGAGGATATTAAACAAAATCTTCCCCTGTAAATTCCTCAGACTTTTTTAACAAAAGATTTTTTGAGTCAAATTTTCATTAATTTTTCATCAAATCTAGTCATGGCTGCTTTATAGCAGCCATGTCTAGAGTTGATAAAAAATATTTTAAAATTACTCAGCAAGTAAAGAGTTACATGACAGGCGAACAAAAGCTATTGTTCATCCACCCAATTTATGTAGACATGAAAAGGAACACATTTCAAAAGTTTTTTTACTCATATTAATGTGCCAGGATGTTAGGACACTTTCAGTATTCATGGCTATATCATGTGCTTATTTGTTTACAATTATGTTGCCTGCTATGAAGGAGTCAGGCCCTTGACATTTGTTACCCTTTCCCATTATACAAGTAGAACTTGTCTTTAATGGTACAAGGTGTCATTTCATGGGAAACAGTAATGCCATGTTTTGAAATCTTGCTTGTCTCTGGTTGTTGTCCTCCATCCTCAAAGTAAAATACTGCATCCTTCATATCCTTCTTTATTATACGCTAAATGATAGATTATCGAAAAAATTGCGGAAAGATAGAAATCGCAGGACTGGACTTTTGAAAAATCTAGGGGAGCAACTATGACTCCCCTAAACCTGTGCCAGGAGAGCTATTCTATACATAAGTCCATTATTAATAAGGGAATTGAAGGTTTAAGGAGAGCTATTACAGCTTTTATGGAAAGCAATTACGGCTCTCCTTAAATTAATTTTACAGGAGCCATAGAGGGCGGGCGCTATAGCTCTCCTTAAAAGACCAGGCCTGGAAATCGTATCCCCCACTGTGAAGATATAGAAATTTTCACTTTCACAGTGTCAATCAAAATGGCAGTTTGCAAAGCATCACTTCAAGGTGAATACGAGTCAAATTATCACTGGGAGTGATTAATTTGTTCTAAAAATGTATAATGAAAAGAAAATCTAGTGTTTTTGAGGGGATACCGATCATTTCCAACAATAATTCAACATGTATTCATCTTAAATTGATGCATGAAACCCACCAGCTGAATCAGATCGCAAGATGCTATCTGTTCCGAGTATCGATTAAATCACTTCCACATATCAATGTGTGATGGAGGCCAGGCTATTTAAAAATAAAAAACTTTCATGCATCAATTCAAGGATGAAATGAATGGAATTGTTGATAGGAATGATCAGATTCTTATAAAAAGCATATATTAAAAAGAAAATCTAGTGTTTTTGAGTGGATACCGAAAATTATTTCACTTGTGACCAAGACAAATGGTTATTTTTGGTCGTGCAAGCGCTCGCGAAAAATAAACATTTGTGTCAGTCACTCATGAGATAATTTTTTGTATCCACTCAAAAACACCAGATATCCTCTATTTATTACATCATTATCACCAAATATCTCATTACAGAAAGTATCGTTCACCACGTCTTATTACGGGAATGACATCAGATGTTGATGCTGTTATGTAGTAATTGAATTGGTTTCGGAAGTAGAATTGAATTAATCTTCTTTTACATTTCATTTACTGTTTACTTAATATACAAATAGCAGATGACAATTGCAAAAAAAAAAACCCATCCTGAATAACTAAACATTTTCATTTTGTCTCGAAAACATAGCTATGACCACTTATTGGAACAGGCATGATGTACACAAGGTAAAAATTGAAAAATAATAGAATTTGGCGATTTTTGTGAATAGTGCTAGTCAGTTTAGTCGTTATGTTAGATAAAAGGTTAAATTACACATTATGTGATAAAAAGAATCTCAAAATTCGTCGTTACGATTTGACATGAAATTTCAGAACCTTGTTCACTAAAATTGATCTGAACCTTGATAAACCTCAGCTCCAGTCAATATTAGTGAACTTGGTAGAGAAATTTCATATGATATCGCGACTCATTAGAGATCCTCTATCTCTACATTGTAAACATTTAACAACTATGAACAGACTTCTGAAAGGTCACCTAATTCATGTTTAGGGACCCTTTCAATATACTCCCACTTCCTCCAACCACAAATTTTTTTCCATAGGAAGCCCAAATATTGACCTGGGGACTTGGTTTGAACAATCTTGAATCTGACCCTCAAAACAATGATGTATACCAAACATTAAAAGATTAATACTGGTGGTTCTGAAGAAGAAGATTTTTTAAGATTATTCCCCTGTATACCAAATATCTGACCATTGGTTCTGGACAAAATTTTTTGCAAATATGATGACTCAGCATTTTTTTGTTATGCCTCCCCCCCCCCTCTACAGAACACCCCAACACAACCGGTGGCAATTGTTTTTACCATTTAATTCTAATGGTCCTAAGGATGCTTCATACCAAATAACAGTTCTTTGTTCCATGTGGTTTTGGGAAATATGGGTGTTTGAAAATATTTCTTCTTTTAGCTCCTGCAGAAACATTTTTTGCATGAGTCAAGTACTTATGACTCAATAATACTACTTACCAAATTTGGTTCAAATTGGACCATTGGTTCAGAAAATAGAAATTTTGGGCGGTGCCAAAAAGCTTGCCACTCCCATTACAAAGGCAAATTTACTTCACGAACTTTGTTCTGAACAAACTTGATTCCACACATTCTACACCTCAAAAGGAAGCTCCATACCAAATATTCAGTCACTGTTCCCTCTGATTGATGAGAAGAAAATTTTAAAAATATTTTGGACCATTTTCCCCATCCCTTCCCTGTGGAGCTGGGTATGTTGAATTGAACCAAAATGCAATGCCCCTTTGGGACCATCTCTCACACAAACTTTCACTTGAATTGGCCCAGTGGTTTTAGAGGAGACCAAAACATGGTGTTGACGGACGACGGACAGAGAGCGATTAGATAAGTTCAGCTTAACTTTGTCAAGGTGAGCTAAAAAAAAAGGGTGAAATTTCAGTATTCCGGAAGAAAATAACTGAAAAATGCTCTTTGTGAGAATTTTTGCAGCTAGCTGCTTCCTTTGAGTGACCATAAAGCAATAGTTTCAAAGAACAATGAAAGTGTCAATGACACTGTAGCTCAACTTGTTTAAGACATGTACATGTATAGTATATGACACAGCAATGACAAACATCTAGGTAATGACCTGATAACAAAGGTACATGTAAAGTATTGTAAAGATCGGTTCATAAATACAGCCTCTAGCCTGAGCCATATAGAAGTGGTGTACAAAAAACTGAATGGACCTAATTTGGGTACAAAATGGCCACTGGCAGCCATCTTGAATTTTGGACCGCACCCAGAAACTCTCGTTCTCATCCCAAGGAGATAACAAAGGTACCCAAGAAGTTTCGTGAAGATCGGTTCATAAATACAGACTCTAGCCCGAGCCGTATTAACATGTGCACTTACTGTGTATAAGTAGCACAGAATAAATCAAAGTTCATCTAATTTGCATAATTTCTGCACGAGAAAAAAACCCGTATTATATGTGATGTATTCCATGTTACTAAACATTCAACAAAAATTTATTCAAATCAGAACTTTCATACAGAAGTTCTGTACAAAAAACTGATTGCACTAATTTTGGTACAAAATGGCTGCTGGTGGCCATCTTGAATTTTGGACCGTATCCAAAACCACTCGTTCTCGTCCCACGGTGATGACAAAGGTACTCAAGAAGTTTCGTAAAGATCGCTTGATAAATATGGCCTCTAGCCCGAGCCGTATTGGCATTTGCAGTTACAGGGCTGAAAGTAACACTAAATAGATCAAAGTTAGTCTAATTGGCATAATTTATGCACAAGAAAAAAAAACGTATTATATGTGATGTATCCCATAGTACTAAACATTCGCACAAAAAATTATTCAAATCAGAGCTTTCATATGGAAGTTCTGTGCAAAAATCTGATTGCACCTAATTTTATACAAAATGGCTGCAAGCGGCCAGCTTGAATTTCAGACCGGACCCCAAAACACTTGTTCTCGTCCCACGGTGATAACAAAGGTACCCAAGAAGTTTCGGAAAGATCGGTTCATAAATACAGCCTCTGGACTGAGCTGTATTGGCATTTGCACTTAGAGTGCTGAAAGTAACACTGAATACATCAAAGTTAGTCTAATTTGCATAATTTACGCACGAGAAAAAAACCTGTATTATATGTGATGTATCCCGTGGTACTAAACATTCGTACAAAAAATTATTCAAATCAGAGCTTTCATATGGAAGTTCTGCACAAAAATATGATTGCACCTAATTTTATACAAAATGGCTGCCAGCGGCCAACTTGAATTTTGGACCAGACCCCAAAACACTCGTTCTCGTCCCACGGTGATAACAAAGGTACACAAGAAGTTTCATAAAGATCGGATCATAAATGCGGCCTCTAGACCAAGCCATATTGAATTGTTGATGGACAGATGGCCAGACGGACGACTGGCCATGGCATAAGCTCAAATTTGACTTACGTCAAAGTTGAGCTAAAAATGCACTTTTCGATAATTCAGTTATCTTATTTGTGGTTATCAGAACTGAGGATGAGGAATGAGTAATAATACTGTTTAACACTTAAGCAATACTGAAGCACAGATAATAAATTCAAGTTTCAGACTCATCTTTTGTCAAATTACCCAACAAAAACTTTTGATCCTGTCTAAACTGATGCCAAGAACAGATCTCCATTTCCATCAGTCAGTATTATACTTCATGCAGTAGGATAAAGAAGACCAACTTAGTAACATTTGATTGTTTTTTCATGATTCATTCCAACATGTGACTTCATTATAACATTGGTGATAATGATAACACGGAGATACAAAATCCTGTATAAACATAAGACCTGCCGAAAACGAAAAGTTCAATGCTTTACTACACATACCATTACAATTTTGTCTTTTGGTCAATTTCATTTTTCAGTGTACTTGTTTTTGCTTTTCTCTTGATGTATGTATTTGTTACTGTGTGCCATACCAATTGTTACACGAGGTAGATCCATCCATCCATCCATTACTGTACCTTCATTTTATTCTTAACTATATTTTTTTTTACAAACGATTGTTTATATGACCTCTCAACAAGACTACACAAATAAGCAGCCTGTCAGGGTTAGGTCCTGTTGACAACAGACACATTACATAGGCAGTGGTTTCTAGTCAAGTCTTGGCTGCCTGTTAAGGCAGCCAAGACCTGACTAGAAATCACTCTTAAGCCAATAGATGGGTGCAGGCTTTGGTCAGGTGTGAATTCAGGACAATTGTCCCGGCCCACAAGGGTTAACAGGTGCAACTTGCATGCTCGGTAGGCACCAATTCTCTTGTACCTGACATATTATTTATTTATTTATTTATTGGGGTTTAAGGTCACATACTTATGCACAATGGCTAATCATGACCGTGTCGGTTTTACGTGTGGAGGAAGCCGGAGTACCCAGAAAGAACCACCGAGCAACGACAAGCAACTGTCAGCTCCTCAACATTCTAACTCTGTTCAAGATCCAAGCAGAGTTACAGCGGTTGAAGACATGTGCACCATCGACGTGCAGTACGCCTTAGTACATGGCATCATCGTGCCCCCATGTAGGCAACTGGGATAAAGTACCTTGCCCAAGGACACAAAGCGGGTCATCCCGGATGGGGATCAAACTCGGGACCTCTAGCATAGAAATCCAACAGTCTGCCACTGAGCCATCGCGCTCCCTTGTACCTGACATAATGACAGTACAATTTATTAGGATTGGATATAAACCTGTAAGTCAATAACATGTCCAGTATTAGTAGACTTTAACTGGTACAGTGCTAAATTATTTTTCAAAGTTGTTTTGTAACCTGAGAATTTTTTTCAAAGATAGCATACTACAAACGAGGGGAGCCAAAGTTCAGCATAAACTGCTTTTTTTTACAAATTATTGGAGTGTGCCACTGGCATTCTCCGATAAATTATAACAAAATTTTATTTAAACATTGTTTTACTGCTGAATAAACAGCAACCTAATGCATTTAGTGTAAAGCTCCGAGCTACAAACCTCAGACCATGTTACCGTCAATTCACCACATTAACGTATATGTTCCAATAGATAATACCCATAGCCCAAAACCTACATCGTGAAATACGAGAGGCTTATTTACTAAACTTGTGATCGTTGAAAGTTGCCTTGTTCAAGGCAACTTTTAATGATCACAGGTTTAGTAAAAAAACCTCTCGTGTATCCACGACAGCACAGGATAAATAATCAATAAACCGGATAAACTCATTCCATCTTAGTTCAAATCGTAAATCGGTTTGTAATTTAAACAACACTTCATCTGCTTCACATGTTAAACATCCAGAAAAATGAAGCGGCTCGCTAGTCACTCCGTTGATGAAGCAGTTACGAAATGGACGACGTCATTGCAAATATTTTGCGTTGTGACATTAGATGGTAACATTTGCCACTTGTGCCATAAACATAGAATATACTAAGCAACCTCTTGTCCAGTCAGAGGAGGAGGATTTTAGTCTGATTGGAACATAATATGACTCACTGAGCTGCTTCCATCAAGAAGTGATAACCTATAGATTGGACGTAAAAAAATATCAAACCACCCCCACATGGCCTACCAGTGAGTGGACGGACATAAGTCAGTACTTAGAGGTTATTACTTGGTTAGTTTCATATCGACTGAGCTATCAGCCTGAGGGAACTTTATATCAGCCAGAGACTGAAGGTCGAAGCCTGATGTGAAGTTACCAAGGGCTGATATCTCAGCTGATATGAAACTCACCAAGTAATAACTTTTAATTTATTAAACCAAACCAAATAATTTCAAAATGTTCTCTTCAAGTTTTCGGACAGTGTTATTGTTTCTCATTCTTTTCATACATCCAAAATTTCCTCTTCTACTTGTTCAGCTAACCAAACATCGCAGCTTCCCCAGTGAGCTGCAACTTACTTGCTGAGACCTCAATTCTAATGTAAGTGTTGGGGCCTCTCCAAGACATTGTGATCTTAATGATTTCTCTGTATAAGACACCATAACTAAGGAATTTACAGAAGAATGCTATCAAGAAAAATGAGCCGACTTGAAAATGTAACATGAATTCATCTGGTCCTATTTCTGCAGTGTTCAATTCTCAGCAAGGAGCTGATCAAGAATTTCTCTGTGTGTAACAGCCAGCTGTTCTTATGAAAACAAAATAAAAGAAATTATCAGAACTACCCACTGATCCAAGTATGCCTACCTACATGACCAATAAATGACTGACCAGACATATCTTGAATAACATATGCCCCAAAGGTAATAATAATATATTAGCCTGTCAAGGAAATGTTGAATTTCTATTCAGAAACAAAGTTGTTGGGCATTGGATTTCCATAATTAAACAATTCAAGCATAGATTTACAAATTTTCTGCATATTCCAACAATGGCTGACACATGTTTCTGATGGCAAAAGCAGAATGATGTTGACTTGTTTTATGAGCCATCACCCATTATCATTTCACACATTGTTGAAGGTGAAAGCAGCTGAATGGCAACAAGAAGAATGGACAAAGCACCATAAATCCAGCCATGTGGGCCTCCCTCACAATCCCAAATGCATAGCATTCATTTAACTGCAATTAACTAAATTAAACTTCTCCTCTTTATGCAAGTTTAATTATTCTAACCCTGCAGTAACTTTATTTATGTACCTATAATGACATGAACTCATGCAGTGTAATTTATTTTTATGGGCCTTTGATAAGAGTGGTACTGTGTTTTATTGCTCTAAGTGCCATCCAGATGTACTCAAGCCTAAAATTAGTTGGTAAGTACAGTAAAAAAGATTACTTCCCCTTCAGCCACTTACAAACCGATATTCACTGATTTAGTTACTAACAATCTTAACCGATTGAGTGCTAGAAGCCACTGTTAGGGCTTTGAAAAAAATGAGGGTACCAGAGAAGAAGCCAGCATTTTGCTCACGTTCAGTCAAACACAAATTACATTTTGTTTATACAAATTTGTTTTATCACAAACAATTTCTACACACCTAGACAGGTAGATGCTAGTTGGTGATATGTTCAGCCTTAGAAACTAGCTACAGCAATCAGCAATGCCATGGTAGAAGCCATTCCTGGTCTGAGTTACTGTTTGAGAGTCTCAAATTATCATAATCACCATGTTTCAACCTCAGGCACCCTTAATAAATGAACTCAAACAATACCATTCTGTCTTGAAGGCAAATTTCATTGCTGCATTTTTACACACCTTGTTGGTTGTACTTGCTGTCTTCAGCATATTAATCTTCCTTGTAAGATTTGTTAATCTATGCAATGATAATATGAAATGTCGAGTAAGAATGTTTTATGATGCCACAAAACTATGTTTTCTTCTTTTGTGTGCTATACACAATCGTTAAGCTGACAGTGTGAATACACACAACAATGGCACCTGTGATTTAGTAGAGTATTTCTTGCACCATTACTGTGTTCACCAGCCAAACCTCCCTTATCTTACAATAATCAAGTTGGCAAGAATGCTGCATTTTTTCACTCCCAAGAATGAAAGACCTTTTCAATTATAGGGCTAATAAATATTTTGACTGACATTTGGGCAAAACTAACAGCAACTTGGCAATGGAACCCTCAGTTTTTTTTCCAGAAGCAAACCCCCTCTGATTGTTTTACTAATGGAGTTATTGTTACTTAAAATATCTCTAGAAAAAACAAACATTTATCACTGGCTATAAATTTAACACTTTACCTAAGAGATCAACCACAACTACTGAACAATACAAAAGGATGTTTTATCTGTCCAAAAGGAGTAATACAAATTGTGGGGGGCATGGTGGCTCAGTAGATAGAGGTGCAGGCTGCAAACCGAGAGATCCTCAGTTCGAATCCCACCTGCAGCAACCGCATTGTGTCCTTGGGCAAGACACTTCACTCCCATTGACCACATGGGGGCGTGGTGGCTTTGTGTACTAATTAGGCATACTGCACATCAATGATGCACTTGTCTTCAACCAATGCTAACCCTGGTTGTGTGGAGTTAGTATGTTGGGGGGCTGACAGTTGCTCGCCATTGCTCGGTGGTTCTCTCCGGCTTTCTCCACACGTAAAACTGTAGTGGTCATGAATAGCCATTGTGCAAAAATAGGTGACCTTAAACACCATTAAATAAATAACAATAAATACAAATTAGAAATAAGGCAACCGGAAAAAGGTTATCTTTGCCCTTTTGTTTTGTAATCCTTTTTTCACAATTCTTTAACACTTTGCACACTAAGTAAAAACACCAAAAATTTCAAGACACAAATTCTACCCATAATTTAACCTAGGAATTTAACCATCTCAATCTTTTTTGATAGAGCACATTGGGCTCTGTCTAACAAGACTGAATTGGTAGAGATCCTTTTTGCATTATGGGAAAAATTTAGAGATTGTAATTTTATTATTACGACATCAGTCTCCAGAGGGTACAAGCAAAAGAAATAGTATGTTGTTCTCATACTTTTAATCATGGCCGATATTAGCAGCATTGAGCACTGCAGATTATATAATGTTGGAAAACGTCAGAGCTCTTTTTCCAACAATGTGGTACATTGCAGGCTTTAACACCATGCATGCTGCAGGAAGATATTCCTGCCTATGAAGGGAAATGTGCTGCTGCTAAGAAATAAGTCTGTTCTGGGCACATTTAACTGTATTTTCCTCCTGGAAATAGAACTGACTTTTTGACCAATAATTTCAAGATTTAAATTTAGATGAATTTTTTATTTAATCTAGTCATGACTGCTTTATAGCAGCCATGACTAGATTTGATGAAAAATATTGTGAAAATACTCAGTGAGTTAAGACTTAAACACCCAAATCAAAGAACTCGACTTTATTGTTACTATAAAATAGATCATGCTTCTGGAAAAGGGAACAAAGGCAATTTGTTTATTTCTTCATATTTAAGGACAGTTTCAGCATCGAATGCCAGTATAAAGTCAGGTTTTATGATCCACAAATACCAATACAGCACAATTTCAAATTAAACAACTTTACTTACTTTCAAGAAACAGCTTAAAACTCATCTTTGCAAATCATTTATTTCATAGCTTGTGTTCTTCAATCTGCAGTGCATTTTAGAGCACACAGGGTGGTTTCAAACTATATATAATTATTATTATTATTATTATCCAGGTCTTTAAATTCATTTATTTTGGGCACACCCTTTTGCGATAATCTGGGTGCATTAAAACCAGAAATAACAACCTTATCTTGCATTCCTATTATGTTTTATTGCCATGCCTTTCTTTGTGCTTCTATGGGTAAATTATGATGGATGTAGATGAGGCAGAGAAGATATATATATTTTTCTTCATGTCTTCACACCTTCTCTAATTTGGGCATACCTGTGAACGGTATGAAATTGGGGTAATCTAAAGGATTGTTATCATTATTATTTTTATTTAATCAGATCCCAGGCTTTGGTTACAGGGTCTTATTGTTACAGAATTTATTTATTTATTCGGTTATTGAGGCTTAATGACAATTTCAACAGAGTCATGTCATGTTAAACAGTATTACAGGCGAGGAAGCCTGATTACATGGAAAGAACCACTGAGCAGTGGCAAACAAGTGTCAGACTCACCGGCCGACTTACTAACCTGACACAAGCAGAGTTAGCACAGACTGAAGGCAAGTGCACCATCGCTGTGATGTACGCGTTGGTACACAGCATCTCCATGTCCTCAAGTGGGCAATCAGGATTAAGTGTCTTGCTATTATAGCAGAAAACATAGAACTTGTTCATCACAGTAACCAAGCACTGCACAACTTGCCGAGGTTTCCATGGGGACAAGGGAAATTTGAGTACAATATCATGCTATTTGTGTCAAGTTTAGTATTATAGATATTTTATAAAATTGAACACACTTCCATACATTCCCTTCATTTTAAAGCCTCACATAAAAGACTTCACAATAATAGAAACACATGCCTCATGACCTCAATATCTGTTGAAATTCTATGGTCGATATTAAAAGTCAATACTAAACCCGGAATTTAAACACAGTTAAATAGATGGACTAAAAGGTGAGGGAGGATCTCGATCCACCTACCTTCCCAATCAATTATACACTTGTCAGCAACAAAAAAGTCTTTTTAGACCTAAAAAAGTTAAATATCTGTTTCCCAGGCCTTCCCACATGGAACTTTTGGCAGCTGCATGCTATCTTTTCATAACCAATGCAATTTTTAAAAAATAAAAATAAATGGTTTATGTCTGATATTTTACCCAAGTTAATAAAATTGATAAATTTATCCCTTGAGTTCAACAAGGCTTTGCAATGCTTTAGCATTGCAAAACCTTTTTGCACTCAAGAGACAAAATACACCATCACCCCTGCTATACATACTGTAGATTATGAGGCCCAAAACATAAATCAAAGCAATAACATGAAATTTTGATGGCAAAGAAATAATTAAAAAAATAAAATAAAAAAATGCCCGCTCACATGCAATTTGACAAAAAATGGCCTAAGAAACAGAAGATCTACTTTGGGGTGCCTTAACCCCCCCCCCCCCCCCCCCCCCCACCCCCGCCCACACACAACTAGGAACTGAAGCAATTCAAACTTTTTTTTACAAAACTCACTCCGTGCTGCCAAACATTGATAGAATTTGTTGATTTTCTGGTTAAATTATAAAAAAAAACATTTGCCGCTTGGAATTTTAATATTTTCAATATTTGTGTGCAGAGAGTTGTGCATGTTTTTGGAAACAAGAAATGAAAGGTTTTTTTTTTTACTTATTTGAGGCTGTTAGATTTGTCCAATTTTGGGGATATCACAGACTTGCCATGACATTGTGTTCAACCCCATAGAAGAAACCTTTTTGCAATACTGACTGTCTGAAATGTCACTTTCTGGTTTCACCAGGCTGTATTGGTGCCTCAGAATATCTATTACTGGTAACTCTATGGGGCCTTATTCCAAATCTGATCGCTTTTTACTGCAATAGAACAGATGTCCCAACATGCAGTCTATGGGGGTGGGGGGTGCAGTAGGATTGTGGTAAACGGTTCTCGTCAGATCACCGAAGTTAAGCAACATCGAGCTCAGTTAGTCCTTGGATGGGTGACCGTCTGAGTGATCGATTCGGACACCTGCATTGTGTCCTTGAACAAAGCACTTCACCCCGATTGTCCACATGGTGGCACGATGACGCCATGTACTAAGAAGGCATACTGCACGTCGATGGTGTGCATGTCTTCAACCAATCTAACCCTGTCTGTGCAACAGTGTGGAGTTACGATGTTGGGGAGCTGGCAGCTGCTCGTTGTTGTGGTTCTCTCTGGGTACTCCAGTAAAACTGTCACCGACACAATATGACCTTGGATGTCAATGTGTCGTTAAGCTCTAATAAATAAATAAATAAATAAATAAATAAATAAATAAATAAATAAATAAATAAATAAATAAATAAATAAATAATGCAGTCTGTGGATATCTCTGGGTAATCTTGAAGTTAAATTATAAGTATCCCTTGGCACTGGTTTCTACAAAGCCACAAGATGTAGACTATCATTAACCCTTTGAACCCTGGTGGTATCTTCCATGTCTGTTCAAAGGCAGCAATTTGAAGAGTCCATATTCATTATTTGGGGGTAGACCAATCAATATTTTCAACATGCAGCCTCAGGGCTGCACATTGAAAATATTGATTGGTCAACCCACACATTCACTTAGTAGTAATCCTCCTTAATGAAATTATGGCGTATCATGTGCCAGAAAAGTGGCCTCTCATGTTCAATTTATTTATTTATTGATGTTTAAGGTCACATATTTATGCACAATGGCTAATCATGACCGTGACAGTTTTACGGGTGGAGGAAGCCGGAGTACCCGGAGAGAACCACCGAGCAACGACGAGCAACTGCCAGCTCCCCAACATCATAACTCGCGTTAGATTGGTTGGAGACATGCGCACCATCAACGTGCAGTACGCCTTAGTACACGGCGTCATCGTGCCCCCACGCGGGCAGTGGAGATGAAGTGTCTTGCCCAAGGACACAATGCGGTTGCCGCAGGTGGGATTCGAACCGAGGACCTCTCGGTTTGCAGCCTGCACCTCTACCTACTGGGCCACCGTGCTCCCGCCTCTCATGTTCAAAGGGTTAAGTAGCAAAGATGCAGACACATGTCCAGGCCTTTGTGGATTAATCATTTGAACAAAAATGAACAAGAAAGCATAAAAACAAACCATACTATGTGCTATGCCACAGCTCGCCAATGCTCAGTGGTTTTCGCCGGGTACTCTGACTTCCTTCACACACAAAACTGTCTGACACGGGGTGACCCTGGCTGTCAAAAGTGTCATTAAAGGCAAATAAAAAATAAATAAATAAATGATGTGCTATGCCTACTAATTTGGGAACTTTCCTGTAATCTGAGGACAGTGAATGCTGGTGTGGGTTTGGCACTTGGCAGAATTTAAAAGCCTGCATTCAAAAAAAGAAACTATTTCATCCACAGAACGTGTTAGGTGAAGGGTTAAAGAGGAAATCATTTTTGTCCAAAATAGTATCTTTGTTGAAACATCTGACTTTCACACTTGACTGTATTGGCAGGTGAAATTCAAAACAACTGAATATAAAGTGACTGAGCATGTGTTACAATAGCCACCCGACTTATTATCTCAACCGAAAAACTGAATAGGCCGAACACACATGCCGCTCCATTATCATCAGCAAAAGTAGAGGGAGTATTCATTCACATGTTTTTGTTTGGTGGAAATTGATTTTTGTTTGTTTCTATTCATAAAACCTTTGGAAAAACAAGACACAAAAATAAACCCTTTAACATACAAAATATCCTAAATCTGTTGGGGTGGTATACTTGGAATGTTATGTATGGAGAGCTATTCTTTGGGTCGCAGACAATAAACAATATGATGAAAGAAGAATGATTATATACAATTGACTTTTGTTGAGGTTAATATAAGGATTTATCAATCTAAGAAACATGATATTTATCAAGGTGGAGCCGAGGGAAATATCATGATTCTTGGATTGATAAATCCTTAGATCAATCAAAACAAAAGTCAGTAACTGTTTTATTATATGACATGACACACCAATTCTTGGCACTTGATCAGATTGACATGAAGTCATTCTTTCAGTTCAAACAAAATTTGTTGCCTAATATCACAACAGAAACCATAAAAATGTAAACAACAATAACTACGCAGCAATGATGAATATATTAAATGTTCTTTTGTAGTAGCATACTGACTTAATGACTGCAAAGCTCAAATCAGAGGTTGACATGTTTTCAAAACTCTCCGGTAGTCCCTTTTCCCATATGTATGCCTTGAAAATCCTGACAGCTGATTCTGTTGCTCTTCACGTGTTAATTGCATCTTTCTCATCCAGTATTCTTCTGAACTCATAGTTGCTGATCATAGCAAATCTTTTCCGATCGACAGATTCATTGCCGTCTGCAATTTCAGCAAAACACTTTGTGACGGCCGAACGTCTGATGTAACTCGATACGTGATAGGTCTTTTCCCGGAGCATATTTCATTCTCATTGGACAATCAGATTACAAAACTATGGGAGCATGTGAGGGTAATATAACATTCCAAAACGCTGCTTGGTATGTTATATTACCCTCCCAAGGCAATTCTATGGTGAATTTGAAGTTTTATGCAGTGTAAATTTGATGGAAACAGCCAATGAAATTGAAGCAAATTCACTAGTCATATAATAAAACTCTGTGTCTGGTTTTTTCAGATTTTTTTAATTCCCCCAGTGACTCGATGATCTTTTATCTATAACAAACTTTGAAAACAAGAACACATTCAACAAAATTAATATTCTCCCCGAAATCTTTTTCTTATAACCAAACAAAGCTGAACTCATTCGAAAGAAAGAGGAACTGAAAGATCCTTTTAAAAAGATCCCTTTTAAGCTCTCAGCACATATATTGCCAAAAATAATTTAACTGTTGCAGTTTAGCCCTCCACACACTTATGTTGAAATATCAACATATGAAGCTAAAATGTATTCCCAAAATGCAACTAGGAATTTAACCAATTCAATCTTGTTTGACAGAACTAAATGAACTCTGTCTAACAAGACTGGATTGGATAAATTCCTAGTTGCATTATAGGAATATCAACATCAGTTCTATTTGTCTGTGTATCTAATTAACCAAAATTTGTAATTTTATAAATTCTGGTGATTATTCATTTATTTATTTATTGGTGTTTAAGGTCACATACTTATGCACAATGGCTAATTGTGATGACAGTTTTATGGGTGGAGGAAGCCATAGTACGTGGAGAGAATCACAGAGCATCGACAAGCAACTGTCAGCTCAACATTCTAACTCTGTTCAAGCTCCGCTTAAGCAGGGTTACAGCAGGTGAAGATGTGCACTATTGACGTGCAGTACGCCTTAGTACACGGCATCATCATGCCCCATGTAGGCAACCAGGATAAAGTGCCTTGCACATGGACACAACACAGGTCGTCCTGGATGGGGATCGAACTCGTGTCCTCTAGCATAGAAGTCCAGCAGTCTACCGTTCTGGTGATAAACTGAGAATTTATTCTATCATATCTCTCGATGAACAGAGCTCATGGTTGGAGCTCTGTCAAACCAAATATAATGGTATAAATGCTTCCACTGGAAGTATTGAGGCTAAAGAGGTCTGTATTATTATTATATTATTATTATAATAAATTGGTGCTGAAGGTCACTTTCTGTGGCTACATCAAGAGTGCCCTACTGGTATTAGGACAAGTTTAGCTAATCATTTAAAACAATGCTGCCCACTCGAGATGATTTCCACCAGGTCCTATTTCGCCAGGAAAAGAGAACTTGTTCATCAGGTATAATCAAACACTGTTCCTCCTCCCACAGGAAAAAAAAATTCTGTAAAGATTGGAAATTTAGGGTTTATCTGGATAATATTTTATAAATGTTGATTACAAAAATGTCTTTCAGAAATAGGATGTACTGTATAGCCTAACCTGAATGCAATTATCAATGCAAATTTGTACTATATAGTACACACCTTAACCCGAGCGGCCACTTTTCTGGCCAGGAACAAGATATGCCATAACGTCATTAAATAGGGTGGATAGGGGCGCGGTGGCATCGAAGTAACCAGTTCTCGTCAGATCACCGAAGTTAAGCAACGTTGAGCGCTGTCAGTAGTTGGATGGGTGACCATTTCAGCGATTGATTCATGCTCCCATGTTGTGTCCTTGGGCAAGGCACTTAACCCTGATTGCCTGCATGGGGGCACAATGACACTGTGTACTAACGGGTCGAAGGTGTGCATGTCTTCAACCAATATAACTCTGTCTGTGCCGTGGTGCAGAGTTCAGAGTTACGATGTTGGAGAGCTGACAGCTGCTCATAGTTGCTCGGTGGTTCTCTCCAGGTACTCCAGCTTCCTCCACCCATAAATCTGTCACCGACATGATATGACCCTGGCTGTTAATGTGTCGTTAAACCCTAATAAAAAAAAAATTAAAAGTAGGGTGGCTGTTAAGTAAAAGTGTGGGGTAGACCCAAGGATGCACGTTAAAAATATTGATTGAACTACCCCCAAATAATGAATATGGCCTCTTCTAATTGGTGCCAATGAACTGGCATGGAAGATACCACCAGAGTTTAAATGGTTAAAAGTTTGATGTTTGAAAGTTAAATGCAATTAACAAGGATATTCTATTTGGCTGTCCAGTTGAGTGTCTACCCTTGAACTATATTATACAGTGAAGTGAACACTTCAAATTCATGAGTGATCAGACCCATTCCTTACATACTCTACACGTTTGATTTAAAATGTTATCTAAAGTTAACCCTTAGGTCCCATATAGCCACAAACTGCCTTTTCATATTGGTTTGAAAAAAGTTGCCCCAACTGTGTTCTTCCTTGAGAATTCAAGCGGAAGGCTGCATTTATCTTGGTAATGTTTTTACATCATTACAGGCAGCCAACATTGATGTAGAAACACTAAGTCATCTGATTTTGTACACATATGTATGGTAGTAATTAACATAAAAATTAATCAGAGGTTTTAAGGGTTAATTATTTATTTATTGGAGGAGTTTAAGGTCACATATTTTCTAGGGCTATCACGATTTTTGAATTTAGGAATTGATTAATTTTCACAAGTAATCGATAATAATCAATTAATCATACTTAGATGACCCTCTCTCCCTCTCTTTGAAGTCATTAAAAATGAAGTTCAAGTCAGTTGGCCAACTTCAAGTAAACAATGAAGACTATCCTCTGTTTAGGTACATTCAAAGCTTTTGATGTTCTGAACTTTTAAACCGTCGGTGTAATAATCAAGACCGGTCGTCACTTGCGAATTTCGCAAGTTCGCAACTATCGACTGGTCTTGATTATTACACTGATGGTTCAAAAGTTTAGAACATCAAAGCTTTGAATGTACCTAACAGACAAATGCTTCTAACAGCTTCTTGAGGTTTAACGTCAATGTTCTTGACCTTTTTACCTTTAGAAATAACAGTTTGTTTCATCCAATTTTTTTAAAAATTATTAAGCGTCTAAAACAGGGTAAAATTTACCAATTTCTCGACAATGAAAAATACTAATCGATTTCAGCGTGACCGATCGACAATTGATTAATTGTGACAGCCCTACATATTTCTGCACAATGGACAATTTTTAAGGGTTAAAAACACCCCAAGCCAACGAGCTCTATACACACAAAAATGCCATTCAAATTTTAATTTTTACAATTTTTACCTCAGTGAGCTTAGGGGTCACTATGTTTTGAAGGCACAAAATGAAAATTTTCAATTATTCGGGAAATGTATTTGCAAGCGATGTCTGCTATTCATACTGGATAAAGGGTTAAGAATATAATATATTGCATCACTCCATTTCTGTGCCATCATGCAGTGTGTTAAAACCAGAAGAATTTCTGACTGTAGTAAATTTTGTTTGTCCTTCGCAATTTGGGGAAACCAAAAGCTGCGCTTCTTTTTTTGCAACCTTTTCCGTTCCTGGTTTCAGTCAAAAACATAGCTTTAGATAGTTTCTCCCAGCACTGTGGCAGTTAAGTGATGCCAGGGAAAAAAATTTGTTATTTTAATCACTCATGAGAAGAGATTCTCAGGAAAATTGACAAGGATTTGTCAACAGTAGACAGACTGCCTGTATGTGGATACCTCCAGGAATATTAAATCAGTGCCTCAACAAGGAGATTTCCATCACAATGAGGTATTTATTTTACTATACCTTGAATCCTATTATGGAAATATAGAATGAACGTACAGTGTTTTCAAGTCAAAATTTTATTCTATGAGAAGGATTAAGAATAAAACCGACAAGCCTCTGGCTGGTCGGTTTCTTTCTTAATCCTACAGGTAGAATAAATTTTTTACTTGAAAACACTATACGTTTATTTTGTTTATCCCATAAATCATTTACAGGGCAGTCGCAGCGAAAATCATGCTGTTACTCGCTACAAAACAATGTGAGAAGTGAGGAGCACATTGGTCCAATTCAATCAACAAGCAAAACTGCCAAAAATAAACAAGGCGCAGTGATACATTTCTGTCTAAAAATAATTCTTCTAAAAACTTGAACTAAACTTGCAAAAATACTTTATTAAATGAACAATGTTTATCTTTCTTATTTTCGTTGTTTATTGTTGTTTTTTCATCGTCGATTCAACTTGAGTTTTATAAACAAAGCAGATGACACGTGCATTTGTTTATTTTCACTTTCCAAGTTTGGAAAATGAAACATCACTCATCATGTCCCTGCCTTTCACAATCTAACTTGTATGCTTTTCAACGCTTGGTTTCGATTGATTTACTTTGTGTTTTCTTTGTTAATTGTTGTTCGCGTTATTGTTAGACAGAGTTGAAATGTGTCATATATTCTAAAACTAAACATTTCAGTGACGGTCAACATTTGATAAACGTCGGTTCATTATGTCTCCCACAAATGTAAAACAGGTCATGACAACAAGAATGCAGTGGAGGTCAGAGGTCTGCAAGTCAATCTCTACTATAGGAAAAAATTCTTTGAGTGTTAAACCTACAGGGAAAATTTATTACCCAACTAGCAGCTGCTACTAGGTGAATAAAGCAAAAATTTATCCAAGACTTTTATTGTTCGAATAAAGATCCACTTATGGGATAAAAAACAATAACCAAAAACAAACTCTTGGAAAGTCAAGCAACCCCAAAGGACGGAGATTTACAGATTATTATAAAATGGTTTATTTGATTATAACTACAAATTTTATGAATCAACATTCGAATTCAGTAGTTTTCCAGCTTTTACATATTTATTTATTGATATTAGAGGTCACTTTCAGCATCCATGGCTGCATCATGACTGAAACACATGTATAAATTCAAATTTAGCCAATCAGTTTCAATTTTGTTGCTCACTTTGGAGGACTCACACAACAGGCGCTGGTTTCTAGGTCTTGTTATATCAGAGAAGCAAAACTAGTCTACCTCAGTAAACAAGCAATGCATGCTCCATAATCTAGGGTACCCACTACCCAGGGTTCTCGATGCAGTCTGAAGGGTGTGCTAATGGAATTGTTGACAATTTATATGCCAAATCCAAGATGACTGCTGGTAGCCATGTTTTTCAACAAAATTTGGAAAAGTAGGATAACTCCCAACTAGACATTACCACAAAGCCATGTATGAAATTTGAAACTGAACGGGTGAGGTAGGTATGCTAATCGAATTGTTGACAATTTATATGCCAAATCAAAGATAGCCAACAATGGCCATTTTTTAGCTCAACTTTGGCGCATGTCAAATTTGAGCTTATGCCATGGCCAGTCGTCCGTCTGTCCATCAACAATTCAATATGGCTCGGGCTAGAGGCCGTATTTATGAACCGATCTTTACAAAACTTCTTGGGTACCTTTGTGATGACCGTGGGACGAGAACGAGTGTTTTGGGGTCCGATCCGAAATTCAAGTTGATCACGGCAGCCATTTTGTACAAAATTAGGTGCAATCAGATTTTTGTGCAGAACTTCCATATGAAAGCTCTGATTTGAATATTTTTTTTTTTTCTCGTGCATAAATTATGCAAATTAGACTAACTTTGATGTATTAAGTGTTACTTTCAGCACTGTAAGTGCAAATGCCAATACGCTCTTTACAAACTTCTTGGGTACCTTTGGTATCACCATGGGACGAGAACGAGTGTTTTGGGGTCCGGTCCGAAATTCAAGATGGCCGATGGCAGCCATTTTGTACAAAATTAGGTGCTATCAGATTTTTGTGCAGAACTTCCATATGAAAGTGCTGATTTGAATAATTTTTTGTGTGAATGTTTAGTACCATGGGATACATCACATATAATACAGGTTTTTTCCTCGTGCAGAAATTATGCAAATTAGATGAAATTTGATTTGTTAGTGCTACTTATACACAGTAAGTGCACATGTCAATACAGCTCAGGCTAGTCTGTATTTATGAACCGATCTTCACGAAACAGCTTGGGTACCTTTGTTATCACCTTGAGATGAGAACGAGTGTTTCTGGGTGCGGTCCAAAATTCAAGATGGCTGCCAGTGGCCATTTTGTACCGAAATTAGGTCTAATCAGTTTTTTGTACACAACTTCTATACGGTTCAGGCTAGAGGCCGTATTTATGAACCGATCTTTACAAAACTTCTTGGGTACCTTTGTTATCACCGTGGGATGAGAACGAATGTTTTTGGGTGTGGTCCGAAATTCAAGATGGCCACCAGCAGCCATTTTGTACCAAAATTAGTGCAATCAGTTTTTTGCACAGAACTTCTGTATGAAAGATCTGATTTGAATAAATTTTTGTATGAATGTTTAGTAACATGGAATACATCCATATAGTACAGGTTTTTTTCTCATGCAGAAATTATGCAAATTAGAAGAACTTTGATTTATTCAGTGATACTTGTACACAGTAAGTGCACATGTCAATACGGCTCGGGCTAGAGGCTGTATTTATGAACCGATCTTCACGAAACTTCTTGGGTACCTTTGTTATCACCTTGGGACGAGAACGAGTGTTTCTGGGTGTGGTGCAAAATTCAAGATGACTGCCAGTGGCCATTTTGTACTGAAATTAGGTCCAATCAGTTTTTTGTCACAACTTCTATATGGCTCGTATTTATGAACTGATCTTCACGAAGCTTCTTGGGTACCTTTGTTATCACTTTGGGACAGGAACGAGTGTGTTTTGGGGTGCCTTTGTTATCACTGTGCTGTGAGAACAAATATTTTGGGGTTCAGTCAGACCCACTCTGGGACTCAAAGATTTCTTTTCTAGTTTAGCATCTGACTGTCACCCACCTTTACGATACTTTACCTACACATTTGTTACAGGCAACGGTCAGTATTTATGTACAGCCCATTACAATACTTTATAATTACCTTTGTTATCAGGTCATTACCTAGATGTGTGTCATTGTTGTGTCACATACTATACATGTACATGTCTTAACAAGTTGAGCTACAGTGTCATTGACACTTTCATATCAATGAAAATCAGAAAAATCTGATAGCTCCCATCTGGACATTACCCCAAAGCCACATATGAAATTTGAAACTGATCAGGTGAGAGATGCAGCCTGTAGGGTGTGCTAAAGGGATTATGGATGGACAGAGGTATGGGCATACAGAGAGACGTATGGTTGTACGACTGATCACAACCCATCCGAATAGTTCATACCTGACATTGTCAAGGTGAGCTAAAAAATGACACTGATCACGAAGAATCAGTACAAGGGACTGGTGTTATCAGTTAACAAAAATAATAAGACAATTTTCCTGCTGCTATCCCAAATTTCAACAGATGCAGACATCTAGAAGGGTTAATTCCAATTCAGCTTTTTATCAATGTGAGACTTCCTGCAGTTAATTTTACTTGCCAATTAACATGCTATGGTCTGAAAGGATCAAATAAATGAGCCCAGCAGTGGATTAATTACTGGCAAGAAACAGCTAAGAAGATTTAATGGACAGAGTCTATACTTGTTAAAGAGAGATTTGCTTTCTGAATCATCAGTTGTTTGGACCTTCATGTTTCAGTTAAATCCTCAAAGAACTTCAAATTAAAAGAAGTGCTTCATTTGTTAGTAAATAAGATGAAGGAGCCAACATCCCAAATTGAATTTTCAAGCATCCTCACAAGACAAAATCAATTTTGATGCAGTTCCATGAAACGATGACTGTTCCATTTCATTTTATTCTACTTCTGAACGAAGTTTAATAGAAGAACGGCCTTATCAACTCAACTGTTTTTGACTCTCAGCTAATCTGAGAAGTCTGGCTTCTGGACCTAGAAATCAGAAAATATTTGACAAGGCACATAACAGACAAGTGACCCGAGACTTTGCAGGTAGTGCAATTTCGGCATCACTGACAATGAAACACACATCCTATTCATTTTTGCACATCACAAAAGGCAATGTGAACACCTCGTAATATCAGTAAACAGAAAATCCTGTACTTTAAACATCTTCTGTTGATTGATAAAGAAAGCTAAGCTTTATGTTTCAACAGCTTAACAATCAAAACCAGCCAGTTCCATTCACAAAAATCGCTATATTTTATTATATTTTTCAATCTTTGCTTCCAAAACATAGCTTATGCCCCCCCCCCCCCCCCTCCCCTTCAATGAAACAAGCTCACAGAGTACATTCCAATGAGTTTTATAACCTATGTTTCTGAAGCAAGAAAATTGAAATTTTAAATAATCAAGAATTTTGTTTTGGCAAGTGTCATCCTATAGTCATTATAGGAAAAGGGTTAACTCTTTGCCTAACAAATCGGCCTCAACCACCCATGTAATTTAAAAATGAAGCAGTTAAAAAAAATTTATTTTTCGAAAAAATTTCAGCAAATTCATATCATGTACTCCCTAAGTAGAATGAGCTCACTGGTCTCAGTCCACTATGGGAGGGGGGGGGGGGGGGGGGGGGGGGGGGGGGGTTTGGTTTGGTTTTGTTAACATTTTTTTTTAAATTTGAAAAAAAAACCCCACAATATTTAAAATAATTAATTTTGATATTGTGTGCGTTGGGTGAAGGGTTACCATAGAAAAAAGGGAGTGTGGTGGCCGGCTCATTGGTTACTGCATTGAACTGAAAGGTCAAAGGTTCGAACCAAACTGGCATCATTTGTATTGTGTCTGTGAACAAGGCACTTCATCCTGATTTCCTATGTGAGAGCATGGTGGCGCTGTGTACTTCAGCACAGGGCAGGATGATGATACACTTGCCTTCATTCGATGCTAATTCTGTTAGTCCTATGTTAGTAAGTTGGAGAATCTGACAGTTACTACCATTCCCTCTGCCGCCCCACACCCCTTGAACTGTCTGACACGATATGACTTGAAAGTGTCATCAACTCCCATTAAACAAAAAAACAAACACGGATGAAGGGTTATCTTGCACAACCAATCAGTGGAATGCAGCTGTCAACCATAATCACTGAAAGCTGATTCTTAACTGGTTGAGTGCTGGAATCCTATCTTTGAGCTTTACTCTCAAGTGCTGGCAGTGGCACTAGGATTTTGATGGGGGTTGGGGTGGGGGGGGCTAAGTAAGATGTTTGTTTGTTTGTTGGTGGTTAACGTCACATATTTATGCACCATGGCTAATCGTGACACAACATGGAGATGAAGACAAGTTTAGTCAATCGTTGATCAACATGTTGCCCATTTTAGAGGACTTTCACCCCAAGCATTGGTGACTGGGTCCTATTTTACTAGTAAAGCGGAACTGGTTTACCACAGTAAACAAGTGCTGCTTACTTCCTGGGGTTCCCACGGGGAAGGCTAAGTAAGATATGGAGGTCTGAGGTCAAGATGCCAAAGCCCAAAGGTCATAGGTCTGAGCTGGGAGTGTATGGGAGGAGTGTCCCCTCCCATTGGGGGGAGGGGGGTTGGTCTGGGAGATCTCCCCCCAGAAAAATGTTCATATCGGATACCCTAGGAGCGATATCTGAGCGTTTCTACAACACCTGACATGGTCTTCAAAGGCCCCAGATTTGGCTCATTATTTGTAAACGTTTCCACAAAAGCCACGGTCAGATAGCAATTTGAAGTTTGATTTTGGGGGGCCCAAGCGCAGGTATTGCAACTCAAATTAAGGCTTCTTACTCTGTGGATGACCTTCATATTATCTTTGAAGATAAATTATTTAGTCTGTAGGAAATTTCCTTGTATTAATATAGGGGAGAGTGCAAACAGGCACTCTCCCATAAATTGTTACAAGGAAAAGACTTGTGAACAAATTTTGACAACTAGAAATAATTCAGCACTCTACCAGTTAAAAGATAAAAAAAAAATATCAAAATTGACCAGCCTAGTCTGTCTCCTCCTAAATTACCTGCAGTATAAAGGTCTGATTGTCAGAAGTCACTGCATTTACATGCACTGGAATTTGAACATTTTGTTGCAATCTATTTTTCGAACTTGCATGTTGTGATTTTGATGATACACAGTGTGAGCTCTCTGTAGTCTTATAAATTACAGTAGCACACACGAAAGAGAGTTAATGAAGGTGAATTTCTTCTTTTCATTTCAGTGAAGTTGATTCATGAAGAAAATCTTGATTACATCATCACGAATCAATTATCCTAGCACTGGTGAGATTTGAAAGTACAATATGCACACCTGTTTGTAACAGGTGATGCAGCGATTTTAGAGATTGTATAGCTATCTATAATTCATCTTGAGCATCTTAGTGCAAAAAATTTGTTTTTAAACAACCTAAGTCAATTTTTCTCTGCATAAAGATGGTATGGAAGGTAGATTATGACTGTAATAATGGAGTTTCCACAGGCTCAAATCTTGTGAAATAGCCTTAAAAAACAAGGCAAGTTTCAGTCAATGTTGGGCTAAAACTCTGCTTGTGCTTCTGAGGCTTTGTGAAAGAATGTGACCTTTGCCTGTGTCTAAACATCTACTCCCACCCCACCACAGGTGCTTTAGTTGCAATCCACCTACCACTTACATGTCCATACATGCAAATATTTTTAACCAGTTGATTGCTGGAAGCCCATATTTTGGTTCTACTACTTCTTTAACCCTTTACCCAACATTATGGCCAAAACTGGCCAGTTCTTTCCTCAAAAATCACAAATTAATTTTCATTTTTTGTCTCAAAAACATAGGTTATGACCCCTCTTTGAAACGAGCTTGTTCCAAAGAGGAGTCATAACCTATGTTTTTGAGACAAAACATGAAATAAATTATTCAAGAATTTTGTTTGCAAGTGTCGTCTGCTTTTCATGTTTGGTAAAGGGTTAACTAAAAGGATTCATATTCTGGGTCTGGGGGTCCATGTTCTCTGAAAGTAAAATTATTGATTTATTGGAGCTTAATTAATCACATATTTTTGCACAATGGCTAATAATGACCTCAACAAGAGTATCAACTCAAGACCAGGGGTGAGTGTTAATAAGCCATGTTGCCCATTTTAGAGTGGGTTTGCACCTCTCAAGCATTGGTGACTTGGTCCTATTTCACCAGTAAAACAGAGCCTGATTACCGCAGTGAACAGACACTGCTGCTTCACTTCCTGCAGGGATTGAAAGTAAAAAAAAAAAAAAAAAAAAAAAATGTACTCACATGTCTGTTTTGTAACATTTTACTGGAGAGTGCCTATAGGCACTCTCCAAAAAATTGTTACAAAGCAAATCCATAATACCCAGTTCTTACAGCCAAATTTAATCTAGCACTCTACCAGTTAATAACTGTATTGTTATTCTTCTTAATTCCTGTATCTTATATCACCTGTTTTGAACTCCCTGAGAACAGGTGGCCCACCATGCAATCATAACAGACTATCCCTGGCAATAATAAAACAAGCCTGTCTGTAGTTTCTAGGGGACTGTAAATGAACCAGATTTCTAGTTGACAGGCATGCCTCTAGATTTGCAGATAGTGGTTTGGTTCAGTTCAATCCTGATGTGCACAAACTGCACTGAAGTGGAAGCACAGTGTTATAAGCCTGTTGATGATACACTTGCCATCAAAGATAACTCTGTTTAAAAACACGCTGGCTAAGTAAGATGAAGATTCTGACAGTTACTTACCACCCTCACAGTGCTTTTACTGAGTACTCTGGTTTCCTCCACCCAGAAAACTGTCCAATATGATATGACTCTGGCTGTTGAAAATGTTAATTGCTAGAGTGATAAATTTTTCTTGGTTGCCAAAATTTGTTCACATGTCTTTGCTACAATTTATAGGAAAGTGCCCATTTGCATACTCTGATAAATTGTAACAAGGCAAATAAATCTGTACAGATGAAATAAATTCACTTTCAAGATAATGTGAATCACATCCAAAGAATATGGAAATGTTTAGGTACCACACTTATTTATTTATTTATTGGCATTTAAGGTCACATATTTCTGCACAATGGCTAATTGTGACCACAACATGGAGATGGAGTCAAGTTCAGTAAATCGTTTATACCCATGTTGCCCATTTTGGAGGACTTCCACCTCAAGCATTGGTGACTGGGTACTATTTTACCAGTGCAACAGTGCTTGTTTACCACAGTAAACAAGCATGGCTTCACTTCTTGGGGTTGCAGGCCTGGCTTTCTTAAAAATACAGGAGGGCTAAAAAATCGCTCCCCTCGCATGGCCTAGGGGAGCGATTAGATCTCCTCAACTCAACCTTACAAAAGCAAAAAGTATGAAAATGAAGTTTTTCTATTAATGAATTCTGCCTTCTGGGTTTTGTACATTTTATTTGGTGCTGCTAACAAGGCAGTCACTGTGAGACGGCTACACTGCCCCTCCCACACTTCTGGGCCTTGGCAATGCCCGGAGGTATGGGAGGAGCAGTGTGGCCGTCTTACAGAGACCACTAACATAGCAGAGATCTGAAAAGATGTGGGTTTCAGGAATAGGCTGTTATGGTAATCATTTTTTTCTAAGGCCTGGAGGGCTAGTTTTCGCCCTCCTTAATTTTTTTAAGGCGAGCAGTAGGCGAGCGAATAAATCGCTCTCCTGAAAATTCCAGGCCTGGGATTGCCATGGGGAGGTACCAGCTCTTAAGAATGGAGCCTAGATATTAGTACCGAAATGGTTAACCGGATAATCGGTTTGAAACCAGTTAGCTATCTAACTGATTAGAAAAACCGTCAACCGGTTATCCCAAATATCGATAGTGATCATCATTTCACTTTTTAAAACATAGTAAATCTGCTGCTTCTCCTTTATGATAGATTACACATCGAAGCCGCATTGTAAATATTGAGAAATAATTGACTTTGGCGTTCAAGACTTCATTAATGATCGGCAGTTTCCACGAGTAATGAGTACTCGCAGCAAAAAATTCCTTAGTGTGTATACAAACAAACATTGTCGAGTATTCGACACCGTTTGTTTTTATACACACTGCGGAATAGTTTGAGAATACTGCTTTCCAATTCCTATAGTTTTGATCCCATATTCGGTGAAATAATGACCACGGATAACCGGATATTATCCAGTCATAGCTCTTGGTTAGTCGGTTATGAAAATGAGCCAATCGTTTCAGCCCTATTAGATATGGGCTTCCGACACTCAACCATTTAAGCCCCAACAAACTAACATACAATAGTTTGATGCAATTTAGTCAAAGATTGTAAAAGCTCTCTGGGGTTAAAGTTATGCTGCCCAGATGACTCTTTTCATCTGAATCAGCCTTTACCTCAACCATCCAGAAATATTGATCACAGGGTATACATGACAAATTACTAAAGTTTTACTTCACATTACTGCCAGGTCAAATAACATTATGATTGACTAGCAGTATGCTACCATGATCAGATGAAGGGAGAAACTATCCTCTTGGGAAAACAGACAACAAATGTTGATATAGGAATTCATATAACTGTGTATACACATTTTGAACCAATAATATTAATAACAAAGCACCTCATTTTTATTTCCATCATCACCATGGTTGCAAAAATGACACTGAGGTCTGGCCATAGTATGACCATGAATATGTCCAAGGCATCACAGAAAGTGAGGAGGATTTTAAGATCTTCTGGAATGGAATATGTTGTCATTTATTTATTAGATTTGATTTTCTTTCCCAGAATTATTGATCTCTGCTGATATGGCTGAGATGAACCTACCTGGAGTAGTGTTGAAACAACTAGTCGACTAATCGATGTCGACTTTGCAAACTCCAATAATCGACTCTGAATTTTATAGTCGACTAGTTGGAATTCTTCTTTGACGAAAGGATTCAAGGTGAAATTCGGAGCACAATACACATTTTTTTGGCCATTGTGACAAATAGGAGTGATATAAATCTAACCAAGTAATAACCTGTAAGGACAGTCTTAGACCTTCGGACTGGGGCAGGTATGAAGTTACCTCGGGCTGATATCTCGGCTGTTATAAAAAGTAACAAAGTAATAACCTGTAAGTAGTCTAAGAAAGTCCTTCGGACTCAGGCTGAAATGAAGTTACCTCAGGCTGATATCTCGGTCGATATAAAACTAACCAAGTAATAACCTGTAAGTAATACCTTTGGACTCAGGCTGATATGAAGTTATCTCAGGCTGATATCTCGGCCGATATAAAACTAACCAAGTAATAACCTGCAAGTACAGTCTAACAGTCTAAATAAGACCTTTGGACTCAGGCTGGTATGAAGTTACCTTGGGCTGATATCTCAGCCAATGTAAAAAAAAAAACTAACCAAGTAATAACCTGTAAGTACAGTCTAAGTAAGACCTTCAGACTCAGGCTGATATGAAGTTATCTCAGGCTGATATCTCGGCCGATATATAACACTAACCAAGTAAAAGCCTGTAAGTACAGTCTAAATAAGACCTTTGGACTCAGGCTGATATGAAGTTACCTTGGGTTGATATCTCAGCCAATGTAAAAAAAACTAACCAAGTAATAACCTGTAAGTACAGTCTAAGTAAGACCTTCAGACTCAGGCTGATATGAAGTTACCTGGGGCTGATATCTCGGCCAATGTAAAAAAAAATTAACCAAGTAACAACCTACAAGTACAGTCTAAGGCCATCATCTATAGTTTATAAACTTGATCCCGTCATGTTTGACAAAACAGAGAAACTTTTTTTATGTTCACAAATTCAGTGTCCCTCTTCACACAAACATCACTGCCCAGGTTCTGGAAAAGGACATCAAATATGCAGATCTTGATTTTGATATATTTCACTTGCATCAGTAGAATCAGGTTTTCAGACTCCCTGTTGTCACTGATGCATTAGGTTTGGTGCCTTCGAAGTTGTTGGGGTGCATTTATTTATTTATTTAATGGTGTTTAAGGTCACATACCTCTGCACAATGGCTAATCATGACAACATGGAGATAAAGTCAAGGTCAGTCAATCATTTATACCCCATGTTGCCTATTTTAGAGGACTCCCAAGCATTAGTGACTGGGTCCTATTTTACCAGTGAAACAGAGCTTGTTTACCACAGTAAAGAAGCACTGCTTCACTTCCCAGGGTTCCTGTGGTGGTGTTTGGGTGTATTAGATGAGCACCTGGCTTTCTGACAAATACAATGGCATTTCCTACACAATGAACGGGGCACAACGCAGCTGTATTGGGTCGTATAGATTCTGTGAAAGGCTTCTCTCAACATCTTTGTGGATTCAACTTTTAAGAGACTGCTTGAAGCTGAAGCAGACTTTCCTGCCCAGAAAAAAATACTGATAAACCCACTTTTGGCATTTGTTGAACAATGTATTCCCTTCTTAATAGAGGTAATTCCTTCGTGCCACATATAATTTAAATAGAGCGCAGTTCCTGGTATCTGTCACATTACTGCCTGGGCCATGTGTGGAGAGCAATGGCTCTGAGCTGATTGATGGCGAGACTTTAGGGGAATCCTGACAAGACAAAACCTCACACCATTTCACTTTCAACAGTAATGATAACAGTAAGGTAAGAATATTGTTAAATAAGTCATGTTAACCCTTTACCCAACGTAACAGCCAAAACCGGTCAGCGCTATTCACAAAAATCGCCATTCAATTTTCATTATTTTTTTCATTTTTTGTCTCAAAAACATAGGTTATGTCCATTCTTTGGAACGAGCTCAATGAGCTTGTTCCAAAGAGGGGTCATAGCCTATGTTTTGGAGACAAAAAATGAAAGCAATTAGTTATTCAAGAATATTGTTTGCAAGTGCCGTCTGCTTTTAAGGTTAGGCAAAGGGTTAATACTGCAACTTTCCAGTAAAGTCCTCTGATAGGTTACAGTTAGAGAGAAAATGGATGGTTCCCATTGTTTATAATTTTATCATATTGGCACCCTGTCAAATTTTAATTTGTCATGTTTATATGGATATATTTTGTTTCATGTTCTGAACAAATAATTCAATGTACCTTATCATGTAAAGCAGTTTGCCACTCAGGGCATAAAATAAACAACCTGTATCATCCCAGACACATGTACTTGTCTATATCTTGCTACAGAAGTCAAATATACCATCAACACACCCTGTAAGTATCAACAACTACATCAGGGATCGGAGTGGAAGGCAACTAAACTATCTGAAATAAGTTCTCATATTTTAACCTGAAAATTGGTGAAAAAAGCTCATGACTACCCCAAGGACATTCCAACGAGGGGGCCATAAGCTTTGTTTCGGTGGCATAAACTTGAAAAAAAATTTGGTGAATTTTGTTAACAGCACTGGCCAGATATAGAAATTATGTTGGTCAAAAGATTAACTGATAGACTGCAAAATTAATTTTGGTTGACAGAATTTGTTCAAATAGATCTGTCTTATTACAATTTACTGGAGAGTACCTATGGGCACTTTCCAGTGAATTGTAACAAGATATATTCAAATATGTTTCCTTCTGAGAGAATATGAGGCACATCCACAGAAAATTAAACCTTTTATTTGAAGTACAGTGATGCCCACTCAACTGGATATCTTCTGACTGAATAACCCTATAGTCTGACTATAACTTCAAAATGCAAACTATCAGTACAAATTTGACCTCTTAACTGCATAAACTCTTGTTAATGGAATAAAAGATCTTGTGATCTATCAAAGATTTACTCTAACAACCACTAAATTCCCCATGTTTATAGACTTGTTTGACCTCCATACATCCAGTATAGACATTTAATCAATTAGACAGCTCTGTCAAACAGGATATAACAGGATAGATGTTCAGGTTATCACAAGAATTTAATAAATTATGTCTTGTTTGACAGAGCTCATTGAGCTCTGTCAAACAAGATATATATTTTGTTAAATTTTTCATTCTACGTGGAGAATATGGAGTCATTGATGGAAATTTTGAAATACTACCAGACTGCCTGGAGTTAATTGAATATTTGAATATTTTTCATTGGCAAAGGAGCTATTCAATTAACAGGGTCTATCGCAGGGTACCAGAACTTCAAATGAGGGCTTCCAGCACTCAACCGGTCAAAAGAGTTCCCCCTCCCCCCCAGGTTTCTATAATTTCATATTTCACACTTTTCCACATTCAGAAGGTAGATACTTTGATGGACACTCTTAGACCACTGTCCTTGATAGTAAATATACCAGTGCTTCACTCTTAGACCACTGTCTTTGATAGCAAATATCTCGGAGCTGTAATCTTGGACCACTGTCTTTTATAGCAAAAATGTCAAAGTAACAACAGTACTTTGATCTGATTGCTGTAATTATGTACTGGGTGGAGGCTGCATGTCAGGTTTTAACAATCTCTCATTCATGCCAAATAGTGGCACAAGATGTTCAGCAGGTTAAACTTTGATAATTAAATCTCTACCCTGTTGCAATATTTTTGAGTGCAGCTCAGAAGCTTCATTACCTTCTATTGAAATCATCATGAATTCTGGAGAACAGATGGGGAGTGCCAATTAAGCCAGACTTTTGACTTCTCATTCACCTTACCTTAATATATAGATACATCAAATACCATTATTTTATCAGTTTCCTTGATACCACACAGATATACTGTTATTCTCAGCAACAAACAGCAGCCAAGAATTTACCAAAAGTAGTAACAAGGTAGATAAAATCCAACAGACTTCTCTACCCATTACTACACAGACCAATATAGACTCTTTTATCTACATCATACAATGGGAGTGAGTGAGCAAATGACCAAGTTGAGGGAGGCAAAACAGATAATCATCACGTTATTTAACCCTTTACCTAACATGAAAAGCAGACGACACTTTCAAAAAACATTCTTGAATAACTCATTTTTTGTTTCAAAAATATAGGTTATGACCCCTCATTGGAATGAGCTCGACGAGCCCGTTCCAATGAGGGGTCATAACCTATGTTTTTGAGACAAAAAGTGAAAAAATAATGTAATTTAATTGGCGATTTTTTAGAATAGTGCTGGTCGGTGTTGACCGTTATGTTGGGTAAAGGGTTAAACCATGCATCCAACAGCAAGGGTAATCTCGTGTCGAAGTTTTATGGGTGGAGGAAGCCGGAGTACCCAGAAAGAACCACCCGTTACAAATTGATGAGGCTTTCTATCTGCAGGCATGGAAATTTCAGGAATTTACATAACCTTCTTTCCATTCTCTTAGTTTTGCCTCAGTAACTCATAGTTTGTTCTCTTGAAATCAGTTCCGGTAACCATTTGACTGCCTGAAACGGCTACCCATTCATTACCCAGGACAGGTAAGTTCTTAAGCTCCCAGGTTGTGAACTGTTTTTGTAGTACATATTATATTCCAGATATATTACTGGTAATTATGGCTTCTACACCAGGATATTGCTTTGTTTACATAACATTTATCGAAAGCCCACTGAACACAACCTCATCAGAGAATTGAGACGAGTTCTGCAAACTTCAGGTTAGATAAACTTATTTTCTTTCGCATCTTTTTGAGCTTAGGTAATCTTCAGGTGAACTGAATGACCATTTCCCTCAAATTTCCAAACCTGTATCTGTAGAGGTATACTTAAGTGCCAGGAACACACCTTTCTTGGTAGTTTACTAGGGTTGAATGACAATTTTAACAGCCAGGGTCATATTGTGTTGGATGGTGGAGAAGCACCCGGAGTGTACCACGAACTGCTGAACTCTTCAACTTACTGACCCCGCACAAGCAGGGTTAGCATCAGGCAAGCTTACCATCAGCTTAACATACTGCAGCACGGTGCTGGGCATTTAGGATTAAATGTTTTACCCTCAATCAAATCGCTATTGGATCATAACATGCCTACACACTATGGGTGGAGATTTCATAAATAAAATATTGCAAAATGAACATCGAATCAAGAAAAACAAATGAAAACAGATTCTCAGTATTAATGTTCTCGACATTTCTTTACCAATGGATGAGCTTCTATAATGCTGTCGGGAGACAAGCAGAAAGATAACTTCAACCAGACTGCAAGCCAGTCATGATGCATTCAAAATTCTCTCTCTGCTTTTGCAACCGCAGTCAGGCCAGTAACTACCCCAAAATATTGGGGGGTGGGGGTATCATTATTCTGACCTACTGTCAGCACATATTACCCTGCATATATCTCACCTTTCCAAGTGCTTTCAACAGTAGGGCAGGGCATTCCACACAGGAATATAAATGAATATATTCTAAATAGAATTGTTGAATTTACAAGGACACAATGGCCACCTTTTGCATGGGCAGCAGGGCATATGAACTGAGATGGAAGTTGTACAAGACCATGATATATCAGGTGCCCAGCATGCCCTAGATGATCAGCTTTATTCTGTTCGGCAGGGCATCATTCTGGCAAATAATTCCTTGGCAGGGCAGTTGTTGCATGGGCCATGGACTGTAGTAACCGGGTAACCTGCCCCACTCGCTGCTCTGCGAACAGAAGATCTGAATGTTTTTTGAGGGGTGTAACACCCCCCTACCCCCGGATTTATACCCCTGACCACAGTACTGTATATGTGAAAAGAAACAGCTCTCAAACATCAGCCAAGTAAATAATCGGCAATACTGTGGCAAAAGCCATGGCAGTCTGACCACATACAATATATTACAGTGTACTTCTGTTAACTGAATAACCACTTTGCTAATGAAAATTATTCAGTTAATCCTTTACCTAATTTGAAAAGCAGACAACACTTTCAAAAATTTTTTTTGAATAACTAATGTTTTTCATTTTTTGTCTCAAAAGCATAGGTTATGACCCCTCATTGGAACAAGCTGAACGAGCTCGTTCCAATGAAAGTTCATAACCTATGTTTTTGAGACAAAAAATGAAAAAAAAATAATGAAAATTAGTTGGTGATTTTTTAGAATGCGTTGGCCAGTTTTGACCGTTACGTTGGGTAAAAGGTTAACAGGTGTATTGAACAGCTACTTTTACTCTCAAGATAAACTGAGCATTTATTTTATTATATCCATGTGCTCTGTCAAACAAGATATAATAGACTGAATGGATGTACATTGTATTGGAATATTGAAAGTAGTGAGGCCAAATAGGTCGGTAAGCAATGGGAAATTAGTGATTGCGATGGTAATTTCTCGTCATTATACAAGATTTCTTATTCAATTAACAGGAGTTCATATAGCCCATATACAATTAACAGGTCAAATTTGTACTGCAGGTATGAATGAAAGTGTCAATGACACTGTAGCTCAACTTGTCAAGACAAAGACATGTACATGCATAGTATGTGACACAGCAATGACAAACATCTAGGTAATGACCTGATAACAAAGGTACATATAAAGTATTGTAATGGTCTGTACATAAATACTGAGCGTTGCCTGTAACAAATGTATAGGTAAAGTATTGTAAAGGTGGGTGACAGTCAGATGCTAAACTAGAAAAGAAATCTTTGAGTTCCAGAGTGGGTCTGACTGAACCCCAAAATATTTGTTCTCATAGCACAGTGATAACAAAGGCACCCCAAAACACACTCATTCCTGTCCCAAGGTGAAAACAAAGGTACCCAAGAAGTTTCATGAAGATCAGTTCACAAATATGAGCTGTGTAGAAGTTGTGACAAAAAACTGATTGGACCTAATTTCGGTACAAAATGGCCACTGGCAGCCATCTTGAATTTTGGACTGCGCCCAGAAACACTCGTTCTCGTCCCAAGGTGATAACAAAGGTACCAAAGAAGTTTTGTGAAGATCGGTTCATAAATACAGCCTCTAGCCCAAGCCGTATTGACATGTGCACTTACAGAGTATAAGTAGCACTGAATAAATCAAAGTTCATCTAATTTGCATAATTTCTGCACGAGAAAAAAACCCGTACTATATGTGATGTATTCCATGTTACTAAACATTCATACAAAAATTTATTCAAATCAGAACTTTCATACAGAAGTTCTGGAGAAAAGACTGATTGCACTAATTTTGGTACAAAATGGCTGCTGGTGGCCATCTTGAATTTCGGACCACACCCAAAAACACTTGTTCTCATCCCACGGTAATAACAAAGGTACCCAAGAAGTTTCGTAAAGATCGGTTCATAAATACGGCATCTAGCCTGAGCCGTACAGAAGTTGTGTACAAAAAACTGATTAGACCTAATTTCGATACAAAATGGCCACTGGCAGCCATCTTGAATTTTGGACCGCACCCAGAAACACTCGTTTTCGTCCCAAGGTGATAACAAAGGTACCCAAGACGTTTCATGTAGATCGGTTCATAAATACAGACTCTAACCCGAGCCGTATTGACATGTGTACTTACTGTGTGTAAGCAGCACTGAAAAAATCAAAGTTCATCTAATTTGCATAATTTCTGCACGAGAAAAAAACCCGTATTATATGTGATGTATCCCATGGTACTAAACATTCACACAAAAAATTATTCAAATCAGCACTTTCATATGGAAGTTCTGTGCAAAAATCTGATTGCACCAAATTTCGTACAAAATGGCTGCCATCGGCCATCTTGAATTTCGGACCGGACCCCAAAACACTCGTTCTCATCCCACGGTGATAACAAAGGTACCCAAGTTTCGTAAAGATCGGTTCATTAATATGGCCTCTAGCCCAAGCCGTATTGGCATTTGCATTTACAGACAGTGCTGAAAGTAACACCAAAAAACATCAAAGTTAGTCTAATTTGCATAATTTACGCACGAGAAAAAAACCCGTATTATATGTGATGTATCCCATGGTACTAAACATTCATCCAAAAAATATTCAAATCAGAGCTTTCATATGGAAGTTCTGTACAAAAAACAGATTTCTGCATCGTCAGTACAAAATGGCAGCTGGCAGCCATCTTGAATTTCGGACCGCACCCAAAAACACTTGTTCTCGTCCCACAGTCATAACAAAGGTACCCAAGAAGTTTCGTAAAGATCGGTTCATAAATACGACCTCTAGCCCGAGCCGTATCCAATTGTTGACGGACAGACGGACGACGGGCCATGGCATAAGCTCAAATTTGGCTTCGTCAAAGTTGAGCTAAAAATGGTTCTGAGTTAATAATAGGGTTATTCAATTAAGAGATATCCAATTAAGTGGGCTCCTCTGTATCTGTTTGTATGTTTTATTGGGCTTTGAGAACACTTTCAACAGCAGCCAAGGTTATATCCGATAGTTTCAGGGTAGAGGAAGCTTGAGTATGCAGAGAGAACCACAGGACAATGGCAAGTAATAGTACGACTCCTAAAATTACTAACCTGGCATGAACAGGGTTTGCATTGATTGAAGGTAAGTGTACCAGTGTAACAAGAATGGAAGTCCGTAGGAATATTAGTCCCTCTGAACTATTACTCCGCGGAATTATAGTCCTAGGTCTAACATTTCTAGGAATAGTAGTCCGGCGGACTACTATTCCTAGAAATGTTAGACCTAGGACCATAATTCCGCGGAATAATAGTCCAGAGGGACTAACGTTCCTACGGACTTCCATTCCTTTTACACCGGCATCCTGTTCCATATACAATATATACGTATTTGTGCAATTCTATTTATTTATTGGGGTTTAACACTTAAGACAGCCAGGGTCACCTCGTGTTGGACAGTTTTACGGGTGGAGGAAGCTGGAGTACCTGGAGAGAACCACTGAGCAATGGCAAACAACTGTCAGGCTCCCCAACATACTAACTTCACACAAGCAGGGTTAGCATTGGTTGAAGACAAGACAAGTGCATCGTCGACGTGCAGTACGCTTCAGTACTCAAAGCCACCATTCCCCCACGTGGGCAATGGGGGTGAAGTGTCCGGCCAAAGGACACAACGTGGTTGCCACAGGTGGGATTCAAACCGAGGACCTCTTGGCTTGCAGCCTGCACCTCTACCTTCAGAGCCACCATGCCCCCAAATGCAATTCCCTTGTAATTTCACTCAATAAAGGGTTAGAAAATCTACTGTATAAAAGACTTAAGATTCTCTTTATCTGAAGCAAAAAAATGAAAATTAAACAGATGATAAACTCCAAATAACATTAGTTGCAGGTTTCTCAGTCAGACCATATTTTTTTCTGCATTCATGCAGACTGTTGATGCTAAACTATGAAAAAAGCATTTTATCTAAATCAAAACCAGAGGAGTGATGCCATTAATACCAAGAAAGAATGACTGATATCAGTGATCTTTATCAAACAACAAGAAAATCTACTTCACATTTTGTACTGGAGTATACAGCTGCTGTGAATATAACACTGCATTCCTCTGCCTTCTCAACAATTTATTTGCCTATTATACAAAAACACCCCCAAACATACATCAAGCAACAAAATTTATACTGAAAGGATGGGACTGAACCTCCATCTTTTTCACAAACTCAAGGATGAGCATTGTATGGCATTTTAAATTTTAATGGGAAAAACTGTGAAAATTACATTTTCTCAAAGAAATGATACATAGTGTTCACTGGTTGGGTGCTGGAAGGCCACATTTGGGCTCAAGCAAAAAGTGCCAGCACAGCTGCTAACCCTTAAGGACATAATTCCTACTTGAATCACTTTTTTCTAGAATAAACCAGGTGCCCTAACACGCAATCTTTGGGTATATGTGCAAGTTACATTCAAAGTGCCATTGCAGTTGTTTCTGGGAAAATCTTGGCTGCATGCATAGGCAGCCAAGACTTGACAAGAAACAACTTTAAAGTCACAGGATGTGGACACTGTCAAACTGTAGCAATAAGGTGTAGCAATCTCCAGGCTCTTGAGGCTTCAAAGACTTCATATTCTGTGGAAGTGCTTCAAATTGAGGTAGAATTTATTCATTTCTTTATTGGGGTTTAATGACACTTTCAGCATCTACAGCCATATCATGACGAGAACATAGATTTATTTATTTATTTATTGGTGTTTAAGGTCACATACTTATGCACAATGGCTAATCATGACCGTGACAGATTTACGGGTGGAAGAAGCCAGAGTACCCAGAGAGAACCACCGAGCATCGACGAGCAACTGTCGGCTCCCCAACATTCTAACTCTGTTCAAGCTTTGCTCAAGTAGGGTTACACCGGTTGAAGACATGTGTACCATCGACATGTAGTACGCCTTAGTACACGGCGTCATCGTGCCCCCATGTAGGCAACGGGGATAAAGTGCCTTGCCCTAGGACACAACGTGGGTCGTCCTGAATGGGGATCGAACTCGGGACCTCTAGCATAGAAGTCCAACAGTCTACCACTGAGCCACCGCACTCCCACAATATAGATATGAAGTCAAGATTAGCCATGACCATAACATTGGTCTGAGTCAATATTAGCCAATCATTTATACCTATACTGCCCACAAAGAAGACTTCCACCCTAGGCATTCCTATTTTACCAGTAAATTCAACTAGTAGCAAACATGTTTTGTCTATATGAATTTTGTCTTATTAGAACTTAATGGAGAGTGGCTAATAGGCACCCTCCAAGAAACTGTAACAAACAAATTCTCATGAAAAAACTGAGATTACTAAAATAATCTAGCACTCATTTCCACTCAACCAGTTAAAAATATAATTTGAAAAGGTATTTATTCTACAAGTTTACAAGAAATAGGTCTGGAACTCTATTTTTATATAACTTCATTAAAAATGAAATTTGAGCAGTTTGGTCATGTCAATTAGCTGTATGGTGTGATTACAAAAGCGGATGCAGATCAGGTTGCAATCTGGCCATTATTCTCTATCCACTATCATGTTGACAGCCTTATAAAATTTCACTTCTCAAAAATAAAATTTGAAAATATTAGTTTAAACATATTTATTTGCCATTAAACATGCAAACGAGGATTGGCGGACAAGTGCTTTCCACTTACATAACCCTCCGCTCCTCGAACAGATATACAAACATACAAAAGATGGCAACAAAATTTGAAGAACAAATACATACTTATTCTATCAATCACATTACATGGAAATGAGAAATAAAGATGCATTGTCGAGTTTGATTGAAGAACAGATGATTTAGTGAGGTTGAACTTATAACAACAAAGATAAAAAATAGGGGGAGAACTCGTCAATTTCCTTTCGAAAATATTGCACCTAAGATGCAACTTCATTTGTTTTCCCTGTTTAGTTTTGATTTTGCAATATTTTATGTATGAAATTTTGATCTGGTGGTGTATGAGTGTACTGTCCAGCAATCATAGAGCAATCTGGTTGAGAAAGAGACCACTTTCAGGGTCACAATACAGTATTCCAGGCCTGTCATTTTGAAACTCACAGGAGATCGACTGCTGCCCTCCTGGAAAAATGTTCAGGAGGGTGACTGCCTCAACAGAATGAAGGTCATTTCACTGGAGATGAGCAATATTCTGTCAAGAAAATAGTGCAATGCAAAGCATTGCCTATGACCCCTCCTGCAATGTCAACATGGGCATTACAAAAATTATTCAATTTTCTGTTGCCATTCAACAAAAATTATTCTAATGGACATAAAACAATGCAAAACTTCACATGGACAGTTTTTCCAAGTCTAAAAAGGAGCATAACTGTCATAACTGTGGTAAGTATGCATGGGCTTAACCTGCAATATGCGGAAATCTTTTACCCCAGAATGGTCTATCACCAGACCAAAGGACACTGAAATCCAAAAACCAATGCCAGTGATAATGCAAAATGTTTGTATGGAAAGTTTTATAGTTTAGTCAGACTACGTATGTACGTACGTACGTTAGTATGTACGTCCACAATTTCCTTTGGCACACCTCACAGGTTGCATTTATGATCAGATTACATTGAAACTTGGTATGCTTGTTTGGGGTGACCTCTAGATGGGAGCTATTGATTTTCTTCAATTTTCATCAAAAAATGTTGCCGCGGCCAATGTTCTTAGAACTTAGTTTAGTCAAACCACAATATTTCCCTTTGGCACACCCTACAGGGCACATTTATGATTTGATTGCTTTAAAACCTGGTATGCTTATTTAGGGTGACCTCCAGATGGGAGCTATCGATTTTCTTCAATTTCCGGCAAAAAATGTTGCCACGGCCAACGTTCCTAGAACTTAGTTTAGTCAGACCTCAATATTTCCCTTTGGCACACCCTACAGGGCACATTTATGAGCAGATTGCTTTGAAACCTGGTATGCTTGTTTGGGGAGACCTCTAAATGGGAGCTATCGATTTTCTTCAATTTCTGTCAAAATTGTACGCCGACAGACAAAAAGTGATGGCAATAGCTCAGCTTGACTTTGTCAAGTTGAGCTAAAAATTGAACTGATACTGATATAATGAAGATACCTAAAACCAAACCAAGCAATCATTAAATACTGAAACTGCCTGGACTTTCAAATTTTCCTACATTTGCTATTTATAAGGCCTTGTGGCTTGATAGCAGCTGAAGGGCTCATTTTCATGAAAGAAACGGATTCACATAAAAAAACAAAAACAAGGCCTGTCTTTGCTGTCTCAAGAGGCATCCAAGACTTTGTTAGAAATTATGGTTAAGCCGCAAGACCCATAAGGTCTGGAGTTTATTTATTTATTTATTGATGTTTAAGGTAACATATTTCTGCACTTTGGCTAATCATGACTACAGTTTTATGATGTGGAGGAAGCCACAGTACCTGGAGAGAACCACTGATCAACAACGAGCAACTGTCAGCTCCCCAACGTACTAACTCTACACAAGCAGGGTTAGCATTGTTTGAAGACAAGTGCACCATTAACATGCAGTATGCCTTAGTACACAATGCCACCGTGCCCGCCCCTACATGGGCAATGGGGGTGAAATGTCTTGCCCAAGGACACAACGCGGTTGCTGCAGGAGGGATTCGAACCATGGACCTCTCAGCTTGCAACCTGCACCTCTACCTACTGAGCCACCGCACCCCCAAGGTCTGGAGCAGTGGAATGTCTGAAACTTACTAAGACTCTTCTTACAGATTTAAAGATGCTCACATGTTTCCATTATATTTATTGTGCATCATGGGCTTTAGAATCGTGGGTTTTCTTTCGTTTGTGAGATTTTCTAAACAGGAATTTGCCACTCTCCTCATTTTCAGTTCAGGCTGGCAATAGAGGATGAGGGAGATCACACTTCACTCAGGTAATCTGTTAATTTGTTGAACTCTCTTATCTCTATATACTGAACCAGAAACTTGAATCCAACCAGATTTTCTGTACAACCATGGGGTAAAATAGTTAAGAACTTAATTTATTCAGAAAGAAATGATGAATTTACCATACTGTTCACTTGATGTGAACAGTCTGTTTTCTGAAGGGTGTTTAATACCCAGTAAAAACAACATTTTCCAAATACACATGTTCTTCATGGTGAAATTATTTTGGTTAATTAAAGCTCAGTCATGTCCTGTAGTTACTGCAATAAACCAGGCCATTATGGACACCAATAGGAACAAGGGTGTTGAAGCATTATCATTGGTCTTTTCTTGTTTTCATAGGAGGAAAATCAGAAGCACCTGTTCCAGAACATTTGTCAATATTATTTTCCTCATAAAACATTTGCTCTGAGGAGAATTTGATGAATGGAAAAATCTGACTGTCTGTAAGGGGAACAGGACCACACACAGGGATCAGAGATAAACACTGGCATCACTTAGAACATGTTCAGATTATCTTTCTTAACTGGTTGAGTGCTAGAAGCCACTATTATGGCTCCACTGATAAGTGTTGGAAGCCACTTTAGTGGCTTTACACTATGTATTACCTTATTGTTTGACCAGCAGTAGAAGAACAATTTTTGATATAAAATTGTCTGGTTGCAATTTATTGGAGTGTCTATTGGCACTCTCCAATAAATTGTAACAAAACAATTATTTATGAACAAAATCTTACTAAACTAAGCCTCCCTATGCTGGTGACAGGGTATCTTTGAAAAAATACCCATGTTTCAAATCACTTTTGAAAAATAATTTAGCACACAACCAGTTAACCACTAATACATGTATAACAATAACAGGACTTCTGAGGGTGTCACACTTCATTACTGAACTTTGTAAAACCCAATGCCAATAATTTCCTTTATTATAACAAAACAATTATTTATGAACAAAATCTTGCTAAAATAAGTCTCCCTATGGTGGTAGCAGTGTTTCTGAAAGAATACCCATGTTTCAAATCACTTTTGAAAAATAATTTTGCACAGTTAACCCTTCACTAATACATGTATAACAATAACAGGACTTCTCAGGGTGTCACACTTCATAATTGAACCTAATAAAACCCAATGCCGATAACTTCGTTTATTTCACCTTAGCTGTTATCCAAAAGAGCGACTGCCACAAACAATAGTTGTGCATTTTTTTTTAAGAATGACAGGCATTCATTTAAAGAAAACAGAGAAATTGTTCTAATACAAACATTTCAACACGACTTAACCCAGATTTTATCTCAAAACATCTGGGACCACAGTGTCTCAGTGGTTATGGTTCGATCCCTGCCTGGGGTAACTGTGTTGTATCTTTGGGCAAGGCACTTAATCCCAATTGCCCACGTGGGGGCACGGTAGCACTGTGTACTAAGGTGTACTGCATGTTCATGGTGAACTTATCTTCAACCAATGCTAACCCTGTTTTTGTGGAGTTATTATGTTGAGAGTCTGGCAGTTGCTCGCCATTGCTCAGTAGTTCTCTCAGGCTTCCTCCACCCATAAAACTGACCATCATGAGGTGACCCTAGCTGTCAAAAGTGTCCTTAAATCCCTAAAAAGAAATAAATAAATCTTAAAACATCCCTGCTATCGTCTTCGAGGAGTTATCCTGACCGATCACTAAATGATCAAACTGTCTGAGTTACTTGCACAGTTGTTCTCTTTGGTACACCAGCTTCCTCCACCCATAAAACTGTCAGACACGATGTGACCCTGATTACTGAAAATGTCGTTAAACAAATAAAAATAGCAGAAAGCTGTATGACGGAGGGCCACCCTGGATGCCGACATTATGTACACCATACAAGGTATGGGTACATATAGAAATGGACTGGAGGAGTGCCCAATTTAATGGATAAAGGGTTAATATCTCCGGATCAAATTATTAGATTTACATAAAAAACTATACTGCACAGCACATCAGTAACCTGAATACATATATAAAGTAACCTGATAATCGGATTAATATTTTTTGAGTTATCGCATGCCGCAGAAATGGATGGGAGGAGTTCTCAATTTGAAGGATAAAAGGTTAATATCACAGGATCAAATTATCAGATTTACACCAAGAACTATACAGCTTGGAACATCAGTAACCTGAATACATATATGGAGTAACATGACAATCAGGTTGATATTTTTTGAGTTATCGCATGCCAAAGAGATTGGAGGAATTTTCAATTTGAAGGATAAAGGGTTAATATCTCAGGATCAAATTATCAGATTTACACCAAAAACTATACAGCTCGGCACATCAGAAACCTGACCACAAATATAAAGTAACTTGACAATCCAAGCAATATTTTTCAAGTTATCAAATGCCAAAGGGATTGGAGTAATTTTCAATTTGAAGGATAAAGGGTTAATATCTCAGGATCAAAATAACAGATTTACACCAAAAACTATACAGCTCGGAACATCAGTAACCTGAAGATATATATAAAGTAACATGACAATTGGAGGAATTTTCAATTTGAAGGATAAAGGGTTAATATCTCAGGATCAAATTATCATACACCAAAAAACTGAGCAGCTCGGCACATCAGTAACCTGAACACAAATATAAAGTAACTTGACAATCCAAGCAATATTTTTCAAGTTATCGAATACCAAAGGGATTGGAGGAATTTTCAATTTGAAGGATAAAGGGTTAATATCTCGGGATCAAATTATCAGATTTACACCAAAAACTATACAGCTCGGCACATCAGTAACCGGAATACAAATATAAAGTAACTTGACAATCCAAGCAATATTTTTCAAGTTATTGAATGCCAAAGAAATGGATACGGATGTCAGACAGACAGATAGATGAAGAATGGACGAATGACGGAGGTCCACCCCGGATGATGGCATTATGTGTATCATACATAGTATTGGTACAAATAAAAAACAAACAAACCAATTAAATTTTTCATATTTTCAATTTTAATTCTCCCCTTTGCAATAAAATTATTTCATTTTTGTTTTTTTCGCAACAAGGTAAGAATTTAATGAACTGTGGGTTTTAAGTCAGATAAAACACTCGGTCCTCAAGATATTCAGCCAAATAATGGTCTCAGGCTTTCTATCTTGGCCATTATCTGGTTGAATACCCTGGCCTTCATGTATTTCATTTTTGTTTAAGGTCACATATTTCTTTCTGCACAATGGTTAATTATGAATGCAAAATGGATATAATATAAAGTCCAGGCAATCGTTTGTACCTATGTCACCCATTTTTGAGGATTTCTACCACAGGTATTGGTTACCAGGTCCTATTTTACCAGTAAAACAGAGGTTGTTTACAACAGTAAAAGAGAGCTTGTTTACAACAGTAAACCAGCACTGCTTTACTTGCTGGGATTCCCACGGGAAGCTTCATGTATTATCCTTTACAGAATAATTGATTAGTAGCCCTGTAATCATCAGTGGATAATGGCAGGTGCCTGCTAATCAGCCTTGAATAACCGTTAGCAAAATTCAAGGCCATTCCTTGAATCAAAGGCCCTGCAGGTATCCTGTTTGAAGATTTTATAGAATACATTCTGTTTTGTGCTTGGTAAAGAACTACAATATTCAATTCTGCATGAAAATGTACACAGGGTTCTTTAGTGCTAAACCTAAAGTATTCAAAGTTTGCCAGTAATGCTTCAAATAATTTGTTTCTGTCAGATGTACCTAGATAAACAAAACAATCCCAAATTAAAACAAATATGAGTTACGCAACTTGATCTGTTTTGTGCAAAAAAATCATGTTTGAACAAACATGACAAGAAGACAATTTGAACCTCATGAACTGCAAAAGTAAACAAATTTTAACATTTATCATTGATAAACCATCCCACCTACCCCTTATATATTCCACAAAGCATCTCAAAACTATTTAAAATAAACATGAGTGAAGAAAAACTTTTCCAAAATAGAATGTCAAAAATTTGTAACAGCTGTCAAGCTAGCCCACTTCTTGCTTACTAAAATGTCAGGCAGGGTTAACTCTTAACCCTTTGAACCTGAGTGGCCCTTTCCAGAGCAGGAACAGGATTCGTCATAACGTCATTAAATAGGATGGCTGTTCAGTAAATGTGTGGGGTAGACCAATCAATATTTTCAATATGCAGCCACAAGGCTGCACATTGAAAATATTGATTTGTCTACCCCAAATAATGAATATGGACTCTTCTAATTGCTGCCACTGAACTGACATGGTAGCTACCACAGAGTTCAAAGGGTTAAAATGTTGGGTATTAGATAGAATTTCTGCTAAAACCATGCCATGGCTGCTGTAATCAATCATGTTCAAATATATCATACTTTTCCATGGACCATTCTGGAATAATTGAATACTGTGTGTGCAATACAGACAGAGAATAGGATTCTCAAGATTAGATGTGTCAGTATGACAGATATGACCTCACAAGCAAAGGTCTGGAAACTGATTTTATGAGTTTTCACATCATAAACTGAGTTCAAGGTCAATAACTCTGTCAGAAACCGGGCTTTGTTGCTGCTGGGGGAAATAGGTTCACACCGCGTATTCAGCCAAAACTCAAGGAGTGTCGCCTGAATCCTTGCGTGAACGTATGTCTTGCTGTAACGAACCTGACTGTTTTGCTTTTGTTGGGATGGTTCTCATCCTGAAGGGGTTAATAACTTTTCCTCGAAAAGCATAAATCAACAGGGGTTCACAGAAAACAACAATTTTAATACATATACATATAAATAAATATGGTAATTTGTGACTTACATGGAATCCAATGAATATGATAAACAAAACTTCAATCACCCTTTGTGCATATCAAGAATGATAGGGTAAACCTCCTTGAGAGAGATTGGTAAACCTCCTTGAGAGATGGATAGTAAACCCCTGTGAGAGATGGATAAACCTCCTTGAGAGATGGATAGGTAAACCTCCTTGAGAGATAGGTAAACCCCCCCCTTGAGAGATGGATAGGTAAACCCCCATGAGAGATGGATAGGTAAACCTCCTGGAGAGATAGAAAGGTAAACCTCCTTGAGAGATAGGCAAACCTTCTTGGAGAGATGGATAGGTAAACCTCCTGGAGAGATGTCCTACTCAGAAGGAATGTGAATGATATTCCAGAATTACAAACAGCAACAAAAATGACCAGATTAATTCTCCATGTTGTCTGCAAATACCGAGAATATCACTAGTAATCTCTAGTATTCCAGTATAGCCCACGGAAATGTACCAAAAGATGACAAAAGTAAATATGAGGGTTGCTGCACTTGATTTTTAAATGGTTGAGTGCTAGAAGCCACTTTCAGGGCTTTGAAAACAAGAGCACCGCCTACCGGGGCAACATACGCCTGTGGTGATCACTATGTGTGTAAAGTTTGAACAATATAGCATGTAAAATGTTGAAGGAGAAGGTGACACAATACTGTAATGTTTTAAGTACTGAAAGGGGGAAATACAAAATGGAGTTACCTGCTCTTGTCACATGCACAATGGCAACTGGAGATCACCATGTGTGCAAAGTTTGAACAATATTGCATGCAAAATGTTGAAGGAGTAGGCGACACAATACAGCAATGTTTTAAGAACTAAAAGGGGGCATAACTCTGGAAATACAAAACAGAGTTACCTGCTCTTGTCACATGCACAACGGCAATTACTGATCAACATGTGTGCAAAGCTTGAACAATGTAGCATGTAAAATGTTGAAGGAGTAGGTGACACAATAGTGTAATGTTTCAAGTATTGAAAGGGGGCATAACTCTGGAAATACAAAAGAGAGTTATCTGCCCTTATCACATGCACAACGGCAATTGGTGATCAACATGTGTGCAAAGTTTGAACACTATAGCATGTAAAATGTTGAAGGAGTAGGCGACACCAAACTGTTATGTTTTTAAGTTATAAACAGGGCCATAACTCTGGAAATACAAAAGAGAGTTACTTGCTCTTGTCACATGCACAACGGCAATTGGTAGTCAACATGTGTGAAAACTTTGAACAATATAGCATATAAAATGTTGAAGGAGAAGGCGAAACAATACTGTAATGTTTAAGTACAAAAAGGGACATAACTCTGGAAATACAAAATGGAGGTACCTGCTCTTGTCACATGCACAACGGCAATTGGTGATCAACATGTGTGCAAAGTTTGAACAATATTGCATGCAAAATGTTGATGGAGTAGGCGACACAATACTGTAATTTTTAAGTACTAAAAGGGGGCATAACTCCGGTAATACAAAATGGAGTTACCTGCATTTGTCACATGCACAACGGCAATTACTGATCAACATGTGTGCAAAGTTTGAACAATGTAGCATGTAAACTTTTGGAGGAGTAGGCGACACAAGAATTGTTTACAGACGTTCTTACAAATGGCTACTTATGTGGCTATTTTATGGACATGTTCAGTGGCTAACCTAAAACACATGTCCAACATAATAAAACAAGTTTTTTGGGGGAAAATTTTTGGGGGGTCAGCTAACCCTAACCCTACCCTTTACTGACCCTAACCCTACCCACCCTAACCCTAAACTAACCCTGACCCTAGCCATATAACTCTAACACCCCTTCACTGAGCCCCCACCCCACCCCAGAATGCCCTAACCCTACTCTACATTTATCCAAACCCCCACCCCCACCCCCAACCTTCCCCACCCCCCTACAATAAGAGATTCTGTTACATGGCTAGCCACATAACAGACTTTAAACACATAAGTATCCTGTTTTACTAACTCGTAGCCACATAAGTAGTCATTTGTGTGTGCGGACGGATGGACAGATGGATGGATGGACAGACAGATGGACAGACAGACAGACAACGCCATAACATAATACTCCCGTTTTTTCAAAATGAGCATATAAAAAGGAGGGCAGCAAAGCAAAAGCAAACGTTTTCCTTGCTCAAGTTTCATATTCAGTCAAATACAAATAATATTTTGTTTATATAAATTTGTTTTATCATATATTATTGAAGAGTGCCTGAGGGCACTCTTCTATAATTTGTAATAAAACAAATTTTGATGAACAAATTCACAAAAATCAACAATAATGGAGCCCTCAACCAGTTAACATAGTGGGTGGTTTTGTTTGCTCAAAGTCTGGCTAGTCAAGAAAATAACTGAATGATCCCCTTTTATCAACACTATGTCCTCAACCATGAATAGCCACAAATATAAGCTCTTTATTACAAACAAGTACTAATTATGGTTTGTAAACTACCAACCAACTAATCAAACAAACAACTTTAATTGCTAAAGATCATTGTTGTTGATGTTCATTCAACTAGCAATTTGTCAAAGAAACGATTGCTTACATAAAGTAATTCCTTTTGTTATAAAAATATTTTGACAGCTTTATTCAGTGGAGCCATAATTTCTCTTACCTTGAAAAGGAACCTATCATAGGGGTCAGATTGACCATCATCACAGCTGGAAGCCAATCACTTAGTTTGTACTGCAGAGAACAGGATTCATATAAATTTCAAAAACAAATACTGAAGTACTTTTAAGGACTTTGCACAAGTACTTTTTAAAATTTTTCAAGAATGGACTTATCACCCCAAGCATTGGTTCCAGATCCTAATTTACCAGTGAAGCAGAACTTGTTCACCACAGTAAACAACAAGCACTGCTCCACTTCCTGAGGCTCCTATGCAGGGGAGTTTAAAGATTTTTGCACAGTTGTATAATGAAGTCATCCCAGCCCAACAGGGAGCGCAGTGGCTCAGTAGGTGGAGATGCAGGCTGCAAGGCGAGAAGTCCTCAGTTCGAACCCCCCCTGTGGCAACTGCGCTGTGTCCTTGGGCAAGACACTTCATCCCAATTGCCCATGTGGGGGTACGGTGGCATTGTGTACTAAGGCGTACTGCACGTCGATGGTGCACTTGTCTTCAACCAATGCTAACCCTGCTTGTGTGGAGTTAGTATATTGGGGAGCCTGACAGTTGCTCGTTGTTGCTCAGTGATTCTCTCCAGGAACTCCGGCTTCCTCTACTGTAAAACTGTCTAACATGTGTGACCCTGGCTGTTGAAAGTGTCGTTAAACCCAAATAAATAAATAAATAAATAAATGAATCTCAGCCCTCCATGATTAACTCTTGGCCTGTTAAAAAAATACCCTACTACCAAGAGGATGTAAAATTCTGGTTCCTGTTAACAAAATTTATTCCTATTACTCTTTTCATCAATGATTTGTTGATGTCAGACTCTATTGAAATTCTCATGAAATGAAGTTATGGCTGCTGTAAAGCAGCCATAACTTGATTTATGAGAAATTCAAGGAAACACTTGGCAGGTTAAACTTGATGAGTTCCAACCATCCATCTGCATTTGTGTGCAAAGCAAATATTGTTCTCTAATTTCATTGGCTGGAGCCAGCACATTTCAAAGAAGCCATAAAAGGGGCTTCCATAACTGAGACTAAGGACCAAGTCCAAAGGAACCATTCACATTTGTTGATCATTCTGGAAGGCTTAAATATTACCATCTTCTGACTTTAATTTCTATAATTTCTAATGACAAGCACTACCATGACCAAAAAGTGTTAAGCAGATGTGCAAAATTAAGGAAAGTGAAGAGAATGGCAAAAAATTGCAAAGATTAACTTAACAATTTTACTATCATCATAACCTATGGATAATACACTTATATCTTGTTCATTCACTGAATATTTCAGAATATAATATCTGGCTGAGTGTCAGACTTATCAAGTCTATCTATTTTCAACTTCCTTTGTTGAGAGCTTCTTATCAAACAACAGTGAGAATCCTGATAAATACTTTGTTATAGACCTTACTGGCTCCTCCATATTAACCCTGTTACTAAATGTGAACAAAAGATGACACCTGGAATACTTTTTCTTAACTTATATTTTTGGTCATCCCAATTTGCCCACGTCTTTGTGTTGTTACAATTTATGGGAGAGTGCCTAGTGGCACTCTTCCATAAATTGTAACAAGGCAAATCCTCACAGACTAAAAAATTTCAGTTCAAAAATAATATGAAGTGCATCCACAGAATATGAAGTCATTAAGTTGTAGTACATGTACTTCAGAATAAAGCCCAAATATGTGCTTCCAGCACTCTACCAGTTAATTAACTATAACCACTTTTTGGCACAAAAAACATATGATCCTTCCACTTCACTGATGATGGAGACATATGTTAGATAGAGTTAACTCTCTTCAATGCTGATGTTAGTGGATGGTATTGTCCATGTCCGAGCAAGGAAATTGCTGAAGGTCGATTTTAACTCTTTGCCCAACACACTTTATATCAAAATCTGTTATCTTCGGGATTTTTTCCTCCAAATTATTCAAAATTTATTTATTTACTAGTGTTTACGGTCACATATTTCTATACAATGGCTAATCATGGCCACAACATGGAGATAATGTCATGTTTACTCAATTGTTTTTACCCATGTTGTCCATTTTAGAGGACTTCCACCCCAACCAAGCATTTGGTGACTGGATCCTATTTTATTAGTAAAACAGAGCTTGTTTACCACAGTAAACAAGCACTACTTCACTTCACAGGGTTCCCATGGGGAAATCTTTCAACAAACATTTTCAACAAAACCATATCATGTGACCCCTCAATGAAATGGCCATGATGAGTTTGTTTCAATGAGGGGTTACATGATATGGTCTTGTTGATATATATTTTTTTTTTTTAATCTGGTCAATTTGCAAATCACACAGGTAAATGCAGCAGATTAGTTTGGTAAAAGGTTGTTAACCCTTTACCTAACATGAAAAGCAGATGACACTTGCAAACAAAATTATTGAATAACAAATTTTTTTTAATTTTTGTCTCAAAAACATAGGTTATGACCCCTCATTGGAACGAGCTCGATGAGCTCGTTTCAAAGAGGAGTCATAACATATGTTTTTGAGACAAAAAATGAAAAAAATAATGAAAATTAATTGGCGATTTTTGTGAATAGTGCTGGCTGGTTTTGGCCATTACGTTGGGTAAAGGGCTAGTTAACCCTTTCAACCCTTGTGTCCAGAATGGTATAATCTTATACAATAATGTTTCCACATAAAGGATGAATCCATTTTGTTTTAGAACACAGCTTCAGAAATAATTTAATCTTACAGGGCGACAGGGCTGTGAGACCCAATTAATACAGAATCTGCAAACTGATTTAATGTTTATCATGATAAATTGAGCATTTCTTCTACTATACCCCATGGAGCTCTGTCAAACAAGATCTAATATATTGCATTAAATCCCTATATTAGATGTACAGAGGGCAGATTGGTCTAGAAATCTGTACTAAATGTATGGTAAATGGTTGGTGTTCATAAGTTATATGCAGTACATAGGGGAATATCCAATTTTGTGGACACCACTGCACTTATGATGAAATTACAAGTAATTCAAGAACATTATTCAGTCAGTAACTGTACAGAGTTTTTCTACTACAGACAGATGCAGAGGTGTAACTGAGGGAAGGCGACACTAAAACAACATCCCCAAACTAACATATCTATGAATCTCATCCTCTAAGATTTGCCTATCTGTGAAGAATTACCTTACAAAACAAACACGCCCTGTTACAAATTAATCAGCGATAGTCAGCTACTGCTCGCTCAAAAAATAGAGACTTCAACTGGAGATGTAAGATTGTGTTGTAAAGAACAGGGATGGGTTCCTAAAACAAATATTATGGATATCCTGATGGTTTTGTTGTTGGGATAAAAACACCACCATACAGTTGACTTCTACGCCTCAAATGGATTATGTGATAAAACTGTAAACACAGAGATAGTCTTCCTAATCTACGATCAATATTGACAGAACAACAAGTGGTATTTACAGTAAACACACAAGTACTGGTCTGGGGATATTTGTAATTGGAAGCAGCATGTCCAGCTTGGTCTATGTAAATGTAAATGTTAGCTTAATGCTAGCATCCCTGATGAGCTGCTAATTACATATTGGCATTCTGTCTCATAAGGTGGTCAAAGTATTCAGAAATACAAAAAGTAAGGTACTGGATGCCCAAACGACAGTGATCATCATTAGAACAGACAGAGAATTTCGAAGATATCGCAACTGACTCAGTTGCGATCCAGCTGCAATTATCTGCCCACTTTCCAGCCATAACACCATAGAATCCCAGCTTTGCCTTTTGGCACTCTGTAATGAATTGTCACAAGATAAGTCCATATGAACAAACATTTTTACTTGTAAGAGCATCTGAAACAAATTCACAGAATATTAAACTTCTTAATTGTGCTACCCACACTTATGGAGTTTAACGACTCAACTGTGAATTCAAAATTTTGCCAATCAAAGTGACATGTAACACGAAGAGCCAATCAATGTGGAGGGCAGATATGGAGGTTGAGAAGAAGTGACATATATTTATTGGGGTTTAATGACTCTTTAAACAGCCAGGGTCGCCTTGTTTTACATGTGGAGAAAACCTGAGTACTGGAGAGAATCACTGAGCACTGGCAAGCGAGAAGTGAGAAATGAATCAATTGGCATTGTGCAGAGAATAACAGGGTTCTCAGCAGGGCAATTATTTATTTTGTTTATCTATATAACACACAACGTCAAACCCAGTTAGTCCTTGGATGAGTGACCATCTGAGTGATTGATTTGGACTCCTATGTTGTGTCCTTGGGCAAGGCACTTAACCATGATTGTCCACATGGGGGCACGATGACGCTGTGTACTAATGCGTACTGCGCGTCGATGGTGTGCACGTCTTCAACCAATCTAACCTTGCCTGTGCTGCAGTGTGGAGTTACGATGTTGGGGAGCTGGCAGCTGCTCGTCGTTGCTCGGTGGTTCTCTCCGGGTACTCTTCCTCCACCAGTAAAACTGTCACCGACATTATATGACCTTGGCTGTTAAAGTGTTGGTAAACCTTAATAAACAAGTGTTTGACCACTTACGGCGCTTTTGTGACATAAGGTGTTTTTGTCACATAAGACATGACCACAGTCAGCAGGAGTATCAGACCTGGGGGTGGGGGGGGGGGGGGGGGGGGGGGCAGTTTCGGTAAAATAATTGGCTTGGGCGCAATTCGGGTTTCATGACAACAGTCAACAGGAGTGTCAGACCTGGGGGGTGGTTTGGGCAAAATACAGGTTATCAGACAGGATTTCAAATGTGAATGGAATCTAAAAATTGAGAATTGAGAGAAGTGTAGCTTGAACCATGTTGGAGGGAGGGGTGGTAGCATAAAAATGGAGAAAAAAAAGCTTAAAAACACAGCAAAAATGGCCGCCATTCCACCATCTTGGATTTTAAAAAAAAATATTAAGCGTGCATATCCCTTCAGAACCATTTATCCACATACCAAATATGAAAGGTGTAGCTTGAACCATGTTGGAGGGAGAGGTGGTAACATAAAAACAGACAGACAGACAGATGAACAGACAGATAGACAGATCTTAGATTTTGAAAAAAAGATATTGAGCGTGCATAATCCCCTCACAACCCCTTTATCCATGTACCTTATATGAAAGGTGTAGCTTGAACCATGTTGGAGGGAGGGGTGGTAACATAAAATAGAGAAAAAAGCTTAAAAAACACAAAAATGGCTGCCATGGGGGCCATCTTGAATTTTGAAAAACAAATATTGAACGTGCATCATCCCATCACAACCCTCTATCCATGTGCCAAATATGAAAAGTGTAGCTTGAACCATGTTGGAGTGAGGGGTGGTAACATAAAATAGAGAAAAAAGCTTAAAAAAACACAACAAAAATGGCCGTCATACCGCCATCTTGGATTTGGAAAAAAAATATTGAATGTGCATCATCCCCTCCCAACCCTCTATCCATGTGTCAAATATGCAAAGTGTAGCTTGAACCATGTTGGAGGGAAGGGAGGTAACATGAAAATAGAGAAGAAAGCTTAAAAAAACACAACAAAAATGGCCACCATTCCGCCATCTTGGATTTTGAAACAAAGATTTTGAGCGTGCATCATCCCTGCAGAACCATTTATCCATGTATCAAATATGAAAGGTGTAGCTTAAAGCATGTTGGAGGGAGAGGTGGTAACATAAAAACAGGCAGACAGACGGACAGATGGATGGACAGACAGACGGAGAGCAATCCTATAGTCCCCTTACGGTTCCAGTAGGGGACTAATAACACAACTGTGCTACCCACAATTAATGGGGTTCCATCACTCATCCAGTTAACTTGTAGAGTGCCAAATTTTTCATGGTTGCTAAAATCTGTTCGCATATCATTACCTTGTTACAATTTATGGGAGAGAGTGCCTATAGGCATTTTTACAATTTACGGGAGAGAGTGCCTATAGGCACTCTCCCGTAAATTGTAAAAAAGGCAAATTCATACAGATGAAATAAAAAATTCAAAAGATAATGTGAACCACATCTGCAGAATATAAAACATTTAAGTTGTGGCACCTGCACTTAAAAATGGTATCCAAATATGCAAATATGGACTTCCAGCACTCAACCAGTTGATGAATTGTTCTGACTGGTGCGTTATGCTTCTAGAAAGAAGACACCAGTTTTGAGGGACTGAAGTATAAAAATGGAAGTGTAAAAATTTCAAAAACATTTTACCCAATCAACATTTTTTGTCACAAATAAATTGTTACATTTCTAGACACACTATATTTAAATGAATTTATCTCTCAGTGGTGTGTGTAATTTGCCTCTGTCATCGAGAGATTTCTTCTCGTCAAGTGCCTAATCAACACGTTGCAGTATGGAATAAAATCAATCACTCTTTATCGACACCAAGGTGACCCTTTGGATCTTGCACTAGAAATCCATTGCTTCTTTCCACGGGGGTTAGGCAAGGTCAGGATTTGCTGATGGGGGAATCAATTAGAGCTGCATTATTGGGTAACTTTGATCATGGAGTTGAACTCATCACTGCAAAATATGGGAAGAATGCTCGATATTGAATTTTTGGTATCGGAAATTAACGAGAATTATGTTTTTTCCATCTTGGGTAATGACTTTCTGTTACTCATAGTTTGTCTGCCAGCAGGAGGGGTTATTCAGAATAAGTCTGTTTCTATTCACCCTGTCACATAATAACATTCATGCATTGAATAACTATGAAGACTGCCTTGTGTTCCACAGCATATGACTATGTTATTTGCTTGGGAATATTGAAATGGATTACACTGAATTCTGAAACTGACACAGATGCATTTTGTAATGAAATTGCTATTAAACAGTCTTCACAAGAAAGACCCTTTTTCATCTTTTACAGTTTCGGTCAAAACAAAAATTTGCTTGTTCAAAGGTTCCATTCTGAATGAAATACAGTACCAGTCAAAACAAGATGAAGGATAAATGAGGAAAATAACATTGTTCTTTTCTTCTGTTAACCTCTTACTGAATACGAAAAGCAGACGACACAAAAATTGCAAGTTCGCACATAAGCTGTGATGGATGATAAAAATGAAACAAATTCCATAAGGGCAAAAACTCGAGCAAAAATACTCTGAATAACACCTACAGTGAACATAGGATAGACATCAATAAGATACACTCGTATACGAAATATGATGTCATTCCACAAGTATTTCAAAAGTTAGCGAGTTTAAAAAGTTAAGGGAGACTGATATTGCCACATATTGGGCCATTTGTTGCAGTTAAAAAAATTCTTGAATAAAGATTTACATTTTCTGCCTAAAAAATATAGCTGATAGTTCCTCACTGGAACAAGCTATGGAGCTTGTTTCAATGAGGGCCATAAGCTATGTGTTTTTGAGACAAAAAGTGAAAAAAAAAGCCATTTCAATGGTGATTTCTATGAACAGCAATACCCAATTTTGGCCTTTTACATTGGGCATAAGGTTTAAAATACAAACCTGTGGTATCTTTTGTCAGAAAGCTGCCAGACGATACAACAGGCCTGAATTGTTCAGGGTCAGTCATGAACAAGGTAAAAAGTTCAGGGTTCTTTAAATTTTCTTGCTTCATGTAGTTTATTGAGTTTTTTTCCTTAGCATATACAGACACATAATGTCAACAAGTATGAAGACAAGTTTAGCCAATCGTTTATAATTAATGATGTCTCCCATGTCTGGGGACTAACCCCACCCCATTCAATGGTTACTGGATCCTATTATACCAGCCTGTACAGAAGACTTTTTCCGTGACAGTAAACCATGAACCCTTCTTCACTTCATTTGAAAATTTTTTGAAACATACAATAGTGCATGAAGAATGGGCAGTGGCAAAATATCAATCTGTTGGTTTGGCAGTGGTTTCTGGTCAACTCTTGAATGCCTGTGAAGGCAGACGTTACCTAATTAGAATACACAGCCAAGAGAAGTTTGATGAGTGTTTCAAACACTCCTCTGTGCAGGGTTCCTGGTTGATAAAATTCAAGGCTATTCAAGGCCATTTCTTAATATATTTCCATATTTTTCAAGGCCTGAAGCTTCAAGAACCAAATTCAAGGATTTTCAAGGCCGTGCCTTCACTAGTCCTGCCTAGAACCTCTACTCATTACCCCTCCTCCCACTTCCCTAGAAGGGAAGTGGGAGGAGGGGGTAATGACTAGTTGATCCTAGTTAGAAGTATGCCTTCACAAACTCGGGTATGTAAAACTATAGTTATGATTACGTGCTTTGCCGACATTTTTATCTCGCGAAAATTCAAGGCTTTTCAAGGCCTCCTGACACATTTTCCAGGATTTAAAAGGCCTTGAATGACCTTTAGTCAAATTTAAGGCCATTCCTTGAATCCAAGACCCCACAGGAACCCTGCTTTGATTACACAGTTGAGCAGCTTGAGGGGTGAGGTGGGAGGGAGTAAGGCAGACAACTTTGCCCAGTTAGTTCTACAGCTAATGGACAAGGTGTTGTCTGTGCTGCCTATAAACGGTGCTGTAATCACAAATACAAAGAATTTTGATCGTATTGAGAGGGAGTGCAGTGGCTCAGTTGTAGACTGTTGGACTTCTGTGCTAGAGGTCCCGAGTTCGGTCCGCGTCTGGGACGACCCGCGTTGTGTCTTTGGGCAAGGCACTTTATCCTGTTTGCCTATGTGGGGGCACGATGATGCCATGTACTGAGGCGTACTGCACATCGATGGTGCACATTTAACCCTGCTTGAGCGGAGCTTGAACAGAGTTAGAATGTTGAGGAGCTGACAGTTGCTCATCGATGCTCAGTGGTTCTCTTCAGATACTCTGGCTTCCTCCACCCGTAAAACTGTCACGATTAGCCATTGTGCATAAGTATGTGACAATAAACACCAATAAATAAATAAATAATCGTATTGAGACAGGGTCATGATCGAGTTGAAATTATCTTTCTACTTTTTTCCTCACAGCACTTTTACAAGCTCGCCCATTGGAAAGAAATCGAGAAAATTTTTTTATTGTTTTTTTGTGATTCACTCTTGATTTTGCAAAATTTTATACCTGAAATCTTCATCAACTGGTGTTTAACCTTTAAGGGCTTAATTCTGACTCTTTTTTGCAACAGAACAGGTACCCCTACATGTAGTCTTTTGGTCAACTCACAAGTTACATTCTAAGCACTTTGGTAGTAGTTTTTAGGCAAGTCTTGGCTGCCTGTATAGACTTGCCAAAAACAGCAGCAAAGTCACAGGATGTAGCCTGTCAAGTGTATCAAAAATATGTAAAAAATCTCTTGGCTCTTAAGGGTTAAGTGTATCGTGATCTCATTGAGGAAAAAACATACTCATTCAGGGAAAAACATACTTTTGTGATGGCAGTAAAGTAGCTGTTTGTTTACTGAGGATTTAATGATACTTTAAACAGCCCGTGTCAAATGACTTAAATTGTTTCAGACAGTTTTACAGGTACAGCAAGCCAGAGTACCTGGAGAGAACCACCCAGAGCAACTATCGGGCTCTCCAACTTAGCAACCCGGCTCAAAGCAAGCAGACCTAGCAGCATTTGAAGACAATTAGTGTGCACTATCAATGAATGAGCAGTACACCCTCGTAGACAGTGCTACCATGGCCCCCACCTGGACAACCAGAATCGGATCATTGACCTCTCTGTTTCGAGTCCAGTGCTTTCACCAATGAGCCATGACACTCTTCAAAGCTGCACCTAAGCTGAAGAGTGTTGGCACAAGTGATACTTACAGCTTTATTTGATACCGAATTATTTACTCCTTTGTTTTTTCAACTTGAGATGCTGTGTCTTTGTCTGAAAAGCTTGCTGAGAAGCATGGGCAACTTCATGTCAATGTTAGCCAAACATGGGTCATCTCCTTCCTCCATCCCCAATATCTAAAGATAGTTAGGCCTTACTGTAAAGCTTTAATCCATAAGTCCCCATACAGCCACAAACAGCCCATTCGATATTACTCTACAAACACTGACGCAGGTTTATTCTTCCTTGAGAACTTTACTGGTAGGATGCATTTCTCTTGAGTGTTTTGTACTGGCAGCCAAGAATTATGTAGAATAACTGTTAAGTCAACAGCAGCTAGGTAAATATATATGAGGTTGCTATTAACCCTTTCCAACTACTGTTATTGTGATGTTTTATTGTCACGTAGAATCAGGACTGTGCGATGTCAAATGCAATCATTAACAAGAGGCCCCACAGGGCCTGAAGCGCTCATCTTGTACAGAACACAATTTAAACAGAGTCCAAGAATGAGTCTACATTATGCAAGCCATCTCCATAGGCTACACTGTCAATCCTTGAGTCCCTCAGGAGTGACAAAAATAATCTGAGCATCATGCCTTTTCTTCAGTTGATCATAAGTAAAATGCAGAGCTCCCCTATGAAGCCCCTTGATACAACCTATGTGGATTAATCTTAGTAACTCTAGAGGGTACTGAATACAAAATTTTTAATTCTTCAGCAAAATGGCCAATTCCGGCTCCCATAGAGAGCCCAAATATTAACCCAGGCTCTTGATTTGAACACAGTTAAATCTGACTTCCCTAGAGATGTTGTGTACCGAATATGAAAGCATTCTGACTGTTGGATCTGAAGAAGAGAAATTGTAAAGAAATTTCTTCGAATTGCACTAAGTTCAAATTTGGGCTACCATAGCGAGCCCCAATATTGACCTATGGATCCGATTTGAACAAACTTGAATCTGACCCCCCTAGAGATGTTGTATACCAAATGTGAAAGCATTCTGACAAGTGAATCTGAAGAAGAAGATTTTTGAAGAAATTCCCTCATATTGTACTAAGTTAAATTTCATGTTCCCATATGGAGCCCAAATATTAACCTAGGCACTCGAATTGAACAACCTGGAATCTGACCCCCCTAGAGATGTTGTATACCAAATACAAAAGCATTCCGACTGGTGGATCTGAAGAAGAAGATTTTTAAAGAAATTTTCTCATATTGCACTAAGTAAAAATTTGGGCTACCATAGTGAGCCCAAATATATACCTAGGGATTTGATTTGAACAAACTTGAATCTGACCCCCATAGAGATGTTGCATACCAAATATCAAAGCATTCTGACTGATGGATCTGAAGAAGAAGATTTTTTTAAATTACCCTCCATATTGAACAAAGATAAAATTTGGGCTTCCGTAGGAAGCCCAAATATTAACCTAGGGACTTGGTTTGAACAATCTAGAATCTGACCCTCATAACAATGATGTATACCAAATATTAAAAGATTCTGACTGGTGGTTCTGAAGAAGAAGATTTTTAAAGAATATTCCCCATATTACCCTATGTTAAAACTTCGGGCTCCTGTAGAGAGCCCAAATATGAACCAATGAGCTTTATTTGAACAAACTTTTATCTGACCCCCCCTATGAATGCTGTATACCAAATATCAAAAGATTCTGATGATTGGTTCTGGAGAAAAGATTTTTTTTAATTTTTGCAAATATGCTGACTCAGCATTTTTCTGATGCCCATTACAGAACACCCTAACACAACCGATGGCAATTTTTTTTTACCATTCAATTCTACTGGTCATAAGGATACTTCATACCAAATAAAAGCTCTCTGTTCCATGGGGTTTGGGAAATATGGGCGTTTGAAAATATTTCTATTTTTAGCTCCCAGGGTTCCCATGGGGATGCGGGAATTTTTTTTTTTGCATGGGTCAAGTACTTATGGCCCAATACTACCACAAACCAAATTTGGTTCATACCGGACCATCGGTTCAGAAAATAGAAATTTTGGACGGGGCCAAAAATCTTACCCCTCCTATTACAAAGCCAAATATTACTTTACGAACTTCGTTTGAACAAACTTGATTCTACACCTCATATGGAAGCTCCATAGCAAATATCAAGTCATTGCACACACTAGTTCTTGAGAAGAAGATTTTTAAAATATTTTGGAGCATTTTCCCCCACTCCCTCCCTATGGGGCCGGGCATACTGAGTTGAACAAAAATGAAATGCCCCTTTGGGACCATCACTCACACAAACTTTCACTTGAATTGGCCCAGTGGCTTTGGAGGAGAAGACCAAAACATGGTGTTGACGGACGACGGACGATGGACGGGAAGCGATTAGATTAGCTCAGCTTGACTTTGTCAAGATGAGCTAAAAATCAGAGTTCATAATATTACATATCATAGTCACAATGCAGGGGCATTTTCATATATAATATTATGTACCGTAGTTGCAAAGGGTTAATCTAAAATTAATCTGAGGACTTAACTGGTAGAGTGCTGAATTATTTTTGGTCATCAAAATTTGTTCACATATCTTTGCCTTGTTACAATTTATGGGAGAGTGCCAATAGGCACTCTCCCATAAATTGTAACAAGACAAATCCTCAAAGACTGAATAATTTCACTTCAAAGGTTATATGGAGAACATCCCCTGAATATGAAGCCTTTAAGTTGTGGTACCAACACTTCAGAATAAAGCCCAAATATGGGCTTCCAGCACTCTACCAGTTAAGAGTTAACTCTCAACCCATGGAGTGATTTTAAAATATTTTTCATCAGATCTAGTCTTGGATGCTTCATACCAGCCATGACTAGAATTGATGAAAAATTCAGAAAAATTTGACTTGAGAAATCATTGGTAAAAAATTCCATACAATTTACAGGGGGAACTTTGGTTAAATACCCTCTAATTGTACTTTATTGGAAAGAGATTTCCTGCCATGGGCAGGATTATCCACCAACAGCATGCAAGATGTCAAGAGTTGAATGATCTTTATAGATAAATTCAGCATTGAACCAGTTAAGAGGAAAAGTTTTCAATCATCTTCACAGTAACACGAACACAAGAAAAACAAGGAACACAACCTGAAGCAGGGAAAACTCAATTAGTACATACAAAGGTGACATTGTATAGGAGCTATGTTTTCCTAATTGTTCCCAATCAAACCACCTGTCAAAGCTAAGGAGTACATCAGCTATTCTGAAATCAGATTACAATCTCCAGGATATTTCCCTTTTGTGTGTCAATCATATCCATGAAAAAACTTGTCCCAAAGCGCCATAATATCTCTGACAAAATTTTATCATTCATATTTGATGGGAATCTTCAGGTGACTGTCAAACAGTGCATTTTTTTCCATTTGAGTGATTGAAGTTTGATCCTACCATACAATCAGCTTTTTTTAGCTTTGCCTTCACTAAATACAACTTTTTCAACTGACTGCCTCACAAGCCTTTAAATGCTGTGCCCAAATAAGATAATTGTGCCCAAATTATGGGGAGTTTGAAACTTTTCCCAAAGTTTTGCAGTGTTTCGGAAATATATGGTTTGGCCAGGTTTCCCTGATGCCCGCAATATAGCTTAGAACAAATAATTTTTTTTTAAAATTCACAGAGTTCGCCATAGAAGAGCAATCGGCATTGACTTTGCTTTTCTGTGGTGAATTCTATATGATTATGCACTTGATTGAGATCTATTATATTCATGTTTGTAGCATTTCTCAGTAAATGCCATGAGTATTTACATTCAAATAGACCTTTGGCTCGAATCTGGGAAACTAAGAAGCCTTCTTGAGTTAGTCGAGTAAACTTACGTCAAATGGTGGTGTGAGGGAACCAGTGATAATGGTGAAGACCTATAACAAGGGGTTGTAAACTAGCATTAAGATGGAGGACCCAAAACAGACCTCATGAAGAAGAAAATACCGGTGCTTTTTCTCCAACCATGCAGGCCACATCCATATTTGTTGTTGTGCCCAAATTAGACTGATCTTAAGGCCTGCTGTCTCAATGTTAATTTTTCAAATTTCCCTTTCTCCCTTGACAAAATATTAATAGACTTGATCCACTGCTAACAAAGGGAGAGAGGATTTAGAGAAATCTACAAAGCTACTGATCACAAACAGACCATTTGTTAGACAGCAATTTCCTCTTGTGTACTCTCTTCTCCTGCCTCACTGAAACAAGATTTCTTCCCCAGGGAAAATGGATGATGACAACAGATTCACAAAAGAGAGTAGGTGATGAAAACTACTGTTGCCATTCTCACCTCACCTCACCTCACCCTCCACTTCCAACTCCCCCCTCCCCAGATATTGCAAGCAACTTGAAGGAACCACAGTTGCTACCCAATAAGCAAGAGGGGCATCAATCAAATCGTTTTCCTGGGCTAGAACAAAGTACTCTTCTGACATACAATGGAAGATGAGTGCTTTCAAGGCACAGACAATATGTTAATGAAGTGACTTATGGAGACATCAGAGTTGGAAATCCTATCTTACAAGTTAATGATCAATGGAAAAGCAATACCAGCATCTAGGAAACTTTCAACCCATAACACCACCAAACATATCCTGGTGAAAAAACAAGAAGAAAACCTCCAGCATACGCTAAAGTCTATAACATAGTGGAAAGCTGGAGGGCAACTAACGTCTTCATAACGCCAGATTTTTGCCATGAAGTTACGACAAAGTGGGAATACTGAGAAACAAAACTTGATTAAACAGTTGTAAAACAGGAAATAATGGAGTGCTAATCAGGCTTTGAAGCATGAAGGTAATTTTAAATACTTGAACAAGTTTATGGGAAATTGCAATAGCAATCTGGCAATAATAAGGCCAAAATCTGGCATTTCTCAAGGATAATGTTGCCTAATGGCACACTTTGTTATACACTGCACTGTAAATGATAAAACATCACAAAGTCAGTATCATTCTCTGATCAACATGCTCTGGCTGACATTTCCAGATTTTTTTTATATTGCCACAAGAGTTAAAAAAGCTAACCACCACATAACACACAGTGTGCATGTTCTGCTTCAAAATATCACTGACTTGCCTCTTTCCAACAATTTCCAATGACTAGAGAATAGTTACTCTAAAGAAATATAAATTTAAGGATATAAAAAAAACAATTATAAAAAAACAAAAATATTACAAGTTTTCAGGATTCCCGGAAAACCCTCTTTCATGACCAGGGATTCTTCTGCCCTCTTTGGTAAAAGGTGTGGGAGGCCCACCCGTGCAACTGGGAAAATTCGCGTCATGATGGCTCCAATGGGGAATTTGTTTTGCAGGAGAAGAAACCATAAGAAATATTTTACTTTCAGACTGAAAAGACAACATTAATACAGAAGCTACTACATGTATACTATATATATAGTAAGTTTTATAACAAACAGTCACATGAAATCTTGATCAATCCAGACTCCATAGTCTCTATTAAACTGCTCTTGTACTTTCAAGATTTGCATGCATGTTTGCTATACTTTGACATGCTACATTCTGTAGCTTTTCAGTTGTGCCCTGCATAGGCAACTAAGACTTGCCTAGAAACAACTGACAAGGTTCTTATTTATTTATTTATTTATTGGTGTTTAAGGTCACATACTTCTGCACAATGGCTACTCATGACCACAACATGGAGATAAGGTCAAGGTCAGTCAATAATTTATACCCCATGAGGATTCGCACCCCAAGCATTAAGGACTGGGTTATACTTTACATGAGAAACAGAACTTGTTTACCTCAGTAAACAAGCACTGCTTCCCTTCCCGGGGTTCCCATGGGGGGACAAGGTTCTTGTATCTTCCGAATGTATCTGTTATGGCACCTGTTATGTTACATTAACTTTTTGAACCCTAAAGGCCACTTTTCTGGCCAAAGATCATGATACAACAGGAATTGATAAAGTAGATAGCTGCTCAGAGAATTTGTGAAGTAGACCAATCAGCAGCCCTCAGGCTGCACATTGAAAATATTGATTGATCTACCTCCACATAACTAATATAGACCAAGCCAGAAAATAAGCAGACTGTCATGAGGTCCCGAGCAGCAGGGTAGCGTCACTAAATTTACCCTCTGTGAACCTCAATCTGAATCAGGGTCTCAAAACTAAACAGAAAGAGGTACCCAGAGGATAAATTGGCTCACTGTATGTGTTAGCATCATCAAATTCACCGTCTGGGGGACGTCATTCTGCAAATGTTAGACTGCTTATTTTCAGGCCTGATATGGACTCTTCCAATTGATAGCACTGAACTGGTGTGGAAGATACCATCAGGGTTCAAAAAGTAATAAAAGTTGGTATTAAGCCTTTAAGGTTTAAAGAGCAACCTGCTGTTTGTCCTTAATGCTTTGTTCAGATGCTTTCTATGGTTTGTTACACTGATAATTATTGGTTTTCTTAGGACTTATGACCATGCTCAGTTTATGACATCATTTTATTTATTCATTTATTGGTGTTTAAGATCACATATTTCTGCACAACGGCTAATCATGATCACAACAGTTTAGTTTTACAGATGGAGGAAGCCAGGGTACCTGAAAAAAACCGACTGCCAGCTCCCCAACATACTAACTCCACTCAAGAAGGATCAGTATTGGCTGAAGACAGGTGCACCATTGATGTGCAGTATGCCTTAGTACACAGCACCCACATGGGCAATGGGGAGTTTAGAACATCAATTGTGAATTAAATTTTTGTTTGAATGTGAACTGATATTTGGAAATGTTTGGTTTGAATTAGGAAAAATCATGCACAAATGCCATTTGGAAGGGGTCCCATATTTGGGCCCTGTAGATGCCACCCAAAAGAATCACTGATGACAAATCTATAAAAGGTTAAAAACAGTATTTCTCTAAAGCAGTGATTCATACTTGAAATGCGGAATTTCAATTAAGAATCGCAAAACTATAAAACATGGTGTAATAGCAGAAAATTGAGACCAAATGTTACATGGCTGTTGATTTTTAGATAAGACACCTGCATTCTTTTATTGATTAAAATATTGCTTTCCCATATTTTGTCAGATATTCAGGCTGAAATATTATCTTTGGAACTGAATAGAAATGAACTATTTATAATATCAAAATAATAAGGGCTTGTGATTAACACCGAGATCATAAACACTACAACACATCGAAGGTATAGCAAGAGCATAACGCCATACAGAGGAGAGCAAAGCTGCCAAACAAAGACTCTACATGATTTTATACCTTCTTTGTGAAAATCTATATTGTAATAGAATTTTTAATAGAAGATACCCTTCAATAATTCTCATCTCAACCATGCACTGGTCTTGTGGCTTTCATCATAAATTTCTGACCTTTTAATACTCAACGGCCAGACATTCATTCTATTCCCTTTGTTCACTTACAACTTCAGATCAATGGATGATTTAACCTTTGATATTGGATAAGTCAACAGACTTGGTCACAATTTAGACATACTTAGCTGAAAAGTACAAAGAGAAATGCTAATTTTCCTTCCTGACCATGGTTTCCTTTGACCAGCTGTCTTCAGATTTCAACTCTTTGTTCTGTGCAGGATTTGAGAGATTCTCAATCTTAAAGTCAGAAGCATTACAACCTTCCATACTTACCTGTCTCTTTCCCAATGGTCATGAGTGGAATGTTTGACACGTTATCCATCAAATGAGGGCATTTTGGCCAGACATTCTGGTCGGCCAATGATGTTTGAGTCTGAAGATATTTTGGACAAGGACGATTTGGCAAAAATGGCAGTTATGAAAATGACAGCATGAAAAATGGCAGAAAAGCAACAAAGTGATAAAATGGCAGCATTCAGGAATGAAAATCACTAATGATAAAAACAATATTAAAAAAAAAAGAAATGTAAGAAAAGCACTTGTACACTAAACGTATTTTTTTTAGGCTATTAAAAAAAAATTTGTTTCTCAAGCACCTCCCTTGTAAATGAAAACCTGCCTCATCACTTAATTTTTTTTACCTGGAAATGTCTTTGATGATACCATTTTGCACTTATAGAATGAAAAATTTAACCAACTATAACTTGTTTGACAGAGCTCATTGAGCTCTGTCAAACAAGATACAGTTAGTTAAATTTGCAACTGCATTATGGGATATTTTCATTACTGAAAATATTGGGGCTTTTTCCACATGATAGTGCAATTTCTAAATTTTTTAATTCCAACGACTTACAGGACTTTTGTACATTAATAAATGAAAAAAAAAGAAAAAAGTCTCCCTCCCTCCCTCATCATAAAACTGTAGCAAAATTACCTGAGAAACAAGAAATATTTTTTTATGGGCCTTAATGGAAAATTAAGTTAACTGATAAAATTATATATTTTGTGAGATTGAAATTTTTGTATCAGATTAAACCCTTATTTAAAAGATCAGACATTTTTTTTCGAACATTTACCAAAACATCAAATCTTCAGAGATTAATGATATCAGCATTTTAATCAAATCTTGGCTGCCAATTTGGCAATCAAGACTTAACAAGGAGCCACTACCATGTTGATTTGACACAGGATTATTTTAATATTATTATCGCTGCTGTTTGTCCTTGAAATTAATTTCTTTTCAAGTTCATAAAGGTAAATAACACTGACAGAACTGTGAATAAAACCTGCATTGAACATGGGGCGAGACATCAAAAAGATACACATGTATACCAAATATGATGTCATTCCACCATGAATTTTAAAAGCTATTGAGTTTCAAAAAAGAAAATTCTCAAGAACCTTTATTCGTCTCAATCCAGCAAGATCAAGTGATATCTGAGCTAGTATTTCAAGCTCTTTTTCTAAATAACACATGAACGTTTTATCAAATGTAATGGATAAAACCAGCCAGTGCTATTCACATTCAGGTTCTATAAATTAATATTTTTGTCTCAAAAGCATAATTTATAACCACTCACTGAGCTCATTCTAATGAGGGATCATAAGCTCTGTTACTGTGGCAAAAATAAAAATTTTAAGGAATCAGTAATCCCTTTACCCAATGCAGACGATATCAACATTTATTATTTTAAATATTATTTTTTCAAATGTTTCAAAAAATTTCAACAAAACCCTATCATGTGACTCCTGATAGAACGAGCTCAGCACGCACGTTCAATGAGGGATCACCTGATACAGTTTGGTTGAAATTTTTTTTTTTTTCAACTGTTCAATTTTTATATTTCGCAGGTGGATGCTCCCGATTCATTAGGTAAGGAGTTATTCAAGAATTTTTTTGGCAAGTTTTGTCTTCTATTCATGCTAGGTAGAGGGTCAAGTAAACTAAGGAAGCATTGTATTTGAAAGGTGTTCACATCAAAAGCAGCAAGCTGAAGGAAGTTTAATTAAAAACCATTGTAGTCTGACAAAAGTATTTTCTGGCATATGTCATGAAAATTATTAAGACACATTAGCAAGACAATAAGTTATACTGATGTCTTCATGGCTTAGGAAATTAATTCATGGTGGGACAACTGCAGAAGGCTGACAGATGCATCAGATACAATGAACAGATTTTTGAAAAAAAAAAGAAAAATAATAACTCCCTTTTTAAAACAGATAATATGTGTTATTCCAAAACATTTGATGATGATTTTTGCCAAAATTAATAATTGAAATGTTCTTTAATGCATGGCAATGTGGTCTAACAATAGGATTGTATTTCATCCAAGTTTTTCCACATTAATCTTTCCATCACTTTTGATTAACTGTGTACCCAATGTTTACTTTAATCTGTTGTAAATCAGGTCATGGCTACTGAAGAGCAGCCATGGTTCGATCTGTTAACAATTCAAAACAAGTGATCTGCCATCTGTACATTTTAATTATATACCACAGATTCACCAAGAATGCTATTTGATGCTGTTACTATTTCAGAGGCAGAAAAAAATGCAATAAAAAGAATTCAGATACCACAGGTTATACATGTACCTACAAGAAATGAGAACAACGTTGATTGAATATGCCCCTCCTTCTATACCATTACAGTGGTTGTATTTCTCAAGATGGCATAAATGTCTGTCATTTTGAACAAATAAATGAACACACATGCAGACTAACTTGATTAAACTCCCCTTGCACACTTATTCAACATGGGAAACGTAAACATTGTACACAGAATGACCCATGCATGTGAATGGGTGAATCGATATGGCACGAGTGCCAGCGCGGAAGGATAGAATGAGAGGCCACAGGCCTAGAGTTTTATCCTTCCGCAATGGCATAAGTAATTGGCATAAATGGCACAAATAATTCTCGTTCTGTGTTTGTTACACACCTTCACGTCTATAACAACAATTATTAGAAGACTCAGCAATTCATTTGACAACTATCAACATAAAGAACACATTTTATCGCTAATAAAATTTGCAAGGGAAACCCGTGTTACTACTGAGTCCCCTGAGTTCCAATGTGTTCTATGTGCCTAGGGCACATAGAACACATTGGAACTCCGGGGACAATTTTCAGCTGTAGCTAGAGATTCAAATTATAATTGCATTGCACGATTTGTACAAAATTTCAGTGAAATTTCGCTTCTATTTAAAAATAGTCCATCAATGATTTCTGTTCGGCAGATTTTCAACTCAAAGTTTGCAAAGCACCAACTATATCTAACTACCTGTTTTATGTTTTAGTTGAAATATTGTAATGAAAAGTGTATATATTTTTTATTTAATTATATCTTTAATGATTGAAGTACAGAAATTAAGATTTTATTTGTGTTTGACATTATCTTTTTGCTTTTGAATACAATAACCATGGAAAATGGATATTATTGGTAAAAGAGGAAATTTTTCAATACGCCAAAAAGTTGACGCCCCAGACCATGATTGACCCTCCACCATAGCGGTCATGCTCAGCAATGTTGGCTGCATGGAATCACTCTCCTGGTCCTCTCCATACCCTAAAACGCCTATCTGTGTGGTCTAGGCAATACCTTGACTCATCTGTAAGAAGGACAGGTCGCCAATCTTCTCTGGTCCATCCGACGTGATCCATGGCCCATTAATATCGTGCCCGGCAGTGGTTCTGGGACGCGGAATGCAAATACATAGACAAAACTACATGTATGTTTCAATGAGTCGTTTTGTATTCAATGAGTCAGATGTGCGTAGGAAGAAAACGTCGAGACCGAAGGTCGAGACGTTTTCTTTCTACGCACATCTGACGAATTGAATACAAAACGACTCATTGAAACATACATGTGGTTTTGTATTTATTACATGACCCAAGCACCTACTGACCTAATTTTCTTTTCTATCAACGGTGGTAAACACTATGCACTTTATGCAGTCGCATTGCATAAAAAAAGTCCCGGTTGGAACGGGTTGGTGTGCAATACGGAATTCCGTATTGCACAGCCATATTGCACGCCGTATTGCATAAGAGAGACTGCATGGGCATGTAATAAATGGTCTTCTCGATTGGAGACCACCTTCGTGCAACCTTGCCCAGATAGTCTGCGTCGAAACATTTCCCCCGGATGCATTCTGGTCACTGATCAAAAACCGGTCCTCAGCTGCAGATGTTGCCCTGTCGCTGCCACCACCATGCCGTCTTACTGTTGTGCCATACTGCTGAAATCTTGCCCAGGCTCTGGTGATCACCGTATGGTGCACACCAAGGGCTTCATCAACCTGACGATGGATAGCCCCTTGCTCCACCATCCCTACAGCCCGCCACATTTCTGCTTAAGACAAATGTCTTCTTACATTTTCCATATTCAATCATTAAATCATAAGGGTTTGTGTTGAAATGAAGATTGAATACCCTACACATGTCATGTACATGTAGACAGTACACGAAAACATCATGAAAATCAAGGGGTACATGCTTTCCATGACTGTCACGAAAAGTCTGCCTCTCAAGAGAGCTAGGGTAAACACTGGGGACCATTTCAATACATTCCTCAATCATATCCACCAAAAATATCACAAATATGCCACAAGCAAATTTCACAATGATGTGTCAAATATTTGGTGCTTAGCAAACTTTCAGTAGTATATGTGGGGAACAGATTTTCATTTTCCACATGGCTTAGTGCTGCTGTAGATGGGGATTTCATAGAACAGCCATGTAATAAATTCAGTTTTCTGCTGCGATTAAATAAAAATTATTCCCATGGACAAAAACAATGCAAAGAGGTCAAGGGATAGTTTTTCCAAGTCTAACAAGAGGCATAACTGGAAAGCATGCATGGTTAAAGTCAGCATTATGAGGATATACTTTGCCCGATAATGGTCTATCACCATACCAAAGGGCACCAAAACCTGACAACCAATGCTTTAATTATAATGCAAAACATTTGTAGGAACTTGTAAGTATAACAAAGGACAATTCTGGCATGTATGCATGGGCAAAATCTGGAATATGTAAATATCCTTTCCCACATGCTGGTCCTTCACCATACCAAAGGATATAAAAATTTGGCATCCGATACTTGAGTTCTAATGCAAAATATTTGTATGGAAAGTTTTTCAAGTGTAACAAGGCCCATAACTCTGGCACATGTACATGGACAAAACCCGTAATACGTGGATGTTCTTTCCCCCATGCTGGTCTCTCACCATACCAAAGGATATCAAAATCCACCCATGAATGATTGAGTTATAACCAAAACGTTCGTAAGGAAGGTTTTCCGAGTTTAATAAGGGCCATGACGTGTATGTGTGGAAGAGCAGAAGAAAGAATGGATGGATGGTGCTCTTGACTGTATACCCTCAAAACCTCCTGCAGAGGTTGGGGGCATAACAGATTCTGACCAAAATGAGTCAAGCATCTAACTATGAGAGTTAACTATAGCAAGGATCAAAACAATCCACTCATGGTAAACATTAGTCCAAATGTGAACAACAGGAGTGTAACACGATTTTTCAGTGTGGTACGTCCACAGGTTTGGATGAGATAAATATGGGTTGAAGTAATAATACCTTACAAAAACAGTTGGATTTTATTTCAATCAACAGAATTTACTCCAAAAAGAACATTTGGGCCACAGATTCACTCTCATGGGCTTGAAATTTCAAAACATTTCCTGAGATAAGTCTCTGGAACCCCGCCTAGCCAAAGGGGACATCACTCTCATGCTCTCGCAGCTTTTGCCTATGGAAGTTGTGAATGCCATAAAACCCAAATTATTATCCACCCTGAAAAATCCTGTATAAACAGTATGGCCTCTGTGGTCTGGTCACTGACCACAAACTGGGCAATATTTCCATGGACACAATAATACTAGATTCCAAACACTAATTATAGGAATAATCATCAAAAATTTAATTAATAAAGCACCAGGTACAACCTGGTGCTTCATTAATTCAAATTTTGCTGATAATGATTTTTATTACCTGGTAAATGCATGCGTGGACATCACTGCCCACACGTGGATTACGACCAGTCCATGGCGACTGTACTGGACATTTATGTATTTATGTATGTACAACACCTCCTAGATGTTTTTGTTATGAAGCTGAAATTTTTAGATGAGGATATCTCAATGAATTTCATGTGCCACATAAATTTTCATTACAAGAATTTCCATGTACTGACTGTGTTCAACCTTACAGGCAGACATGAGAAGATTCACCATGAAGAGAATGCGTTCCACTAAACAAACTCGAATCTTGTGCTGAATACAGAAATGGATCTCTCTGTATATGAAAGGATGTTGAAAAGAGAATTCTCAATTACAATTCTCAATGTAATAAGCCTGCAGAGTGGACCATGATCCGGCTAGTCACTTGTTAAACATTGTACGAGGACTTTCCATGACTTTTGACAAGAAAGTCTGATTTTCAAGCACATCACATGGTCTGGTGATTTCATTTGTAAACTTCAACAAGTATTAGGCATTTTCAATAAATGTAAAAGGCCCTGTAAAACATTAGGTCTGAAAGTGCTACGAGTGGTTTGACCTGCAGTAGAGTGATCACAAAAGCGGTCTTTTTTGTGGTTAGATTACTGTGGTGTAATCACAGGACTTCAAATTTTCATTTTGTTGGTATTTACCACAGACATAATATTTCTAATTTATTAGATCAAGTCAAGGAATTGTAAAACAGCCATGACTGGATCCAAAAACAAATACCTAAATGATCATCAGTTTGAACTGTGCAAGTACCTCGATCACAAAAGCAGTCTTTTCTGCAATCAGAATGTGATGATCATGGTACAGCTCCACTGTAGGTTGAAAATTTTGTAAACAAAATATTGTGAAATTAAGACTGCATGGAGACAAACAAATGAAAATAGCATCCCAGATTCAATGTTCTTGCATTTCTATTTCAACATGTGAGATTCTGCAGTGCTGTGAGAAAAGCAAACTGAAAATTTCAAACAGATCATGACCGTGTCATGATCCGGTCGAATTAGCTTTTCTGATCACAGTACACCAATATCTGATTCAAATAATGAGATTCCATTTCAATGAAAGGAATATAAAAATGCCAAAACAAAGTTCTGAGGAACGATTGAGAGTTCTAATCAGTTTACAGGCTACACATACACACAACAAAAGTTGAAAAAAAAGTTAAAGAATGTTTCCTTAGATAAATACTGAACAAAAATTGCTTCCGACAGGCCAATTATTCCAATTAAAACTTACCTTCATTGATGCCGGCTAACAAAAAGAGAATAACTCCAAGAAAGAGCACCAACAATAAAGATAATGGAAACATATTCCTTAGTTAACTTGTTCAATCCATGGCACTGCTGTCTTGTGCTGTATTCAAAGTCACTGTTTCTAATGGCATCAGCTCCTCTATCTTCCTGCTACAAAATACAACACACACACAAAAAAATCAATAATTAAATGTGACTGATAAAGGAGAGTGGAAATTAATGACATAACGCATCTGTGATTGCTTGTTTGAAGTTGGACAGAAAAGCTTCTCAGGAACGTACCTGATCAATATGCTTAGATTTGACAAATGCAAAAGCATAAAGAATACTGCAGTAAGATTATCCTTCATGGCATACACCACCTAAAAGGCCTACTTGACTGCAACTTAAGGCAAAAAATGGCAGAGAAATATGAATGTAAAAATATTTTTTTAAAGCTTAGCCATACAATTATAAGTGATGTTGCTTAACCCTCAAAGGCTGAATTCCATCTTTGGAAATTCATTTTTCAGTGCTGCAATGAACTTTCAAATATTTAAATATCCGTTCATGGAAGGCAATGTTCAAAAATTAAATAGTGAATAAAAAATCCTTTCTGTTCAGGCTGATAGACAGCAATGTCCAGGGGCAGTAATTTTGTTTTACTTGGTGTTTAATGTCACTTCTGGAATCTATGGCTATATCATGACCACAACAAAAGTATGAAAAAAGTTTAGCTAATTGTTTATACCAATGCTGTCCACTTTAGAAGACTTCCACCCCAGGCATTGGTTCTGGGTCCTATTTTGCCTGTAAAGAAGCACCGGAGGCAGTAGATCCCATTGATTTCCACCTCTTTACTGTGTTTGATGGAAGTCAGGCTCTAAGTGTAGGATCACAGGGTTCATACAATCAAGGACAAAAAAAATTCAAAGACTTTTCAAGGACATTTCAAGGACAAATAAGCATTTATCAGGCAGCTATTTTCTAATGGGATTGTCATTTCTCAAAAATCTCACCTGCATTTAAAATCTATTTCTTGCACAATTGGCAGGGTACTAGATTATGTTTGGTGGTTACAATTTATTCAATATTTATTTTATTACAAATCATTGGAGAGTACCTCCAGGCACTCTCCAATGATTTATAATAAAGAAAATTGATGTAAAGAAAGTGTCATTTGCCACTGAGTGTGCACTGAGTCTGTGCAAAGAATATAAAGACCTGATTAAAGTTCTCTCACTTTTCAGTTAAACTGATGGTGGCTTCCAGCACTCCACCAGTTGTTTCCGATATTCATGTTTTCTTTCCTCACTTTTATAAAAAATTTGAAACCAAATAAAACTGAAAATTAGGCAAAAGGTTGGACTCCACTTAACAAGCTGCAATGATAGCAGGAAAAATCCAAGGACATTCAAGGAGTCTGACTGATTTTAAAGTACTTTTCAAGGGCATGTTCTGAATATTTCAAATTCAAGGAGTTTGACTAAAATTCAAGGTCTTTTCAAGGCTGTGCGAACCCTGGATCAGTATGATTCAAAATTTTAGGTCATTAATATTATGATCAGATTGTGTGTAGGGAAATGTGACTGTTGTGTTTCGATTGCGACTAATATGCAACTGGTGTTCAGATAGTCTGATGTGGTGGTTTCATTTTGTTTCCCGCACTTACTGTTTTTGGCATCAATCACATGTCAGTAGATAAAAGCAGTTTCTGCTTAAGCAGGAGTATTTCTTCAGACCCTGGTAGCACTCCTTGGTTTGGCTACTTTTAAACAAACCAGAGTGTATTTTGTTTTAATGCTGGGCATATTGTGCTGTCAACTTTGTTTTAGTGCTAGCCATATAGCAATATTTTGTGGTGCATGGATCAAAGATGTTCTGGAATGTGAAACCACTGATTTGCATCAGTACTGGTTGTTTTGTCCTCACTAACAGATCTTTTAAATTTTTATTTCTCTTGAATGGATTCGCTACACTTCGATGATAAGTCTAAAAAAATTGAAACCGGTCCATCTAAACTTATTCACAGCACTCTGGGAAATTGTGTGTTCAACCTTTTGGACTAATATAACCTGAAATATTCAAATATTAAATTGATATTCAAATAAACATTCGTCCCACACTTCCCACTGAACAAACATCAGTTATGATTGTAATTTCTTGAGGAAGTGAAAGTAATAATATGCATGAAGCTCTATGAAAACGGGAACTGATAAATTTTGCAACAAGTCTGGCTTGTGGCGATATTGTCTCTCCCAAAACTTCAAGTCTGACAGACTATTTTTGTCATGTTCCTGTTTGTATTCATAAGGCCCAACAGAAAGCTGTCACTGAAGCTACACTTCTCACTCTCAAAGACTTAAACTGTAGTTTCCTAATAGTTCATTAACTGGTTGAGTGCTAGCAGGGTTCATACACTTTTCAGAGAATCAAATTTCATGACTTTTCAAAAAAAATTCCATGACCGGGTTAATTTGCACCCAAACTTCATTTTTTGAAGAATTTTTGCACAAGTCGCACATAATTTTTACACAAAATCAATCCCTTTTAAACTTGGTTACGAATTCCAGGACTTTTCCAAAACTTTAACCCTTCCAGCCCATTTTCCAAAACTTTTAAAAAATCCATGACTTTTCCAGGATTCCTTGACCTGTACAAACCCTGTGCTAGAAGCCTCCATCAGGGCTTTCCAGAAAATGAGGTTACCAGAGCAAAAGCCATCATTTTCCTTGCTCATGTGTCATATTCAGTCAAACACAAGTAATATTTTTTATATAAATTTGTTTTATCACAAATTATTGAAGAGTGCCTGTGGGCACTCTTCAATAATTTGTAATAAAACAAATTTTGATGAACATATTCAGACCATCAAAAATAATGTTGCCCTCAACCAGTTAATTTCTTTGAGTATGGTCACAGTACAGGCATGAGCCCAAGCCAGTAAAAATTCTCTAAAGTCAAAGCTCTTGAAAATAGTGCTGATAAGTTGTAAACCTTTAAAAATATCAAACAAAAAGGTTCAATACTGGAGTCAAGGAACCATTTCCCAAAAGACAGACTAACTTGTATGATCCAACATATGAAAAAATAATCAGATTCAGTGAGAGTGCGAGTATTTTTCACGATGAAATGTTAGGCCACTGGACATACATTGATATTGGGGTTTCTGGTCCTTTTCAGGCACTTTCCAGTAATTTGTAATAGAACAAATTTTATTACACTCTTGTTCTACGAAATCCCCATCCACAGCATTTAATAAACACAGATCGACACACGTGTTAACCCTTTACCCAACGCAGACAATATCAAAATTTATTATTTCAAATATAATTTTTTTAAAGTTTTCAAAAAATTTCAACAAAACCATATCATCTGACCCCTTGTTGGAACGAGCTTGACGAGCTCATTCCAACGAGGAGTCACATGATATGGTTTTGTTGAAATGTTTTGAAAAATAATATTTTTTCAATTGCTGAATTTGCATATTATGCGGGCGGATGCAGCCGATTCGTTGCGTAAAGGGTTAATGGGTAATTGATATGGCACTTGAGTCATCACGGAAGGATAATACTCGAGGCCTGCAGCCTCTCGTTCTATCCTTGCACGCAGCCACTCGTGACATATCGATTAACCCATAAACACGCGTGTGCCATTCTGTGTATATATAAACAAAATATTATTTTAGCTTGACAGAATATGAAACAAGAGCATGGAAAATGTTTGCTTTTGCTCTGGTATCCTCGTTTTTTTTCTGAAAGACCGGATAGTGGCTTCAAGCACTCGGTCAGTTAAGGTACTTCCACCCCAGGCATTGATAACCAGTCCTATATTTTACCAGTAAAGCAGAACCTGTTTACCACAGATAATAAACAGCGCACAAATATCCAGGGTTTACATTGCGGAGTCATGTTAGCTGAAAAGTTTAACCCTTTATCCAACAAATCAGCGTAATACAAATTCAAAAAATTTCAACAAAACCATATCATGTGACCCCTCGATCGTTCCAATGAGGGGTCACATGATATGGTTTTGCTGAAATTTTTTGAAAGCTTTGAAAAAAAAATATTTAAAATAATAAATTTTGTGATCGTGTGCATTGGGTAAAGGGTTAAATAAATGAGTAACTTCAGCTGCACTTTATGCCACTATGATAGCTCAGGGTTCAATGAAAAATGTTGGAAACTACAATGAAAGTGTCAATGACACTGTAGGTCAACTTGACAAACTTGAACTTGGTAAGTTATAAATGAAATGGCAAAATTGAAGATCATTGGTACCAATGTAATTTTTTTTGCCAGTGGCAACATTTTTTGACAGAAACCGAAGAAAATCGATAGCTCCCATCTAGAGGTCACCGTAAATAAGCATACCAGCTTTCAAAGCAATCTAATCATAAATGTGCCCTGTAGGGTGAGCCAAAGGAAAATATTGTGGTCTGACTAAACTAAGTTCTAAGAATGTTGGCTGCGGCAACATTTTTTCATGGAAATTGAAGAAAATCGATAGCTCCCATCTAGAGGTCACCCCAAACAAGCATGCCAGGTTTCAAGACAATCCGATCATAAATGTGCCCTGTAGGGTGTGCCAAAGGGAAATATTGAGTCTTCTGACTAAACTAAGTTCTAAGAACGTTGGCCGTGGCAACATTTTTCGACGGAAATGGAAGAAAATCGATAGCTCCCATCTAGAGGTCACCGTAAATAAGCATACCAGGTTTCAAAGCAATCTAATCATAAATGTGCCCTGTAGGGTGAGCCAAAGGAAAATATTGTGGTCTGACTAAACTAAGTTCTAAGAATATTGGCTGCGGCAACATTTTTTCATGGAAATTGAAGAAAATCGATAGCTCCCATCTAGAGGTCTCCCCAAACAAGCATGCCAGGTTTCAAAGCAATCCGATCATAAATGTACCCTGTAGGGTGTGCCAAAGGGAAATATTGAGTCTTCTGACTAAACTAAGTTCTAAGAACGTTGGCCGCGGCAACATTTTTTGACAGAAATTGAAGAAAATCGATAGCTCCCATCTAGAGGTCTCCCCAAACAAGCATACCAGGTTTCAAAGCAATCTGATCATAAATGTGCCCTGTAGGGTGTGCCAAAGGGAAATATTGAGGTCTGACTAAACTAAGTTCTACGAACGTTGGCTGTGGCAACATTTTTTGCCGGAAATTGAAGAAAATCGATAGCTCCCATCTAGAGGTCACCCTAAATAAGCATACCAGGTTTCAAAGCAATCAAATCATAAATGTGACCTGTAGGGTGTGCCAAAGGGAAATATTGTGGTTTGACTAAACTAAGTTCTAAGAACGTTGGCCGCAGCAACATTTTTTGACGGAAATTGAAGAAAATCGATAGCTCCCATCTAGAGGTCACCCAAAACAAGCATACCAAGTTTCAAAGTAATCTGATCATAAATGCGACCTGTGAGGTGTGCCAAAGGAAATTGTGAACGTACGTACTAACGTACGTACGTACGCCGACGGACGAGAAGTGATGGCAATAGCTCAGCTTGACTTTGTCAAGTTGAGCTAAAAATGGATGCAGGTACTTGATTTTAATCTGGGGTAAAAGATGCAAAGAAAAATTTTTTACGTACAATTTACTGCAGGCTGGAAATAATAGGCACTCTCTAATAAATGCAATAGAACAAATTCCTAGGCTTTAATTCATCTATATGACCAATGCCACTACAGTCTGAAACCTATCCTGATAAAAATGAACCCTTTACCCAGCAAATTGGCCACATTCTCCCACGTAATTTTCAAATTTAGCAGCTGAAAATATCATGTGAAACATCTGAAACAAGAAATTAAAGTAACAAATTTTGATATCATGTGCAGAGTTTAATGGAATGGTTAACCCTTTACCCAATGCAGACGATATCAAAATTTATTATTTATATATCACTTTTTTTCATGTTGAAAATTTTTTCAAGAAAGCCATAATCATGTGACCCCTCGCTGGAACGAGCTCAATGAGCTCATTCCAATGAGGGGTCACATGATATAGTTTTGTTGAAATTTTTTGAAAAATAATATTTTTTCAACTGCTGTATTAGCATATTACGCTGACGGGTGCTGCCGATTCATTGGGTAAATGGTTAAGCACGCTACAAAATGCCTTTCAAAATTTATTTAGCAGCTAAACGGTTAAAAAAACAAGACCAAGAGAGCAAATTATGAAAGTGCACTGAGCATGATACATAAAATATCCTTCCCATTGATAACTCTAGTGCAGAATAGTATAAGAGACATTCAATGAATTTCAATTGCTATCAGTTTCATTAGTGTCATCTCCATCAAAGATGAATGTGATATATTGAGTTGGTGAGGTAAAATGTAATTTCAGCACTTTTCAGGTTGGGTGGGGGTGGGGGGGGGGGGGGGGGGGGTGGGGAGGCAGCCTTAACATCAGGTCTATGAAGGATTACAACATGAATACTGTGGAAAGAGTATAGCAATGGAGGATCATGTAATATTATGTTAAAGAATCCCTTTTCAAAATTAACTGGCTTGGTGCAGGAAGATCATATTTGGGCTTTGATACCACAAAAAAATTATTATATTCTGAGCATGTGGATCATGTTTCTTCACTTAAAATCAAATTTAATTTTGGTTATGTACGTTTCGATAGAATTTGTGGGAGAGTGCCAATGGTCCCTCTCCAAAAAATTCTTACAAAAAATTATTGATAAACAAATTTAGCTGCTAAAATAAACTAGTATGCTACCAGTTAAACCAGAGGCTCACGTGCACCTAAAACCCTCATCTGGCTCAGGTTGTCAAAAGAGATGAGTGTATCAGAAAATGACTGGCGTATGGAGCCCAAATATTAACCCAGGGACTCAATTTGAACAAACTTGAACCTGACACCCCTGCAGATGTCACAAACCAAATATGAAAAGATTCTAACTGGTGGATCCAAAAAAGAAGATTTTTCAAGAGATTTTCTCACATTGCACTGAGTTGAACTATGGACCTCAATAAAGTGACCAAATATAAATATGAACCTAAGGACTCGATTTGAACTAACTTGAATCTCACCTCTAGAGATGTTGTATACCAAATATGAAAATATTTTGACTGGTGGATGTGAAAAAGAAGATTTTTAAAGAAATACCCTCATATGGTACCATATTACAATCTGGACTCCCATAGGGAGCATAAATATCAACCCAGGGACTTGATGTGAACAGATTTGAATCCTCCTTGAAACTCCAATAGAGATGTTGTAAACCAAACATCAAAAGAATCTGACTGGTGGATCTGAAGAAGATTTTTAAGGATAATTCCCCATATTGCACTAAGTTAAATTTTGGATTCCCATGGGGAGCCCAAATATTGACCCAGGGACTCAATTTGAACAATCCTGAATGTGATCCCCCCCCCCCCCCCAAAGAGATGTTGTATGCCAAATATGAAAATATTCTGTCTGGTGGACCTGACGAAGATCTTAAAAGAAATTTTCTCATATTGCACTACAAGCCCAAATATCAGCCCATGGATCCGATTTGAACAAATCTGAATCTGACCCCCCTAGAGATGTTGTAAACCAAAAATACGAAATGGGGAAATTCAATGACTTTCCAGGATTTGGAAAATGATTTTCAAATTCCAAGGCCCGCAGGAACCTGTATGGTCATCAAAACTTGATCAAATGTCCTTGCCTTGTTACAGTTTACGAGAGAGTGTCTACAGGCAATCTCCCATAAATATTAAAAGGAAAAATCCCTAGAACATGTCTGGCATTCTTAATGAAAGTGTCAGTGACACTGTAGCTCAACTTGACAAACTTGAACTTGGTAAGTTATAAGTGAAATAGCAAAATTGAAGATCATTGGTACCAATGTTATTTGGTGAAATTTCAACATAACAGCATTGTGTGTGCACAACGTCAAGAGTAATCCTTGAATTTATAAATGTAAACTGTAAGATTGGCTAATGGAAGAATGTTGATACACAAATGCAGTAAGTTCAGAGGTTATTGTAAATGGCAATTTTTTTCACAGGAATGAATGCTAATCAATAGCTCTTATCTAAAGGTCTCGCCCAATGAGCACACCAAGTTAAAATAAAATCCTGATAAATGTGGCCTGTGGGCCATGTCAAAGAGGAATGTTGATGCACAAATGCAATAAATTCAAAAACTGTTGCTAACAGCAACAGTTTTTGATGGAAATGAAATGAAAATCGATAGCTCCTATCTTTGTCATCCTGCATAAGCATACAAAGTTCAAAACAGCCTGATAATGAATGCACCCTCTGAGGCATACCAAAGGAAGATGTTAATACACAAATGCACTAAGTTTGAATGTCATTGCTTGTGGCAATGTTTTTTTCTCTTTTTTTATGGAAATTCATAAATATACCCTGCAGAGAGTGCAAAAGGGGTAAGTTGCTACACAAATGCAGTAAGTTCAAAGGCTGATGAAAACCACAATAATTTTTTAAAGGAAATGAAAATAAATGCGACCTGTGAGGTGTGCCAAAGGAAATTGTGGACATACGTACGTACGTACGTATGTACGTACGTACGTACGTACATACGCCGACAGACGAGAAGTGATGGCAATAGCTCAGCTTGACTTTGTCAAGTTGAGCTAATAAATGTACCCTGTAGGGTGTGCCAAAGGGAAATATTGTGGTCTGACTAAACTAAGTTCTAAGAACGTTGGCCACGGCAAAATTTTTTGACGGAAATTGAAGAAAATCGATAGCTCCCATCTAGAGGTCTCCCCAAACAAGCATACCAGGTTTCAAAGCAATCCGATCATAAATGTGCCCTGTAGGGTGTGCCAAAGGGAAATATTGAGGTCTGACTAAATTCTAAGAACGTTGGCCGTGGCAACATTTTTTGACGGAAATTGAAGAAAATCGATAGCTCCCATCTAGAGGTCTCCCCAAACAAGCATACCCGGTTTCAAAGCAATCCGATCATAAATGTGCCCTGTAGGGTGTGCCAAAGGGAAATATTGAGGTCTGACTAAACTAATTTCTAAGAACTTTGGCCGTGGCAATATTTTTTCAACGGAAATTGAAAAAAATCGATAGCTCACATCTAGAGGTCACCCTAAAGAAGCATACCAGGTTTCAAATCAATCCAATCATAAATGTGCACTGTAGGGTGTGCCAAAGGGAAATATTGTGGTCTGACTAAACTGAGTTCCAAGAACATTGGCCGTGGCAACATTTTTGGATGGAAATTGAAGAAAATCGATAGCTCCCATCTAGAGGTCACCCCAAACAAGCATACCAAGTTTCAAAGTGATCTGATCAAATGCGACCTGTGAGGTGTGCCAAAGGAAATTGTGGACGTACGTACTAACATACTAACGTACGTACGCCGACGGACGAGAAGTGATGGCAATAGCTCAGCTTGACTTTGTCAAGTTGAGCTAAAAATGTAGGAGGGCTAAAAATCGCTCCCATCACAGGGTTTAGCAGAGCAAATAGCTCTCCTCAAGCTTTCAAAAGCTAAAAGTTGCAAAATGAATTTTACTATTAATGAATTCTACCTCGTGGGCTTTGTACATTTTGTTTGGTACTGTTAACAAGGTAGAGTACAGTCACCATGGACTGGTCAATTTCCATGGAGTGGGCATTATTTCCACGGATGCCATAATATTAGATTACAAACACTAATTACAGGAATAATCAACAAATATTTAATGAAGCACCAGGTTCAACCTGGTGCTTCATTAATTAAAATTTTGCTGATGATTTTTATTACCCGATAAAGGCATGCGTGGACATTACTGTCTTTGCGTGGATTCTGACCAGTCCACGACAACTGTACTGTAGTCTCTGTGAGATGGCAACACTGCCCCTCCTACACCTCCAGGCCTCGACAAGGCCCAGGTGTGTGAGAGGGGCAGTGTGTCCATCTTACATAGACCACAAACATAGAGTTCTGAAGAGAAGTGTGTTTTAGGAATAGCCTGTTGTGGTAATCACTATTTTTTAAGGCCAGGGGAGCTAGTTTCCGCCCTCTTTAATTTTTTCAAGGTGAGCAGTAGTCGAGCGAATAAATCACTCTCCTGAAAGTACCAGGCCTGCTAGAAATGAAATAATTTTATTGTAATGTAATGAGAATTTGAAGTACATGTGTATGTACAGAATTTGAAACCTTTAAGTTGTGGTACAGTAAAACCTGTTTTGAGAGACCACTCTCATGAGAGACCACCTGTCTTGAGAGACCGCTGTGACCTTGTACCATTTGGCTGTTTTACTCTGTATAGGACCTGTTATGAGAGACCACTCATTTTGAGAGACCACTTTTGCCTGGCAAAAAGGGTGGTCTCTCAAGACAGGTTCCACTGTACTTGCATGTTAGAATACAACACAAACGTGGAAATCCAGCACTCTATCAGTTAAAGTAAGCATGATGGATATGGATTTGTGAAGCTCTGTAGTGTCTACGTATTGAGTTTATGTTTCAAATCTTAACTATCTGGGAACTACATGAATCTGTTTTATTATACATAATCAATAATTCGTTCTGAAAACAGAATGGTTGAAAATAACATGGATTTGTTGAGGCACAAACAAGTGTGCCTGTGATACTCTTCAACAAATTATAACAAAACAATCATTGATGACTACTGATTATCAAAGTAAAATTTCTGAATCAGCATGATGGGTTCCTGCAAATCACACATTTTCGATCTGAATCAAATCTTGAATCGAATAAGGTCTATTATTCAAAAATTGAATTGAACCTCAAATCGAATCAGGGGTGTCCAGGTGACCAATTGGGGGCAAGGGAGTGCTGTAAACCTGTTATAACTATGATGGCTCAAGTTCCGACTGATAAAATATTCCAACTTTATCATCAAGGCATGCCTTCATCGAAGGCATGCCTTGATGATGTAGCTGGAATATTATCCAGTAAGGGTTACAGTTCAAAAACAGAAACGAGTGAGTGAATTACCGATACTATGTACTGTACAGGACTAGCAACAACAGTTCATCATCAAGATTGCTTGGAAACTTTAAATTTGCTTCAAACAGTGGTACTGACCAGTGAGACAGGAACTGGCATGGGTGGTGGCATGGTGCAGATGCTATTTATGTTAATATAGTGGAAATTACACTCAGTCTTCACTTTCAGCATTCTTTATGTAGAATTTCCATCTGAACTAAGAAACGACGAATATTACTGATGCCAAGCTTTTTCCAGTGAAAGGATTTGAAGAGAAATGAATCAGGAAGCTGATTTTGAAACAAATCGAATACCAACTTGATATTTGAAATCAAATCACATCTCAAAGCTTCATGGGGCCCTACAGCACAACTCAAATTGAATAGAATCATCAAGACAATTTCAATTTTGCAGTACCCTCAGGATTAGATATCAATAATACCTGGAGGTTATTACTTGGTTAGATTCATATTGGCCGAGATATCAGCCCTTGGTAACTTCACAGTGGACAGACCGATATGAAAACTACCAAGTAACAGCCTCTTTATTTATTATTTATTCATTGGTGCTTAACATCACATACTTCTGCACAATGGCTAATCACGACCACAACATGGAGATAAAGTCAAGGTCAGTCAATCATTTATACCCTAGCCAAGGTCAGTCAATCATTTATACCCTATGTTGCCTATTTCTGAGGAGGACTCACACCCCAATTAAGCATTAGTAACTGGGTCCTATTTTATCAGTGAAACAGAGCTTGTTTACCACAGTAAACAAGCACTGCTTCACTTCCAGGGGTTCCCGTGGGGGCTTTATTTATTAATTGCAAAATGTTCTTGGATCTGTTTTTAGACAGTGTTATTGTTTCTCAATCTTTTCATCTGAAGATTCCTCTTCTCCTAGTTCAGCTAAGTATCTTGGCTTTACCACTGGGGAAGCTGCAACATACAGATACCTGAACTATCTCTGGCGTATTTCTGTTAATGATTCTGAATCTTGTTTTGCATTTATTTTTCTGCAAAACTCTCTTCTTTCTTCTCTTCACCTACCTTGACCTTATTTATTACCATCATTAATTCATCACCATACAAAAAACTCAGCTTCAAACTACTCCATTATGCTCGATGACGCCAATTTTCCTGACTGCATTCATTGAATACTTATGAATGACTTTGATGTATACAAATTGGTTGCGCTTATAACACATTTAGGGGGCAACTCTAACTTGTGCATATCGGCCAAGATGTGTGTCATATCAGCCGAGTTTGAAGTCATATCTGCCAAGCTTGATAATGGGTTTTTCAGGGACAGAAAATCATATCTAATAACCAAGATAAAATAAAAATCCAGATTGTGACTTCATGATGAAGAATTCTTCTGCACATAGACAGATGAAGCAAACTGTCCACTACTTACTTTTTTTTAAAGCTCACCACACCATGACTAACAACAACAAACTGTTGCATAAAACATAATGCAATATTAGACTTTTTACAACAAATTAAATGTTGCAACACTGTAGCATTTAAGTAATTACGACAAACAATGATTTATTGTGAATTTAAGAGTAAAGCAAATGTTGGTAATGCAAAATTAATGTTTTCCCATGTAGAATGAATTCAGCAATTTATGTAAATTGTTCATGGTTTGCAAGGAAACGCATTGTACTGAATAACCTGATAAAGTGTGAGAGATAAATGCTGCAAAAATATCATAAAATGATAACTGTCCAATTCCACACAATGACATTTTGCAGCAGTGAGGTTTCAAGGTATTTACAAATGAAAGGAAAATGGAGTGTTTCATTGTAATGTTTCGCTCTTTTGACCATGGCAGTGGAATGGAATGGAGTTGTGTGTTTTCACTCTTTGGCCTTAATTTTGCTTTTGACCCCCTCACTGGAATGACTCAATGGTGATTTTGGGGAATAGTGCTACAGTGGAACCCACTTCATTGGATATCTCTTAATTGTATATCCCTGTTAATTGAATATAATTTCCCAACACAAAACCATTTACCATACCTCCAGTACAAATTTGACCTGTTAATTGAATATAGGTTATAGAGTAAACGCCTGTTAATTGAATAAACAAGAGGCCCCACAGGGCCTGAAGCACTCATCTTGTACAGAACACAATTTAAACAGAGTCCAAGAATGAGTCTACATTAAACAAGCCATCTCCATAGGCTACACTGTCAATCCTTGAGTCCCTCAGGAGTGACAAAAATAATCTGGGCATCATGCCTTTTCTTCAGTTGATCATAAGTAAAATGTAGAGCTCCCCTATGAAGCCCCTTGATACAACCTATGTGGATTAATCTTAGTACCTCTAGAAGGTACTGAATACAAAATTTTTAATTCTTCAGCAAAATGGCCAATTCCGGCTCCCATAGAGAGCCCAAATATTAATCCAGGCTCTTGATTTGAACCCAGTTAAATCTGACTTCCCTAGAGATGTTGTGTACCGAATATGAAAGCATTCTGACTGTTGGATCTGAAGAAGAGAAATTGTAAAGAAATTTCTCCGAATTGCACTAAGTTCAAATTTGGGCTACCATAGCAAGCCCAAATATTGACCTATGGATCCGATTTGAACAAACTTGAATCTGACCCCCCTAGAGATGTTGTATACCAAATGTGAAAGCATTCTGACAAGTGAATCTGAAGAAGAAGATTTTTGAAGAAATTCCCTCATATTGTACTAAGTTAAATTTCATGTTCCCTGGAGCCAAATATTAACCTAGGCACTCGAATTGAACAACCTGGAATCTGACCCCCCCTAGAGATGTTGTATACCAAATATAAAAGCATTGAGACTGGTGGATCTGAAGAAGAAGATTTTTAAAGAAATTTTCTCATATTGCACTAAGTAAAAATTTGGGCTACCATAGTGAGCCCAAATATATACCTAGGGATCTGATTTGAACAAACTTGAATCTGACCCCCATAGAGATGTTGCATACCAAATATCAAAGCATTCTGACTGATGGATCTGAAGAAGAAGATTTTTTTAAATTACCCTCCATATTGAACAAAGATAAAATTTGGGCTTCCGTAGGAAGCCCAAATATTAACCTAGGGACTTGGTTTGAACAATCTAGAATCTGACCCTCATAACAATGATGTATACCAAATATTAAAAGATTCTGACTGGTGGTTCTGAAGAAGAAGATTTTTAAAGAATATTCCCCATATTACCCTATGTAAAAACTTCGGGCTCCTGTAGAGAGCCCAAATATGAACCAATGAGCTTTATTTCAACAAACTTTTATCTGACCCCCCCCTATGAATGCTGTATACCAAATATCAAAAAATTCTGATGATTGGTTCTGGAGAAAAGATTTTTTTAAATTTTTGCAAATATGCTGACTCAGCATTTTTTCGATGCCCATTACAGTACACCCTAACATAACCGATGGCAATTTTTTTTTACCATTCAATTCTACTGGTCATAAGGATACTTCATACTAAATACAAGCTCTCTGTTCCGTGGGGTTTGGGAAATATGGGCGTTTGAAAATATTTCTATTTTTAGCTCCCAGGGTTCCCATGGGGACGCGGGAATTTTTTTTTTTCTGCATGGGTCATGTACTTATGACCCAATAATACCACAAACCAAATTTGGTTCATACCGGACCATCGGTTCAGAAAAATAGAAATTTTGGGCAGGGCCAAAAATCTTACCCCTCCTATTACAAAGCCAAATATTACTTCACGAACTTCGTTTGAACAAACTTGATTCTACACCTCATATGGAAGCTCCATGGCAAATATCAAGTCATTGTACACACTGGTTCTTGAGAAGAAGATTTTAAAAATATTTTGGTGTATTTTTTCCACTCCCTCCCTATGGGGCTGGGCATGCTGAGTTGAACAAAAATGAAATGCCCCTTTGGGACCATCACTCACACAAACTTTCACTTGAATTGGCCCAGTGGGTTTGGAGGAGAAGACCAAAACATGGTGTTGACGGACGACAGACGACGGACGACGGACGGGAAGCGATGAGATTAGCTCAGCTTGACATTGTCAAGATGAGCTAAAAATCTTGCAACATGTCGCGAAATTACCCGGACTCTCCCCAGTTTTCCTTTGGTTATAGACCTATTTGCCTCAGAACATCCAATACAGACATTTAATCTATTATATCTTATAATAGAATAAATGCTAAATTTATCTCTAGAATACACGAAAGTGACACAATGTCTGTTAATTGAATACTCCTGTTAATTGAATAATTTTCATTGGCAAGGTGGCTATTCAATTAACAGGGTTCCAGTGTACCTGGTTTTGGCCATTTTAAACTTTGTAAATAATATATTCCCTCTCCACTCCTTCAATCAGTAGATAACATTAACCATAACCTTACTTGCTAGTAGTGTTTCTTGATAAGATCAAAACACACATGCATCAGGTGAACATTCCCGAAATAAAATTTTGCAAAACTGAGACAAAATCATGAAAAATAAATGAAAATGGCACCTGAGAATCAACAGTGTTATGTACAGGAAAGTAGACTGAGAATGTTTACTGGATCGTGACCAAGTTGCTATGTGGTCGAAATTCTACGTCCACTATTTATTTATTTATTGGTGCTTAAGGTCACATACTTAGTCACAATGGCTAATCATGACAGTTTTACGTGTGGAGGAAGCCGGAGTACCCGGAGAGAACCACCGAGCATCGACGAGCAACTGTTAGCTCAGCATTCTAACTCTGTTCAAGCTCCGCTCAAGCAGAGTTACAGCGGTTGAAGACATGTGCACCATCGAGCATGCAGTATGTTTTAGTACACGGCGTCATCGTGCTCCCATGTTGGCAACCAGGATAAAGTGCCTTGCCCAAGGACACAACGCGGGCTGTCCCGGACGGGGATTGAACTCAGGACCTCTAGAATATACGTCCAATAGTCTACCACTAAGCCACCATGCTCCCTATGTCCACTTAAGTTGTCTGTTTTTTATTGGGGTTTAATGGCACTATCAGTAGCCATGATCACATCATGTCAGACAGTTTTACCGGTAGAGGAAGCCAAAGCACCTATCAGACTCTCCAACTCACCAGCTCTGTCCAAGCAGTGTTTAGTGTTACCAGAAAAGTAGGCATTTCGAGGGAGATAACTACGCTGTATAACTATACATGTCAGGAGCACGATGGCTCAATGGTAGACTTTTGGACTTCTATGCTAGAGGTCCTGATTTTGATCCCCGTCCAGTACAACTCACGTTGTGTCCTTGCCAAGGCACATTATCCTGTTTGCCAACATGGGGGCATGATGATGCCGTGTACTAAGGCGTACTGCACGTCGATGGTGCACATGTCTTCAACCGCTGTTACCCTGCTTGAGCGGAGTTTGAACAGTTAGAATGTTGAGGAGCTGACAGTTGCTCGTCGATGTGCGGTGGTTCCCTCTGGGTACTCCAGCTTCCTCCACCCATAAAACTGTCACGGTCAGGATTAGCCATTGTGCATAAGTATGTGACCTTAACACCAATAAATAATAAATATACTATACATGTCAATGAGTCTGATTTTTTTATGAATTAAAAAGTAACCATTTAACTGGAAGAGCGTTAAATTATTTTTGACCATTAAAATTTGGTCACATATCTTTCTTTGCCTTGTTACAATTTATGGGAGAGTGCCTTTATGCATTCTCCCATAAATTGTAACAAGACAAATCCTTGCTGGATAAATGATACTACTTCAAAGATAATATGAGTCACAGCCACTGTATGAATATGTATGAAGCCGATAACAGTGTTCACTCTGATTACCAAAAATGGCTGCCTACCGATTGCCGGTTATTTGAGCAACTTGGCCGATTCTGATTGTAATACTATGCACTACTAGACGAGTCAAGGCTTGAAAGAACTACATTAAATTGAACATATTTCACAGTGTTAAACATCGTTGACTCAGGTCGCAGTAAAATGACCAGATGTGCACACTTGTGTGGTATACGTGACTCTCAGAGACATGTGTACCGCCCAAGTGTGTGCGACTGGTCATTTTACTACGACCTGAGTCAATGGAGTGTAACCTTCAGTCTTTCACGTATGAACTGGCGATTGTCACAAGTGTGCTCAACTGTATGCTTTACATGTCCTTTAACTTGCATATCCCAAAAAGGGGCATCTAGAGAAATTAAGAATACACATTGTGGCTGTTTCTAAACTTTATTGAATGGTATCATTGAAATGATTTTACATTAACAATTGAACAATAATTGCAGAAGATAATAAAATGTGGTTAATGAATCATCACAAAAAAATGCTTGGAAACAATCGGTTGAACTGATATTACAGGAGCTGTTGCTGTTGTCATCTGATTGCCCACAATCGGCCGATTGGGGTGGACGATTCCGATCATCGGTTGAACACTAGCCAATAAGTTGTGGAACGTACAATTCAGAATAAAGTAGGCTCCTGCAAACATTTGCAAATCGATTCAAAAGTCAATATTCGATTCGATTCAAAATTGGAAATTTGAATACACTTTGGCCATAATTGTGAATGTTTAGATTGTATTTGATCACATTATTTTATATTGAGTATTGTTCTGAGTAGAAATGTAACTGAATTGTAGCGGTAACAGTGTTTGTAGCGATGTAATACAGTGGAGCCCTGTTAATTATATAGCCACTTTGCCAATGAAAATTATTCAATTAACAGGAGTAATCAATTAACAGGAATTGTATCACTTTCCTTTAATCTAGAGATAAACTTAGTATTTATTCTATTATATCTTGTTTGACAGAGCTCCATGAGCTCTGTCAAACAAGATATAATAGATTAAATGCCTGTATTGGATGTACTGAGGCCAAATAGGTCTATAAACAAAGTAAAATTGGGGAGAGTCAGGGTAACTTCTCAACAGGTTACAAGATTTTTTATTCAATTAACAGGAGTTTATTCTATAGCCTATATTCAATTAACAGGTCAAATTTGTACTGGAGGTATTGTAAATGGTTTTGTGTTGGGAAATTATATTCAATTAACAGGATTATTCAGTTATCCAATTAAGTGGGATACACAGTACTACAACAGATGTAGAACAACAGTTGTAGTGACATTGCTACAAACACTATTACCGCTACAACTGTTTATTTCAACTTAATGTGCACTATGACCAGTGACTGGGGGGGGGGGGGGGGGGGGGGGGGGGGGTGGCCCAGTTGGTAGAGGTGCAGGCTGCAAGCCGAGAGGTCCTCGGTTCGAATCCCACCTGCAGTAACCACGTTGTGTCCTTGGGCAAGACACTTCACCCCACTGCCCATGTGGGGGCACGGTGACGTTGTGTACTAAGGCGTACTGCACATCGATGGTGCACCTGTCTTCAACCAATGCTAACCCTGCTTGTGTGGAGTTTGTATGTTGGGGAGCTGACAGCTGCTAGCCGTTGCTTGGTGGTTCCCTCCGGGTACTCCGGCTTCCTCCACCCATAAAACTGTCACAGTCATGGTTAGCCATTGTGCAGAAATATGTGACCTTAAAACACCAATAAATAAATAAATAATGACCAGTGACCATTTAAAGGGTTTTGAACTTTGAAAAGTTATTCAGCTGTTCAACTTCAATGAATGATTTGTACCACAACATGATCACATTATTTTATATTGAGTATTGTTTTGATCAATGACAACATGTCTTCAGCCACTGTTACCCTGCTTGAGCGGAGCTTGAACAGTTAGAATGTTGAGGAGCTGACAGTTGCTCGTCGATGTGCGGTGGTTCCCTCTGGGTACTCCGGCTTCCTCCACCCATAAAACTGTCACAGTCATGATTAGGCATTGTGCATAAGTATGTGACCTTAAACACCAATAAATTAATAAATATAGAGGACTTCCACAACAGGCATTGGTTTCGGGTAATATTTTACCAGTAAAGCAGAAATTGTTGACTACAGTAAACAAGCACTGCCCCACTTCCTGGGGGTCCCTTGGGGGAGGCTGAGATCCAAATTAGCTATGCTTATGTACTGTTCCTTATGTGCACAAAATTATTAACTCTTTCAACATGAGAGGCCGCTTTTCCGGTCCTGGAACATGATACATCATAATTTCATTAAGTAGGGTAGCTAATAAGTGAACGGAATGTGTGTGGTAGAACACTTAATATTTTCAAACTGCAGTCTGAAGGCTGAATTTTGAAAATATTAATTGCTTTACCCCCAAATAATGGATTTGGACTCTTCCAATTTCTGCCATTTAACTGGCATGGAAGACACCACCAATGTTGAAAAGGTTATTGGAGTTGGTTATAAAGAGTCTTCCTCCTTTGTATTACTGAATAAGTATGGGTAAACTGACCACATAATTTCACCATGAGTTAAAAAAAAAACAGGACAGTTTTTAAACATCACCTGTACTTCTCATATGTCAAAACTTTCACATAAAAACCTTGTAGCTGGAAAATTACTGGCTGTGTGTTACAACAATGCAACTCAATTGATATCACTTCATTGAAGTTTGATAAGTTGTAAATTGAATAGAAATTGCTGACATTTCCAGTCATTACACCCTCTCTATAAAGAAAGTTTGTCATAAATAAAAACTTTCCTCATAAATAACAATTTTAGTAATTTAGATATAAACACAGTGCACTTAATTTTCTTGTATTCACTCAGTGATCTGTTTTAGTTTTTTTGGTGGGTATAAATGTACACATTATACATACGCTGAATACTTTTCAAAGAACCAGAGTACAACAACACTACACACTGCTGAAGAAAAAGCAAACATCTCCATTTTTGTTGTGTTAATATGATGTTCTTATCCAAAGGCCAGTTTCCAAATGTTTATGAAAACATGAGGTCATGTGACAGCCAAGCTTGGAAATATGCAGCTTGAATGAGGTCTCCAGATGGTGAATTTGGTGATGCTACCCTGCTCAGCAGGGTAGCATCACTAAATTTACCCTCTGTGAACCTCAATCTGAATCAAGATCTCAGGCCTAAACAGAAAGAGGAATCCAGAGAATAAATTGGCCCACTGTATGGGATAGAATCATCAAATTCCCCCCTGTGGACATCCTCCTGCAAATGATAGATTATTTTTTTCCAGGCTTGGCGATAGGTAAAAGACTTTTTTACTTGTTCATCCAAATGATTAATTATTTATTTATTTAGATTCAATGATATTTTCAACAGCCAGGGTCAAATCATGTTAGACAGTTTTACAGGTAGAGGAAACCAGCGTACATAGAGAGAACCATCAAGCAGTGCTGAGTAACTGTCAGACACTCCAACTTACTAACTCTGCACATGCAGGTTTAACTCTTTACCCAACGATGACGATATCAAAATTTATGATTCTAAATATTATTTTTCCCATTTTTCAAAACCCATCAGACGATGTAACTCACTAAGCCCACACAAGTAGGTTTAGGATCAGTTGAAGACATGTTTACTATTGATGTGCAGTACATGCTCCCATTTGGGCAACTGAGATTAAGTATCTTTGCCAAAGACACAATGCAAATCATACATGTCAAGATCAAACCTTCTACCATTAGATGTTATGTCAAATGCTCTGACCAATGAGCCAAGTTGGACCTTTTAGATTGCCCCCTTTAGATAAATTAATTAATGTTTAGGGCACCATCAACCTATAACATCACACCACAGAGGCACAACAATGTGCCTCAGATATGATGTGGCAGGTTGATGGGACACTTTTTGTGCAATATCCTCCAATCTAGAGTTTTCAACATAAAAATTGAGGGGTAGAGTGCTAGAAGTCCATATATGGGTTTTATGCTGAAGTGCATATACCAGATTAAAGCACCATATTCTCTGGATTTTCTTGATATCATCTTGAGAAAGTAATTAATAATCTCTATAGATCTACCCTGTTATAATTTATGAGAGAGTGCCTATAGGCACTCTTCCATAAATTATAACAGGACAAAGACATGTTTACAAATTTTGATGCTTAAAATTTTTTTAGCACTCTACCAGTTAAGACCTTCCTATTACCCACCTTCTTAATCGTTATTGGAAAAGACTGATCTTGGAACTGGGAGGGTCAAGTTTAAAATTACTGAAATGCTAGCTCACTCTATGATAAGTAAAATTAAAATTTGACTCAAACTGTGAAGAAATTTTAGCTTTTCGATTACCTATGAATTTAACAGCTGTGTTCTTTCAATGATATAAACTAAACTTCAGTACAAAGAAAGTTTGTTGACACAGGTGCATACACACCCCCTGTGTCACTGGAGAATCAGAAATGTAATATTATTTATCACATTTACCTCTGTACATTTTCAACTATTTACACAGGTCACATTTTATAAGATTTTCTAACTCATTACTTCTACTGGAGTTTATCTGAATAGATGATGCAGGGTATCTGTTAGGGGTTTATTTATTGGGGATTAACAACATTTTCAACAGCCAGAGCTACATTGTGTCACACAGTTTGTGGGTGGAGAAAGCCGGAGTACCCAGAGAGCAACTGTCAGACTCTCCAACTTAGTTACTCCGCACAAGCAGAGTCAGCAGCGGTTGAGGGCAATGCACCATCGATATGCAGTATGATGTTTCAGTACAGTGTACCACCGTTTCCCCATGTGGACAATCGGGATTAAGCGCTTGCCCAATAATACAACACAGTTACCCCTCATCAGGATCAAACTGTTCAAGTCCAATGCTCTACCAACTGAGCCATTGTGCTCCCCCTGCTAGGGGTAAAATGTTAGGGCTATTTGGTGCCTAAGGAAAAACATAAGTTCAGCCGCTGCCTTAACCCTTCACCCAACGAATCGGCCACATCCGTAATATGCAAATTCAGCAGCTCAAAAAATATTATTTTTCCAAAAATTTCAACAAAACCATATCATGTGACCCCTCTTTGGAATGAGCTCATTGAGCTTGTTCCAATGAGGGGTCATATGATATGGCTTTGTTGAACTTCCTGGAAAAATTTTTAAAAATGATATTTCAAATAATAAATATTGATATCGTCTGTGCTAGGTAAAGGGTTAATAATGTCTGCTTAGGAACCACACCAAATAAAAGAGCTTTATGTGAGATGGTAGTGAACACCATCAAAGCCATTCACAAGATGAAACGGAGAGTGTAAGATTGGTTACCAGTTGGTGCATTCTGTCTTTTCATCCAGCTCACAACACATGTCCAACTTCCGCAAGAACATTCTATGAGGGCAATATGTGGTGTGAGGAATAACTAACCAGGGGAATGGTATCCTAAAAGTGACCATCTGCCCCCATCTGAAACTCTTATGAACATTAAAATGTACCTATTTTTAGAAAAATATGCATTGGTAATTGTATTTTTGCAGAAATTATTTATTTATTTATTGGTGTTTAAGGTCACATACTTATGCACAATGGCTAATCGTGACCGTTTTGCAGAAATATTATGCTTTATAATTATGGAAAAAGGGCATTGATATTCTGTTCCACATTTTTCAAGGGGTAAAATACAGACTGCAAAAAATGTCCAGGGATAAATATCTCGCTTACTTGCTGCTCTGTTTTATTGCTGAGCAACCAATTCATTGTGGTTACAATGTCTTTCTGTTAGACTTTAGACGAATCAGATTTCTGAATGCCTATTGAAAAGCAAGACCTGATTGGAATGAACCTTTCTTCAGTTAAGTTCAGTTCAGATTGCTTGAATAAAAATGAACAATGCACATGTATCTCTGTTTTATTCTGGTACATATGTATAGGGGTATCTTAGGTATATATATGTATATGTGTATAGGTGTACATGTATTGTGGGTGTCATTCTGTTGGTTGATGAAGATGGGCTAAGGCCACATGTCTTGTTATATTTTTATGTATTTTTGTGTACCACTTTTGTCATGAATCATCAGTTGGCTGTATCTCAAAATGTCGAAAAAATGAAAATCTGGACCTTTGTGTTTACACAAGAGAACAATAGGCTTAAGGCTATAGTCTATATCTAATTAGGATCGGATATTTTGTGGGAAGGGTCGTGGGGGATAACCATGGGTGTCTGTTGTGTAATTCTCACTGATGTTTGGATGATTTGTAAAGCTTGAGAAGCGCGTGTTTGTTTGCTGCCCAATTTTAACCTCTGATTATCTTCAGAAAATTGATATGGATACCAAAGACTTGTGTTTGTATATACAGTACGTGGGGTGTGTATTATCACTATATCACATGCAGAGTGGTGATTCCACCCAAGCAATAATTGCAAATTTGTTGCAAAGCATAACAAGCACAAGCCAAGTTTCAGCTAATGGACCTCCAGGTTACACCCGGATGTCCATTGGCTGTACACATGTACAGAATTTGAAAGTGATATTTTGAGTGATAACTCTAATCACCGGGTGATTTAGTTACAATCCACTCTCCATGTACTGTATATATCTTACACAACTCAGTAAACTCTGTTCACCGAAAACCCACCGGCTGTATCTCTGATTGATTTCTGAACGTAGAAATATCTCACAAGTGACCACTAATTAGATATAAACTATAATTACTACCAAAACAAACTTACCTGAAGTGTGAATTTTAGTTTTTCCAACGTTTTGAGAACACACCCATCAGTTGATATTTAAGACAATAAAAGTATTATAATAGTATTAGTAAAACAGAAGAGATTACAACATGACATGCACTTGCAAAGAACAAGTTGAAATCTGGAAGTTCCACTCAAAAACATCTGTAGATGCTACCGATGTGTTGATGACATGAATATCAGATGAGTGCTTTGTGCAAGATCACTTTATTTTTCTAAAACAAGATTCCAAATTGAAGCACTTGAATTGACATAGCAATTTTTTACATTTTAGTGAACCATTAAGCTCTCTTTGATTGAATAGTACTCTGATTTTCTTCACCCTTGAAGCCTGACACAAACCTCTAGTAGTGAGTGTGGTAGCTCAGTGGTTTACATGTACAGAAAAATTAGTCAACTCCAAGTTGATCAACGGATGGCAACTAGATGACTCCAAAATTTCCTAGTAGTTGTTTCAACACTATGTTTGCAATAATGGTATTTATTTATTTATTGATGTTTAAGGTCACATATTTATGCACAATGGCTAATCATGACCGTGACAGTTTTACGGGTGGAGGAAGCTGGAGTACCCGGAGAGAACCACCGAGCAACGACGAGCAGCTGCCAGCTCCCCAACATCGTAACTCCGCACTGCAGCACAGGCAGGGTTAGATTGGTTGAAGACATGCGTACCATCGACGTGCAGTACGCCTCAGTACACGGCGTCATCATGCCACCACGCGGGCAATGGAGATGAAGTGTCTTGCCCAAGGACACAACGCGGTTGCCGCAGGTGGGATTCGAACCGAGGACCTCTCGGCTTGCAGCCTGCACCTCTACCTACTGAGCCACCGCGCTCCCAATGGGTCAAATTCCCACTGGCATTACAGTGGAACCCTGTTAATTGAATAGGCACTTTGCCAATAAAAAATTATTAAATTAACAGGAATATTCAATTAACAGGGATTGTGTGGCTTTCCTGTATTCTAGAGAGATAAACTTAGCCTTTATTCTATTATATCTTGTTTGACAGAGCTCCATGAGCTCTGTCAAACAAGATATAATAGATTAAATGCCTGTATTGGATGTACTGAGGCCAAAGGGGTCTATAAACAAAGGAAAACTGGGGTAATTTCTCAACAGGTTACAAGATTTGTTATTCAATTAACAGGAGTTTACTCTATAACCTATATTCAATTAACAGGTCAAATTTGTACTGGAGGTATGGTAAATGGTTTTGTGTTGCGAAATTATATTCAATTAACAGGGATATACAATTAAGAGATATCCAATTAAGTGGGCTCCACTGTACAGGAAAAATTTGCTGCTTATAATTTTGGTAATTTAACATCTGTGTGCAGTGAGTGAAAACACCCTCTAGCCCCAACTAACAAAAACACCTCTCCATGGCTGAAATCCTTTTATATTTTCGGTTTCAAAAAACATGGCAATGGAATGACTTCAGGAGCTTTTCAGCAGAGCCAGGCAGTCGTTTCCAACATCAAAATGGTTACTGTCAAGCACGAAAGGGGAAAATTCCATCCTGCAATTCAGTTAATGATACATGCTTCTCACACTAACCACCTCAAGCTGAACTCCTTCTTGCATTTACATGTAAACTAACAACCTGTCAACACCAATTTAAACATGCCTGATAGCACAGAAAAAATCTATAAAACTCCTTACAGAATTGGGATAAAATGTTCTTCTAGCAGTGGTGGAGATGTAGAATGAAACTTAACTGTTTTAGTGCTAAACAAGTTTTGATATTAAGCAGGATCCTTGCTTTTCTTAAGTTCTACTAGTGTCATTTGACCCTTCAAGTAGCACAGCCTGTAGATACATGCAGAGAGCATTATTATTAAAACACAAAGAGAGTAGTGGGTTTTCCACCCCACAATAAAATTTCAATTCAGAAAAAATGTATGAAGAACACAAAGTCCTTAAGAGACCTCTGCATTTAACTCCTTGCATGTTGATGGCAGATATTCCTGCCAGGACAGAACTTCCCTTGCCACTAAAATAAGTATAATTCGGGCCCTGGAGTTTAAAGTTATTTATTTGTTGGGAATAAGTTTGATGACACTTTTGATAGGATCACCTCATGTTGGGACAGTTTTATAGGTGGAGGAAGCCATAGTACCCAGAGAGGACCACCCAGCAGCAGCCAGCAACTGTCAGATGCCCCAACATATATGTACACTAGCTCCACACAAGCAGGGTAAGCTAGCATTGGTTGAAGACAAGTGTACCATTGATATGCAGTGTGCCCCTTAGTACAGAGCAGTACCGTGCCCCCATGACTGACACAAGGATTATAATCAAACAATTTGGTGTACTATATTACTCAGAGATACTGTGTATATTTTTGTCCAAAGAGTAGTCTTTGATCTTGGCGCCAGGCAACAAGTACATATTAATTATACAAAATCCACATATTTAAACTGTATACTTAAGTAAATCTGATCAAACTCTTGTCTTGTTGTCAATCATTTATTGGAAAGCTCTCTGCAAGAGAGCTCTCCAATAAATGATGATAAGAAATAATTTGGTGAAGCATAGGCTACTAAAATTATATAAACTTACATCAAGTTGTAAGAAATTGCTGAGTAATTAACCCTTTAACTAACATGAAAAGCAGACGACACTTGCAAACAAAATTATTGAATAACTAATTTTTTTCATTTTTTGTCTCAAAAACATAGGTTATGACCTTTCATTGGAATGAACTCGATGAGCTCGTTCCAAAGAGGGGTCATAACATATGTTTTTTAGACAAAAAAAGAAAAAATACTGAAAATTAATTGCTGATTTTTGTGAATAGCACACTGGCTGGCTGCTATCAAGCCTCAACAAGGTCTAAAAATACCAAATGTACGAAAATTTGAAAATACAAATGGTTTTGGTATTCAATAATTGGTTTGGTTCAGTTTTTCGATATCCCCGTATCGGTATTGGTTCAGTTTTTTGGTATATTGAGCTGAGCTAAGTTTTACCAGTATGGTGCCCTTGCAAAAAATTCTTTCACAAACCACACGTAATGATGTCAATGTTTCTGCTCTTCATACAGGCCAGGCACGTAGCTAGGATCCGAATTTGGGGGGGGGGGGGGGGGGGGGGGGGGGGGCAAAGGAGAATTGTGGGAAGGCGAGCCTAGGACGAGATGCCGAAGGCATCTCCCGAGGGCCGAATGCCCGAGTGTGGGGGAAGGCACGGGAGGGGGAGGAAAATTTTGGATTTTAACATGTCTCAGACGCAATTTCCTGGCTCCTGCGGTATATTTCGACTCACATTTCCAAAGGAATATGACCCCATTCACACTTACAGATTGGCTCCTTATCACTCAAGCTCGAGTTATTGGCCAAAATTTATAACAATATCGCATTTTATAAACTGTAACTAATGTATGTGTCCCGCAAATTTACCATGAGTGTTTGTTCACAGAATCTTCACTAGAATAAGTGGTCCTGAAAATCTTGCATAAAGAATTTTTTTTTTTTTCTGGGGGGGGGGGGCAAGACTGAGTTTTTGGGGGGCAGTTGCCCCCCAAACCCCCCACCCCCACCCCCCCTAGCTACGTGCCTGATACAGGCTGACATAGACTTTGCAGCAACAATCACTTCTTCTTTGGTGTTTCCTATTTTGGATGACCACATACTACCCAGCAGCACAAAGCAAACATTTTATTTCTATTACTTAATATTTTGGAGGTAAATGCTGAGTTTTTTTTCTGTTTATATTATCAAGATTCAATCATAATGACATTTATAGGAGGTTATGAAGTTCCAGTCCATTACCAGATACAAGTGAAAATAAAACCACATGGTGATCATGGTAACATGAAAGGTTAGTGGGATACAGCTAACATAAACATGTAATAATGTAGAAAGATAGATGCTATTTAATACCACAACATAAAGTGATGGTCAAAATTAGTTCTACCTTTCAGTGCACACCAGATGGTTTAGTGCTTAGCCATCTCATGGGGGGGGCGCTGTGGCTTAGTAGGTGGAGGTGCAGGTTGCAAGCCGAGAAGTCATTGGTTCGAATCCCAGCTGTGACAACTGCGTTGTGCCTTGGGCAAGACACTTTACCCCCATTGCCCACGTGGGGGCACGGTGATGTTGTGTACTAAGGCGCACTGTACATCAATGGTGCACCTGTCTTCAACCAATGCTAACCCTGCATGTGTGGAGTTAGTATGTTGGGGAGCCGACAGTTGCTCGCCATTGCTCGGTGGTTCTCTCCAGGTACTCCGGCTTCCTCCACCCGTAAAACTGTCGAGGTCATGATTAGCCATTGTGTAAAAACATGTGACCTTAAAACACCAATAAATAAATTTGACATCTCATGGGTTGAGCTCCACCCAAACCCAAAACACGTTAAACTAACTTCATGTGTTAATGAGGTAATGGCATTAATAAATAGTAATTGATGATAGTATTGCTGTCAATATAGCTGCCCAATACATGGAGTGATACTCAAAAGGCAAACAAAATGCCCCCTCATTGGAATGAGCTTGATGCACCATTCCAATGAAGGGTCAGATCATATGATTTTGTTGAAATTTAAAAAAAAAAAAAAAAAAAAAAAAATTCAACTGCTGAATTGTAAATTATGTGGGCAAATGTGACCGATTCGTTAGGAATAGGGTTAATTTTTATCAGAATAGGTTTCGCGCTGTAGTGGCATTGGTCATATGGATGAATTAAGTTGTAGAAATTTGCTCCATTGCATTTATTGGCAGATAGAGAGTGCCTATTTGCAATCTGTATTCAGGTGATAAACCAAGCATTCAATTTATCCAAAACATAGTTCATCCCCACCCTCCCAGAAAATTTAGCACATTCCAATGGAGGTGGAGGGGGTGGGGGGGTAATAAGCTATGTTTTGGAGGCAACTATAAAAGTAGTATAACTTAAATTAGAGCGACATTTTTTGTGAATAAAGCCTACCATTTTTATCACTGAGCAAGGTAAAGAGTTAATACCCTTGGAGGTGGTTGTTTGTTGGGGTTTAATGACACCCTCAACATCCAGGCTAAGATATAACCCTTTACCCAACGTAACGGCCAAAACCGGCCAACACTATTCTCAAAATTCGCCAATTAATTTTCATTATTTTTTCATTTTTTGTCTCAAAAACATAGGTTATGACCCCCTCGTTGGAACAAGCTCGTCAAGCTCGTTCCAACGAGGGGTCATAACCTATGTTTTTGAGACAAAAAATGAAAAAAAATTAGTTATTCAATAATTTTTTTGGCAAGTGTCGTCTGCTTTTCGTGTTAGGTAAAGGGTTAATGAAAAATAGTTTGCTCAAACATATTGTGTAAGCAAGAAAGTGACTCCCAACAAATTGTCCAGTCCCGTGATGCAATGCACAGGTTTAATCACACTTTCTGCTTATAAAAAATTGTTAACTGCCATATCACACATGAAAATGTCACTCACATAAGCTATGTAATGCAGGGGGTTAGTTACATAATAGAACTGATCTTATTTATAACCAGAAAGAAAAGTCTGACTAACCCTGTGCATTGCAGACTTAGTTGGTGAGCGAACATACACTGACCAACCATAGGCATTGTACAGGATTAGCTGATGGGCATGGGGATAAGAGTGGCCTGGGGATAAGGAGGCATTTGGGAACACAGGGCTAATCAAGGTCTCCTCATCCGAGAACCATAACAAATCAGCGGCCGGTCAAAGTCCTATTATTATGGATAGAATGCCATATCACCCACTACATGAAATATACACTGAGGCTGTAAAAATGCACAGGATTAGTTGGTTACATGTTACATAGGGCGCAGGATTCAGGGACCCAATGGAAATACTTATACTGGATTGAGGAATTTTTAAAAAAATTTATTCCAAAAATAAAAACATATTCTATTTTCAATTAACAGCTTGTTAACAATAAATCAGTCTCCCACATGTTGTTTATATCACCAATTTTTCAATTTTGGTTGAGTATTCCCTCCCCCAAACTTTTATAATTTGGGGAATGACCATATTTTTGAGGCATTTTGTGTTATGCCATGAATTGGAATAATCTAACAAGAGCTATTGCTGAAGGCAATTATACTCCACTGCAGTAAGGAGTGCAACTCTGGTGAAAAATATGCGGACAACTTTTTTATAACATGTGCAGGGCTTGTCTCAAGGATTCCACTGAAATAACACCACAGATAGACAGACAGATTCCACCATTTATATTATATATAAAACAATGATATGGAAATTTATTGGACCAGTACATTAGCAAAGGTTGGTTGGAAATGAACATCAATCAATAAAACAAATTAGAATATCTTAAAACTCAATAACTGTATCAGATATAAACATGAATTTGAAGGAAAAACAAACCTCTCAAAATAGTAATGCATGGGAATTATTATTGTCAGGGGTTCAATAAGGGATTTGTTTGTTTAAAAAATATTAAATCCTTGCCAATTACATTCCAGAAATTTACTGGAGAAGCCATACTAGGCAAGACAACACTGCTGGAGAGATTAATACCATCTAAGTGTACAGCCAGAAGCAAAACATTCCTTCATATAAATAGGCCAAAGAGATAGACCTCAATTAATTCATTGCTGTAGGACAGTGAAATATTTTCCATCTGTAACCAAGTACAAAATACAATTAACAATTCCAGTGCCGTGAATTCATTTCTACACTTAGAATAATAGATCCACATTATTTCCACAGAAGGCCTTCAAATCAGTAATTACTGGAAAAATAGGCTTTTTATCAGGTTTTGACTGCTAAAAGAAAACAGTGAAAGGCCATCTTCTTAAATGGTTGATTGCTAGAAGCCACTATTAGGGCGTTCAAAAGAAATGAGGGTCCCAGAGCAAAAGTTAACATTTTCCTTGCTTGTATTTCATATTCAGTCAAACGTGAATTACATTTTTTTAGATAAATTTGTGTTATTACAAATTATTGAAGAGTGTCTGTGGTTTTAATAAAACAAATTTTGATGAACAAATTCAGACCACCAAAAAAAATGTAGCCCACAACCAGTTAAAGAAGGGAACACAGGAAATGAAATTTGCTATGTATGACACATGTGTGACTCCGTCGCAAACTGGTCAGAATTCTCTGTCTGCCTTTTTTGATCACAGTACTCTAGGTTCTATTCCCATAAAATATTTTGCGTCAGAAATAGACTGATAATAGTGAGGAGCATTGTAAAGATGGAGGGGTGGGGGTGTAAACCTGATTTGTCTGGACTGTAATTACTCAAGTCCAGATGGATAGGAAAGATGCCTGGTTTGGGAGGGGAGGGGGTGTAAACCTGATTTGTCTGGACTGTAATTACTCAAGTCCAGACTGATAGGAAAGATGCCTGGTTTGGGAGGGGAGGGGGTGTAAACCTGATTTGTCTAGACTGTAATTTACTCAAGTCCGGACTGAATATATTCAAATTACATCATCATGGTATGCCTTCTACGAAGGCATGCCATGATGATGTAGTTGGAATATTAGTCAGTCAGGATCATAGTTCAAAAGATTTCTTGGAAATTTATTTTATTTCTTTTTTAAAATATACATACAGGCAGTAGCTGTGACACAACTTTTTGTTTATTTATTTATTGGTGTTTATATTTACATATTTCTGCACATTCACTTATCATGACCACAACATGGAGAGAAAGTCAAGTTTTGTGAATCAGCTATCCCCATGTTGCCCTTCCTTGAGGACTTCCACTCCAAGCATTGGTGACTAGCTGAGTCCTATTTTACCAGTTCTACAGAGCTTGTTTACCACAGTAAACAAGCACTGGTTCATTTCCCAGAGTTCCCACGAGGCAACTTTGTATTTAATTAACAAGTACTGTACTCGAAATTGGTCATCCTGGGCCCCCATCAGCCCGAATCGAGTACTACAGACTTCCAGTTTGTATCACAAACTGTGTGTGTGACATACTGTACAGCTACAATTGACTTGTCGTAATCCATGTGTCGGCAGTGATGTCCACGAGATGCATTTATCGGGTAATTAAAATCATCAGCTGAATCCAGTGCTTCATTAATTAAATATTTGATGATTATTCTTATAATTAGTGTTTGGAATCTAATATTATTCCATCCGTATATATTTTGCCCACCAGTGGAAAGTGACCAGTCCACAACAGATGTATTGCAAGTAAGTATTAAATCTAGTCTGGTATGAAACAATATAATAACAATTAACAGCGAATCAAAATCCAGACAAAATTGTGCCAACTGGAAAATTATTGGGAGGAGTGGAGTTACACACACCCCTAAATGCTCCTGATAATAGTGTCCATAGTTTGTGCCTGGCAAGGAGTTTCATATATATTCAAAGCCAAAAAAAACAAGTGCAGTGAGATTAGGAATTCTCTCATTTCTCATTACACCAAAATATTTATTCTCACCACTGTATAACCTATTCATATTACCTGAATTAAATATTTCCACTACATTGCTGGACTAGACCAAGTGGCTGCAGCAGTTTATAGAAGGGGATAATGAAATACTCAGTTGTGAAAATGTGGTAATAAATTCCTGGTGCCAACAGAGAGACTGCAGATAATAGGACTATTATAACAGAAGGGAAACAATCCTATACTGTAATTGAGTCAGTACTCCCTGCTGTGTAAAGCACTCCAAAGGGGGTTTTATTACATCTACCATCCTTGCCAAAATAAGTGTGAAAGCAGAATAAGGAAATAACCTAATATTTTACAAAAATATTTTGATGGGACAATCGACAAATATTTCAAAAATATCTTTTCTGTTTAGTTAGTGAAATTAACCCTTTACGTAACAAACTGGTTGCATCTGCCTGTGTAATTTACAAATTGAGATGTTGAAAAAAAAAGTTTCCAAAATATTTCAATAAAACCATGTGACCCCTCATGGGAAACAAGCTTGCTGAACTCATTCCATTGAGGGATCACATGATATGGTGTTCTAGATTTTTTTTTTTTAAAAACTTCAAAACAAATAAAATTAAATCAACAAATTTTGATGTCATGTGCATTGAGTAAAGGGTTAATAAATTCTAAATGCAAAATATCCCCGAAAATTTCATATACTATTCTGCTGAAATAACTACTGATAATTAAAAAGAACTGGATAGTCACAACAGTGCAACACCTCACTGTGAGTACAGAAGCATACAAGAGAATTCCAATGGGATCACAACTTGGCCACAATCTGGTCGAAATGCTCTTACATTGGGCCATGTAAAACTTAAAAATTATGATTAAAAAACAACTTCCCAATGATTCCATTCCCTATCGCGTTGCACTGATTCTGACATTTTTGAACCATCGAGATATTCTCAAAATCGTACCAAGTGTTTCTTCCCTCTTGCACTCTTCATCTCTCATCAGGTCACCTTTACAGGAGACCCGATGACAAGAGCTCAAAGAGGTTCCATTTCCCAAATTACTTTGTTTCCATTCCAAAAATATTAAATTTTTATTTTCTCACCCAAATAGATGAGTCATCATTATTTATTTATTTATTGGGGTTTAACTACACTTTAACAGCCAAGGTCATATTGTGTTGGTGACATTTTTACGGGTGGTGGAAGCCGGAGTACCAGGAGAGAACCACCAAGCAGCTGCCAGCTTCCCTACATCGTAACTCTGCACTGCAGCACAGACAGGGTTAGATTGGTTGAAGACATGCACACCATCAACGTGCAGTATGCCTTTGTATATAGCGTCATCGTGCCCCCATGTGGACAATCGGGGTTAAGTGTCTATGAGTCATCATTGAATACAGGACCTGAGTGAAGACTAGCAAAATTTACAGTTTTAACTGGTGGAGTGGTGGAAGCCCATATTTGGGCTTTAATCTGAAGTGAAGACAGCCCATCTTAAAGACTTCAAATTTGGTGGATGTACTTCATATTATCCTTGAAGTGAAATTATTTAGTCTTTGAGGATTTGCCTTGTTAAAATTTATGGGACAATGCCTATGGGCATCTCCCACAAATTTTAACAAGGCAGATATGTTGACAAATTTTGATGACCAAAAATAATTTAGCACTCTACCAGTTCTTTAAGTATTTATTTATTGGGGTTTAACAACATTTTTGACAGCCAGGGACACCTCATGTCGGACAGTTTTATGGGAGGAGGAACCTGGAATACCCTGAGAAAACCACTAAACAATGGCGAGCAACTGTCAGGATCCCATCATACTAACTCCACACAAGCAAGGTTAGCATTGGTTGAAGACAGGCGCGCCATCCATCGATGTGCAGTACGTCTTAGTACACAATGCCACCATGCCCAAATGTGGGCAATGGGGGTGAAGTGTCTTGCCCAAGGACTAAACACGGTTGCCGCAGGTGGGATTCGAACTAAGGACCTCTTGGCTTGTATCACTACCTACTGAGCCACCATGCCCACACTCTACCAGTTAAGAAGGTGTAATGTTAAAGTTTACAAGTTAAAGAGCTGTGAGAATCAATTTGTGATTTGATTAGAAATCTCTACCTGATTTGGTTTGGGGGTTGTTTCGACCTGAAATTTGTGATTCACAGGACTTAGTGGGCTATTCCATTCTACAAAGAGCAGAGTGCTCTGAGTATGCCCTGACCAGGTGAAGATTGAAATAGTTTGGAGCAAGTTCTTTTGGAATTAGCATTTTCAAACTGACAGAACTTGATAAACGGATGTGATTACATGCTTAAAAAATATGTTAAAAATCATCTGCATAGTGGAAAATGTTTCAAAATCATGCTTTATGTTGTCATATAACTAATATCCTATAGAAATAATGCTTTTAAGATCTCTATGTTAGTGGTCTCTGCAATATGGCCACACTGCCCCTCCCACATCTCTGGGCCTTACCAAGGTCTGGAGGTGTGGGAGGGGCAGTGTAGCCGTCTCACAGAGACTACCTAGTCAGCAGCAATAAACAAAATGTACAAAGCCCACTAGGTAGAATTCATTAATAGTACAACTTCATTTTGCCACTTTTAGCTTTTGTAATCGCTCCCCTAGGCCATGTGAAGAGAGTGATTTTTAGCCCTCCTGCATTTTTAAGAATACCAGGCCTGGTGTGTGTGTGTGTGTGTGTGTGTGTGTCTATTCCATAAATATTTTCATGCTCCACATTTGTGTATCATGGGGAACTACACGAATGGAATAGTCTCCTATTCTTACCAATTTTCAGCACAACACTAGAAGCTCTCCTGATGGAAAAAGAGAATCTCAGATGCTGTTTTCATTTGTTTTTCTTAACTCAGCCTTGATTTTGCAATATTTTTTGGCAAAATCTCAATCGAATGGTGTAAAAGGCAGTGATTTGATAGTAATCTTATTGTGATCTGATCAAGAAAGGGATTTCATTTGACAATCATAGTACTGTATGAGTTAATTGAACTATTATGGCAGACTGCAAAAAGTCAAATTTGTACAAAAGCTCTAAGCTCAGTTTTATTTTTCGAAACAAAAGGAACGATTTTAGCTGAATCATATGTGGAACATAAGGCTAAAAAAATACAAATCTGTTTCTCAGACTCTTTTGCAAGGTCATTTTGGCTCAGGTATAAATTATGTAAGACAAATTTCCCAAGCAAATAAAATGGATAAATGCACCACTGCCCATACAATTCTGTAGATTATGAGGCCTAAAACCTAAAACAAAACAAATATACGAGTCTCTTATCATAAAAGGAATAATAATTAAAACAAAAAATAAAATAAAAAACAGCCACCGGATTGCATTAAAAAAAAAAAGGCCCCAGAAACAGATCTATTTTGTGGGGCCTAAGACTACTTTTGCAACTGAATTAGTTGTTTCACGAACAGAAAAAAAAGAAAGTTTTACCATTTTTTTTTAGTTCCTGATTCATAACAAATCAGTAGAAATAATTTGCTAAGTCCTCTGCAAACATAATTAACTAATATACATACAATAATTATGAGAACACAAATCTTTCCATATACCAGTAAACCTAACATAATTATTCATTCTGTTCCATGTTTTAATTTTGAGGGTTCATTTCAACTGTTCATTTTTCAAAATTATTTAAAATCGAAAGAACATGTGAGACTCTTCATTGTGACAGGCTCATAATTATGTTGGCAGGGGGCAAGGTCCTCAGTAAAAAAAAACCCAGCACAGCACTGATGGGGATGGGTTACCAGATAACTTCAAGAAAACTTCTTGCTTGTTTTTACTGTTCCTGACTGAATATACCATTCCTGACACCAATTCTTGGAAGGCTCTTTAAGATCCCAACCAAGAATCCGGACACAGTAAAAAGCACATGAGAATGCCTTGGGAGGCATGATAAATCTACAAAAAGCCAAATTCCTGTTTCCAGTGATGCAATTTATATGCATTCTTTGTAATTTAACTGCAATAGGAAAAGAAACAAACAAAAAAAAGAGTACACCCAGGTACTAAAATGAGAGTGCTTTGAAATGCCCAAGAACAATTTTATAATTTATCGCCCAATTATGCTGTGGAACCCGACAACACCATAAGAAACTAAATAATATTTTTCTACAAACTTAATTTGTAAGAGTGTAGCCAGGGAGGGTCATGGGTGTCGTACGACCCCCCCCCCCCCCAATCCCAAATGTCCACGGCCGATATTCTCCACAGCAATCTAATGCATGCCTACATTGAATTTAATTCACTTTCACTCAACATGAAATCTTTGACCGCTGCCGATATCAAATATTGAAGAAAGATTTTTTCCGAGGGAGCCCCGCCTCCCACCACTGATGGCCAAAGATTAAGTTGGAGATTATGGGAGGGGGTCACCGCATCCCATAATCTCCTCCAACTTGACCTTTGGCCAAAGCTTGGCCACCAGCAAAGTTTTCAATCTTTCTAGTTGACAGACATTCTCATCCATGAGTTGCATTGAGGGCGAACCCCCCCCCCTCCCCCCCCCCCCCCCCTTTGGCCAAAGCTTGGCCACCAGCAAAGTTTTCAATCTTTTTAGTTGACAGACATTCTCATCCATGAGTTGCATTGAGGGCGACCCCCCCCCCCCCCCCCCCCCCTAAAAAAATTGCTGGCTGCACCCCTGATTTATGCATAATCATTGTAATACACTTGTAGGAAAACACATAATACATTTACAAAAGAAATCGAGACAGTAGTTACCAGTACTCATCATCCTCTAAAAGCACCCCAAACTATTATCAAGCACTAAATGTTAATTTAGTGATGTACACAGAGAGCTCAGTCATAGCACTCTAAAATTGTTGGGAGCTAAAGCCAGGGGACTGTTCTAACTGACTATCGGTCACTGCTTCAGAAGTAATAAATCATTCAAAGCACTGCCAGTTTACCGGATTATCCACATTTGTGAACAATTTTGTACATTAAAAAAAATCCAAAAATATTATATTTTTAGATTTGTGACGAGAAAAAACTGTCACCTATTTTCAAGATAAGTTTTCCATTTCTTAAATTATGAAAAATATAATTAATGTGAACATGTTGTCATTTTGTTCCTTGTATTTCAAAGCTCTCTCTGGCTTTTGGTAGGTGCATTTTAGTCCCCGAGAACTCCATGGGCATCCCACAACACTTTTTAATGGGATCCAACACTGAAACCATGTCCAATAAATCTAAAAATATTTCCTTTAAGGGCCTATATAAGTAATGAAATTTTGTTTATTTTGAAAATTCTCACCTCTGATATTCCTTCAATTCAAATTAAATATACACAAAATGTACATCAAAATGAAGGTTGGGATGTATAGAACACGAAACACATGTGTGATCAAATCATAGAGCCGACTGTAGGCACCACTGGTTCCTGGAAGTCTGCTGCCGTATTCGCACCAGAACTGATAATTTAATAATATTTCACGAAAATAACTTGTGACCAAATGTGCTTTACATATCCAAGAACAAAGCTAGGGGATAACAATTCTTCAAAACACGGTCACAGAGCTGCATTGGGGAAAATTCCAAAGCCATTGCTTTTGTTTACGTATGAGTATACTTTCGATTTCCGGTCGACGTCATCGGACAGAAAAAGCATGTAAAAACAACGCCATCTAAAATCAAATAATGAAAAAAATCTCCTTCATACAGTATACTGTTATTAGATAGAGATTGCACATTTGCCATATTCAGTGCAAGGTATCATGATACCTGTCGAAATTTCTTAGAATTACGATTTTGTTTTTTGATGGAAATTCGTGGTAACGAGTGATTTGCGCATGTCTGTCGAGCATGGAAACCATCTTCAATAAAAAATGCAGACAGTGTTGTCCTTTTCCAAAATGCAGACCTATCGCTGTATTCGAAAGTGTTTTGAATGCCTAGCTTTGTTCTTGGATATATGAAGCACATTTGGCCACAAGTTGTTCTGATGAAATATTATTTTATTATCAGTTCTGGTGCGAATACAGTAGCAGACTTCCAGGAACCAGTGGTGCCTACAGTCGACTCTATGAGTTGATTACATATGTGTTTCGTGTTCTATACATCCCAACCTTCATTTTGATATATAATTTGTGTATATTTAATCTGAATTTAAGGAATATGAGAGGCGAGAATTTCAAAATAAACAAAATTCCATTACTTATATAGGCCCTTAAATACATGCTGTCAGGAGCTGAAATCATCACTGGAAGAAAAAAGGGAAGAAAAACGAGGATTGAAATTTGTGAACGAAGCTGAAACATGAAAATATATTCTCCCTTCAATATTCTTCACAGGCGAAACACTCACCTTTTCATGAGATCATATCCACATACATGTACAAATCCATTAAACATTTGTTTACAAATGTTCTTTTCTTCACATATATGTTATGCAGCTCCACACATAAAATCCAATATTGTATGAGAGCGTGTTGTGTGACCAGATCAAATACAGCAAACTGATATAGACTACCACTCTTTTCCAATCACATGTATAATTGTAAACAAAACACCTCCTTGGACAGCATTAAATCTCCAAAGCTATAACTATCCCAATATTTTCTCCATCAAATAAGTAGTAACAATACCACCGAAAGTCCATGAAAGCTGAAATGAAGTTGCCCTTGAGGCGAAAAGAATGAACTGATGAATTCCGCAATGTGTGAATGCACAATATAGTGTACTGAATAATGAGAGATAATGTACCAGTAAAAATCTATTCTCCTCTCCACTCTGTGCGGAGACTGCAACACACTGGCCAGCAATTACTTGAACTAGCTTGATACAACTTCTGTCAGTATTAACATATCTCCCAGCCTTCCTTCTTCAACATGACATGGGCAATGTTTGTCAGCTGTGCTGAGATAATCAGTTCTCCAGTCTATCATGTCAAACAAAGAACTGCCCACTTCATTCATACACAATCAAATTTGTTGTGGAAGAAGGAATACTGACACATGATGAATATGAGATTATCCCATTTCCTGCGAGTTGTAGATCCTTTCTGAAATAGAATTCTGTATTCTTAAGAAAATTATAATTATGTTCCATGCATAAATTATACATAAACAGGATTTTCTTTCATGAAGTTTGAAATGATTCTTCAGTTTTAAAACATTTCTTGCGCAAAAATCAACAGGCATAATGTTTTTTCTTCTTTTTTTGGGGGGGTGGGGGGGTGGGTGGGATGGGGGGCGGGGGGGGGGGGGGGGGGGGGGGGGGGGCGAAGTGGATAATGGTGTTTTCTAATAAGAAGATTGAAATAATTTTCTTTTCAAATCATTTTTGAATGCAGTTTGTTTTTAACCACCAACCCTTCACATTACAATTTAACCCCCTTACACTGATACAATACCAAACATTTTCCCACAATGCAGCAACAAATTTAACCAATTTAATCTTCTTTGTGACTGTCAGAGAGAATTAAACTGGTTACAAAATCTGTAGGTTGAAAAGTTGATATTTTGACCTCAGTGCACCGGGGTTTCACTTTCAGCATCTATGGCTATATCATGACCACAATATAGCAACAAAGTCAAGTTTAACCAATCATCTTCATCATCTGTATCTACTATACTGCCCACTTTAGAGGACTTTAACCCTAGGGTATAAACAATCACTATGCCCCTTCCCAGGGTTCTTACAGGGTAGCAGCAGGCTTACCTATTTGTTGAAGACTGATGGCACTTTCAACAGGGAGGGTCATATCCTATTGGATACGGGATAACACAACACTAGCTTTATCTGGCTCTCTTAACGCTTTACGTAGCATGATAGCCCAAGAACATTAGGTTTCACTAGGGAAAAAAATCGGAGAAAGCTGATTTTTTCATGGAATGTCGAGTACATGTCACTGAACGATTAGACAAAAGTCCCCTAAAATCCCAGTTGAGCTTTTTTTTCTACAGCCTTTTTTCGAAAACGCGTTTGAAAAAAATAAAAAAAAATCGCACGAACTTTGTAACCTCGAATTGATCCAACTGTATTTTTTGTTTACGCGTATTTCGAGCTACATAATGTCTAATATACATTTACCTAGAGGAAAATGTGCATTCTGTGACAATTTCTGCGAAAAATTATTGAAAATTCACAAAAAAGTATCGGATTTACGCAAAAAATGACGATTTTCCTAACGGATTTGCCCAAAGGGTCGTAGTACAGAACGGGATGTTAGTTGGACAGACGATAAAAAATCCACCACCATTTGAAGACTTTTATCACTGCTTACAAAATAGACATTATGGAAGACCCCCTCTGCTTCTGGCCGAGTTCCCCTTTTGGCATAAAATTCGTCAGCATGAGAACTCAACTATTTTCGGGCTTGGGACCGAACAGACACGTCTGTGTCTGGCAGCATTAGATCAATAAATAATATTTACAGAATGTACAAAAATCAATAAATAATATTTACAGAATGTACAAATCAATCAACATGGATTAAGTTACATTGACTATTATCAACGCTATATACAGAAATGACATGACCTATATACATATTATACATCGAACTCAGAAATTTCCGACAGGACAGTGTTTCTGTGGTTGTTACAAGAATCCGAACTGCAATTACACAAACCTGAGCAAGAGAGTCCTGCCTTCTTACACCCACACCTTTTTGTACAAGCACTCTTGCAACCACAACTGATCAGATTCAGTAGGTTATCGGGGGCACATGGCTTTGTGGCTGCAGTCGGTACAAGAAGTCCATTGTCTAGCGACCACCCCCAATCCGTCGGAGGAAGCGAAGTGCCCAGCCATTGTTGGACCTGGAGATAACATCTGTAGACATGTTGTTGTGCAGCATCGCTGCTTGGTGGGAGTGAGGCTTGGTCGATGGGTTTATTCAGTTTAGATTTTGCTACATAACGCTTGTAAGTGACATATCTATATTGGTCGAGAGAGAAAACAGTTTTACTCCCGTATAAGATCAGGAGAAGTTGTTCCCCGGCAGCGGCTACTGCACTTGGTGTACTGTCATCCGCCAAAATTGTGTTGACATACTGTTGTGAGTCGCTAGTAACATCGGAGACAATTGTACTGAATACTTTCTTCTTACCAACTCGAAAGAGTGCAGAAGTAGTGTTACAACCACTTATAGAATGTGCTACAAGGAGGTTGCTTCAATGGTCACCCATTTTGGTTGCTATTTCACTAACTGAAACTAGTAAGTTTGGGGTAATGGAATACATCATGTGAATATTACATACCGGTTGAACACGAGAGGTAAGAATGACTAACAAGTGTGTGTCTGTTCCAACAACGACAACATTGTTGTCATCTTGAGCGATGTCAAGTGCAGTTTCGGCTATCAGTACATCAGCATCAGCCTCGGCCTGCTTGGACTGAATGTTGATAGCAGATAGCTCCTGCATTAGAAGATCGATCAGTTGGGTTTTGTTCTTGGCATTTGCAAGGAAATCGGATTGGGGTGTGGTGGCTGGTAACTCGGGTGAGATATTGATATCAATGGAATACCTGCCTTTAGATCTACGGGCTTATTCCATGCCCTTTGTCGACATTGTACAAGCATAACCATCAAAAACAACCACGACGTTCGCCTCAAAATGTCTCACTAGATAATTGGAATATGATGTACATATGTCCTTATATGACGACTGTTTAGGCCATACAACTGCCCTCAATAAAAATCCACCATCTACAACAAACAGAGAATGTTCTGGGATTTTAGTTTGCTCGGAACCGTATGTTTTGAGGATCTTACCGAGCGTGCTTTTCTGTGTCTTCCTCATTCCAGCAGAATCAAACAATGCTGGAGGTTTCGGGGCGAGTTCATATTTGAGATACTCTTCCATCTCTGCTTGTGACTGAATAACACATGTGATGCGGTTGAACAGAATTGTGGGGTCAATCACTACCTTACTTCCACGGACTTTGATGCTATTTGCCATCGATGCGAAAGACTTCACAGTGTCAACACGTCGTAGTTTGATGCTGTTGAACGTTTTGCTTACAACATTCGATACGCAACATTCACCAATTTTGCGAACTTGGTCACAGTTCACAGTTTCGTCGGCCACAAGCCCGGTCGCTATAGAGACTAATTCTAGTGGATCTCTATTCTGAAAGGGGGAATGCACTCTGAGCCAGTTCAATAATTTGGTGATATCATTGGCATCAGTCAATTGTGAACTTTGACGGAGATCCCGATGTTGTTCGCCATGACCAGTGTGAACATGAACAAGATTTTCGAGAGCATTACATATCGGAAGGCAAAGAGGTAGTCCATGTACCCATTTCGCAACAGTGCTATCGGTTATTCCCCTGCCATGTGTGAGACCACCAGGGAGCTTGAACATTCTCATTAAACACTGCTCTATGGTCTGATCAGAATATATCCCATCCCAGAATTTATCTGAGCGCCTTATGGTAACCTTTCTCAGTGAACAACTTCAAATCATCCTGTTGCATTATTTCTGTTAGCTCATTCATCTGCTGCAAATAGAGATGAGAACTTTTTGCGTATGCAAAATGACCACCTGCGTGAAATACTGGAATCATATTGCGAACACAATATGTGTGGTGTTCCCAGTCGCCTGTGCGCTCTGCTCTCAAGAACAACTGGAGAAGACCTATTTGCTTGTAGTATTGTACCCAAAGCTTTCCTGTGCGTCCTACGGACGCATTCTGGAGCAGTTCGTGTAATTTTGACAGTAGATGGTTGACACTTTCTTGATTGACAGCGTCAGCTGTTGTACAGTCACCTCTGGCAAGTCCACAGAATATTTCATTGACTTCTGTGCAGTCTATGTTATCTAGTGTTCGGCTTTCTTCAAACACAAGTTTTGTAATGGCAATTTGTGTTAGCAAATGGGCACGAACTGCTCTTGAATATGCATGACCACTGATCAAATGATGGATTGACCCACCAGCATAAACAGTCCCCCAAAGTTCATCCAAGCCGCTACCAGCCATGATCGAACCAATTTGCCCCTAAATATGACGTTGTCTGCACAATACAAATTTGTTTATGAGTACACATCAAGGGCGTGCACACATTACATGCCAATGCATCTTGAGTGCAGGCGAACACCACATTATGTGATTTAATCGAACATGGAAATTGAAACAATGATGCTATAATACGGTATTTGAATGAGAAAAGTCGATGCAGTTTGAATTTGAGTTTAGGGGGTATGGTTAATATTTCACACGTTTCACCAGTTCATTATGGAATAAATGACTATTGTTATATATCATTATAAAGCCACTGCTTTTCTGCAATTTTTGATATATAATTTAACTCCCAAAGTAGTCGTAGATTTGATTTAATGGACGTTGTGTACCGTTGTGTGTATGAAAACAATAAATTTTTTTTCGTAATTTTGTACATTTTCGTGAATATTTCACCATTGAGTGTGAGGATTGGTACAAAGTTGGCATTTTCTGTTGGGGATATGCATTCTCAATATAATTCAGCACGATATTTATGATTCTCACCCTACTAAGGCGAATAAGAATGAGAAATATGGAGCTGGGTCGAATTTTTAAAAAAAATTTTTTTTTCATCAAAAAAACGCTATAACTAAAAAAGCTCAACTCGGATTCACGGGGACTTTTCACACTTTATCCGCAATGTGTGTCCCGGAAACATATAAAAAAATCAGCTTTCTCCGATTTTTTTCCTTACTTTCTCATTTTTATGTCTAATGTGCCTGGACTATGAATAGCAGAAGACACATGCCAAAAAATTGCTCAACTGGTCGAGTGCAAAATTATTTTTCAAAGCTAATTTGAAACATGAGTATTTTTTTCAAAGATACCATGCTACCGGCACGAGTAGCCTAAGTTTAGCAAAATTTTTTTTCATAAATAACTGTTATGTTAAAATTTATTGGAGAGTGCCATTGGGAACTCTCCAATACATTGCAACCAAACAATTTTATATCAAAAATTTTTCTTCTACTGCTGAGCAGACATCAAGCTAATATATAGAATGTGAAGCCACTAGCACTTTTCAAGAGCCATAATAGTGGCTTAGAGCACTCAACCAGTTAAGTAATTAAAAATACTACAGCTTAACCTCCTCCCTGTACACTGATGTTAAAATTTTTATTATTTATTTATTAGGGTTTAACAACACTTTAACAGCCAGGGTCATATCGTGTCGGTGACAGTTTTTATGGGTGTGGAAGCCGGAGAACCTGGAGAGAACCACCAAGCAACGACGAGCAGCTTCCAGCTCCCCAACATCGTAACTCCGCACTGCAGCACAGGCAGGATTAGATTGGTTGAAGACATGTGCACCATTGACGTGCAGTACGCTTAGTACATGGCGTCATCGTGCCCCCATGTGGACAATCGGGGTGAAGTGCCTTGCCCAAGGACCCAATGGAGGAATCCGAATTGATCGCTGAGACGGTCACCCATCCAAGGATTAACCAGGCTCGACATTGCTTAACTTCGGTGATCTGACGAGAACCAGTTACCGCAACGTCACCGTGCCACCTGATGTTAAAATACTAAAATTTCAAGCAACAATTTTTTCCTGTAATGCAGCTAGGAGTTTAACAAATTCACTCTTGTTTGACAGAACTTATCAAGCTCTGTTAAATAAAATTAAATTGGTTAAAAACTTTTAGGTTGAAAATTTTGATATTTTGATCTCAGTGTGCAAGGGTTATTTCACTTTCAGCATCTAAGGTGATATCATGACCAGACATGTTATGTTTGAATAAACAGCTGTGCCATGAGCGCATGATACGCCCGTTATTAATTACAAGAGGGAACCACACAATATGAGTATACATGTGTACTTGTCAGGTTACATATACTTGCCACCAAAAAATCATGAAAATTGCTCAAAGTCCAACATGTGGAAAATTGCCTATATTTTGATGAATAAAGTCCCATAACTCTGGAATGACAAATCGGACAGTGACACAAATTGAAAGGGAGATTCCTTCTATCAACATATACTTGCAACCAAAAAATCATGAAAATTGCTCTAAGCATTTTCAAGTTATTGTTCGACATGTGAAAAATAAAGTCCCATAACTCTGGAATGACTAATCAAACGGCGACACCAACCGAAAGGGAGCTTCCTTCCATCAACATAAACCACCTACCAAAAAATCGTGAAAATCTCTCGAAGCGTTCTCGAGTTATCGTACGACGTGTAAAAAATCAACAATTTTTTAAGTAATAAAGTCCCATAACTCTGGAATGACTAATCGAATGGCGACACTAAATGAAAGGGAGCTTCCCTCCATCGATATACACCACCTACTCAAAAATCACGAAAATCTCTCAGAGCGTTCTCGAGTTATCGTACGTGTAAAAAATCAAAAATTTTCTAAGTAATAAAGTCCCATAACTCTGGAATGACTAATCGAACGGCGACACTAAACGAAAGGGAGCTTCCCTTCATCGATATACACCACCTACCCAAAAATCACGATAATCTCTCAAAGCGTTCTTGAGTTATCGTACGACATATGACCGGATGGACAGACGGACAGCGGTATACCATAATACAACCCGTTTTTTTCAAAACGGGCATATAAAAACCTAAAATAGTGAGATTTTTACATGGAAAAGCTTGTTTTTCCATACAAGACAAAAACTGTAATTCTCCTCCCCCACCCCATCCATTACTTTTACAATTCATGCTAAAAAAATAAATAAATAAAATACTGCCAATGTTGCGAGAACATATGCACAGTTTCATCTAATTGATAAAAATTACAGTAGAAAAATTTGCATAAATTTAATTCCAAACAATCCCCCCACACACACACCACCATCCAATCACCCCCCTCCCACCATAAACATACCATGAATTCAAGTGAGGGGGGGGGGGGAGGGGGAACTCCCACCCCAAAATTTAAAAAGATTTTTTTGGATTTCCTGCACGCAGTAGAGTACAGTGCCTTCAGTTCTGAGACACACCCCCCCCCCCCCCCCCCCACCCCACACTCTCTTCACTAGTATGGTCCCCCAGCCCCAGGATTTCAAACCATGGCTCCACCACTGGTGTGATCTGCCTTGTTCTGTCAATAATAATTAGTGCTTTATCAAGATTTTTAAAAAGCTACATTTTAGCAAAAAATGAACATTTCCATATGTTTTGAAGATTCACTAAGCTTTTACCATGGTTCTGAGGGATAATATGCAATTGTTGTGCTTCTTTCGGTAATTAGACATCACTTCAAGAAAGACCAAAATCTGCCCAGTTTTTAATGATTCCTGCTTCAAATGTCAGTGAAATAACTGAAACACAACACAAATCATATTTCTTGTGATATTTTTAACTTTTATTGAAGTGAATCATGAAATATGTTACTCACTCCAATGTTTTCACCAAAATCTCTCCTCATTTTGACTGTAGAGGTTCACTTTTTTACGGAATTATTTTTTTCACTGTTTTCAGTTATTCTTTCACACATCTGAATTATCCACAGCCCAGGCAATATGTCAGGTAATTTGTCTGAAATACTTTTTGTAACTTCCAAGTTCCACTTAGCTTATTTATAGTAGTTAGCTCATTAAACTGAAAACTGGAGACTCAAGTTTGCAAAAAACAAAACATGGGGTCTCTAAATCATGAGAATTTGTCCGCCGATTGTGAGGTTTGGAGATAGCATCAAGAAACGGGAGATTCCCGCCAAAATTGTGAAACTTAACATGTCTAATCATAACCACAATATAACTAGGAAGTCAAGTTTAGCCAATTGTTTATACCTACGCTGCCCACTTAAGACTTCCATCCCAGGCATTGGTTATTGGTCCCAAGTTACAAATAAAGCAGAATTTGTGAACCATGGTAAAACCAAGCATGTCTCAACTTTCCAGGGCTTCCATGGGGGTGCAGCAGGTTATTCATTTTTCATTGGGGTTTGACATTTTCAATAGTGTCAGGGCAAAGCCAGCCTAAATATAGGGGCAAGGGGCCTCATATTTAAAGATATTGTAAGTTCAAAATATATTCCGCATCAAGGCGAAAAACCTACATGAATTTCACTTCTCTGTAAAGCTGGAAAAAAACACACGTGGTGTATATCCAGCTTTAGCGCAGGGACCCAGGGGAGAAACGGTATGTTAGATAAGGTTTAATCTCATTTAACTCATACAGTAGTCGCAAGTTATACGAGACGTAATCGGTTTTCGTCACGGCCAATTGAGAAACGAGATTCTAAAAGACAGAAGTGTTGTGTCATCATTAGTTATAGTAATGCGTGTCAAGAACGAATCCGTTAAGTCACGCGTGAGATAACTTGTATTGATTCTGCCTCGATACACGTCATCTCCCACCGTTTTGACAGGTGGACAGATGAGCGTCGGTCCACCTGACAGTTTAGGGTAAAAAGTATATATATACCTGGAAGAGCAGAGCATTAGACACACACTTGGGGTCACACACGCGTTGGTGAAGTCCAGGACAGGCGGACTCTGTTTCCTGGCATAAGGGTACCTTCGATCACAGGACCCTGAAACGGCTGGAATCGCCAGAGAGGGCATTCCATGATTGATTTAGCTTAAAGTTGATAGGCGGCTACGGGGCCGAATTCGTGAGAAGGAACACCCCAGGTGGAACGTTAAAGTTTAGATTGTCGAGTAGCAGGTATCGTCCTGCAATAGTCAGAAGTGTAGGTTAATTGTATTGTGCGTATTAACCCTTTGAAGCGTCAGCCTGATTGCGTTCTGAGTAGTTTGTTTTGCTGTCGAAGCATCGTAATACCGACTGGAGATCGGTGTGAGTGACAATTTCGCCCTAGCACAAAAAGGGCATTTGTGAATCGTGAATTCAACCAGGAACGGTGAATATTTCAATAGGACTTTCACTGAGGACTTCCAAAAGGCACATAAGGTATGAATAGACAATATCTGACCCAAATCAGAAGTACGTGTCCTTATAGATGACGAACATTGCTGGTCGGAACCCTCCGACAGCCAGAGGTACAGTTACGCGCAGACGTTGACATTTGAGCCTAAGCGGGTGAAGCTCTTATGGCGAGCTCACAGTAATAACATTTCAGATTTGTGAAGCTCTTATGGCGAGCTCACGGTAGTAACATTTCCAGTGTGTAGACTATAGTGCCAGTACAGGGCTATAGAATGACTATATGATTGTTTAGAATTATTTAACCGTAGTGACCCATTTTCTGTGAAAAGAATTGAATTGTTGATTGTTGAAATATTGAAACGGATTTATTTTTATGTGTAAATAAAAGAATCGTTGTTACTTTAAATCATTCTTTCCATTATACAGCCTGAAGTGATTAGGAATCACACCTAACGGAAATCGAACCTATTTCAGGACAATTTGGCAGAGAAGGAATCACGGCGTCGGTCTAACTCAGCTCTCTGCGCCGAGTTCGCGACACTTGGATTCCGACCCTCCACGTTGGTCTAATTTTCCCGCAACTTCATCAGCGGGACTAAATAACCCCACGTCAGCCCCAGGCCTTACGGGGCCTTAGGTGTCCCCTGACATTGATTGGCGAGCGCTAACCAGGATATTTCTAAAAAGGTAAAAAATGGCTATATGGAAATTTTGTTTTATTTTAACGGCGGTTCTGTTTAGGTTTTGACGCGTTCGGTCAGTTGATGCCGTTCAAGGGTTTAATATCGCAATACAGTAGTCCCCAAGAGGATACTTAATAGCCATTATAACTGCGGTAGGTTTCAGAGTATTGGGGCGTTTAACTACGTTAAATTACAGAGGTAAATTAGGATCAATTGCCATATTTTTTTTTTCTTTCTTTCTTTTCCTTCTTCATTCTTTCTGACGAGTGTTGAAGATAGAAAGAAAAAATCAAAATGGATGTTGTTACACCCCTCGCCCAACTGGTATCATTAGGCAAGGAAATGGGCCTTGAGGGAGCTGAACTTCAGAAGTTCGTTAAAGATGAGCAGAAACGTGAGGCCAAGGAGATTGCCTTACGCAATGACGCAAGGGAGAGAGAAGCCCAATTAGAACGAGAGCGTGAGAAAGACGCAAGAGAGGCGAAAGAGAGAGAGATTCAATTAGCAAATGAGGCGAGAGAGAGGGAAGCCCAATTAGCAAGGGAGGCAAGGGAGGCAGAACGGGAGCTCGAACAACAGAGGCACGAGAGAGAATTAGAGCTCCTCAGAGCAAGGGCCGATGTGGAGAATGAAAGTCGGCGCTCAGGGGATGGGAGTGCAGGGGTAGCAATTCATGCCCCACGCCCCCATCTCGCTCATTTCAATGAAAACACAGATGACTTGGACTCGTACTTGGAGAGGTTCGAGCGTTTTGCCTCCAGTCAAATGTGGCCAGAAGACACATGGGCTATGTGCTTGAGCCCTTTGTTGTCAGGTAAAGCCCTCGAGGCTTATACCAGTATGCCTCCTGCACTTCTTAACGACTACAGTGAGCTGAAGAATGCCATCCTTCGGAGATACCAGCTCACTGAAGAAGGATTCCGGACCAAGTTCCGAGAAATTAAGCAGGAGAAGGGAGAAACAGTACCTCAGTATTTTGCCCGAGCTAGGCGGTACTTTGACCGCTGGACTGATCTCGCAGAAGTGAATGAGTCGTATGGAGCCCTGCGAGATCTATTTCTCCGAGAGCAGTTTTTAACTACATGCTCCAAGGAATTGGGCCTGTTCATCAAGGAAAGGGGTCCGCCCACCTATGATGAGATGGCAACTGTGGCAGAACGCTACATCGAGGCCCACGGTGGGAGTGTAAACGCACCCAAATTGGCTAGGGGTGGGGCAAACGGGTTGGCAATGGCACCCGTCAGGCAACACCACCCCGACCCTCCTGCGTCGCAGACCAGCCGGAAGGGGAGCGCTCCCAAGGACACCACTTGCTTTATCTGCAACAAGCGGGGTCATATTGCCAGGGACTGCTGGCAGAAGCAGGTAAGGACCACTGGGAACATTAGACCACCTCAGCAGGGGGTCGGGAACGCAGCACCAAGGGGTTGGAAGCAAGGTGACCGCGTAGATCCAGGGCCCAGTAGACAGACGGCAGCGTTCTGTCAAACTATCGGTCCAGAACACAGTCCCCTCCGGGAATGTATACAAGAGGGAGAATTAAGGCTGGAAGGCGGGAAGGTTGTCCCGATAATAAGTGGCATGTGTGAGAGGCTCACAACTTCGCAGGAGAAGGTTGATATGCCAGTGTACCCAGGGTATGTGGGACAAAGGGAGATCCGTCGGCTCCGGGATTCTGGGTGCTCCTCTGCAGCGGTTAGAAGGCAACTGGTTGACGACAAGCAATTGTTGGGTCGTGACCATTTGTGTATTTTGATAGATGGGACCGTTAGAAGGTTCCCCATCGCGAGGATAACGGTGGATACCCCATTTTATTGTGGCGAAGTGGAAGCCATGTGCATTGAATCACCTGTGTATGACCTGGTCATAGGTAATATCCCAGGGGTGAGGGCAAGCCCTGACGAGTTATGGTCCAGGGATAGGGGGCCAAGTGAAGGCCCAACGAGTAATGAAGGGAAGGTTCCCAGGGGGAACCAATCCGATGGTCCAGGGGATGGCCCCTACACGACGAAATGTCGGGAAGTTTCAGGAGGGACGACTCCTGGCCTATTAGGGAGAAGGGGCCGCAGGCGGTCCAGGCGAAACGCCAAACAGCGAGGGAACCCAATGGGATCATTGGAGAAAGACCCTCAAGCAAATTTATGTGGGGGAGTTGAGCGCCCCAAGAAGTCGGTGTCACCCGTGTGGAGAGGGGAGGCCAGACCCACGCAAATGGCTGGGCAAACTTCCCCAGAATTGAGAGGGCACGGGTCAACACAAGTTGAGTATGTTAAAGTGGATGGGACCGCTAAGGTGGGCGCCCAGGGGACCGAGAAAAGGGTCCACAAATCAAAGGAGAAGCATCCTAGGTGGCGGAGACCACGTAGAGAGTGCCGGGGGCGCACAGCGCCCAATGTGCGCAAGAAGTCGTCGCAATGGACCGGGGGGTCGACGGCACAAGGGCCAAGGACGGCCAGTGTCGTTCGAACGACGGTAATCGCCGGGACGAGAGAGCCTGGGGGATATAGCGCCAAGGGAAGCTCTTGGGAATGCGACAACGACAGGGTATGGGGACCCTGGTGGAATACCCGTAGAAATGGCGGGGCGAGAAGTAGGGGTGTGTCAAGGGTTACCCAAGGGGATACTGGGAACCGGGCCCCTACCAATGGTCGGTGGTTATAAAGAAGCAATAGTTGGGTGGCTGTGGGCCTGGTGTCTGGGACGGGGGCTCCAGTCGCAAATATGTTTGTGGGTGAGGTGATGGGTTTCGTAAACTCGGTGTTAAGGCCCGGAGGAATTTTCCTATTTTAGTATTATTATTGCTCTGACTGCTGACTAGAGTTGTTTGTGAGTGCGAATGTGAGATACACTGCCTCGTCTGTCGCGTGTGCGTGGACGGGGAGCCTGTGTGTCGAGTTTTTGTAAGTGTGGGATACACTAACCCCGTCTGTCGCAAAGGCGCGGTCGGGAAATCTGTGTGTTGAATGTGTGAGTGTGTGCGTCACAATTTTAATCCCCTGGTCGAGCTTTGCGAGGGTGAGGCTCAACATAATGCAGGGGTCGTTTGCCCCTTCACAAGACATAGGGGAACGGGAGGCGAAGTTACACTCCGTTGGAATTAACCCATCTGACGCAAAGGCGCGGACGGTGTTACTCGTCGGAGTGAGTGCCAAGTGAACTGTTTGCAAAATGGGCGAACGTGTATAAAAATGTGTATGTTTGGGTGTAAATATATAGTATTACAGAGAGAGAGAGTGCTGCAAATCTAAGAATAAGGCTACTCTCCATATGTAAACCCGCAAGACGGGAGCATGTGGTAGCGTGTGTGTCGTGGGAATCGGTATGGCCGACGCATGAGCCCGGTCATGAACCCCACGACCACTAGGGCACGGTTTTGTAGTCTTGAACATGATGGGTAGATTGTAAAAAGGTGTGAGAGGCGAACGTGCGTGGCTTTGCCCCTCGTGTTTTAAGAGATACACAGGGTGTTTCTCTCGGGAAGGGAGTTGTCAGGGCAAAGCCAGCCTAAATATAGGGGCAAGGGGCCTCATATTTAAAGATATTGTAAGTTCAAAATATATTCCGCATCAAGGCGAAAAACCTACATGAATTTCACTTCTCTGTAAAGCTGGAAAAAAACACACGTGGTGTATATCCAGCTTTAGCGCAGGGACCCAGGGGAGAAACGGTATGTTAGATAAGGTTTAATCTCATTTAACTCATACAGTAGTCGCAAGTTATACGAGACGTAATCGGTTTTCGTCACGGCCAATTGAGAAACGAGATTCTAAAAGACAGAAGTGTTGTGTCATCATTAGTTATAGTAATGCGTGTCAAGAACGAATCCGTTAAGTCACGCGTGAGATAACTTGTATTGATTCTGCCTCGATACACGTCATCTCCCACCGTTTTGACAGGTGGACAGATGAGCGTCGGTCCACCTGACAGTTTAGGGTAAAAAGTATATATATACCTGGAAGAGCAGAGCATTAGACACACACTTGGGGTCACACACGCGTTGGTGAAGTCCAGGACAGGCGGACTCTGTTTCCTGGCATAAGGGTACCTTCGATCACAGGACCCTGAAACGGCTGGAATCGCCAGAGAGGGCATTCCATGATTGATTTAGCTTAAAGTTGATAGGCGGCTACGGGGCCGAATTCGTGAGAAGGAACACCCCAGGTGGAACGTTAAAGTTTAGATTGTCGAGTAGCAGGTATCGTCCTGCAATAGTCAGAAGTGTAGGTTAATTGTATTGTGCGTATTAACCCTTTGAAGCGTCAGCCTGATTGCGTTCTGAGTAGTTTGTTTTGCTGTCGAAGCATCGTAATACCGACTGGAGATCGGTGTGAGTGACAATTTCGCCCTAGCACAAAAAGGGCATTTGTGAATCGTGAATTCAACCAGGAACGGTGAATATTTCAATAGGACTTTCACGGAGGACTTCCAAAAGGCACATAAGGTATGAATAGACAATATCTGACCCAAATCAGAAGTACGTGTCCTTATAGATGACGAACATTGCTGGTAGGAACCCTCCGACAGCCAGAGGTACAGTTACGCGCAGACGTTGACATTTGAGCCTAAGCAGGTGAAGCTCTTATGGCGAGCTCACAGTAATAACATTTCAGATTTGTGAAGCTCTTATGGCGAGCTCACGGTAGTAACATTTCCAGTGTGTAGACTATAGTGCCAGTACAGGGCTATAGAATGACTATATGATTGTTTAGAATTATTTAACCGTAGTGACCCATTTTCTGTGAAAAGAATTGAATTGTTGATTGTTGAAATATTGAAACGGATTTATTTTTATGTGTAAATAAAAGAATCGTTGTTACTTTAAATCATTCTTTCCATTATACAGCCTGAAGTGATTAGGAATCACACCTAACGGAAATCGAACCTATTTCAGGACAATTTGGCAGAGAAGGAATCACGGCGTCGGTCTAACTCAGCTCTCTGCGCCGAGTTCGCGACACTTGGATTCCGACCCTCCACGTTGGTCTAATTTTCCCGCAACTTCATCAGCGGGACTAAATAACCCCACGTCAGCCCAGGCCTTACGGGGCCTCAGGAGTCCCTGACAAATAGCCATGGTTACATCATATTGGAATACACTTTAACTAATACAACAATGGTATTATTTCTTTCTTAACCCTTTACCTAACACAAGTAAAAGAAGACATGCAGGCAAAAACAAATTCTAGAATAACTAAAAATTCCATTTTTTACCTCAAAAACACAGCTTAGGCTTACTTAAATTCATGGATCTCCCAACCATTTAGTGCCATAATTTTGGGGGAGAATTTAAACATGTAAGAATTGAAATGAATTATCTGTCACTTTATCAGAATAAGAATGCGGGCTGGGTGTGTTACACTTTAACGCACCCAGCCCACATTCAAACTCTGATAAAGTGACAGATAATTCATTTCAATTGTTATAATTTAATGTAGAATATATGCTTGTATTATAATGTGCCCTTACACGGCCAAAGTCATCGTCTTTTATATTATTGTAGTCATATAAACTTTCATGCACACAACTAGAGGTGAAACGGTTAAAGGGTTCTCTTGATCAATTAATCACATGGATTAACCTTGGTTAACCGTTTAATCACTTTCCCTAACAGGAAGCTGACTAATTTCCATGCCATTGATGATTTACAACATTAACTCTTTACCCAACGTAACAAACAAAACCGGCCAGTGCTATATACAAAAATCTCCTTTCAAACTTTATTATGTTTTCTATTTTTGTCTCATAAACATAGCTTATAACCCCTTGTTGTGCTCATTCTAATGAGGGGTCATAAGCTATGTTTTTGAGACAAAAATTTAAAATCTTTAGTAACTCAAGAATTTATTTTGCAAGTATCGTCTGCTACCCGCATTGGGTAAATGGTTAAGAATGACCCATTTCCAGCTACTGATACAGTATAATGATCATGCAAGTGAACAAGTATTTCAGCATGTAACTTTCATGTTTTATTGTGTTTCATATAATTGATGCGAGTCAGTTTGACAATCTTTGTCTGTTTTGGAACAAGTTTGTTCCTTTGTTAACCCATATAATGTGGTAGTTCAAAATTAATGGTTAATCGATCAATTACTTTTCTGATCGATCAAGACATTGATCATTGGTTAATTGATTAATCTGTTAACCATTTTAGCTCTACACACAACAATTTGATTATTTTCAACACAGGCTAATACACATGGTTTCAAATACTGAAGAGAAAAACGGGTGTGAACAACCCACTTGAATACTAACTAACAGCCCATCTGCAGCAATTACAGTTTAACTGCATAATGGGACAGGCACATGCATAATTTAAAAAATTGCAGAACAAAACAAAAATATTCATACATGAGGAAATTATTCAAGTTATGAAAAAATACCCTCGCCCAATCATATGCAAGCAAATCGGTGATCATTATATATATAAAGCAAATTAAACTATATGCCAGTGCACCCATTGTAGCAAGGTAGATAAGCAGGAATTATATAGAAGAGGTCCCAAGGATGCTGTATGCCAAAATTCTGACTGGTGGATCTGAAGGAGATTTTTAAAGATTAGTCCCTATATTGCACTAATATAAAATTGGGGCTCCCATAGAGAACCCAATTATTTAACTATTTATTTATTGGGGTTTAAGCAAACTTTCCGAAGCCAGGGTCACCTCGTGTCTGACTGTTTTATAAGTGGTGGAAGCTGGAGTACCTGGAGAGAGACACCGAGCAATGGCAACTGTCAGACCCCACCAAGATACTAACTCCACACAAGCAGGATTAGCAATGGTTGAAGACAAGTGCATCATCGACGTGCAGTACATCTTGATACACAATGCCACCACGTGGGCAATTGTGACGAAGTGTCTTGCCCAAGAACACAATGTATTTGTCGCAGGTTGGATTCAAACTGAGGACCTCTCGACTTGCAGCCTGCATCTCTATCTACTGAGCTACCGCACTCCCAATTATTTAACTGATGGACTTGATTTGAACAAAATTGGTCCGACCCCTGAAAGTTTGCCACATATCAAAAGATTCTAACTCATGGTTCTGAAGAGAAGAGTTTTAAAGATTATTCCTCATACTGGACTAAGGTTAAATTTGGGTCCCCATAGGGAGCACAAATATTAACTGAGGGCACTGAATTGCACAAATGTGAATCTGACCCTCGTATCGATGTTGAATACCAAATATCAAAAGATTCTGACTCGTGGTTCTCAAGAAAATGATTCTTTAAAGAGTACTTTTAACTTATTCTCATTTTGGACCAAGTTAAAGTTTGGGCTCCTGTATTGAGCTGAAATATGAACCGAGGAGCTTAATTTTAACAAATATGTATCCAACTCCCCTGGAAGCTGTATCGGAAATATCAAAAGGTTCTGATCAGTGTTTTCGGAAAGAAGATTTTAAAAATTTTTGCAAATATGCTTACTCTTTTTCAATCCACTCCCCTACCCCCTCACTACAGTACATTAAGGCACAACCAATGGCAATTTTATTTTAGCATTCCATTCTACTGGTCCTAAGAATGCTTCATACCAAATTACAGTTCTCTGTATCATGCGGTGTGGGAAATATGGGCGCTTGAAAATATTTCTATTTTTAGCACCTAGCGTTCCCATGAGGATGTTGGAAAAAATTTTTTGCATGAATGAAGAACTTAGGACTCCATAATCCCACATACCAAATTGCTTCAAATCGGCTCATTGATTCGGAAACTAGAAATTTGGAGCAGGTGCCAAAAATCTGGTCCCCTTTCCATTACAAAGACAAATATTACCCTACAAACCTCATTTCAACAAATTTGATTCCTCACCTCCAAAAGAAGCTCCATACCAAATATCAAGTCATATTAGCCATCGGTTCATGAGAACTTTGTTTTTTAATTTGGAAGCATTTTCCCCCACTCCCCCTCGATAGAAAGGGGCAAGTTGATTTGAACAAAATCAAAATGCAATGTCAGATCAATCACCAAAAATTCAGCTGAAATCACACCAGCGGTTTCTTTAGAGAAGTTGCGAACATTCAGCTGAAATCACACCAGCGGTTTCTTTAGAGAAGTTGCGAACACCATGTTCACGGATGACAGACAATGTACTATGGACACTGAGTGATCATAATAGGTAACCCTGACTTTCAGGCGGGTGAGCTAAAACAACTTAACCAGGCATGTCACAGTCAAAACGCCACAATGAGTGTTTTTACTTTGAGCTAAACCTTTAGTGGCAGATCTTTGGCTTTCTGTCAAGTTCAAGCCTGGCAATCTAGAAAATCAAGGAGTGCAAAACAATTGCCCTCCTCATATTGCTTGGGGGTGCAATTGCACCTGGAATTTTAAATGCTTATACTTGTATGCTATTTTGGTTATATTCACTTCAAGGTATTACTATTGTGACTGAAAAATTGTACTACATTCAGCTACATAGTGGAAAAATTGGCACACACATCTTTTCATTATTAAAAATGTTGCATTCAATTCTTGTGTGACTGTCTTCTACACTCAAAATGTATTGAAATGCGACACAGAATGGGTCATGAATTAATGCGAAACAATGCAACATTAACAAATGATAATAAATTTTAAGTGGTTGAAGGCTAAATTATTTTGGGTGGTCTGAATTTGTTAGTCAGAATTGGTTTCATTACAAATTATTGGAGAGTGCCCACAGGCACTCTCCAATAATTTGTCATCAAGGAAATATATATAAACAAACTATTATTTGCATTTGACTGAATATGAAACATGAGCGAAGAATTGTTGGCTTTTGCTCTGGTACCCTCATTTTTCTGAAAGCTCTATTTCAACAGCCAGGGTCACCTCAAGTTAGAGAATAGGCACGATCACATCTGTACAGTGACATTTGGTCAGTTGTTCTTAATTATTTTCTCACTTTAGAGAACTCAAACCCAAGGCACTGATAACATTCCCCTTATCTCCCAGGGTTCTCATGAGTATGGATGAAAGCAATCCACCAGGTTGCTGAGTATACAACAGAACGAAACAAAAAATTGTGATCTGCAAAATTAAACTGATATACTGATATAACAGAATTTGCAGAAACGGTTTCAATTTTTCATTTATACCTTCAAGGTAAAGATTAAAATAATTACATTTCATCTAAAAAGTATAATTTAAAATAAAACATTTTGACTACATATATATCATTTAATTTTATAAATTCATATGAAACTGTGCTGAAAATTACAGAAATAAAATATTTATTTATACTTGGCATTAAATTAGCAAAAGTCATCTGATTATCTTAAAGCACCCATCTTTGTATAAAAGAGAAAAGTTCAAAAGAAGAAGAATAAATCCAATAAGGAGATATCCCAGCAGGCTGATTTTTAATTGTTTATTTTATAGGAATAAAATATCTCTACATTTCAATACACAACCTGGTATCTACCACAACTGAATCCCCCACAGCCACCCAAGTGAAGGCTTATGTAACCCATGGGCAGACATCTGCTATCAAATCTGTGTGAAGTCATTTAAATGCTTAAACTGACAATATAAACTATGTCTAGGCTTTGTATTGGACTGTAAATTTAATTACTGGACAAGAAGTTAGCCCCTGTATTTAATTACATACTCCATCATGCAGAGAATGATTGACATGCAGGCTGGAATGGCTCAGTAATGAGGTAGCTACTTTATTGATGTTTTATTTACAACTGTCCCTTCAGAGACCTTTGGAAAACATTGGCTTCAAGACATAAATATTAGAAGTCTGTCTGTTTTCAACAAGTGTGTCTGTTTTACAAGGTTATTGTTAACATGCTAGTATCCAGTTGGGATGCTGGAGCGAGACTGAATACTGATAATAGTGCTGTTTTCATCCAGATGTCCATTTATTTACAGCTCCCATTCTCAGGACCAAAACTGTAATCCAAATTCAAAATGGCAGTCACATACCTATTAGGCTAAAGAATACTTTACCTAAATTAACAGCCAAATACAGCCAGCATTATTAAACAAAATACAGTACAGTCGCTGTGGACTGTCCATGCTTACAATTACCAGATTATAAAAATCATTATCAGCAATATTTTAATTAATGAAGCACCAGGTTGTACCTAGTGCTTCATTAATTATTTATTTATTTATTTACTGGTGTTTAAGGTCACATATTTCTGCACAATGGCTAATCATGACCATGACACTTTTACAGGTGGAGGAAGCCAGAGTACCCAGAGAGAACTGCAGAGCAACGGTGAGCAACTGTCAGTTCCCAAACAGCCAGCGGCAACAATTTTCAACACAAATGGAAGATAATCGACAGCTTCCATATAGATGTCACCCCAAACAAGCACACCAAGTTTCCAAGCGATCCAATCATAAATGTGCCCTGCAGGGTGTGTGAACAGGAAATATTGATGCATAACTGCACTTATTTCATCAAAGGTCATTGCCAACGGCAACTATTTTTGACAGAAATAGAAGTAAATCGATAGCTCCCATCTAAAGGTAAACCCAAACAAGCATACAAAGTTTCAAAGTGATCTGATCATAAATGTGCCCTGTAGGGTGTGCCAAAGGGAAATATTGAGGCCTGATTAAACTAAGTTCAAAGGTCATTGCCAGCGGCAATATTTTTTGATGGAAATGGAAGAAAATCGATAGCTCCCATCTAGAGGTCACCCTAAACAAGCACACCAAGTTTCAAATCAATCTAATCATAAATGTGCCCTGCAGGGCATGCCAAAGGGAAATACTGATGCATAACTGCACTAACTTCATCGAAGGCCATTGCCAGCGGCAAAATTTTTTGACAGAATCCGAAGAAAATCAAAAGGTCCTATCTACAGGTAACCCCAAACAAGGATATCAAATTTCAAAGTGATCCAATAATAAATGTAACCTGTAGGGTGTGCCAACGGAATATATAGATGCCTGACTAAACTAAGTTCAAAGGTCATGCCTGGCGGCAACATTTTTTGATAGAAATGGAAAAAATCGATAGCTCCCATCAAGAGGTCATCCCAAACAAGCATACCAAGTTTCAAATCAATCCAATCCAAATGTGCACTGCAGGGTGTGCCAAAGGGAAATATTGATGCATAACTGAACTAAGTACATCGAAGGTCGTTGCCAGTGGCAAGAGATTTGACAGAAATCGAAGAAAATCCTCTAGAGGTCACCCCAAACAAGCATACCAAGTTTCAAACCAATCTGATCATAAATGTGCCCTGTAGGGTATGCCAGTGGAATATATTAATGCCTGACTAAACTAAGTTCAACGGCCGTTGCCAGTGGCAACAATTTGGACGGAAATGAAAAAAAAATCGATAGCTCCCATCTAGAGGTGCCCCCCCAAACACCCATACCAGGTTTCAAAGCAATCTGATCATAAATGTGCCCTGTAGAGTGTGCCAAAGGGAAATACTAGGTCTGACTAAACTAAGTTCAAAAAGGTCATTGCCAGCGGCAACATTTTTTTTGATGGACACTGAAGAAAATCGATACCTCCCATCTAGAGGTCCCCCCAAACAAATGTACCAAGTTTCAAAGCGATCTGATCATAAATGCGACCCATGCGATGTACCGAAGGAAATTGTGGACCTATGCATCCCCCCACCCCCTCCCCAGACCCATTACAAGATTTCCATTTTTCCTTGTTATTTTAAATTTCTTGCCTGATGTTCCCTATATGGGTTAACGTGGGGGCACAGTGGCACTGTGTACTAAGGCGTACTGCACGTCGATGGTGCATCTCTCTTCAATCAATGCTAACCCTGCTTGTGTGGAGTTAGTACACTGGATTCTGACATTTGATCGCCCAGCATCTTAGGATATATACCGAGTCAAAAATGAAAGTATAATAGACTTTGAGGAGCAATTTTTTTTAGTATTATTGACGTTAATCCCAAACAAATTATTGTAAATTCATATTTCGAGTCTAGCTGTATGAATTTGCATAATTTCCTGTTCTTACTGTTGCCAACGTCACGTCAGGATGTCGCAATTCAGACTTGGAGTGAAATGCTGAATTTGCATATTATGTGGGCGGATGTGGGCGATTCGTTGGGTAAAGTGTTAAGAAGTAAAAATAGGCCGATGAAATCGTCAGATGTGCACCCATACGCGCAACTAGTAGAAAGCTGTATGACGGAGGGCCACCACAGATGATGACATTATGTACACCATACAAGGTATGGGTACATATAGAAATGGATTGGAGGAGTGTCTAATTTGATGGATAAAGGGTTAATATCTCCGAATCAAATTATCAGATTTACATAAAAAACTATACAGCACAGCACATCAGTAACCTGAATAAATATATAAAGAAACATGACAATCGGATTGATCTTTTTTGAGTTATCACATGCCAAAGTGATTGGAGGAATTTTCAATTTGAAGGATAAAGGGTTAATATCTCAGGATTAAATTATCAGATTTACACCAAAAAGTATACAGCTCGGCACATCAGTAACCTGAACACAAATATAAAGTAACTTGACAATCCAAGCAATATTTTTCAAGTTATCGAATGCCAAAGGGATTGGAGGAATTTTCAATTTGAAGGAAAAAGGGTTAATATCTCAGGATCAAAATAACAGATTTACACCAAAAACTATACAGCTCGGCACATCAGTAACCTGAACACAAATATAAAGTAACTTGACAATCCAAGCAATATTTTTCAAGTTATCGAATGCCAAATGGATTGGAGGAATTTTCAATTTGAAGGATAAAGGGTTAATATCTTGGGATCGTATCTTCAGATTTACACCAAAAACTATATAGCTCGGCACATCAGTAACCTGAACACAAATATAAAGTAACAAGACAATCCAAGCAATATTTTTCAAGTTATTGAATGCCAAAGGGATTGGAGGAATTTTCAATTTGAAGGATAAAGGGTTAATATCTCAGGATCAAATTATCCGATTTACACCAAAAACTATACAGCTTGGCACATCAGTAACCTGAACACAAATATAAAGTAACTTGACAATCCAAGCAATATTTTTCAAGTTATCGAATGCCAAAGGGATTGGAGGATTTTCAATTTGAAGGATAAAGGGTTAATATTTCAGGATTAAATTATCAGATTTACACCAAAAACTATACAGCTCAGTACATCAGTAACCTGAACACAAATGTAAAGTAACTTGACAATCCAAGCAATATTTTTCAAGTTATCGAATGCCAAAGGGATTGGAGAAATTTTCAATTTGAAGGATAAAGGGTTAATATCTCAGGATCAAAATAACAGATTTACACCAAAAACTATACAGCTCAGTACATCAGTAACCTGAACACAAATATAAAGTAACTTGACAATCCAAGCAATATTTTTCAAGTTATCGAATGCCAAAGGGATTGGAGGAATTTTCAATTTGAAGGATAAAGGGTTAATATCTCAGGATCAAAATAACAGATTTACACCCAAAACTATACAGCTCAGTACATCAGTAACCTGAACACAAATGTAAAGTAACTTGACAATCCAAGCAATATTTTTCAAGTTATCAAATGCCAAAAGGATTGGAGGAATTTTCCAATTTGAAGGATAAAGGGTTAATATCTCGGGATCAAATCATCAGATTTACACCAAAAACTATACAGCTTGGCAAATCACTAACCTGAATATAAATATAAAGTAACTAGACAATCCAAGCAATATTTTTCAAGTTATCGAATGCCAAAGGGATTGGAGGAATTTTCAATTTGAAGGATAAAGGGTTAATATCTCAGGATTAAATTATCAGATTTACACCAAAAAGTATACAGCTCGGCACATCAGTAACCTGAACACAAATATAAAGTAACTTGACAATCCAAGCAATATTTTTCAAGTTATCGAATGCCAAAGGGATTGGAGGAATTTTCAATTTGAAGGAAAAAGGGTTAATATCTCAGGATCAAAATAACAGATTTACACCAAAAACTATACAGCTCGGCACATCAGTAACCTGAACACAAATATAAAGTAACTTGACAATCCAAGTAATATTTTTCAAGTTATCGAATGCCAAATGGATTGGAGGAATTTTCAATTTGAAGGATAAAGGGTTAATATCTTGGGATCGTATCTTCAGATTTACACCAAAAACTATATAGCTCGGCACATCAGTAACCTGAACACAAATATAAAGTAACAAGACAATCCAAGCAATATTTTTCAAGTTATCGAATGCCAAAGGGATTGGAGGAATTTTCAATTTGAAGGATAAAGGGTTAATATCTCAGGATCAAATTATCCGATTTACACCAAAAACTATACAGCTTGGCACATCAGTAACCTGAACACAAATATAAAGTAACTTGACAATCCAAGCAATATTTTTCAAGTTATCGAATGCCAAAGGGATTGGAGGATTTTCAATTTGAAGGATAAAGGGTTAATATTTCAGGATTAAATTATCAGATTTACACCAAAAACTATACAGCTCAGTACATCAGTAACCTGAACACAAATGTAAAGTAACTTGACAATCCAAGCAATATTTTTCAAGTTATCGAATGCCAAAGGGATTGGAGAAATTTTCAATTTGAAGGATAAAGGGTTAATATCTCAGGATCAAAATAACAGATTTACACCAAAAACTATACAGCTCAGTACATCAGTAACCTGAACACAAATATAAAGTAACTTGACAATCCAAGCAATATTTTTCAAGTTATCGAATGCCAAAGGGATTGGAGGAATTTTCAATTTGAAGGATAAAGGGTTAATATCTCAGGATCAAAATAACAGATTTACACCCAAAACTATACAGCTCAGTACATCAGTAACCTGAACACAAATGTAAAGTAACTTGACAATCCAAGCAATATTTTTCAAGTTATCAAATGCCAAAAGGATTGGAGGAATTTTCCAATTTGAAGGATAAAGGGTTAATATCTCGGGATCAAATCATCAGATTTACACCAAAAACTATACAGCTTGGCAAATCACTAACCTGAATATAAATATAAAGTAACTAGACAATCTAAGCAATATTTTTCAAGTTATCGAATGCCAAAGGGATTGGAGGAATTTTCAATTTGAAGGATAAAGGGTTAATATCTCAGGATCAAATTATCCGATTTACACCAAAAACTATACAGCTCGGCACATCAGTAACCTGAACACGAATATAAAGTAACTTGACAATCCAAGCAATATTTTTCAAGTTATCGAATGCCAAAGAAATGGATACGGATGCTGGACGGACAGATGGAAGGACAGACAGATGGACGGACGCATGGACAGACAGACAGACTAAGGATGGATGAACGATTGATGGTCTCCCCGGATGCCGGCATTATGTGTACCATACATAGTATGGGTACACATAAAAATTGATTTTTGCATCAGTAGTGGGCGAGCCCTCGCAAATCAGGACAAATTTTAAGGCCTTAGTTGCAGTGTTGAAATGGTTAACTGATTAATCGATTAACCAATGATCAATGTCTTGATCGATCAAAAAAGTAATTGATCGATTAACCGTTATTCTTGAACTACCGTATTTTCTGGGTTAACAAAGGAAGAAACTTGCTCCAAAACAGGCAAATACTGTCACACTGACTCACATCAATTATATGAGACAGAGTAAAGCAAGCAAGTTACGTGATGACATACTTGTTCACTTGCATGATCATTATACTGTATCAGCAGCTGGAACCGGTCATTCTTAAGTTAACCTTTACCCAATGCGGGTATAAGACGACACTTGCAAAATAGATTCTTGAATTACTAAAAATGTTCAATTTTTCCATTTTCTGAATGGAGATTTTTGTATGTGGAGCTGGCCAATTTTGTCCTTTACGTTGGGTAAAGGGTGAATGCTAAAAATCATCAATGGTACAGCAGTTATTCAGCCACCTATAAGGGCAAGTGATTAATCGGTTAACCAAGATTTATCCATGTGATTAATCGATCAAGAAAACCCTTTAACCATTTCAGCTCTACTTTGATGGCATAATAATGAATATCGATAATAATAATACTTTATTTGCACAACGATAATGCCATAAAGATATGGCAGTAAAAACAGAAATACATTGATTACATTATATATCAAAATATATATTACATTCAACGCCACTACAGAGTGGGAGTGTACTGAAATGATATTTGGCCTTTATGAATCACCACTGCCACAATATGATGATTTCTCCTGACTTGCTGTCAAAGTAATGTATTGGTTTGATAATTTCAGCAAACACAAAGGGTGTAACATGAAAATAAGGTGATACACGTGGAGCAACGATAAAATGGAAATATAATGTAAACTTTAGGATTCAATAAATTATGAAATTTTCATGATTGCATGACCTTTCGCCTTTATCATGGTCCTGCACAACACACCTTCCCTTTGTCCATTACTCTTTTGTGCAGTTTCATAAAAATACACCCTGCCATTGTAGAGTTATGACTATCTCAAAGTTCCTGCAGTTTGGAAGGGGCAAATTCAAGACGTTTCAAGACTCTTTTCAATGTGAATTCAAAACTTTTCAAGGTAAGAAAAAAAGATAATTCAAGACTGTTCAAGACTTTTCATTATAAAACAGCGATTCTGGACAATGTTCACTATATGCAGCATCTCAGACATATTTCCAAACTTCTGTCGATTTAAGACTTTTCAAGACTGGAAATTCGAATATAAGACTTTTCAAGGGTCTTAATTTTTTTTTTTTCAAATTCAAGACTTTTCAAGCTTTTTAAAACCCCGCAGGAACCCTGTATCCCCGACTGACAGAGAGACAGACAGACAAATGGATGAATAGAAGGATGGACATATAGTCTGTTGGATAGACATGGTGGTATCAATGTGGTAAACATCCCTTTGTCCTTTACCCTTTTGTGAACTTCCATAAAAAAATTCACCCAGTTGTTAAAGTTGTGGACAAGACAAAAGTTTTCTAAGATTTGAGTTTTCATAATCATGTGACCCTAACTTTTGGAAATTTCTGGAGTCTTGGAGCTACAAAACCTGCTAAAATAAATTCTAGGAAAGCGCACAAAATTTACTGCAGTTTTTCTTTGTTGATAATTCCAAGCTCTGACATCTATTGTTTTGAAGTCAAGGCTTTGAATTATCAAAAGAAGACAATGAGATGGAATATTACTTGTGTCATTCCTACAACCTTTAACAGCTGGTATTTTCTAAATGGGTGGGGTTGGTGGAAAAGTCCCCCAACCTACTTAGGTCCATCCATCACTCTTGTTCTAACTTCAAACTGTTTGAGCCTGGAGATTTTTATAAATTCTTTGGTACACTTTGACAGTATACATCTTGTGACTCTGCAGTTGTGTCTAGGCAGGTTTGGGCAGCCCGTTATAGGCAACCAAGACTTGCCTAGAAACAACTTCATTGGTTCTAAGAATGTAACTTGTGATTTTACCCAGAGGCTGTTGTGATGGGTCACCTGTTCTGTTGCAGTATAATGCAATCAAACTCAGACTAGGCCTTTAACTTGTGGAGTGTTAAATTATTTTGGGTCCCAAAAACTTCTTTGTGCATCTTTGCTTTGTTACAATTTATGGGGGAGTGCCAGTAGGAACTCTCCCATAAATTGTAACAAGGCAAAATCTAACAGATAAAATAATATCACTTCAAAGAAAATATGAAGCACATCCACCGAATATGAAGCCTTTAAACTGCAGTACCAGTACTTCAGAATAAAGCCCAAATATGAGCTACCAGCACTCTACCAGTTAAGGGTCAAGGTCTTCTAAGATTTCTTGGACCAGCAACTACCCTGTATTGGCAATGCCTGTGACAAGCTTTGCAACAGGTTAGATTAGATTAGCCCAATTTCACACCATTTACAGGTGTGCCCAACTTAGAGAATGTGTGAAGACAAAGAAAAATATATAAATTCTCTGTGCTTCTTCTACATTTGAGAATAGCTTCCATCATAATATGATCATAGAAACACAAAGAAAGGCATGGCAATAAAACATAAAAGGATAAGTCTGTAATTTCTGGTTTTAATGTGCCCAAATTAGGACAAAAACGTGTGACCAAAATAAATGAATTTAAAGGCCTGCTTTACAATGGAACTCCAACAGTGGCTTTAAGCACTAATACAGGTACAAAAATATGTGGCATGTAAAGAGTTCAGTAGAATGGGGTGAACTGGGTATGCTTATATAAACCCTAAACATGGTTATCAAACTTAGTGATATAAATGTACCCTTCTGATAAATATGTCCAATATGACAATGATATGAGAATAAATACCAAAATGATTGAACTTTTAACAGCTACTCCAGAATGGATTTCTTTTTCAAATATTAAAATAGAATATTGAGTTTTAACCCTTTGAAGCCTAGTGGTATCTTCCATATCAGTTCAATGGCAGCAACAGGAAGAGTCCATATTCTTTCTTTGGGGGTAAACCAATTAATATTTGAAAATACTGATTGGTCCACACAACACCTTCACTCAAAAGTCAACCAACTTAATGAAATTATGAAGTATCATGTTACTGGGCCAGAAATGTGGCCTCTGGGGTTCAAAGGGTTAACCCTCTCAAGTTACTTGAAGGAGTACCAGTAAAACGAGTTTGTGTCATGATAAAGTTTCTATGTTCATAACATGGGCTTCATATTCAGTTTCATGCAGACTCACAATGTACCCCCTCCTCAACAAAATTTGGGCTTGTTTGTAGAGGCATTTTGAAGCATTCTGTTGGTAAATTTTGCAACAGGAAGAAAATTTGTTTAACATTTTTGCTAAAATATATGATTTAGACTAAATTTCTGTCAACGAACCAATTTTGCGTGTCAAAATGGTACAAATTTGGTTATCCAATTGGATATTTTTCTATTAAAAAAGAAGTACGGGATATTTGATAAAAGTGAGATATATGAAGAAATACATTTATATTGTCATCAAAAAAAGACAGTTGAGGCATTGCACTGTGACATCTGGTGAATGATTTCAGCAATAGTTGGGTGTCTGACAAGCACACATTCCATGCACTGAGCTGTAGAAGACATGGACGGTCAGTCTGAGAATTTACCCATTCAGTCCAAGACCTTAATACCTTGTAAATCCTCCTCGGTACGCGAGACATGCGTGGATCCGACGTGGCATACACCTCACCAAACGTCCAATAACAGCTTGACTGATGTTATTAAATTCTTCCTGCAGTGCAGCAGCGAGTTCCTGGACATTGGTAGGGGGGCTGTTGGTGTTGTCGTAGCCCCTGCTAAGCATATCCCAGACATGCTCGAAAGGTGAAAGGTCTGGCTTAGTGCTGGTCAAGGAAGTGTAGTGATGTTCTGCTCCTAGAGGAACTCGGTAGTGACACGGGCCCTGTGTGCTCTTGCATTGTCATCTTGGAAAATGAATCAACGGCCGTGACATCGCACAAATGGCACCACTTAAGCTGCTAACATGTTGTCAAGGTAGTACTGCCCTGTGATACGCCCTTGGACGACATGTAATGCTGTTCTGCTTGTCATGGTTATGCCTCCCCACACCATAACCGATCCACCCCCAAAACGATTGTGCTGCCTAACGGTTACGTCATGGTATCGTTCGTTCCGCTGCAGCCACACTCCGTTTCGCCTGTTGTGGAAGTCGAGAGTGAACCTCAATTCTTCGGAAAACATGATGTTGATCCACTGACAATTGTCCCAGTGCTGTCGTGCTCCACACCAATTACGCCTTGCTGCAATGTGACACTGGAATTATTCGAGGTCGTTGAGCATACAAATTCCAGCTGTGCAGGCGATTTTGGATAGTCTGACCACTGACTCACACATCTGTCGCTCGGTGCAGCTGCTGTCCAATTTCTGAGGCACTTTGATGGTGGTTACGTAATGCTGTAGTTCGGATGAAGCGATCCTGGTTAGCAGTTGTCGCCTTTGGACGACCTGACCGACGTCTGTCATCAACACTGCCTGTCTGACGGAAGAGTGACCACAACCTGTTAATCACCGATTGAGTAACGTTAAGAATTTGAGCCACTGCAGTCTGTCTGTTGCCAGCTTCCAAGGGCACGTAAACGTTTGTCATGTGTCAGTCTTCGCATACCTCAAAAGTTACGTTTCGACCAGAAACTATTGATGAACGAGTTTATACCAGGAAAAGAACGATGAGACCTCCAAAAAAGCCTGTCCAGTACAAATGAAAATTTCAAAACGAACCCCACAGACGCGATGCTCATACAAAAAACCTGCACAAAGTTTTCATGGGGTGGTGACATTCATGATCCACACTACACTTGGTTACATATTGATGTGTCCAATCACACGTATCCAATACCATTTTCCAAAAATATCAACATCAGTTTGGATATGCCCTACTTTTTTGGAATAGTATATATTACAAAAATTTTATTTGTCAGTCATTAGATTATGGGATAGTCATTCCCCTCCCAACAAAAAAGCTATCTATGCCCTGGTGACCAATGATTCCTTTAATGAAGGTACAGAAGAAAGCAGTGGATCAGTGGTCACAGCATTGGACTTAAAACTGAATGGTCCATGCTGCAATCCCCACCAGGGGCTACAACATTGTGTCCTTGGGCAAAGCACTTAATCCCCATTGCCCACGTGGGGGCACAGTGGCATTGTGTACTAAGGCACTTGCCTTCAACCAATGCAACCCTGCTGGTGTGAGTCTGACATTACTTGCAGCTGCTCCGTGGTTCTCTCTGGGTACTTTGGCTTCCTCATAAAACTGTCGGACATGAGGCGACCCTGCCATTAAACCATAAAAAATAAATAAATAATGAATGAAAATGCATGTAATACTCTGCATAGGGGGCCAATAATGATACAACTTGCTGTTAACATGCGCTGGAATCAGAAATGATGGATTACTTATCCCACTACCTGCTTTTTGAGATATGCGTGTCCTTGGTGAGATACCAGAGTGAGACTGATCCAACTTCTCCACCCCACAAGGCCATCCAGATTTGAATACATTAAGATCGCTGGACCATCGTCTGCATTTTGATGGCATCACCCTTCATTTTGCATTAATACACAGCTACCCATCCTTCCCTCACATCACTGGAGGCTGATTTTTTTTCCACCACATGCTGATTTTTCTTCCACGTCATCGAAATCCATAGTTTGAAAAGTGACATCAATGGAATGTCAGCTGTTTCAACTGTTAACCCAATGCTGTTATAAGCTAACAAGGTAAAAGGTCAAGAACGTCGAAGTTAAACCTCAAGAAACTGTTAGAAGCATTTGTCTTTTAGGTACATTCAAGGCATTGATGTTCTGAACTTTTGAACCGTCAGTGTAATAATCAAGACCAGTCGTCAGTTGCGAACTTGTGAAGTTCGCAACTGCCGACCGGTCTTGATTATTACACTGATGGTTCAAAAGTTCAAAACATCAAAGCTTTGAATGTACCTAAAAGAGGATTGTCTTTGTTGTTTACTTAAGGTTGGTCAACTGACTTGAACTTCATTTTCAACAACTTCAGAAAGAGGGAGAGGGGGGTCATCTAGGTACGATTAATCGATTATTATCAATTATTTACAACAATTAATCAATTCCTAAATTCAAAAATCGTGACAGCCCTAATTTGGAATAAAAAAATAAATTAGAATAGGTTATGGAAGACTTATGCATCCTTATCTTGGGTTATAGTTCAAACTCATTACTGACATGGCGAGGGAGGCAAATCTCATAGTGATAGACTGTGCCTTGTCAGTGGTTAAGAATTTATCTTTGTTTTCTTTCAGAATTAATTAATACAATTCACTCAGAAAATGTAAATTGTCTTTCACTGAGTGGACACATTCCAGCATAAAGTGATTTGTAATCATTCATCACAATATGGGAAGGGTTTTTTGACAGTTTGGGTACCCTTTTCTTTTGAGTGCCACTGCCTGAGTTGGACGATGAGTCACCAATTAAGTCTTAATGTCATCTCAGTACTGTCATAAAATTCTGAAACAATTTTGGAAATGATATTACATAAAATAAGTCTTTCTCTTCCAATTTCTCAAAATTTTTCTTTTCCATGGTTAATACATGCAGCTCTTATTCCAATATAAAATACGTTTAAAAAACCTTTTCATTCATTTTTCTTCATAACAACTCCTTTGGACTGTGATGTATGTAGTAGGAATGTTACAGGAATGATCCAGGAAATGCTACTGTTCATATCACACAGCTCATACATGTGGAAGCAATCAAGAGATTGAATTGCTAAAAATTAGGGGAAATCTACCCTAACTTCATGTATCTTCTTGCATTGTGGTAAATGGTCAGTAATCTGAGTTGAGTTTGCATACAGTACGTGGAAAGTGGATTGTAACAAAATCACCCACAGAGTGGAGTTATCACCCAATATCACCCAAACTATAGTTTTCAAATTCTGTCCACACGGCCAAAAAACACAAGAAATGTTTCAGCCAATGGACCTCTTCAACCCAGAGGTCCATTGGCTGGAACTTTTCTTGTACGCGTTATGCTTTGCAACAAATTTGCAATTATTGCTTTAGTGGAATCTCCACTCTGTAGGTGATTTGGTGATAATGCACTCTACATGTACTGTAGATGCCCCATTGAAAGTTTTACATTCCCAATCCAGCGGCAGAAAATCCAACAATATTGATAGAATAGAATTGGATTTATTTTGCCTTGATTTGGGCTCCATCAAACAAACAGATAATGAAGGTGAGAGAAAAAAAAAATTAAACTTGTGCAAGTGCTGCCTGCCTTATTTTGCATGAGTGTCAGATGATGAGAGCAAGTGCCTGCCTCATAGGGCCTTGCCAGCCTGATCAATTTTAAACCTTCCCTGTGTTTCTTATGCTTTTCATGGGGATTCAGAGTAACTATCTGTGTGAAAATTCTGAGGTACAGAAAAAAGCCTTTTATGGGTAAAAGTCTCCCTGGAGAAAATGAATATGTGGGCAAAAACATTCCCCTCCCCCACCACCACTTATTATCATTAATATCAATATTTTAAAAAAAAACATATTTATTTACTCATTTTGAAAAGTGTTTGTTTTTTGTTTTTTCAATTTTTGTTCATGCTTCAGCTGCTGCCACTGGCCCATGTTAGCAACCAAAGCAATTTGTACTGAACTGGGGGGGGGGTGAGTATTCCCTTTCTATACTTTCCTCAGTTCAGCATTACACACTTCACCTACTTACTGCCAATGGCTGAAAATATTCTTTATTTCCTCTTTATTTCCTGACAGACTGTAATCTAATGCTTTGATTGGCTTTGAGGTATGATGTAAATAACACCCTCACCCACTTGAAATATTTGCACATTGGTGTAGCCCAGTCTAAAAACATGGATATGCAGGCAATGTGATTATTTTTGTTCATAAAAATAGTTTATGATAGTTTATAAAATTAACAATGCTGTTCACTGAAAAAAATAATACCTTTAATTTTGTGTTATGCATGATGAAAAATTAGGTCACTAATGGAACAATACAACTCACATTTTGCTAAGGATCACTCCTCATCGTCAACGTAATTTGTACATGAAGGCAGACTCTCACGTTGTGTCCTTGGGCAAGGCACTTAACCCTGATCGTCCACATGGGGGCATGTTGACGCCATGTACTAAGGCGTACTGCACGTCGATGGTGCGCATGTCTTCAACCAATCTAACCCTGCCTGCGCTGCAGTGCGGAGTTACAATGTTGGGGAGCTGGCAGCTGCTCGTCATTGCTCGGTGGTTCTCTCCGGGTACTTCGGATTCCTCCACCCGTAAAACTGTCATGGTCATCATTAGCCATTGTGCATAAGTATGTGACCTTAAACACCAATAAATAAATTGTACATGAAGGGAATATGACTTTTAATAGTCTGGGTCATATCAAGTTGTACAAATTTACGGGTAGAAAAAGGTAGAGTTCCCATAGGAAAGCACTCAACAATGCCAAGTAACTGTCACACTCTCTGATTTATCATCTTGGTACAAGCAGGGTTAGCACTGCTTGAAGGCAAGTGATCCGTGGGAATATTGTGCATCAACCATCGATGTACAACATGTCACCGTAACTCTTACCTTCAACCAATGCTAACCACTTATGTAAGGAGGGTAAATTAGAGAGGTCGAAAGTTACATGCCATTGCTCAGTTGTTCTCTCTGGGTACTCCAACTACCCCCACCCGTAAAAATTGTCTGATATGATATGATCAAAGCTTGTGAAAGTCATGTTAAACCTTAACAAACAAATAAACAAACTTAAAACAACACACATAATTTGACCTTTTATGTACCAAATATATAGATGGGTAGGAGTGATCCTTAGCAAAATGTGAGTTGAATATATTTTAATGTGGAGTTATCAGTTATTCTTATTCTCCTTCAAAATGCCATTTGGATAGTAGTTGTTGGCTTTCTTCTGTTGTTTTGCCACATTGTAAAAAGCCTGAGCATTTATTTATACCTCATCAATATCAAGGTACTCCCTGATTATTCCAAGACCTCAGGGCATATCAGTTTTCAAACCAGTGTAAATTTCAATACACCCTGGAATATACATGGATAACTAATATTATTATGCCTCAAAGTTAGTTTGTCCAATCAGAATTCTGGAATACCATCTAAGGGTTTCACCACATCAGGTAACTCACCTGATATTATTAGTTATCCTTGTGTTTTCCAGGATGTATGGGAATTTACACTGGTTTGGGAACTCATACACCTTGAGGCAAAGCCGAAGGGTGTATGAGTTCCCAGACAGGTGTAAACTCCCATACACCCTGGAAAACACAAGGATAATGGATTTATTTCCACAAATTTTGGTGTACTTAATACATTAACCTAGTGGGAAAAAACTGACGGAAAATTTGTACTTTGCAAGTTTCTTAATAAATCCAGACAAATAGGGGTGTCATTGGAACTGACTCAATGAGCCAGTTCCAATGACATCCATATCTGTAATATTTTCTTACACATAAGGTATCGCAGAACTAAATATTGAAATTAGAGTGAACTGCCTTAAAATGTTGCACTCGGAAATGATGCAATCTCTAAAAATAGACAGCCTTGGGAAAATTCATTGTTTCAATAAACGTTTGAAACATTCTATTGACATCTTGCATTATTGTTGAATATTCCTGATAAAAAAAGGGTGATTTGATGACTTTTGGACCTAAAAATACAATTTACTTTTTGTGTGTTTTTGTAGGGAATTCCCTGAAAAATATGTGCACGTGACCGGTACTTCCCTTTGTGTCAGTTTTTCTTTCTTATTTGTTGCATGACCCCCTGTTTTCAGATCAGAAAAAGTTGTCTGAAGGGCTATACTTGACAGAGATATTTGAATGCCAAAAGTAAAGTGATGCGATCATATTTTTTTTCGCCTGAACGTTATAATGGAAAATATTTAGTTCTGTGATACCATAAATATTAACTTTCCTGTATTTTTATTTTTGCTCTGACATAACCGAGCAGGAGGTATGAATTAATAATTAAAAATGGGTACATTTTTTAGCCTTATAGCTATTGTGTATTCTTGTTTTTGCACCATGGTTAACCATGGTGTAAATAAAAGCTACTGTGAGTAGCAAGTTACACAGTACCTCTCAGCCAATCAAAATACAGTATTGATATTGGGCGAGTAGCTGCCATTACTATTTTGATGCATTTCCACCCACTTTAAAGTTTTAAAATTTGAATTAAAACAAAATAAGAGAATTTAAGTACCAAAAATATTTTCAAGGTACCGTTTTTATGGATTTAAAACACTAAATATTTGAAAAATGGACAGAAAATATTATTTGTAGTCCCAAAAGTTCTTTGTTGTTTTACAACTCTATCAGTTTTTTATGCTGAAGCAAACATTTTCTTTACAGTTTACTCAAGAGATTAAAAGCGATTTTTTGAACATTTAAAAATGTTTTGTTAACCCTTTCCAAGTTTTAATGACAGTAAATTTATGTAAGGGTATTCAAATACACTTGTAGCGATACTTTTATTTTGTAACCAAATATCACACTTTGATGATTGTTTACACATCGGTGCCAGTTACTGTTGATGGTTCTATGCGAGCAGCTGTCAATAGCCGTTTCTAAATGAAAGTGTCACTGACACTGCAGCTTAACTTGTCTGTGTGTTGTGTTAGATGAAAAGGATAAAGTTCAAAGTTTATGAAAGGATTATGAAATAAGACAAGAACTGTGATAATTGAGAATATGTTAAGTTTTGTACCCTACCTGCTATGTTTTCAACAAGAATTATTTGAGGTGTAGACTGTACTAAAGAACTGAGGCCTGGGTTGATGTGGCCCTCACAACTAATATATGCCAACCAAAGTTCCCAAGTTACAAAATCATTCCAAAACGAGTCATCCTACCAAGTTAAAATTAAATCCCTTCATAAATATGACTCGTAGACTTTGCTAAAGGAATCTAGGTCACATGCTTGGCCAGCGGTCATGGCTGACTGATCACAACCAAAATAGGGCAGTTTCATCTAGATATCAAACCTGGTCATCCTACCAAGTTACAATGAAATCTCTTCATAAAAATGATCCCTAGACAGTGCTAAAGGAATCTAGGTCACATGCCCAAGCGGCGGTAATGGCTGACCGATCATGACCAAAATACGATAGTCTCATCTTGACATCATACCAAGTTAGACTACCAAGTTACAGTGAAATCACTTCATAAATAAGGACTGTAGACTGTGCTAGACAAATCTAGGTCACATGCCCATGTGGCCATCACAGTTGACCGATCATAGACTGTGCTAAAGAAAGCTGGATAACATGCCCTTGTGGTCGTCACAGTTGACTGAACCTGGCCAAAATAGGACACTCTCATCAAGATATTATACAGTGTCATCCTACTGAGTTAATATGACCTGTAGACTGTGCTAAAGGTTTTCGGGTTTGGGCCTCCTCCACAGGAGACAGCGTAACCACTAGGACTGTCTTCCTGCCATTCCCATTAAAAAGAAAGAAAAAGGAAAAGAAAAGAAAAACAGACGTAGCAAACTCGGCAATCCTGACAACAGTGTGTTTGCCAATAAGAAGTCAATTTATAGCCCTAATGCAGATTTTAGGGCTGTCGCGATTATTCGATTAGTCGACTAACCGTCGACTATTGAAGTAGTCGACGTTTTTTATTTTTAGTCGATCGTCGTTCATTTTCAAGGTGGTACACGTCTACTACACGTCGGGGCTAAATTGCATTGTTTTGTGAGGTGAATGATCAATGATGGTGAATAACTTTAAATATCTAACCATAGTTAACATTCATATCTGGAAGACTGTACGACTGTCACTGACTGTGTAAGAAAGAACACTCACAGTTACTCGAGAAGAATAGATTCTTCTGAATTTCCCCAGTCTTGTACACACGAATGCACCCAGTGGAAAACCCAAAGCGCGGAAGTGACAAAATTATGACGAAAGTCAGAACGTCAGATCACTTCTCAAAGTTCGGAACTTCAGACTAAGATCCAATTTTAACAACTGACGAGGGAATGCATAGATCTCAATGTTCAAAATTTTCGAGAAACTTATTGCAGAAAGGAAACATATGCAGGAACGTTCTTTGGAAAATTCATTTTAATTCATCGGCTTCAATCTAGTTCAAACTTGGACCCGCAGTCAGTAATATTATTTTTGGGGTTGGTACGTCCTACAGGACGTACCAACCCCAAAAATTATATTACGGACTGTGGGTCCAAGATTGGACTACATGTAGCTTCAGTCAGGACCGATTTGTTGTTCCCACAACCCCACTTCGTCTGAACACACTGGTGCCATTGTCATTTTCAGAGTTTTATGAACAGAAGAATGATTTCTTAAAAAATCATGGGAAGCGACTATTAATCGACTAACCGTCGATTACTGGTCACAATTAGTCGATTACAAAAAATGATAGTCGCGACAGCCCTAGCAGATTTTGTTGTGAAGGTGCTTCTTTCCATCAGATCAGAAATCTATTCTCTGGTTTCTGATAAGCGAAAAAGTTTGAACCGAATCAAGAGATAGAGAGAGAGTGATGAGATAACAGAGCTATGACCTACAGACTGGATTATTACAGTTGATATGTAGACAGTACAAACTTAGAAAATTGCTTTAGCCATTTTGTGTACATGTCAGGTGAATTCAGGTGAATGGTTTACATCACAGATTGGCAGTTTGTCACTCCTCCTCAAAATTTTACAGGTTATTATAAGCACAAAGACACAGAGCATGGCATGCATAAAACAGGTACAGCATTCAAAAACATTGTGCAACCAGCATACTAATCAAGTAACCCAAGGTCAGGGGGATCTGATATAACAATACCAAACATGAAGATTATACATTATGCCACTTGCAGATATGTCAGCACTTTGTCACCAGTCTTGCTTTAACTTAAAGTCTTGATTGTTTTTGAGAATTTCTACAATGCCAGAACATGTTAGTAAGCAACTGGTATTTGTTTTTTGAGTCAGCTTTTAGGGTAGCCTAGACCAGACTATAAACCACTGCCATGATTAACTCTTTAACCCACTGAGTATTTTCAAGATATTTTTCATCAAATCTAGTCATGGCAGCGCTGAATCAGCCATGACTAGATTTGATGAAAAAGTCATCTAAAGTTAACTCAAGAAATCATTGGTGCAAAAGTCCATGCAATTTACAGGCTTAAAATTTGATTAAATGCACCCAAATTATACTTATGTCCTGGCGGGAATATCTGCCAGCAGCATGCAAGGAGTTAGCAAACAAATGTTCCTTAGACTTACTCAATGTCCTCATGAATACCGTTTGGTGGCCAGAAGGTTTTTCAAAAATGGACTTGACGCTTTTAAGCTTGTTGAGTGCTTGAAGTCCATATTTGAGCTTTATTTTGAAGTTTGGTTTAGTGTGGTTATTGGGGTTTGACACTTTCAACAGGCAAGGTCACATCATGTTGGACAGTTTTATGAGTGGAGAAGCCAGAATAACCAGAGAGAACAACCGTGTAGTGGCAAGCAACTGTCACTCTCCAACTTGAAAACTCTGCATAAGCAGAGTTAACAATGGTTGAAGGCAAGTGCACCATCAACATGCAGCGCACTTTGACACAGCATCACCATGCCCCCACACATGGGCATTCATAACTAAGAGTATTGCCCAAGGACAAAGTGCAGTACTGCAAATTAAAGGCTTCATATTCTGTATATGTGCTTCGTATTATCTTTGAAGTGAAATTATTTGGTCTGCATGGATTTGCCTTGTTTCAGTTTAGTGGAGAATGCCTGTAGGCAAGGCAGGATGAGTGAACAAATTTTTACAACAAAAAATAATTTTGTACTCTATCTATTAAGGGTTAACCCTTTACCCAACGTAACGATCAGCACTATTCACAAAAATCACCATTAGTTTTCAATATTTATTCATTTTTTGTCTCAAAAACATAGGTTATGACCCTTCATTGGGATGTGCTCGTTGAGCTCGTTCCAGTGAGGAGCTCGTTCCAGTGAGGGGCTATAAGCTATGTTTTTGACACAAAAAATGAAAAAAATTAGTTATTCAAGAATTTTGTTAACAAGTGACGTCTGCCTTTCATGTTAGGTAAAGGGTTTTAAAGTGACTTCCAACAAAAGTGAATTGTGCAGTTACTGCACTCTGACCTGAATGGACATAATTATTGATAAACTATCAAAAACTAGAGATGGTCTGTTGCATGGTACACCGCCACCGTGGCATAATGCCTAGAGTGGGTGACTATTATTTATTTATTGGTGTTTAAGGTCATATACTTATGTACGATGGCTAATCATGACCGTGACACTTTTACAGGTGGAGGAAGCCAGAGTACCCGGAGAGAACCATGAGCAATAACGAGCAGCTGCCAGCTCCCCAACATCGTAACTCCGCTCTGCAGCACAGGCAGGGTTAGCTTGGTTGAAGACATGCGTACCATCAATGTACAGTACGCCTTAGTACACAGTGTTGTTGTGCCCCCATGTGGAGAACCGGGGCTAAGTGCCTTGCCCAAGTACACAATGTGGGAGTCTGAATTGATCGCTCAGACGGTCACCCATCCGAGGATTAACCGGGTTCGACGTTGCTTAACTTCGGTGAGCTGATGAGAACCGGTTACCGCAACACCACCGCGTCCCCGAGTGGATGACTGAAAAGGGGCATTCACATTTTCTAAGTAAAAAAAATCCAAGACACTGCTCCTCATCATGTCGATCAATTTATATTGAGTTTCATGAAATTGCAGCAAAAACTGTAGAAGTAGTTTGTTCCACAAGTATTTTGCAAAATCCAATATGGCCACCAGTCAGCCATCTTGAAAGCGAGTGGGGAAACAAATTATGTCACACACTTCCCCTCATCATGTTGATCATTTTCGTGAAGTTTCATGAAAATACGGCTAAAACTGTGGAAGTAGTTCGTTCCACAAGTTTACATGTGAAACGGTCCGACGACAATGACAGACAGACAGACCGACCGACTAGCAGGCAAGTTGACTCCTACATACCCACCCTAAACTTCATTTTGTGGGGGTATAATAATCTGGAAAGATTTAAATGCTGGAACGAAACATAAAACTATGAAGAAAAATTCTCCGAGTGCATGAGAAGACCGCATGAAACACAAACCAAACCATTGTTTCTTGGCAAACTAATTTCTTAAATTGATTTTTTTAAAAAGTATTTTCACAAGCAATTATTGCCAAACTTGTTAGACTGGAAATGAAAGGAAAGATGCATCTCTGACAGTGTAATGTTTTTCCATGAAATTGGCCTTTTGTCCAATGGAAGTTTATTTATTCTCATTTAATTACTGATTGTCTGTCTGACCTATCAGTAATCAGCAAGGAACCTGGGTAAATACTGATAATGCAAGGAATTTAAATTAAATAAAATGTCCTCAGGGATGTGATCTGCCTCAGCTGACAATCAAAATTCAGAAGATGAAAACAGACATGTGACATTAACACAGAACAAAAAATAACAGCATCTAAGTTATTATTTCCAAGAATTGTGAGCCTTTTTTTTTTACCTTTAGGCAAAAAAACCGTTTTGGTTCTCAGGCAATCCCTCACTGAAATTAAACACTCTCACTGAAATGTTTTTAACCCTTTACCCAACGAATCAGCCGCATCCGCCCGTGCAATATGCAAATTCAGCAGGTGAAAAAATATTATTTTTCAAAAAATTTCAACAAAACCATATCATGTGACCCCTCGTTGGAACGAGCCCATCGAGCTCGTTCCAACGAGGGGTCACGTGATATGGTTTTGTTGAAATTTTTTGAAAAACTTGAAAAAATGATATTTAAAATAATAAATTTTGATATCGTCTGCGTTGGATAAAGGGTTAAAGGCTTGCAGTGTCTTTCATTTGGCTGGCTAAGTGAAACTTCAATTTTTTAAAACTTTTTCATTGGGGTTTTATCACACTTTCAACAGCCAGAGTCACCTTGTGTCCCGAGAAACTTTAATTAGAGAATGGAAACCAATTCCATGTACCGATGTTCCGATAGACAGACAGAGAGACGACGCAATGGCTATATCACTCAAATTTTTTTCAGGGGCATAAAAAGGTTTATAAATTTTACTGAACACAAATGTATAATCTTTTATTGACTGGTAGTGTGCTAAATTCTTCTTGGGTGCCAAAATTTATGCACATGTCTTTGCCTTGTTACAATTTATGGGTGAGTGCTTGTAGACATTCTTCAATAAATTGTAATAAGGTAATCCTTACAAATGAAACAAGAAAATGTTTTGTGCAGGCACAAGCGTACAAGAAAATGCCTATGAAACACACTTATTTTGTGCATAAATCATGCACCCTCTCCGTATTAGAACAAAAAACCAGAACATTCTGTGAACAAAGTTGAATCTCTCTCACCAAAACGAGGAGGTGAATACCACATCTCAAAGCATTGTGACTGGTGATTCACAAGGAATTAGTTTAAAAACTTCGAAAACACTTGAAAAGGCTCAGCCCTCAACCCCCACCCCCACCCCCACCCACACCTCCCCTTCAAAAAAGATAAGTTTTTTGGACAGATCGTCCCGGTAAAAAACTCAACTTGGGACAAAACGCAGCTGATTTTGATAGGTACTGCCCTGGCCCATCTCCAAATATTGTCAATTAGGATTCTCGAAAATTCTTTTAAAAGTATTTCAAGCTTATTGGACAATTAAGGGGGTGGTGACTACTCTTTGGGGGTTAATATCTCCATTCGAAAGAACTTGAGAAAAAGTACCCCACCCCCTCCATACAAGATAAACAAAGCAGAATACTTAAATGTAGGCTACAGACATTTCACGACTTGGGGGAAATATTCACGCAGACATCGTTATCTAATATAATCGAGGGTGGATGTATCAAAGCAAACAAATGGTTTTAAAAAAGTACTTAGGGTTAAAATTAAAAATATTGGTACCAAACTTCGGATATATATTTGGTATACCCCATATAACAAGATAGTGTTCATTTGGGGACTCTAACCCTTGTACTTTGCCTGCGGCCACGTGCAGTCTCATTTTCTACCAGCGGTATTATTTTAGTACGACCTGTCTCATTGTTTTCTACCTGCAGCCTCATTTTGGTTCGACCGGGTATTCAATGTCACCTGCAGAAAAAAAGTGGGTCAGACATTCAAGTCGGACTGTTTTCGTTTCACTGTTGCTAATACACTTTAACAGAGGGCATGAAGGCATATATATGTATTACAGATTGCATTGCCTGTATAGTTTAAAACAATGAACGTGTCAATGACACTGTAGTTCAACTTGCCGAACTTGAACTTGGTAAGTTATAAATGAAATGGCAAAATTGAAGATTATTGGTACCAATGTTATTTGATGAAATTTCAACATAACAGCATTGTGTGTGCACAACGTCAGAGTAATCCATGCATTTTTAAATGTAAACTGTAAGACTGGCTAAAGGAAGAATGTTGATACACAAATGCAGTATGTTCAGAGGTTATTGTAAATGGCAACTTTTTTCACAGAAATGAATGCAAATCAATAGCTCTTATCTAAAGGTCTTGCCTAATGAGCACACCAAGTTCAAAAACAATCCTATGATAAATGTGGCCTGTAGGCCATGTCAAAGAATGTTGATGCACAAATGCAATAAATTCAAAGATTGTTGCTAACAGCAACAGTTTTTGATGGAAATGACAAGAAAATCAATAGCACCTACCTTTGTCACCCTGCATAAGCATACAAGTTTCAAAACAACCTGATAATGAATGTGCCCTCTGAGGCATGCCAAAAGAAGATGCTAATGCATAAATGCACTAAGTAGAAGGTCATTGCTTGTGGCAATGGGTATGGGGGGGGGGGGGGGGTATGGAAATTCATAAATATACCCTGCAGAGAATGCAAAAGGGATAAGTTGATGCACAAATGCAGTAAGTTCAAAAGTTGGTGATAACGACAATAATTTTTTATGGAAATGAAAAAAAGCAATAGCTCACATCTAGAGGTCACCCCAAACACACATACCAAGTTTCAAAGTGATCCGATCATAAATGTGCCCTGAAGGGTGTGTTAAAGGGAAATATTGAGGTCTAACTAAACTAAGTTCAAAGGTCAGCAGCAACAATTTTAGACGGAAATGGAAGAAAATCGATAGCTCCCATCTAGAGGTCTCCCCAAACAAGCATGCCAGGTTTCAAAGCAATTCAATCATAAATGTGCCCTGTAGGGTGTGCCAAAGGAAAATATTGAGGTCTGACTAAACTAAGTTCTGAGAACTTTGGCCGTGGCAACATTTTTAGACGGAAATTGGAGAAAATCGATAGCTCCCATCTAGAGGTCACCCCACATAAGAATGCCAGGTTTCAAAGCAATCCAATCATAAATGTGCCCTGTAGGGTGTGCACCTCTACCTTTGTCACCCTGCATAAGCATACAAGTTTCAAAACAACCTGATAATGAATGTGCCCTCTGAGGCATGCCAAAGGAAGATGCTAATGCACAAATGCACTAAGTAGAAGGTCATTGCTTGTGGTAATGGGTATTTTTTTTCTTTTTTTTGGGGGGGGGGGGGGAGGGTATGGAAATTCATAAATATACCCTGCAGAGAGTGCAAAAGGGATAAGTTAATGCACAAATGGAGTAAGTTCAAAGGTTGGTGATAACGACAATAATTTTTTATGGAAATGAAAACAAGAGGACCCAAGGGGCCTGAGGGCGCTCACCTGACATGGTAGCCTAAATATCAACCCAGAGAATTGATTTCAACAAGTTGCATCTGCTCCTCCTAAGAAAAGCTTATACCAAATATCCAAAGATTCTGACCAGTGGATCTAAAAAAAAAAGATTTTTGAAGAATATTCCTCATATTGAACTAAGTTATAATTCAAGCTCCCACAGGGAGCCCATATATGAACCCAGGGACTTGGCTTTAACAAACTTGAATCTCACCCCCCTAAGGATGCTGCACACCAAATATCAAAACATTCCTACTGCTGGATCTGAAGAAGAAGATTTTTAAAGAAAATTCCTCATTTTGAACTAAGTTACAATTCGAGCTCCCACAGTGAGTCCAAATATGGACCTAGGGACATGGCTTGAACAAACTTGAATTTCACCCCCTAAGGTTGCTGCATACCAAATATCAGAAGATTCTGCCTGCTGGATCTTGAGAAGAAGATTTTCAAAGAAATTTGCCTGAAATGGCCCTATACTGAGCCCAAATATAAACCCAGGGGGCCGATTTGAACAAACTTGAATCAGATCCACCCCACAATGTTGCATACCAAATATCGAAAGATTCTGCCTGCTTGATCTGGAGAAGAAGATTTTTCAAGAAATTTGCCTGAAATGCACTGAGTTCGAATTTGGGCTTCTATAGTGAGCCCAAATATGAATCCAGGGGGGCCGATTTGAATAAACTTGAATCAGATCCACCCCACAATGTTGCATACCAAACATCAAAAGATTCTGCCTGCAGGATCTGGAGAAGAAGATTTTTGAAGAAATTTGCCTGAAATGCACTAAGTTCGAATTCGAGCTTCTATAGTGAACCCAAATATGAATCTAGGGAGCCGATTTGAACAAATTTGAATCAGATCCACCCCACAATGTTGCATACCAAATATCAAAACATTCTGCCTGCTGGATCTGGAGAAGAATATTTTTTAAGAAATTTGCCTGAAATGCACTAAGTTCAAATTTGGGCTCCTATACTGAGCCTAAATATAAACCCAGGGGGGCCGATTTGAACAAACTTGAATCAGATCCACCCCACAATGTTGCTTACCAAATATGAAAAGATTCTGCCTGCTCGATCTGGAGAAGAAGATTTTTTAAGAAATTTGCCTGAAATGCACTAAGTTCGAATTCGAGCTTCTATAGTGAGCACAAATATGAATCTAGGAAGCTGATTTGAACGAACTTGAATCAGATCCACCCCACAATGTTGCATACCAAATATCAAAAGATTCTGCCTGCTGGATCTGGAGAAGAAGATTTTTGAAGAAATTTGCCTGAAATGCACTAAGTTCGAATTCGAGCTTCTATAATGAGCCCAAATATGAATCTAGGGAGCCGATTTGAACAAATTTGCATCAGATCCATCCCACAATGTTGCATACCAAATATCAAAAGATTCTGCCTGCTGGATCTGGAGAAGAAGATTTTTTAAGAAATTTGCCTGAAAAGCACTAAGTTCAAATTTGGGCTCCTATACTGAGCCCAAATATAAACCCAGGGAGCCGATTTGAACAAACTTGAATCAGATCCACCCCACAATGTTGCATACCCAATATCAAAAGATTCTGCCTGCTGGATCTTAAGAAGAAGATTTTCAAAGAAATTTGCCTGAAATGCACTAATTTCGAATTTGGGCTCCTATACTGAGCCTAAATATAAACCCAGGGGGCCGATTTGAACAAACTTGAATCAGATCCACCCCACAATGTTGCTTACCAAATATGAAAAGATTCTGCCTGCTCGATCTGGAGAAGAAGATTTTTTAAGAAATTTGCCTGAAATGCACTAAGTTCGAATTCGAGCTTCTATAGTGAGCCCAAATATGAATCTAGGAAGCCGATTTGAACAAACTTGAATCAGATCCACCCCACAATGTTGCATACCAAATATCAAAAGATTCTGCCTGCTGGATCTGGAGAAGAAGATTTTTGAAGAAATTTGCCTGAAATGCACTAAGTTCGAATTTGGGCTTCTATAGTAAGCCTGAATATGAATCCAAGGGGCCGATTTGAACAAACTTGAATCAGATCCACCCCGCAATGTTGCATACCAAATATGAAAAGTTTCTGTCTGCTGGATCTGGAGAAGAAGATTTTTTAAGAAATTTGCCTGAAATGCACTAAGTTCAAATTCGAGCTTCTATAGTTAACCCAAATATGAATCTAGGGAGCCGATTTGAACAAATTTGAATCAGATCCACCCCACAATGTTGCATACCAAATATCAAAACATTCTGCCTCCTGGATCTGGAGAAGAAGATTTTTTAAGAAATTTGCCAGAAATGCACTAAGTTCAAATTTGGGCTCCTATACTGAGCCCAAATATAAACCCAGGGGGTCAATTTGAACAAACTTGAATCAGATCCACCCCATAATGTTGCATACCAAATATCAAAAGATTCTGCCTGCTGGATCTGGAGAAGAAGATTTTTTAATAAATTTACCTGAAATGCACTAAGTTCGAATTCGGGCTTCTATAGTAAGCACGAATATGAATCCAGGGGGCCGATTTGAACAAACTTGAATCAGATCCACCCCGCAATGTTGTATACCAAATATGAAAAGATTCTGCCTGCTGGATCTGGAGAAGAAGATTTTTTAAGAAATTTGCCCGAAATGCACCAAGTTCGAATTCAAGCTTCTATAGTGAGCCCAAATATGAATCTAGGGAGCTGATTTGAACAAACTTGAATCAGATCCACCCCACAATGTTGCATACCAAATATCAAAAGATTCTGCCTGCTGGATCTGGAGAAGAAGATTTTTTAAGAAATTTGCCTGAAATGCACTAAGTTTGAAATCAGGCTTCTATAATGAGCCCAAATATGAATCTAGGGAGCCGATTTGAACAAATTTGCATCAGATCCATCCCACAATGTTGCATACCAAATATCAAAAGATTCTGCCTGCTGGATCTGGAGAAGAAGATTTTTTAAGAAATTTGCCTGAAAAGCACTAAGTTCAAATTTGGGCTCCTATACTGAGCCCAAATATAAACCCAGGGAGCCGATTTGAACAAACTTGAATCAGATCCACCCCACAATGTTGCATACCCAATATCAAAACATTCTGCCTGCTGGATCTTGAGAAGAAGATTTTCAAAGAAATTTGCCTGAAATGCACTAAGTTCGAATTTGGGCTCCTATACTGAGCCTAAATATAAACCCAGGGGGCCGATTTGAACAAACTTGAATCAGATCCACCCCACAATGTTGCTTACCAAATATGAAAAGATTCTGCCTGCTCGATCTGGAGAAGAAGATTTTTTAAGAAATTTGCCTGAAATGCACTAAGCTCGAATTTGGGCTTCTATAGTGAGCCCAAATATGAATCTAGGAAGCCGATTTGAACAAACTTGAATCAGATCCACCCCACAATGTTGCATACCAAATATCAAAAGATTCTGCCTGCTGGATCTGGAGAAGAAGATTTTTGAAGAAATTTGCCTGAAATGCACTAAGCTCGAATTTGGGCTTCTATAGTAAGCCTGAATATGAATCCAGGGGGCCGATTTCAACAAACTTGAATCAGATCCACCCCGCAATGTTGCATACCAAATATGAAAAGTTTCTGTCTGCTGGATCTGGAGAAGAAGATTTTTTAAGAAATTTGCCTGAAATGCACTAAGTTCGAATTCGAGCTTCTATAGTTAACCCAAATATGAATCTAGGGAGCCGATTTGAACAAATTTGAATCAGATCCACCCCACAATGTTGCATACCAAATATCAAAACATTCTGCCTCCTGGATCTGGAGAAGAAGATTTTTTAAGAAATTTGCCAGAAATGCACTAAGTTCAAATTTGGGCTCCTATACTGAGCCCAAATATAAACCCAGGGGGTCAATTTGAACAAACTTGAATCAGATCCACCCCACAATGTTGCATACCAAATATGAAAAGATTCTGCCTGCTGGATCTGGAGAAGAAGATTTTTTAAGAAATTTGCCTGAAATGCACTAAGTTTGAAATCAGGCTTCTATAATGAGCCCAAATATGAATCTAGGGAGCCGATTTGAACAAATTTGCATCAGATCCATCCCACAATGTTGCATACCAAATATCAAAAGATTCTGCCTGCTGGATCTGGAGAAGAAGATTTTTTAAGAAATTTGCCTGAAAAGCACTAAGTTCAAATTTGGGCTCCTATACTGAGCCCAAATATAAACCCAGGGAGCCGATTTGAACAAACTTGAATCAGATCCACCCCACAATGTTGCATACCCAATATCAAAACATTCTGCCTTCTGGATCTTGAGAAGAAGATTTTCAAAGAAATTTGCCTGAAATGCACTAAGTTCGAATTTGGGCTCCTATACTGAGCCTAAATATAAACCCAGGGGGCCGATTTGAACAAACTTGAATCAGATCCACCCCACAATGTTGCTTACCAAATATGAAAAGATTCTGTCTGCTCGATCTGGAGAAGAAGATTTTTTAAGAAATTTGCCTGAAATGCACTAAGTTCGAATTCGAGCTTCTATAGTGAGCCCAAATATGAATCTAGGAAGCCGATTTGAACAACTTGAATCAGATCCACCCCACAATGTTGCATACCAAATATCAAAAGATTCTGCCTGCTGGATCTGGAGAAGAAGATTTTTGAAGAAATTTGCCTGAAATGCACTAAGTTCGAATTTGGGCTTCTATAGTAAGCCTGAATATGAATCCAGGGGGCCGATTTGAACAAACTTGAATCAGATCCACCCCGCAATGTTGCATACCAAATATGAAAAGTTTCTGTCTGCTGGATCTGGAGAAGAAGATTTTTTAAGAAATTTGCCTGAAATGCACTAAGTTCGAATTCGAGCTTCTATAGTTAACCCAAATATGAATCTAGGGAGCCGATTTGAACAAATTTGAATCAGATCCACCCCACAATGTTGCATACCAAATATCAAAACATTCTGCCTCCTGGATCTGGAGAAGAAGATTTTTTAAGAAATTTTCCAGAAATGCACTAAGTTCAAATTTGGGCTCCTATACTGAGCCCAAATATAAACCCAGGGGGTCAATTTGAACAAACTTGAATCAGATCCACCCCACAATGTTGCATACCAAATATCAAAAGATTCTGCCTGCTGGATCTGGAGAAGAAGATTTTTTAATAAATTTACCTGAAATGCACTAAGTTCGAATTCGGGCTTCTATAGTAAGCCTGAATATGAATCCAGGGGGCCGATTTGAACAAACTTGAATCAGATCCACCCCGCAATGTTGCATACCAAATATGAAAAGTTTCTGTCTGCTGGATCTGGAGAAGAAGATTTTTTAAGAAATTTGCCTGAAATGCACTAAGTTCGAATTCGAGCTTCTATAGTTAACCCAAATATGAATCTAGGGAGCCGATTTGAACAAATTAGAATCAGATCCACCCCACAATGTTGCATACCAAATATCAAAACATTCTGCCTCCTGGATCTGGAGAAGAAGATTTTTTAAGAAATTTGCCAGAAATGCACTAAGTTCAAATTTGGGCTCCTATACTGAGCCCAAATATAAACCCAGGGGGTCAATTTGAACAAACTTGAATCAGATCCACCCCGCAATGTTGCATACCAAATATGAAAAGATTCTGCCTGCTGGATCTGGAGAAGAAGATTTTTTAAGAAATTTGCCCGAAATGCACTAAGTTCGAATTCAAGTTTCTATAGTGAGCCCAAATATGAATCTAGGGAGCTGATTTGAACAAACTTGAATCAGATCCACCTCACAATGTTGCATACCAAATATCAAAAGATTCTGCCTGCTGGATCTGGAGAAGATTTTTTAATGTTTTTCCCATTGCCTACAGTGTTAAAAAGTGCTGACTCAGCACTTTTTCAAAGTCCTGAAAAAAGTACCTTGTGATCAAACCAATAGGGATTTTTTTTAACCATTCTATTCTACTGGATAAAAGTAAGCTTTATACAAAATAAGAATTCTCTGTGCCGTGTAGTTTTGGAGATATGGCAGTTTTAAGGTTTTTCCTATTTTTAGCTCCTGAGGTTCCCACGGGGCAATGAGAACATTTTTTTTTTGCATCAATCAGCTACTTATGACCCATTATCATCTCATATCAAATTTGGTTCAAATCAACCTCACGGTTCAGAAAATAGAAATTTTAGGCGTGGCCAAAATTTTTGCCCCTCCCATAACGAAGGCAAATAATGCCCGACAAACTTCTCTTGAACAAACTTGATTCTAAACCTCAAAAGGACTCTGTATACCACATATCAAGTCTCTGCTACTGGTGGTTCATTAGAAGAAGATTTTCAAAAAATTTGGCCATTTTTTCCCCACACCTCTGCTCAATATGAGCCGAAACCTAATTTGGATAAAAATCAAAATGCCCCTATATAACCACCACTTACATGAAATTTAATTAAAATGTGGCCAGTGGTTTAGGAGAAAGAGGCTCAAACACCACCTTCACGCAGGACGACGGACGACAGGCGACGGACGACGGACAAAGAGTGATAAGAAAAGCTCACCCTGACTTTCAGTCAGGTGAGCTAAAAAGCAATAGCTCACATCTAGAGGTCACCCCGAACACACATACCTAGTTTCAAAGTGATCCGATCATAAATGTGCCCTGAAGGGTGTGTTAAAGGGAAATATTGAGGTCTAACTGAACTAAGTTCAAAGGTCAGCAGCAACATTTTTTGAAAGAAATGGAAGAAAATCGACAGATCCCATATAGATGTCAATCCACACAAGCACACCAAGTTTGCCATTGATCCAATCATAAATGTACTCTGCAGGGTGTGTCAAAGGGAAATATTGATGCTTAACTGCATTAAGTTTTTACTAAGTTCATCGAAGGTCATTGCCAGTGGCAACATTTTTTGACGGAAATGGAAGAAAATCGATAGCTCCCATCTAGAGGTCACCCCAGACCAGCATGCCAGGTTTCAAAGCAATCCAATCATAAATGTGCCCTGTACGGTTGGCCAAAGGGAAATATTGAGGTCTGATTAAACTAAGTCTGATTAAACTAATGTTGGCTGCGGGAACTATTTTAAACGGAAATGGAAGAAAATCGATAGCTCCCATCTAGAGGTCACCCCAAACAAGCATGCCAGGTTTCAAAGCAATCCAATCATAAATGTGCCCTGTAGGGTGTGCCAAAGGGAAATATTGAGGTCTGACTAAACTAAGTTCTAAGAATGTTGGCCACGGCAACATTTTTTGACAGAAATTGAAAAAAATCGATAGCTCCCATCTAGAGGTCACCCCAAACAAGCGTACTAAGTTTCAAAGCGATCTGATCATAAATGCAACCTCTGAGGTGTGCCAAAGGAAATTGTGGACGTACGCCGACGGGCAAGAAGTGATGGCAATAGCTCAGCTTGACTTTGTCAAGGTGAGCTAGTGAACAAAAATTAAAATAAAGCAAAACTAAATAAAGGAGAATTACAAACATTCGTTTCTGATTATTGCAGAGGTCCATTTTTCATCAACTCAATTCAATCTTCTTCATAGATGTGAAACACCATGAACAGTGTCAAAAATCATCCCAGATATTGAATTCACTTCAAAGATAATGTGAACCACAACCGCAGAATATGGAACCTTTAAGTTGTGGTACCTACACTAATGAATGGAGCCCAAATATGATCTTCCAGCACTCAACCAGTTAGCAAACATAAAAACAAATAAAAAAATAAAAGTTTGCAACAAACGTTAACATTATTTTTCAGAATTAATATTTGTTACTTCCGTATCTCAATCGACCGACTGTTGCATTCGAAAATAGGCATCAAAGAAACTGAAATGCATTTTCTAATCTTTATAAAAATTATTAAAGTGGAACAGAAAATATGAACAAGCCTGGATGTCCCCAGAGGGTGAATTTGGTAATGATACCCTGCAGAGCAGGATAGCATTACTAAATTTACCTAAAATTACCTTCTGTGAAATTCAATTTGAATCAAGGTCTCAGGCCTAAACAGAAAGAGGTACCGGCAAAAGAGGATAAATTGAGGGATTCTAGCCCACTGTATGGGATAACATCAGCAAATTCACCCTCTGGGGATCTCATTCTGCAAATGACAGACTGCTTATTTTCAGGCTTGCTTATGAACCTTGGATATTTATCTCAATTTTGGTATCAAAATCAATACTCTGTGTGCTGTTGTTCATCTTTCAACATCTTTCAATATAATTCACTTCAAGATTGATTTTTTATTGCATTACCTGGATATAGCCGTAAGGACAGATTTAACAAAATCAGTCGGGAACAGGGGACACATGCCCCTCTTCTTTTTTCCAAATCTCACCTTCAGTCATTTCAGTCTGTCTCTCCTACTTCAACCGTCTTCCAACCCACCCAAAAACTGGCCTTTGGGTTGGAAGATGATTGAAGGAGATGAAATAGACTGGACACTGACCCCCCAGAAACATGTTCATCAAAATGAGAGACTAGCGGGTAACCAAATATTTGCTGATATACGATTGTAATGTGTCTCCCACTGGACCGAACCATTGTTGTCCATTGTAGTTCTGGACATATGAGTCCCTCCACTTTCATTAAGGTTCCACCGCCTCTGCATAAGAATAATAAAAATTGTTTTAAACCACAAAAAATCATAATTACAGTTGGTTGAGCAGAACATGTAAAAACTCAACATTGTTGAAGAATTAATCTTCTTATTGTGCCAAACAAGTTAACTGCAATGTCATCTGCACATTTTTTTTCGCTTTTTTGAGATTTTCAGTTGTTGCTGGGCTAAAATTAATGAAATGCAGTTATTGCACATTAAAACTCTCTAAAGTAAATTGGCTTATCCAATGCAAATCTTATTTTGATAAGAAATAATGTCTTGCATTAAAAGAGAAGTGTCTCTGGAATGTTTTTTATTCAAATATTAGAAACAGAACTTTCCCTAAGAAAACACTTTTCCTTAAAAAAATGAAAAGTGAAAAATAGATTGCTCTGAAATGTTTTTCAAGACCAGAGTTGATTAATTTTTAGATTAAGGTTTGAACACCAACACCTTTAACCTAAGAAAGTAATGTAATCTGAAAAAATGGTTTCTTATAGATATCAGAAAAGCCTTTGAGGAAGAGATGGGAAGGAAGGTGAAGAAGTCATGGGAAATCAGAAATCTAAAACTGATGAGAGCAGAAGTTTCTATTAAAATAAATCTGGTAAAAGCAAAACAAATTGTTCTAATTTTTTAAACAAAACATTTTTGGAATCATGCCTTTAGATTACCCCAATTTCAAACCATTTACAGGTGTCCCCAAATTGGAGAAGGTGTGAAGACATGAATAAAAATATATAAATTCTCTGTGCTTCTTCCACATTTGAGAATAACTTTCATCATAATAAGACCATAGAAACACAAACAAAAGCATGGCAATAAAACATAACAGGATAAGGCTTTTATTTCTGGTCTTAATGTCCCCAAATTAGACTAGCAAAACGATGTCCCAAAAATAAATGGATTGAAAGGCCTGTGGAACACTCCGAAAGAATACACAAATTATTTATTTATTTACTGGTGTTTTAAGATCACATACTTAAACACAATGGCTGATCATGACTGTGACAGTATTACGGGTGCAGGAAGCCAGAGTACCCAGAGAGAACCACTGAGCATCGATGATCAACTGTCAGCTCCTCAACATTCTAACTCTGTTCAAGCTCCGTTCAAGCAGGGTTACAGAGGTTGAAGACATCTGCACCATTGATGTGCAGTACAAATTAGAAGATGGCATCACTGTTCCCCCATGTAGGCAACCAGGATAAAGTGCCTTGCTGAAGGACACAATGCGGGTTGTCCCAGACAGGGACCTCTAGCATAGAAGTCCAACAGTCTACCACTGAGCCTCCGCGCTCCCCGAATCCACAAATGACAACAGAATCAATGAGAACAATGGAGAAAAACTGAACAGAAATATTTTTGCTGTTAAACTGACACTATTCATGACCTCTGAATAATAATACTGTTAACTTTACAAGTGTAAAATAGCTTTGTTTTTTGTTTGTTTATTTATTGGGGCTTAACTGGTTGAGTGCTAGAAGCCGCTAACAGGGCTTTCAAAATAATGAGGGTACCAGAGTAAAAGCCAACATTTTCCTTGGTAATGTTTCATTTTCAGTCAAATGCAAATAACATATTGTTTATATGAATTAGTTTTATTACAAATTGTTAGAGTTCCTGTGGGCACTCTCCAATAATTTGTAATAATAAAAACAAATTTTAAATAACAAATTTAGACCCCCTGAAATAATCTAACCCTCGACCAGTTAACAAGCCTTTCAAGAGCCAGGGTCAAATCGAGTTGGACAACTTCACGCGTGAAGGAAGCTGAAGCACCAAGAGAGAACCGTAATGTAACTGAGTATCAGACTCTCCAACTTACTAATCCAGCACGAGCAGGGTTAGCGTCGGTTGAAGGCAGGATTACTGTCATCATGCTCTGTACCCAAGTATACTGCACAACCATGTTTCAACACAGGCAACTAGGATACAGTGTCTTGCCCAAGGACACAACACAGTTTATGTAAATCAGGATCGAACCGCCCACCTTTCGATCTCAGTCCAATGCTCTAACCAATGTAACACGATGTTCCCTGTGTGTGAAATAGGTAAAATTACCATGACCACAGTTGAGCTTGAACTGACCAACCTCTCAAATGACCTGGAAGGCATAATTCCAGGAACAAGAGTGACATGCAACTAATTAAGATTAAACTGCTTAACTGGTTGAGTGCTAGATGCCACTATCAGGGCTTTAAAAACAATGATGATACCAGAGCAAAAGGCAACATTTTCCTTGCTCACATTTTTTTGCTAAGTCAAACACAAACAATATTTTGTTTACATAAATTTGTTTTTATTACAAATTATTGGAGAGTGCCAGTGGGCACTCTCCAATAATTTTAAATACAAATTTTTTTGATGAACAAATTCAGACCACCAAAAATAATCTAGACGTCAACCAGTTCACCTTCAGGATAATTCTGACTTTGGTCAATGCTTTTGCTTCAATCTTAGAACAGTTATTCAAAAATACAGCCTTTGGGCAAACATACAGGCAACATTCTGAGTTCCATTGCAGAGGTTTCTACTAAGTGAGTCTTGGCTTCCTGAATAGGCAACTAAGACTTGAGTACTAACCACTACAAACCTACAGCTGACAGTATGTCATGGTGTGGCAAAAAATGCTTAAAACTGTCAAGGCCTCAAGGGTAAAGTTCATTTGATAATACCTTAACCCTTTACCCAATGCAGGCAATATCAAAATTTATTTTAAATATTATTTTTCCAACAAAACAATTTCAACAAAACCGTATCAAGTGACCCTCATTGGAACAAGCTCGTTCCAATGAGGGGTCACATGATATGGTTGTGTAAAAATGTTTTGAAAAATGATATTTTTTCAACTACTGAATTTGCGTATTACACTTGGCAGATGCAGCTGATTCATAAGGTAAAGGGTTAATTCCAAGAGAACAATTGTGAAACATATTCTTCAACCTCTTTGGGAGGTGCATAGTAACTCTCCTGGGATGTGACAGAAACATTCAGAGCTAAGTGATGGATGCAGTAGCTCCATGTTCGAACCCAACTGATACTGGTTCCACAAAACATCCAAATTTTCAGGATGGTTTGCGTTAACAGCAAAGAGTTAACCCCAAGATCTTGGGTCAGTTTTCCTGAATTCCTGGATATTGACATAACGTTGAAGCCTGGTCTTCTCAAATTTTCCCAGAAGTTATTACAGTGGAGCCCACTTTATTGGAAATCTCTTAATTGAATAATCCTGTTAACTGACTATAACTTCCAAATACAAAATCATTTACCATACCTTCATTTCAAATTTGATCTGTTATTTGCATATAGCTTATAAAGCAACTAAAGCTAAATGGATAAAAAAAATCTTGCAATCTGTTAATAAATTACCGACTATTGCCATAATTCCTCTTATTTATAGACCAAGTTGGCCTCAGTGCATACAATACAGATATTTAATCTATTATATCTTGTTTGACTGAGCGCCTTGAACTCTGTCCAAACAGATATAACACAACAAATACTTGGTTTATCTCTAGAATTTATCTCTAGAATCCAAGAAAGTTACACTAGGTACCAGGTTAAGCTTCACCAGAAATCTTTCGCATTCCTTTTTAGGGAGTGGTTTATGTGGTTCAGTTTAGTTTAACAAGGTGGCTGGAGTTTATGGAAACTCTCTCGGCAGAAATTTAAATCCTGCCTAGACATTCCATTTGTAATCTGTATGTGAGTAGTGGCTAAAGAAATCTTGGCTGCCCATAAAGGTTCTAGTCAATCGTTTATAATTATGTTGACCACATTAAAGGGCTGGCTGGATTAGGGCTGGCACGATTAATCGATCAATCGATTGTCGATTGGTCATACCGAAATTGATTAGTATTTTTCATTGTCGAAGAATCAATAAATTTTACCCCATTTTAGACGTTCAATAATTTTTTAAAAATTCGATGAAACAAGAGGCCAAAAGGGGCCTTAATCGCTCACCGGCCAAAGTGGTTCAAAGAAGTGTTTGGGGTCACATTCAGTTAGACATGGTTCATCATCACTACAAAGGAATGAAGCCATGCAAAGGCAAATTTTATGGAAATGGATCTGAACAAACCTGAACCTAACATGCTCCCCCTGCCACCCCCCCCCCCCCCAACCCTGCCCATAGAGAGCCCGAATAATAAGCCAGGGACTCAAATTAAACAAACTTGAATCTGATCCCTCTTGAGATGTTACAAATGTATATACCAAATATGAAAGAATTCTGACTGGTGGATCTGAACAAGGAGGTTTTTAAAAAAAAATGTCCTCACATTGCATTAAGTTAAACTTTGGGCTCAAATAGGGAGCCAAAATATTAACCCAGGGACTCGATTTGAACAACTTGAATCTGACCCACCTAGAGATGTTGTATACCCAATATGAAAGGATTCTAACTGGTGGATCTGAAGAAGACTTTTAAAAGAAATTTACTCATTTTGCACTAAGTTAAAATTCAGGCTCCCATAGGAAGCCAAATATCAACCCATAGACAAGATTTGAACAGACTTGAATAGGACCCTCCTAGAAATGTTGTATACCAAATATGAAAACTTTCTGACTACAGGGTCTAAGGAAGAGGGTTTTTAAAAAAAAAAATTCCCTATATTGCACTAAGTTGATATTCGGGCTCCCATAGGGAGCCCAAAAATTTACCCAGGTAAGCAATTTGAACAAACCTGAAACTGACCCACCTCAAGATGTTGTATACCAAATGTGAATACATTCTGATTGGTGGATCTGAAGTCTGATTGGTGGATCTGAAGAAGAAGATTTTTAAAGAAATTTCCTCATATTTCACTAAGTTAAAATTCAGGCTCTCACAGGGAGCCCAAATATAAACCCAGGGACTCGCTTTGAACAAACTTGATTCTGACTCATCTATAGATTTTGTATACCAAACATGAAAGGATTCTGAATGGTGGAGCTGAAGAAAAAGATTTTTAAAGAAATTTCCTCAAATTGTACGAAGTTAAACTTTGGGCTTCAATAGAGAGACCAAATACTAACTTAGGGACCCGATTTGTACAAGCTTGAATCTGACCCCCCTATAGATGCTGTATACCAAATATAAAAGCATTCTGATTGGTGGATCTGAAGAAGAATATTTTTAAAGAAATTTCCTGATATTTCACCAAGTTAAAATTCAGGCTCTCATAGGGAGCCCAAATATAAACCCAGGGACTCAATTTGAACAAACCTGATTCTGACCCCCCCCCCCCCCCCCCCCCCCCTCCCCTATAGAAGTTATATACCAAACATGAAAGGATTCTGACTGGTGGATCTGAAGAAGATTTTTAAAGAAATTTCCTCAAATTGCACGAAGTTAAACTTTGGGCTCCAATAGAGAGCCCAAATACTCACTCAGGGACCCGATTTGTACAAGCTTGAATCTGACCCCCCTATAGATGTTGTACACCAAATATCAAAGCATTCTGACTGGTGGATCTGAAGAAGAAGATTTTTAAAGAAATTTCCTCATATTTCACTATTCACTAAGTTAAAATTCGAGCTCCTACAGGGAGCCCAATTATTAACCCAGTGACTCGATTTGAACAAACTTGAATCTGACCCCAATAGAGATGTTATATAACAAATATCAAAAGATTCTAAATTATGGTTCTGGAGAAAAAGATTTTTTTAATTTAAAAAAAAAATTTATGGGTGCTATCAGATTAATGCCCCTTGTGGTGGCCCCTGTGGACGCGGAAAGTTTATTTGTACAAACTTGAATTGACATATGATAAGGAACATGCACACCAAATTTGGTTCAATTTGGTCTATTAGTTTGGGAGAAGTCGATAATGTAAAGTTCATGACGGACGACGACGACAGACGGCAAGTGATAAGTTAAGTTCCCTTCCCTTCCCGTGAGCTAAAAACTATTGTTTCTAAAGGTAAAAGGTCAAGAATGTCGACGTTAAACCTCAAGAAGCTGTTAGAAGCAATTGTATTTTAGGTACATTCAAAGCTTTGATGTTCTGAACTTTTGAACCTTTAGTGTAATAATCAAGACCGGTCATCAGTTGCGAAGTTCGCAACTGACGATCGGTCTTCATTATTACACCGATGATTCAAAAGTTCAGAACATCAAAGCTTTGAATGTACCTAAAAGAGGATCGTCTTCGTTGTTTACTTGAGATAGATCAACTGACTTGAACTTCATTTTTAACGACTTCAAAAAGAGGGGGGGGGGGGAGGGGGGTCATCTAGGTACGATTAATCGATTATTATCGATTATTTGCGATGATTAATCAATTCCTAAATTCAAAAATCGTGCCAGCCCTAGGCTGGATATGGCTTGGATAAGACATTGTGTGGTTTTTCATCAATGAAGTTTGTGCTACTAAAATATTTGGAACAAAGATCACATCATTTTCTAGCACTTTTAACCCTTTACCAAACTTAACAGTTATACTCTACACGCTCAACTCCTCATTCATTCATTATTTAATGGTGTTCAAGATCACATACTTCTGAACAAAGGCTAACTGCTACCACAACATGAATGTAAAGTCAAGCCCAGTGAATCGTTGGAACACATGTTGTCCATTTTAGAGGACCTTCACCCCAGGCATTGGTTACCTGGTCCTATTTTACCAGTAAAACAGAGCTTGTTTATCACAGTAAACTGCTACACCTCTTGAGGGTTAATTCCCACATCATGACATGGAAAATTTGTCTCTCAAACTGTGTGATAGGACTTAGAGAGCAACAGAAGCCTATGGGGCTTCTTCTGTTGATTAGTAACTCTTATTTTACAGTGGAACAGAACTGGTCAACCACAGTAAACAAGCACTGCTCCACATCCCGGGATTTCTGTGTGGAGGAACATCTTCTGATGCCAGAAAGTTTGTCAAAGATGGACTTGAGGCTTTAACTGGTTGAATGCTAGAAGCCTATATTTGGACTTTATTCTGAAGTGCAGGTAACACAACTTGAAGATTTCATATTCAGTGGATGTGCTTCATATTATCTTCGAAGTGAAATTATTTTAATATAAAGTGAAATTATTTTAATATGCATGATTTATATATAAAGTTGTTGAGGTGTCCGAACACTCTCTGTCAGCATCAAGCATCAGCATTTTGGGGTTGATGCTGTCTTATCAGGTGGGGATGTAGAATGGTTGTCCTCTGTGAGGAGAGAGACACACTCTGTGCAGGCTAAAGATCCCCTTTGTGGTTTTCAAGAAGAGCGAGGCCACAAAGTTGCCGTTACGAAGTTCATCCCACACACCTCCACAGCTGGGCCAATGAGAGGCATTAATATAAGCAACTTGCTCACCAATCCTTGGCAAACAAATTAGCTTAGGACATATATGGAATGGCTTTGTTACAATTTATGGGAGAGTACCTATGCACTCTCCCATAAATTGTAACAAGGAAAAGACATGTGGACAAACTTTCTGTTAACAAGGGAAGGGTTACACTGCATATACATTACACTCTGATGTTATTCTTCAAAATTTGGTTTCACTGAAATATTTTGAAAATTTCTCTCATTTCAGTTGAAACAAATCTGCACAGTTGTCATACATACCATTGAAGAGTTTGGAATTCCAGTATTCCTAAAAATGTATGTCTGGTAATCCTGCTTAATTCCCCTGATAGTAATCTGCTGTGGTGGTAATATAACAAGGTGGAGACTGGAAGCTTGCATGGCTTGCACAGCTTACCTTTTACTCAACATTCTATTATGCCATAGATTTGTATCAATTTCTTTTATCTGACAGTAAACATATTTATAAATTGAACTGAGAAATAAGGGATAAAGTTCAAGAAAATAATTTTAATAACTCTTTTTGAACTAAAGCCAATTCCAGCTTAACATGCTTACACAGACTATGGTCTGAGTTTGGTTATTTTTGGTTTTGTTTTTTTGTACACATAGGAGACCGACCACCCAAACCCCCTCCCCCCACCCCTCACCCAAAGGAACATCCCTGTCTACACTGCTAACACAATTCAATTCAGTTTATTGTACTTTTACACCTTTACGGTCAAGTGTACAAGGAACAAATAGCATAGTAATAGTTGACAATAATATAATAATACATCAGAAGTTTTATATATATATATGTATATAATAATATATATATTAGTATATGTCGTTTTGTTTATTGAGTGGGTGCTAGAAGCCCATATTTGGGCCTCACTGGAAGGTATTGGTACCACAACTAAAAGTCTTCATGTTCTGTGGATATGTTTCAGACTTAGTTGAAACAAGAAAACATTTTGTCCATGGAGTCGTCCTGTTGCAATCCATTGCAGAGTGTTCACAGGGATTCTCCAATAAATTGCAACAAGACAAAAATCCACTTGAACAAACTCTGGCACTACAATTGGTCTGGCCCTCTACCAGTTAAACCGGACTCCTTGTTTGTGGAACAAAACGTTTAACCGAAGTATGACTTTTCACTTTAGTATACAAATATACCATGTCTTGGAACATGATAATGTAATCCTTTGTTCTTGCTCTCTGGTGCAATATGTATATTTATTCATGGTAACTTCGGAAAATGAGTATTATATGAGACCGGTGTCGACGTGGTTTGGTTGATCGGGGGATTGCCAGTTCCCTTTCTTTTTTAAACCATGGTATGTATAATGGGCGAGATTGTTTAGAAACCCGTTGTCGGTGGATTGCATTATAAGTTTAAATTTGTTTGTGTCATTATAAGCACCAAAATTGCTGTTATTAATAAAATTGTGTCAAAGAAGGTGTTTTCGTTCATCTGCCAGAATCTCACAGTGGAGAATGAAATGTGTTTTATTGTCTACAACCCTGCAACGTTTGCATACCCTGAATTCTTCTGCTAGTCCCATATACCTGCCCCTCTCTCAATGCCAAGATTATGACAACTTATTCTTAGTTTAGTTAGGGCATTGCAGTGTTTTGTGATTCTGCATTCATCTAGGTATGGCTCTAGGTTAAAAGTTTCCTTAAAATTTCGATATGTCCTTAATTTGTTTTTACCGTTTCACTTTTCATTCATCAGTTAGTGTTTAGACACTTTGGTTTATATAATTTACAATCTCTTAATTAATAAATTTCATTTAGAGAGACCGTCTGTATTCCAGCACTTCTATAATTCCATTTCTAATGATTCATTCCTGCTTCAGATTAAGCATTCAGATTTGCCATAACTTTTTCTGAATATTCACAATTATTTTTCACTTCAACAAAGAGGTCGAGAGCTGCAGCCTAATCCCCAGTCTCATACATCTAGGAGCTACTTTATTTGTTATATATGACTGTCACCTGTGCACAACAGTTAGGAGTTTATCTACACTATAGTTGCCTGTTTCAGAACTGCAAGAAAATTTCTCATTTCTCTTTTATTGGTGAGGCCAGCCACTGGGGCTGATTCTTCGAAAGCTTGCTGTGTACAGTCAAGAATCCAAGTCAAGGATTGTAATCGTTATCATTGAAGAAAAAATTGATGAGGTCATACCCATGCTGCGACGGATGGCAAAAAGGAAACAAATTCTTAGTCCCTAAAGAGCAAAAATACTCTGAATAACACCTGCATTGAACACGGACTAGACATCAACTAGAGATGTGACTGTCCCATATGGGCCTGTCCATACCCCCTGCCACCAAGATTATTCTAAGATGAAAAGGGACACCACTCTGGCAAAAGAAGGCTGATCGAAACTATAATCGCAGGTGCACAGGTTCCCATGGTAGTGAAAATCCATACCAAGTTTCAAATGAATTAACCCACGTCAGAAAAAATCTCCGGACAGAATTGTAGGCAATTCATGCTTTCTAAGACAAAAAGGGACATAACTCTGGCATGGCAGAAAAGTCTGATCATGACTATAATCGCAGGTGCACAGGATGCCATGGTAGTGAACATCCATACCAAGTTTCAAAGGAATCAACTCATAAACATCTGAGAAAATGTAGAGACAAAATTCAGACATTCTAAGACAAAAAGGGGAATAAATCTGGCCAAAAAAGTCTGATCATCAAAACTATAATTGCAGGTGCACAGGTTCCTATCGTAATAAACATTCATACTAAGGTTTAAAGGAATCGACCCATAAACATCTGAGAAAATATCCGGACAAAGATACAAAGGTTCCAATGGTGTGAACATTCATACCAAGTTTCGAGCAGATTAATCCATAGACGTCTGAGAAAATCTCTCACAGATGCCAGCAGGACTAATGGCTAGGGCAGGACTGTCAAATAGTTCTGTGTTCAGAGCACCTGGTCTCAGTTGGAGAAATTTCAACATATCAAAGGTCTAGAAATGGAGACAGTTAGAGCTGAAACAGTTAACCGATTAATTGATTAATCAATGATCAACATCTTGGTCGATCAAAAATGTTAATTGATCGATGAACCGTTACTTTTGAACTACTGTATTTTATGGGTTAAGAAAGGAACAAACTTGCCCCAAAACAGGCAAACATTGTCACAGTGACTCACATCAATTATATGAGACAGAGTAAAGCATGCAAGTTACTTGCTGACATACTTGTTTACTTGCATGATCATCATACTGTATCAGCAGCTGGAAATGGTCATTCTTAACCCTTTAACCATTGCAGGTAGCAGATGATACTTGCAAAATAAATTCACGAATTTCTAAAAAAATTTCAATTTTTGTCTCAAAAACATAGCTTATGACCCCTCATTGGAACAAGTTCAATAAGCTCGTTTCAATGAGGATTCATAAGCTATGTTTTTGAGAAACATAATAAATTTGAATGGAGATTTTTGTATATAGGCCTGGTCAGTTTTGTTTGTTATGTTGGGTAAAGGGTTCATGCTGTAAATCATCAATGGTATGGCAATTATTCAGATATCTATTTGGACAAGTGATTAATCGGTTAACCAAAGTTAATCGATGTGATTAATCGATCAAGAAAACCCCTTAACCATTTCAGCTCTTGAGACAGTCTTCCAGTTTGTTCGCCATTATCTGACTGCTCTTTGAATCAAAAATGTTCTTATTCGGTCAGACAACACAACTGTTGTTCAATATATACACAATCAAGGGAGAACAAGACCCCAATCTCTTGGCGAGAAGACATGGAAACTGTAGCAACTGCTGGCTAGTCAAGAGAGACCACTTTCATTAAACATTTTTGAAATCTATAAATGCTGAAGTGTTGTCTAAAGTAAGGGAAAGTGTGCTGCAAACTTCTTTTGAATCTTGGAAATAACAACTGTGATTTGAAGAGAACTGCATGTATCTTTCTCATCCGGCAAGTTGCGGAAGAGAGTTCAGTGCTATTTATGTTGATAAATCAAACAAATATGATTCATACATCTGTTGTTTTGTGGTACTTGGTGATCTGGAAAGATCTTTTGTACATGTGTTTACACAATTTTTTCTGTATCAACTAAAGAAGATGCCTGGTTAGCCTACTGATGGGCACAGGGGAGGTTTGTTGTCCAGTTGGTTGTATTCTACTTACTTCCAATCTTGGAGTTTACTTCCTCCCACCTCCTCCGTACTGCTTTGTAATCTCATTTATCCAAAACATAATGTTAAATAGGCAAAACCTGCGAAATATTGGACACAATTTATATGGAGTCTTATGAGCAGGTAACACTATTTATCATTACAATAACTCATCCTACTTCCCTTCTGTAGGGAAAGGAAACTTCTTCTGTGAGACATCCTGCTACATGCCATTCGAAAGTGATTTATTGGGTTATAATTATGTCACTGGTAGTCACCAGTCACATGTCGTGTGCAAGATATGCTCAATGAACTTCGTTCACTTCCAGTTCACCAGGGCATGTCGATTACATTCTGAAGAGAATATCCATAACGTAATGTTAACCTTTTCACTGCTATAGGTCTATACCGAATACGGACCCAAATTTTGATGCTACGTGCTATGTCTGTACTGAGTACGTTTTTGTCCGTATGGACAGAATTTGAAAGTTATAGTTTGGGTGATAACTCCTCTCCACGGGTGATTTTGTTACAATCCACTCTCCATGTATTGTAGAATGAATATACCACACAGTGTTATGCTCAATACAAGGCACATTGTAACAAATGTAAGAGACAGACGATGTGATGTCAAAGAATTTTTCCGGTATTTTCCATCGTTTTTATGGAAATACCCGAGTGAACTGCATGTCAATTTTCTAGTTAGCGTTACATGTCCTGATGTTCATGAAATGTAAACATGTCTAAAAAAAATTTTTACAAAAAATTACACCTTATTTACGTTTCTGTCTTTTTATGCAAATATCGTTTTCTACAATTGTTCCCAATATATGGCTCAGCACAGGGTATTACAAAATTGCGCAGCAGTGAGGGGGTTAAGTAGGCTTATCTGCTCATAAAACTCTAAACTGTGTCCAATTTTAGTATATTTACAGTTATAAAAAGGTACAATATTTACAACTGAAAGCGCCACGAGAATCAATTTGAAATTTGATTAAATTAAAAATTTGAAATCCTGATTCGATTCAACCCCAAATTTGAGATTCACAGTGTCCTACCATAACTTGACCCTCCAGACCACAATGAAAATCCCCAATACAGTGGAACCCTGTTAATTGAATAGTCTCTGCCAGTGAAAGTTATTCAATTAACAGGCATGTGGGCACTTTCCTATATTCTAGAGATAAACTGAGCATTTATTCTAATTTATCTTATTTGACAGAGCTCAAGGAGATCTATAAAATGGGATATAATAGATTAAATGCCTGTATTGGATGCAGTGAGGCCTAATAGGTCTATAAAAAGGGGAACTCAGTGATTATCAGGATAAGTTCTTGTAATATTACAAGACTGTTTTCAATTTTCCATAGCCTATATACAATTAACAGGTCAAATTTGTACTGTGGGTATGGTAAATGACTTGATGTTATATTCAATTAACATTGTTATTCTGTTAAGAGATATCCAATTAAGTGGGCTCTACTGTATCTGAACTGAACGTGTTTTATGTTGGATGTTTTTTGTAAATAATGCACTTGGGAAAATGTAACGTTAGGTTGAGGTTAGCATGAAAATGGTTAGGTTGAGGCTAGCATGAAAATGGTTTGGTTGAGGTTAGCATAATACAATTTAAACCTTGTGAGCAACTATAAGAATATACACTTTTTCAGATGAAACTCTCAATCAAACAAAACCCAGCTTATCTTCACCGATCCAGACTCATGCAATGAACTGACATTTCCTGGCTGAAGCTGAAGTGTTCCTAAGTCAGAAAACAATTAACGAGAATAATTATAACTGTTCAGGTTAATGAGAATGATCAGGAAATGAAGAAGAATTAATCCACTGAAGTACTGCTTAAAAGTGTCTTTACATTAGTAAAGCATCCTCATCATGAAATATCTGTACACTGAAACCCACTCAAATGTGATATTTCTACTAAAATAAATCGCCATTTCATTATAATTCAAGTTATAACCCAGTGAACTAATAAACTCTCTGAATATCAAACACTGTTTGCATAAGAAGCCTAACATTTACTTAGTTTTTTTAACCCTTTAAATAACGTAATCAGTATATACAGTACATGGAGAGTGGATAGTAACAAAATCACCCGCCGAGTGGAGTTATCACCCAAGCTATAGCTTTCAAATTCTGTCTTTACGGATAAAAAAACACAAGAAATGTTTCAACCAATGGACTCCGGGTTCAACCCAGAGGTCCATTGGCTGGAACTTTTCTTGTGTTTTGTATGCTTTGTAACAAATTTGCAATTATTGCTTGAGTGGAATCTCCACTCTGTGGGTGATTTGGTGATAATACACTCTACACGTACTGTACACACAGTGCTACTCATAAAAATCAGCATTAATACAGTGGAGCCCACTTAACTGAATATCTCTTGGTTAATTGAATATAACCTCCAAAAAACCAAACCAGTTACTATTCATTCAGTACAAATTTGACCTGTTATTTGCGTAAAGGCTATAGAATAAACTCCTGTTAATTGAAAACAAAGTCTTATAATATACCATTCAAAAAAAGTATGGGATATCCAAACTGATGTTGATATTTTTGGAAAATGGTATTAGATACGAGTGATTGGACACATCAATATGTTACCAAGTTTAGTGTGGATCATGAATGTCACCGGCCCACAAAAACTTCGTACAGGTTTTTCGCACGAGCACTGCATTAATGTCTGTGGGGTACGTTTTGAAATTTATATTGGTACTGGACGGGCTTTTTCGAAGGTCTCGTAATTCTTTTTTTGGTATAAACTTGTTCATTAATAGTTTCCGGTTGAAACGTAACTTTTGAGGTATGCAAAGACTGAAATGTGGTGAATATTTACATGCCGTTAGCATGTTGGAAGCTGACAACAGACAGACTGCAGAGGCTCAAATTCTCAACGTTACTCAATCGGTGATTAGTAGGTTGTGGTCACGCTATCATCAGACAGGCAATGTTGATGACAGATGTCGGTCAGGTCATCCAAGGGCGACAACTGCGAAGCAGGATCGTTTCATCCGAACCACAGCATTACATAACCGCCATCAAAGTGCCTCAGAAATTGGACAGCAGCTGCATCGATCAACAGATGTGTGAGTCAGCGATCAGATTATCCGAAATCACCTACACAGCTGGAATTTGTATGCTCAACGACCTTGAATAATTTCACGTTTGACTAAACGTCACATCGCAGCAAGGTGAAACTGGTGTGGAGCACAATGCTGTGACAATCATCGGTAGAGCAACGTCATGTTTTCTGATGAATCAAGATTCACTCTTGACTTCCATGACAGGCAAAACAGAGTGTGGCAGTGGCAGAACGAACGATACAATGATGTAACCGTTAGCCAGCACGATCGTTTTGGTGGTGGATCAGTTATGGTGTGGGGAGGCATAACCATGACAAGCAGAACAGCATTACATGTCATCCAAGAGCGTGTCACAGGGCAGTACTACCGTGACAACATGTTAACAGTTCATGTGGTGCCATTTGCGCAATGTCACGGCCGTCGATTCATTCTCCAAGATGACAATGCAAGAGCACACAGGGCCTGTGTCACTACAGAGTTCCTCTAGGAGCAGAACATCACTACACTGCCTTGGCCGAACCTTTCACCAATAAAGCTCGTCTGGGATATGCTTGGCAGGTGCCTACGACAATGCCAACAGCCCCTGCACTGCAGGAAGAATGGAATGACATCAGTTAAGCTGATACTGGATGTTTAGTGAGGGGTATGCCACGTCAGATCCACATTTGTCTCGCGAACCAAGGAAGATTTACAAGGTACTGAGGGCTTGGACTGAATGTGGTAAATTCTCTGACTAACCGTCCCATGTCTTCTAAAGCTCAGTGCATGGAATGTGTGCTTGTCGGACACCCAACTATCGCTGAAATCATTCACCAGATGTCACAGTGCAATGCCTCAACTGTCTTTTTGATGAAAATATATTTCTTCATATATCTCACTTTTATCAAATATTCCCTAATTTTTTTTAATAGTATATGTCAAGAAATTATCCGGATAGTCACTGAGTTCCCCCTTTTTTTCGACCTATTTGGCCTCACTGCATCCAATACAGGCATTTAATCTATTAAATCTTTTTTGATAGAGCTCATAGATATATATAGAATAAATGCTCATTTTATCTCTAGAATACAAGAAGGCGACCACAGCCCTGTTAATTGAATACTCCAGTTAATTGAATAATTTTCACTGGAAAAGTGACTATTCAATTAACAGGATCCCACTGTTAGCTATTTTTGTCTCCAATACAGAGTGTATGATCCCTCACTGGAACAAGTTGAATGAAAGTGGACTGAGCTGCCATTTAATAATTGATGTCTTCTATGTGGCAGCAAAGCTGAAAAGCAACAAAATTTAAACAAAGTGAAAAATATAAAATATGATTATGTGAAAGATATGTATGATATGTACATGAAAAGGGGAGATGGGCATATAAGACGCCATGGCAAAAGCAGTCTGGTGGAGAGTATTGGGGACGGTGGAGGGTAAAATTTCCAAGAATTAAGAATTCACTGATGCTTACGTGTACTGTAACCTAGATGGGAATAACTACAATTTAAAAAACAAAGGGACTGCTTAATTGGTAATTAGGTCAAGCTCAGCCGCAGCCAAAGAAAATAATGCATTCCTGGCATTGGCTGAATCAGCCAGCCACAACATGTAACTGGCTGATAGTCTGGAACCACGAGAAACTCTTTTGGTTGGAGTGTATTCTTGCAATTGACAAATTGATTACAAAGAAAATTTGTATGGGGTTTCCAATTAAAATTTAAGGTCAGGACCTGCGTGTAACCTGATCAGACTAAAGGTTCTATGTTGCTTTATGTACAGGGACATAGGTCACTGAAAAGCTATTAATCTCCATCCCGTGCTCCACTCTGCCCTGGTAATGAGCTACTTGTATTCCCAAAGATTAGCGAAAGTGGACAATCCTATATTGTTTAAAAAATACAGCAAGTTCATGTGAATTTGTTGTCAATATAAATGTTCTTTTTTTATTTTGTCCACTTAAAAAAAATAGACAGCCAGTCAATACAGTTATAAGAGTATCTCAAACCAACAATCTATTACCAACATAAACTGCAGTTGTTCAGACACCTTTTTCCAGCAAGTGTTAAAGTTTTGAACAGAAATTTAAATTTTATAGTAAATTTCCTTTCTTATTATACCTACCGCAATTGTTTACTATAGGCTTGCACTACAGTGGAAGACCCTAACTCGGAAAATATACTCTCTATTTGATCTTTTCCAAGAGATTTGGGAAAGAAAAGTGGTGCAAAAACACCAGAAAAAAATAAGCCAAAACTGGGTCGAGCGCTACTGGCGCACACCCAGTAGGGGACGCTTTTCTCTTAGTACAATTCCATCACTTCCGTTAACCAGTGCGCAAAGCAGTCATCAAATCATTCTTTTGAGTCCGCCAACATAGGAGTTATGTGATCAGCGAGGAGGAAGGATTCTTACCCGAATAAGAAGACGGGAGGGCCTCCATGTAAACAATTGCAGTAGGTATAATAAGAAAGGAAATTTACTATAAAATTTAAATTTCTTATCAACCTACCTTACAATTGTTTACTACAGGCTGAATAGACAATAGGATGGAGGGAATCACATAATCAATCCACACATAACCCAATTGCACTGGAACCGTGGACAGAGGAAGAGGTCCCTAGGCCTATCAAACCATAGCATGACAAACATTAGTAAACGACAATGAGAGATGAGGCATATGGTTATGTGTGACGCACAGACAGAAAGGGCAGCAACAGCACAGAGTTGGAACTGACCTTGTAAGAAGCCAAATGACTGGGATAGACAAAAGCCTGAGCAGAAGAAAGAGGGCCCGTAGAACAAAGGTCTTCTGCCTGCTCCGGCAACTGTCGCAGATAAGTGGAGAAAGTAGCATTTCTACAGTAGGCTGCCAGCATAACATCCGACAACATGACGGAGTTAGTATAAGCCCCAAGAGGTAGACAATGCACGCACCTCGTGGCAGAAAAACGATTGGTAATACAATCGCCAGTCGCTAGACGAGAGGAAGCTGCACGAATAGCAAGACAAATCCATCCAGAAATGGATTCAGGAGAGATCTTCCGTCGACCAGGAATAAGAGACAGAAAGTCGATCCTACCCTTCCAAATAAACAGAGCAAAGGGTGTTTACCCTCAACAGAAGGAAGAGTCCCGATACAGATAGGAGGAGTAGTTTCCGGTATCTGATTCTTGGCCAGAAAGGAGCAATCACTGGTAAACACAACACTGGTTGGAGAGTTCCAGAAAAAGGCCGGGTCAACCGAGAGGGCGTGAAGCTCACTAACCCGTCTGGCTAAGGCAAAAGCCATCAGAAAAGCCGTCTTGTATGTGAGAAAATGCATATCCACCTGGGTTAAAGGCTCGAACAGGCCCCCCCCCCCCCCCCCACTCACCACAAGCAGAGCAGCACCCAACAAAGATTCCATCTTGGGGTAAGCTGCAAAGTCCTAGCCTTTTCAAGGAAAAGTGCTCAACAAGCTTGGAGAGGCATGGATTAGTGCCGATACGACGCTGTCCCACATACGAAAAGGTCTCCGAAGCATGGACCTGTACCCATTGATGGAAGCAGGCTGGAGACCCCCAGAATCAAAAATATACCAGAAACTCCGCAATCTGTGTGATCGAAGGAGTGCTAGAAGCAACAGAGTGATCTGCACACCAATGACAGAAGACCTTCCACTTAGCCGCATAGACTAAACCAGTGGAGTGCCTCCTTGAAGAAGAAAAGCAACTCCACTGCTCATCTCGAAAAAAACGCTACGGAGGAGACAGGACCTGACCAAAGACATGCGCGAAGGCACAATGAAGTCGGGTCGACGTGAAACCTCCTCAGGCGACCTTGGCGAAGAAGGTTGTGACGTAGGAGACGTGCCGGAACTGCCGCTAACAGAGTGCGGAGCAGATTGATCCACACCCACTGAGGCGACAGGGGTGCGATCGAAATGATTCGACAACTGCAGGTTCATATCTGGGCTAGAACCTGCGGCAGAATTGGAACCGACAGGAAGGCATAGCCAACAAGGCCGTTCCAAAGGAGGAACAGAGCATCCACACGGAAGTGTCCACCTGATGGTTCCAACGAGTTGCAAAGCGATCGATGTGGGGATGACCCCAGAGATCACAATGAGACTGGAACACTGCCATGTGGAGCATCCACTCAGTGGAAAAGAACCTGCCCCGTCGGGACAGGGAGTCGGCTAAGACGTTCAGACGACCAGGAATGTTACAAACCACCACTCCGGCATTGACATCCTGAGCGAGCAGTAGAAGATCCCAAACCAATTCGTACATGGGAACATAGTGTGGTTCCGAATGTAAACAACCACTGTCGAATTGTCGGACAACAGAAGGACCTGACAATTCAAAAAGTGGAGGATCCACTGCCGGAAACTCAGAAGAAGAGAAAGAAGCTCCTTCTGGTTGACATGAAGAGCTGCTGGATCCTGGTCCCATGACCCGTGAACGGAAAGACCTAGAGGATCCAATGTCACACCCCATCCGAGATCGCTGGCGACTGCTGTCAGAACCCGATCGGACGTGGGGAAGTCCAACGGAACTCCCTGCATAATCCATTGAACATCTGTCAGGGGAGACGGTGACGAGGAAGAGACTCCGGTAACTGAAGCACCAGATCCAGAGGATCGACATCCGGCCTCCAACGACTGAGCAGAAAGTGTTGGAGAGGTCTGACATGCTGACGACCTAGAAGAATGAGATCCGTCACCGAACCGCAGAGACCAAGCAGATGGGGAAGACTCCGAGCTGTTGCGGACGTGGACTGGGACAGAGTCAGGGCAAACTGCTGAGAAAATCACAGCCCTTGCCTGGGAAACTGCCACCGTATCCAGCTGAGTATGGAAGCCCATCCCAGATGACAAAACGACGAGGAAGGGACTAGGTCCGACTTCTCCTCGTTGACTCTAAACCCTAGTGACATGAGCAGGCTGAACAGTGTGTCGACATCCGACTCCAGAAAGGCAGCATTGGAATGCGTCTGGCGGATATCGACTAGATATGCCGGAAGAAGACACCCTTGACTGTGTGCGATGTAAGACTAACACAGGCGACATCAGACGGGTGAAGGCCCAAGGATCCAGGTCGAGGTCGAAGGGCATGGCCTTGAACTGGAAAACTCCCTGGTGAATGGAGCGGCGAACCGACCTGAAAGCCTCCATGCTGAACTTAGGAGCAATGATAGACTGGGTCAGGATACACAGATCGATAACCTGTCTGAGTCGGCCGTCCTTCTTCGGTACCAAGAACAGGCGGGAATAAAATCACACTGAAAGAATGTTCTTGATGACCTTGATCGCCACTTTTGACAGGACATTGCCTATCTCCGCGATCAAAAGTTCCCAACGTGTAACATTGAAAGGGACTTGTGTTGGAAGAGGCACTCTCGACTGAGTGGAATGCCTCAACCTGGGATGAATTCGAGGTGACTACTGCCGACGCCTACCCTTACCCTGTGAGTAAGTAGAAGTGGCAGCAGGAGGATCAGCCCTTGGCTTCGCAGAGGAAGCAGAAGGGTACTTGTTAGGCTTTGGACGGCCCCTGCCTCCAACAGAAGGCTAATCAAGTTGACAAAGCAGCAGCTGATCTATGGAATGACATAGGGAGTCATCCCGGACGTTGCCACGGAACCATGGAATAGTTGCGGACTTGCCGATAGAGGCAGATCGAAGAGCAGCGCGCTGCCCCTCAAGTTATTCGTGTTACAGGCATGGATGTGAGAAGATGCATGAGCGCCTTGGACAGCACACACAAAAAGCCTGTACGTCGTCAAACTTATCTGGGGGCAGATAAGCAGCAAGGCAGAGATAACGTGATCTAAGAGAGAAAGCATTCCAGCATCTCTCGCGATAAGCCCAAAACGGACTCCAGAGTCTCCATATGAAAAATGGCCGGCTGGGGAGTTGGAGTTCTGATCCAAGACCATCAAAGTCTGGCAGACTGACAGATTGGCCGAATCATAGGAACGATAACACACCAGAGGCAAAAAAGTGTCAACCCTTATGAAGAATGACGTCTTCATAGCTTTGGAACTCAGCTTAAGAGTCCAAAGCTGAAAATGCTTCAACGATCTGTACCGACAGGCACGGTCGAAGGCACCCAGAACCAGGTTGCTCCACAGGCTGTAGGCGCGCGACCGATAATCGCAGCTGGGCTGACACTGTCGGCTGGTTTGACGGTTTGAGATCTGGAAGGAACCCAAACACAAAGTCAAGAGCTGCCCCCAAGTCAGAAGACTGTTGGCTCTCGACATCAGGTATGTCAGACTCATCCCCTGAGCCGGAAGCCACATAGCCCATCATGGGCAAACCAGCCGATGCCTCCCATGGTGTAGGCACACCAGGGGGATCAGAAAGCGGCCTGTTTCCAATCCCAGGAGGCTACAGGGGGTGCCCGGAAACCACTCGTAGTCTCGCTGGAGGCAACAGAAAAGGCCCTTGGACAGAACCTAAGTGAGCAGGGAGAGGGCCTCCCTAAACTCACTGACTGTGTCGGCCGGTTCAACATGGGAATGAACTGACAGAGTGGCTTCACTCCTGACCCATTTAACCAGCGAAGGTTCACGATCTTCAAATACACCCGACGCGGGGCAACGGGTTACAGCCGAAACATCTGAAGGCAGATGTGTATTTGGGTATGACATACCCCGAGGATCTACAGAGTGGAAATTCAGGAGAGTCGCTGCGGAACTCTGTGGGACAGAAGGTCCAGGCTGCACAAAAAGCGTTGGTCCCACAAAAGTGGCCATGGGACCAGAGTGCGTGGACGGAAACGCCACAGACCTCATGGTGACCCCACCATGAACATCCGAATCCAACGAGAAAAACGGTAGTACTCGACGGTTGAGAGACCACAGTAGAGGGTTCAGCCGGCAGCCCCTTCCGACTTCGCCAAGTTGAAGTCAGGGAAGGCTGAGGACGATACCCCACGTCTACACTACCAGACATCTCTGCAGACCCCTGCAGGGATAAAACTGCTGTGCTCAATGGCTGAGAGGACACAGCAGGAGGGTTCGGTTTGCAGCCACTTCTGACTTCGCCGAGTTGAAGTCAGGAAAGGCTGAGGCCGAAACCCCACGTCTACACTACCAGACACCTCTGCAGACCCCTGCAGGGATAAAACTGCTGTGCTCAACAGAGGAGAGGCCACAGCAGGGGGTTCGGTCAGCAGCCCCTTCCGACTTCGCCGAGTTGAAGTCAGGGAAGGCTGAGACCGATACCCCACATCCACACTACAGACATCACTGCAGACCTCTGCAGGGATAAGCCGAGGCTGGCTGAAACGGTGACCGATGACGTTGCAGACGGAACAGCAGTAGCAGCAGATACGACGGGAGCTGTTGAAACTGGCGGAAAAGGGGAGAGAGCAACCGAGCTCGGCCTCCAAAGGAGGAGCCACAACCCTATTGACAGCCTCAGATGTCGACCGGAGAGGGACCGTAGTCCCGGAACCAGGCATCCCTTCACCAGACAACTCAACAGCTCCCGCAGTATCCACCATGGTTAAAAAAGCTGCACATCCTCCACAGAGGGGGTATAACTCTCACCAGACGTGGTTGTGTTGGAAGGCCCCAAAATGGCAGCGTTCCTCCCCCCCCCCCCCCCCCCCCCCCCCCCCACGGGAGCAGGAGGAACTGCACACCCCCAACTTCGAGAGAAAGGTGGCAGAAAAAGTACCAGCGGGAACATAACTGAACCCAGACGGCAGACAGGGACCTAAAAAACAGAAATTCTGCTCTCAACAGAGTGGAGAAATCCTGTCCATACAGTCCCCCATTGACACCTAACTCCAATAATAATAAAATTTATCAACCAAAAAATTTTATGTACAAAAAACACGGTACGCGAAAGTCGTGCACGACACGTAAAATATATAAAGTACAAAACATGGTTGAAAATAATAACGAGAATATATAAAACACAGTCCTGTTATTATACGATCCTCAGATCCATAATTTCAGTCACAGGAAACCGTTGTCAACGAGTTGAATTATCACTGTTTCTGAATTTGCAAATGGCCATCCTACTCACGAGGATGGGCGAAAAAAGAATGATTTGATGACTGCTTCGCACAGTGGTTAACAAAAGTCATGGAATTGTACTAAGAGAAGAGCATCCCCTACTGGGTGTGCGCTGATGGCGCTCGAACCAGTTTTGGCTTATTTTTTCGTGGTGTTTTTGCACCACTTTTCTTTCCCAAATCTCTTGAGAAAGATCAAATAGAGAGTATATTTTCCAAGTTAGGGTCTTCCACTGTAGTGCAAGCCTGTAGTAAACAATTGTAAGGTAGGTTGATGAGAAATCAATAAGTATGTCCCTCCCATTCCACCACCCCAGGCATGACACAATAAGCCAAAAGGATGTTCTGTACAAGGTAACAATTCCTTGTAAACATATGCAGTTCTTGAAACATTTTAATTTTTTTTATTGCCCATGTTGTGCCCCATAGGCCTACCTCAGGGGCTTGATCTGAACAAAACTATTCTTTAAATCATATAATCACTATCAATTAGATCACAAAGGAAAATATCATTCACAACACATTAAATATGTGAAGGGCACCAGAGGTAAAAGTCGATGTGGTAACGTATTAATGAGTTGGTTTCAGCAGTAGAACTGAATTTATACCATGATTACCTATTCTACTATATATGAAAAACCTATGACATAAATTTTAGATTTACACATCAACCGTGGAGAACACGCCAGCAATCGGATTGCAAAAGTTAAAATTTACACCTACAGTGGAACTACATCCAAGTTGACCTTTGCTGATGTTGACCTGAATGCGAACTTGTCTATATTTATCACACGTCACCCTCGCAAAAAGTGAAATGAAAGTGGCAATTATTTATTACATTTTTAAATGAGTTTATCACATAAGACACCAAAAATTAACAAACATGCATTTTCTCATGTTAATAAAGCATCCATTACTCGAAATAGCATGTTATTAAAATGAAAAAGGCCCCTTTTCTTTTTCTATTTTGTTTCGGCAATAAAATTGACAGCAGAAGTACCGCCCACCGATGCTCATATGTAAACAAAAAGAGATTCGCACGTATGTACGTCTGCTGCTCAGTAAAATCAAGAAAAAATAATAGCGAATCTTAATAATCTGATGATCATGGTATAAATAAAATATACCCATAGTAGCTTGGTGTACCAAATGTTCACCACTCGTGGTGAACATTTGGTACACCAAGCTATTATGTGTATATTCTATATTTATCTTCTGATTCTTCTCTTATTTTCCATTAACCAGTAGAGTGTCAAGTTATTTTTTGTCATCAAAACTTGTTCCCGTGTCTTTGACTTTTTACAACTTATGGGAGAGTTGCAAGAGGCACTCTCCCAAAAATTGTAACAAGGCAAACCCATATAGACTAAGTAATTTCTCTTCTAAGATAAGATGAAGCACATTCACAGAATATGACACATTTAGGCTGAGGTACCTGCTCTTCATATTGAAGCCCTGATAGAAGTTTCTAGAACCCTACCAGTTAACTGTCTACCTTTAAATAGTAGATGACATTTGCATAAAACATTTCCAAATAGACTATTTTCCTTTTTGGTCTCATAGCCTATGACCCCCTCCTTGGCACAAGCTTGTTCCAGTGAGGGTCATAAGCTTAAGTTGTTGGTTTTGGGTTTTTTCCTCTTGGGTTAGACAAAAATTGGAAAAAAATCAAGTTTTGATGGCAATTTTTTAGGAACAGAATTGGCCAGCTTTAGTCATTATGTTAGTTAAAATGTTAAATTACACAAGATGTGATGAAAAAAACCTAAAATTTGTCATGATTTGACATGAAATTTCTTGACTTTGTTCACGAAAATCGATTTTGCTTTTGGTTTAAACAATATTTATTGATTAATAACAGCATTAATTATATACATTAAACAGGCTATTCACATAGGTAATGTACACCAAACCGTATATAACATGGGATGTAAAAAGAAAAAACATACAAGACGGGATTCGAAAGTAAGCGTATGCTTATAAGTATCGTCTCCCTTAGCATATGCTTATAAGTATCGTCTCCCTTAAGCGTATGCTTATAAGTATCGTCTCCCGATTTTGCTTTTAATCCTGAGGAGACCTCATATCAATAACAGAACACAACATTGAATTGTTGTTTACTAGAGATATATTTCTAAAAAAAAAAATTCAGTCCCCTATATTGCCTCACTGAACATCCAATCAAGATTGTTTTTTGAACAGTTGGATTGTACTCCTCCTGATGACACTCCATACTGAATATAAACCAACAGTACTGTGCAGTTCAGGAAAGAAAGGCAATTGAATTGTGGTCTAATTTTGACCACTGTAGCAGAAAACATTTTTTCTAAAAAAATTGAGAGAACATGTACACCAGGATACAAAAGAAAATTTTATGGTCCATATAGGTGCTGTGCTTTTGAAAAATGAAAATTTGGGTGCAGCCTAAATGGTTTTGGCCAAGTAACATTCCCAAATATTGCCACAGGAGCACTGTTTGATCAAAATTGGATCTCAGAGACATAAGAAAGATGCATATGAAATATATAATACTACTGTAGCCACTAGTTCCATGCAAAGAGTTTTGATGAATTTTATGTATTTCTGCAGCCGAGTTCGTAACTACTCAGTGTAGCATCACCATTTAACAAATCTGAATGACAGTCACCCAGGAATGATGTCTGACATGATTGAATGGATGTGGCAGTCATCTGTTTTTGAGATTTTGAGGGAAAACCGAAATGTAAAAGAGATAATGTATACCAGTTGCCAAATGAGGAAGGATATAGACCAAGTGATGCAACAGCTCACACTGAGTTTCAATCAGATGAGGCGAATAAACATTGGTACCATTTGGGACAGGTGTTTAGGTTAATAGGTTCACAGATCCTGAGTTAGACAGGGATGTATATTATCACCAACTGTCTTCAAAATATTTACTGATGATACAGCTAGATATTTTGATGACTCTTGTCTGTCATCCAATAACTATCTACGACAGGAAAGTAAATCATCTTGTTTTCACAGACGATTTAGTTATATTTTCGCAGAGTGCTTAAAACTGCTTAAACAAACTCAGTGTATATTCGCTCAGAAATAATGTCCCAATTAATACGTCAGATACTAAAGTTGTAAACTTTGAAAAGAGAAAAAACAACAGAAATCTTTTGAGAAAGCTCAGCAAAATCTAAAATCAAAGGCTCTGAAGGTACTGCATAAATTGCGTGATTTTTAAAAAACCGTTGTCTATATAAATTTACTCAATGTGCTGATTAAGCCCATCTTATTGTATGGATGCAAATTATGGTCTCCTGAGCTCAATAACCCTGATACCGCACCATGCGAAAATATACACTTGCAGTTTTGCAAGACAGTTTTAGGAGTCAATTAAAAGGCATTCAACCATGCAGTACGAGCCATACTTGGTCAGTTTCCTTTGCGCATTTCCTCATATGTAAAGATGCCAAGATATGTAGCGATGATGCAGTCTGATTCAGTTAAGGAACTACTAGAGAACATGTTTATGGAGTCACTTTCAGACTCATTATTTGATTCAATGCACAGAAAGCTTAAAGAATTTGGCAAGCGGTTTCAAATTAACACCGAGACCCTGACCACAAATGCAATAAGTAAAATTGAATCCAAGCTTAAAGAAGGCCACATTTCTGTATTCTATGGTGTCATACACAATGACAATCGTAGTCATGGCTTCAATAAATTTTGTACATATTAGCTATTCAAGAATGATTTTAACCTCGAGCCATATTTGATAGGATGGAAATCAGTGTGGAACCAAACATCTATCACCCGGCTGCGTGTCAGTAACCATGCACTAGCTATAGAGAAAGGCCGACATAATCAGCCACCAACTCCAGTTCAAAACTGTGGCACTGGGTTGGTGACATTGGGTTGGTGGAAAATGAATTTCACATTAAAATATAATCTATTATGTAAAGAACTTTGGGATCAGTTATTTGGTGACATGGACGACATCTGCAAATTTCTCTATATTACGCAGAATAAAAATCCTGCCATTTGCACAAATTCTATACTGCGCCCGAGATGGATTGAAAATTTAGTGAATGCTTATTGTTGTGAAGTGTATATTATTTATTACTGATTGTTGTTTGTTGTATATTATTTGTTATGAATCTACGTTATTTTGTATTATTAAGCATTCTGCCCATTATGGGGGTATTTTGCAAATAAATCGAATCTAATCAAAAGATTTGCAAATTAAACATTAAGCATTTATTTCAATGGCATTTTCCCTTAAAAATGAATTTCAAGGACTGAATTTGTTAGGTTCACTTCACAAGCTAAAAATAAACCAAAATGTATTTGCCCATAACTGAAGACCAATTTCTGTTAAGGGGATTGTAAACAAAACCAATTTAGCGAAAACTGTCATGTAGAATTTCTTTTTATTCCTAGTTCAGAATGCACTCTTGGTGCACTTGCATTCTGTATTATAAATAAGATATGCCAAGACCTTCAAAATTTCTTTCATGACACAATATATTAAAATTCCAGTTCTCAGCTCATATATCAGAAAAAGACACAACTGTCAGTCTGGTTTTTGTAAAGGCTGGATTGCACAAGAATCAGAATAACTGCCTCAAAAAAATGCCCTTTAAAAGTGAGATTATCAAATATTTAAATTATAAAATAATTTTTTGAAGGTCTCAGCGTAACTTATTTATTATATAGAATGCAAGTGCACTAAGAGTCAGTGCATCATAAACTAGAAATAAAAAAAATTTCACATGGTAATTTTTAGCAAATTGTTTCTGATTACATTCTCTTCAAAACTGTGCATATCACACTGTGTGACAAAGGCATTCATTTACTTACCTCAGCAGGTACAGGTCACAATTAATGGGCTCTTTCCTACATTATATTCTTTGAAGGAGGTTTATACTTCTGCAATTCGGTAATAAACACAGACTTGCTAAGTGGGTGATAGCAACTAATGATATGCTGAAGAACTGATCAACAAGTTTGAGGAATTTAGTTTATTTAGTAATTTATCCCTTCTCGATTAACCCATTCTAGCAACATTGGAACCAGGATGAAACCAATTATAGGCAACAGATCTGAATGATGAACCATTTTCTTTTCATAAAGGATTCTCCGCAAAGATAAATTCAATTTTGTCCATAAAGTTACAGGGAAATGATCTGGAAAAAGATTTCCTGGTTACTCTATTGAAAATAAAATTGTAAAATTTCAAGGGAGTGTGATGGCTCAGTGGTTACGGAAATGGACTTGAAACTGAAAGGTCCACAGTTCAATCCCCACCAGGGGTAACTGCATTATGACGTTAGGAAAGACACTTAATCCCAATTGCCCATGATGGCACGGTAGCATTGTGTACTAAGGCATACTGCACGTCCATGGTTCACTTGTCTTCAACTAATGTCAACCCTGCTTGTGTGGAGTTAGTACATTGGGGACTCTGACATGGGCTTGCCATTGCCTGGTGGTTCTCTCCAGGTACTCCAGCTTCCACAACCCATAAAGCTGTCTGACATGAGGTGATCCTGATTGTCGAGAGTGTCTTTAAATCCCAATAAATTTATTTATTTGTTTATTTATTGATGTTTATGGTCACATACTTCTGCACAATGGCTAATCATGACCACAACATGGAGATAAAGTCAAGGTCAGTCAATCGTTTATACCCCATGTTGCCTATTTTAGGGGACTTGTACCCCAAGCATTAGTGACTGGGTCCTATTTTACCAGTGAAACAGAGCTAGTTTACCACAGTAAACAAGCACTGCTTCACTTCCCGAGGTTCCCACAGGGGTCCCAATAAATAAATAAATTTAAAATTTCAGTGAAAAACTAGACTGAAGCATGCCCCTGCACAGCACATGGACATAGGAGGTTGAAGAGCAAACAGTGATTTATTACTCATACATGTGCTATGTCTGTAATGTGGATTGGGTGGAGTTTGCTGGACAAATGTACCCTATATTCAAAATTTCACAAATATTCAACAACCCGTAATTTTGTGAAAAATTGAACAAAATTAAATTCCTGCAAAAATGCACACCTTCGCTATATGTATAAATACCCTGTAACATAAAAAGGTTCTAGCTTGAAAACTGAAACGAGCTAGGGGGACAAATCTAGTACCCTATATTATTTATTCATATTTATTTATTGGTGTTCAAGATAACATATTTTTGCACAATGGCTAATCATGACCACAACATGAGTATCAACTCAAGAGCAGGGGTGAGCGAGCGTTAATAAGCCATGCTGCCCATTTTAGAGAGGATTTGCACCTCCGAAGCATTGGTGACCGAGTCCAATTTTACCAGAAAAACAGAGCCTGTTTACCGCAGTGAACAGGCACTGCTGCACTTCCAGGGGTTCCCGTGTGGATGTACCATATATGTGGATGGACGGATGGACAGGTGGTTGAATGGATGGACAGACAGGTAAAACAATATCTCCCCCTGACTTTTTGCAGTGGGGCATAAAAAGCCGTAATCAAATGATAGCTGAACTCTCACATCCCTCCCTGTACATTGTATTTTACACAGAATATTTTTCTGTCCAATCTGCTGAAGCAAGGATTTTCCTTGTGGTATACAGTCCAGTTATGGACCCATTCCCAATGTAATTCAGTCTACTTTACTCCCAATTACCAACAATTATAATTCCCGATTCCTCAGTTTACAATGAACATTGAAACAGCCAGGACAAACAGTCATCAGGAAAAGTAACTGACAAAATAACATTTCACAGATATTTAAAATTCCCAATTTCTTTCCACCAAAGGTTAACAAGTCAACTGGAGGAGACCTTGTCACATTCTCAAATAGTAGAAAAAACTGGCAATTCGCGAGAAACTTGCATGAATACTAGGTGCCACATCACGGTTGAATGCTTTAACCCTTGATGACCCGGACAATATAAGACGTCCAACCACTCTACTATCTGCAAGTTTAAGTGCAAGGAAGTGGATTCCAGTCTTATCTGTGCAAGGCAGTGTTTTCTAGGACTATCTTGGCTGTCTGTATAATAGAGATGGATGCTTATGGAATTTTGCGGTTTGTTTTTTTTTTAGTTTTTTTTTTGATGGGTGGGGGGGGGGGGGGGGTTGGAGGGGAACTTGGGTTACAGTTAGGTGTTGGTTTTTCATTAACTGTAGTAAGTAATGAAAAAAAACATGTAAAGTTCCATTTGCGATAGTTTGTTGTCATTTTCTTGAAGATGATACAGAATCTGTCAGGGATGTTGGTACCCACAGGCAGTTGTCTCTTCGATGAACAGCTGATATAATATTCATAAGTTTAAAGTTTATAATGATAGTGTCAAATGTTGACGAAAACATTCAACAACCTGGTTCCAAGTTTTATTTTTTCTAAATGAAAGAATACATAAAGCCAACATGCATTACAATGGTTGGGGTGCAGTGGTGGTGCAATAATCGGTTCTCGTCAGATCACCCAGTTAGTCCTTGGATGGGTGACCATCTGAGCGATCGATTCAGACTCCCACATTGTGTCCTTGGGCAAGGCACTTCACCCCGATTGTTCACATGGGAGCACAATGACACTGCGTACTAAGGCGTACTGTACGTCAATGGTGCACATGTCTTCAACCAATCTAACCATGCCTGTACTGCAGTGCGGAGTTACGATGTTGGGGAGCTGGCAGCTGTTCATCGTTGCTCGGTGGTTCTCTCCGGGTACTCCAGCTTCCTCCACCCGTAAAATTGTCACCAACACGATATGACCTTGGCTATTAATGTGTCTATAACTGGTAGGGTGCTGAATTATTTTTGGTAATTAAAATTTGTTCACATGTCTTTGCCTTGCTACAATTTATGGGAGAGCGCCTGTGGGCACTCTCCCATAAACTCTAACAAGGCAAATCCTAACTGACTAAATAATATCACTTCAAAGATAATATGAAGCATATCCATTGAATCTGAAGCCTTTAAATGGCAATACTTGCACTTGAGAATGAAGCCCAAATATGGGCTTCCAGCACTCTACCAGTTAAACCCTAATAAATAAATAAATTACAATGGTTTTGCGAGTGATTTTATTCAAGTTATACACATACATACATGCAGGCATGAAAACCAAGCCAGAAAATAAGCAGACTGACATCTGCAAAATGAGGTTCCCAGAGAGTGAATTTAGAGATGCTACCCTGCACAGCAGAGTAGCATCACTAAATATACCCTCTGTGAACCTCAATCTGAATCAGGGTTTCAAAACTAAACAGAAAGGGGTACCCAGAGAATAAATTGGCCAACTGTATGGGACAGCATCATCAAATTCACCCTCTGGGGACCTCATTCTGCAAATATCAGACTGCTTATTTTCAGGCCTTATGAAAACAGGAAATATATACATAAAAAGTATTCATTCCCTGAATTCGATGCATTCCATAATTACCAAGTTCCATTCCAAATCACCAGTATGAGTCAACTATAAGACTAACTCTATATGCCGAGAGTACTCTTAATAAACACTGGTTGAATGTCACTGTGACTTGTACAACAGTTATATGTACAAGGGGACCATTTAGCTGAGCATTTAGGGTATGATTACACAACAGCCGGCATACATAGACTTGAGTTATAAAAAACAGTTGTGCCATTTTTTTTTAAACAGGGCAGGTCGGTGTTTTGGTTATTTTTAAAAACCGACACTAAACAGTTTTTCAGGTACACCATCCATCTCTAATGTATGGGCAATCAAGATAAGACTACAAACTGACTTCATCTGGAGGGCTTCCTAATCACTGGATGTACGGGCTTACTGAGTCTACCAGTGTTGGTGTGTGATGGTTAAGAAGCTGAAATGAGAGATATCAGCAAAGCCGGTACATGGGCTTTTAGCAGGAGTCCAGTCAAAATGATAATATGTTTCAATATTGTCCTTGTTGAAAACAGCAGAAAGAGTATTTTCCCCCACAGTGTCTATCACAACATTATTGAGAAATAGGATACAACACTGCAACAGTCTCATTTGTATAATGTGATGTAATAAACAGGTATTTAAAAGGAGGAAGAGAAGCATGTAGAACCTATAATTAAATTGTCAAGCTCTCTACCTGCTGTGAAATTGAAAAATTTATTATGATCCCCAATTATTGCATGGCATCACACTGTGAAATATTTCCATCAAGTGGCTATTACAATAATTAGTAGTTTATATGTTTAGACTGTGCAACTCCATACTGTGGGAGGATGCACATGATGGTTTCAATTGAGTTTAAATTTTTTGTTTCAACACCAGTGATCTAGAAACAAATTTACTCCTCTTAACCCACCAAGTATTTTCAAAATATTTTTCATCAAATCTAGTCATGGCTGCTTTTCAGCAGCCATGACTAGATTTGATGAAAAATTCATCTAAATTTAACTCGGCTAACCACTGGGCAAAATTCAATTTGCTTGACTAGATTTGATGAAAAATTCATCTAAATTTAACTCGTCAAACCACTGGGCAAAATTCAATTTGCTGGGGGGGGGGGGGGGGGGGGGGGGGGGGGGGATTGGTTAAATGTGTCCAACTAAGCCTTTTAACTGCCATCTTGGCTTTTAATCTATGCAAGGTCACGGGTTGCGGGGTGTAAACTAATGACCACTTTTGATTATGACATAACTCCTAGAGCTATGGCATACGCAAAACTTGTTTATCAAAAACATGTGGGTAGAAAGATTAACGGTTAGCTGCGGGGGTGCCAATATCACTACAAAATTTGGTCTGTGATCTTAATTTACATCCCGAGGGCCATCATTATCAGATATTTGTATTACTACTGTACTACCTTAGAGAGTATATCGTTATTCCTTATACAAACATTGCTTTGTAATTGTACGAGTGATGTGTGCGACTAACTCAAATCGCGGTGTATGTATGTTGTGTGTCGCGTGTAAATTTTCTCTTATTATATTCTTGCTTTTTAAATTTTAATCTGTTTTTTTTGTCACTTATTTGTAGTAGTATCTATTTGTTCTGAAACGTGTGTCTCTTGTCATGTAACAATGTTTGTTACTTACAACAAATAAATAAATAAATAAATAAATAAATAAATAAATAAATAAATAAATAAATAAATAAAATGATTTCCATGTTCGTCGCGTTGAGTTCTGTGTCAGCCAAGACAACTAGTTTTGTGAAATATCAAGTTTAAATTCATAGAACCGATGTCATCTTTCGAATTAACTGAAGGGGCAACCCTAGACGACTTTAAACAATGAGATACTGCAGGTTTTAAGACTTTTTTTTACGGAGGTGAGAACTTGTTTTGAGTGGCAACAAGGAAACACTTGTTGCACGCAGTTTCTCGGCTTGGGGAATTCCCGAAAGTTATCGGAAATAGTGCCAACAGCCACAGAGTCATGACACAGCATACATTCAAACACCATTTAAGTCGATAGGAACTCAATTCGAAATAATGAATTAAACAAATGATAACCTTGGCGAAATGTATTTTGAATTCGCACTAATGAATGTAATGGGGTCTAAAGTAATTCACCTGCTCTGTTCTCCCATTGGTAACAACGTGTTTTCTTGAAATGTTTACACCTTGCGACCTGTGACCCTGCATAGATTAAAAGCCAAAATGGCAGTTTCGAAAAGGCTTATTCTACATATTTCAGTGACTAGAGATTTTGTGTCCTCGTCAGGAGTATCTGCCAGGAGCATGCAAGAAGTTAAAGCCTATTTTTTTATCACAAATGTCCAAACCACAGACTATATTCTCACCCTTCAGCTTTCTTGACTATAACAGTCTGTCTGCCTATCTGTGTTATTTGTTGAGATTACTTATGAGGATTCCTTGTTATATGGTCAAAATGTTGACTTTTACGTCTTTTTTGCCAGTACTTATAAAATCTTTAATATTGGGCTTGATACACAGAGAAAAATTTACTGTAAAGATTTCTGATATAGCAATAAGGTTTCAGTGTAGCTGGTTTTTTAATCTTTGTAATTATCTCATAGGTGGATTCCTTGCCCCAAAACAGATATAGTTCTTTCACTGGGTGTCTAAATCTGCTTTACCTGTTGTGTTTTTGTCTGCCTTGCTACTATGATGATATCAAAATGTTTCTTGTGGTGTGATACAGGTTGAGAATATTGATAAACTATATCAGGGTTCCAGTAGGCAAGGACTGATAAAATTCAAGGATATTCAAGGCCATTTCTCGATATATTTCATCATTTTTCAAGGCATTGTAATAGCAGACTTCAAGGATCTTCAAGGTTCTGCAAAGGGAGCAAAACGTAAGTAGAATTGTCAAGGCCTTGAACTCTTAACACTCTTGAGTATTTCAAAAATATTGTTCAAATCTAGTTGTGGCTGCTATGAACAGCCATGAATAAATCTGAAGAAAAAAAGCAAATTCGACTCAGGAAATCACTGGTCAAAAAATTGACATAAAAAATGAGAAAATATGTTTAAATGTGCTCAAATGTTACTTATTTTAGTTACTTAGAGACTTCCTGTCCTCGTTGGGAATATCTGCCAGCAGCATGCAAGGAATTAACTGGTAGAGTGCTAAAAAAAAATTTTGACCATCAAAATTTGTTCAACTGTCTTTGCCTCATTACAGCTCATGGGAGAGTGCCTGTGGGCACTCTCCCATAAAATGTAACAAGGCAAATTCTAACAGTCTAAATAATATCAATTCAAAGATACTACGAAGCATAGCCACTGAATTTGAAGCCTTTGAACTGCAGCACCTGCACTTCATAATAGAGTGCAAATATGAGCTTCCAGGGCCTCAACCAGTTAATGACACTATCAAAATCTATGACAAAAGCAAATGAAGATTTTGCAAGAATCAAAGTTCATTCTCATTGTTTTATTTGTGAGAATCAATTGTGATTCTCACATGAATTTTATGCCCTGACCTGGTTGGCAGAAAAATCAGCTGTAGTGTAAATATAATTTACTACTGAATACATTTTTTTGCTGAATGGACAATTACTTGTCACTATGCAATGGATAAACAATTATCCAAAGCATCTTTCCATCCATGTCCTTTGTCTGTGGGATTAATGAAATCAGCTGGATCATTTTAATAATAGGTTGTCAATGTGAAACACTTCTGCCTTCACTCAATTAATATTTATTTAGAGTTTATCAATAAAAGATGAATTATATGTATTTAAGATAAAAAGGATATTAGCCATGATTCCCAGAAATGGTTTCCCACAGGTCTAAGGCAATAATGATAGGCTGAGCTCCTCTATGCCTGTTGACTCACTCAACAATTACAGAATAATCGGATACACTTGCCAAGGAATTGTTTCTATATTGCATTGTATTTTACACTCTGGGGTTCTCATTGTGAGTCAGGTGTCAATGATTTTTAGACCAAGTGTGTAAAGTTAAAAATACAGATATATAATTACTTTGTGAATTTTTAAAGCCAATTAACCCTAAATCCAATCAAGTATCACACATACATATCCCATTAACCCTTAAGGCCTGGAGATTTTTATGTCTTTGCTACACTTTGACAGGTGACATCATGTTGCTTCACAATGTCTTTTGGGCAGGGGGGAATACTATAAAACTTTTACAATTGTATTTTCTAAAATTGAATTTAGTTGTGAATTTAAATGGGTTAAATTGAACCAATAGCATTTCCAAAGATCTCACTATTTCCCAGTTGCCAAATAGCCAGATCTTTTAAAATGCTAATGATAAATTTTAGTCATTTATATTATAAGGTAGAAAATACAATTCCAGAAAATACAATTGTAAAAGTTTTATGGTATTGGCTCCTGGTCTTGGCTGCCTTTATAAAGTGCACTATTGACGCGCAGTACACCTTAGTGCACTGTGTCCCCACATAGGCAATCAGGATTAAGTGCCTTGCCCATGGAGAAACCGCAGTTACCCCTGGTGGGGATCAACCTTTTGGATTGAAGTCCAATGCCGTAACCACTGAGCCACCAAGCTCCCTTCAAGCACTTAGATTGTAACTTAAAAATCTGCCCAGAGACATGATGGGGTGGGGTACCTGTCCTATTGAGGTAAAAGTGATCCAAATCGGAATTTGGCCTTTAAGTACCTACTGAATACAGTGCATCCCACTAAAATGAATATCAGTTAGTAGATTAACTGGGTATGTGGTAGCTCAATGGTTAAAGCATTGGACTATAAACCAAAGGGTTGATGGTTTGGTCCTGACCCGACACCATTTGCACTGTGTCCTTGGGAAAGACATTTAATCCTGAGTGCCTATGTGGGTGCAGTGTACTAAGGTACACTGAATGTCGACGGTGCTCTTTACTTCAACCGCAAATAACTCTGCTTATGCCAGAGTAAACATTATTAGAAAATGTACTGCAAGTAGTGGAAGACCAACCTGAAATAGGCAGAGGACAAGACCAACCTGAAATCGCCAGGCCAGGCTGGTTTTTAACTCAATGTAGACAGAAGGAACTAGGCAGAAAACTAATTACACGCAATTTCGAATAAAAATGACGGCCAGTTGGCCATCTTGAATTTTTTTTGGAAAAAAATTGACATCTTTCAATTTTACATAATGTCTGATCAATGCTGAAAACTTGAAACAGAAGCATCAAAGTATATCTGAGATATAGGTGGTAACAGGACGGATGGACAGACACAGACAGCCAGACACAGACAGACTGACTGATTGACAGACGGACAATCCATAAGTCCCCTCAGGGTGACCTGTGGGGGACTAATAAGTTGGAGAGTGACAGTTGCTTGGTGGTTCACTTTGGGTACTCCATCTGCCTACAACCATAAAAATTCTCCGACACGATATGCCCCTGGCTGTTGAAAGTGCCATTAAACCTCAATACACAGACAAACAATAGACTAACTCTGTTCATTACATATCATTTTCAAGTATCAAATCATATACTATACCATTTAGACAAACCAGTTAACCTTCTACATTCTGATGTTGAAATATAATAAGACAATAGTTTTCCCGAGACCTTATGACCACCCAGTTCAGGACGCCAAATGTGCATTAAATTTTTGTTCAAGTGCGGACTGAGATTGGGAAATTTGGGGTGGGGAATTGGGAAAAATCATCCCCAAATACCATTTGGAAAGGATCCCATATTCGGTCCCTGTAGACACCCAAAAGAATTCCTGAAATGGGACATTTCTGACAACTTCAAACTTCAAAATGTGATATCCTCTCCCTTTCGTCATTAAACCTCACTGAATTAAGTTTCATAACAACTGGACTTGGAGTTATTTGAGTTTTGGTGATTTGGGAGATTTTTTATTTTTTTGTCAGACAAAAACTGGAATGGCTGGCTAATTTGTATAATTTATGCACAAGAGAAAAACCTGAATATACAGATTACTACAACAGTGAATTGATCTGTGTTGTATTCCGTTTTGTTGACGAAATGAGATCGGCCAGATCAAACTCGACGTCGAGTTCGATCTGGCCGATTTCATCTTGTCAACGAGACAGAATACCACACAGGTCAATTCACAGTTGTAGTAATTTGTTTATTATATGACAATTAGTATTTTAAACTTATCACAACACCTGAAAAATCAAATACAACAAGAATTATATTAGCCAAATAACCATTAACAAAATTTTTTATGGAATTGGGGAATCCCAATCACATAGTAATATCGAACGTTTGTGTCGAACATGAAACTTGAAAGTCAAAACAATGGAGGTAAGACTTGAATTTCAATCGGAATCGCTTTCAATAACACAGAGTTGCCTATGTTTTGTTGGATTCACATCTTGAAAATAGTTGTTTATTGTTATTTTGCAATTGTTTAGCATGACATTTTCAAATAGACCTCGACTGGAATGTTTGTCAATGGAGTTTAATGAGGAGACACTCGTGTTTATGTTCTGTGCTTGTGTTGTAAATTTATTTATAGGTCACTGGTTGACACAGTCTGTTCATGTGCGCCTCATTTGAGACAAGCATGATAACAATCTGGAAAACTTGACACTCTTGTTTTCCGGAGAGCTGGATTTGATGGGCAAACTGAAGTGGTATTGAGGGGCTATTTGCGGTAGTCATATAATAAACCATGTTATGTATACTCGCCCAAAAAAGAAAGTGTGCATTGTAGAAATTGATCAAACTCCAACAAAATAATTTCGTAGGTGTAAAGAGTGTTAACCTGTTCATGAATAAGTTATATTGAACACAAAAACAGCTTTCCCCGTTAAAATTGCATTAACGTTAAATGACATGCAGCACGTTTGTGAAAAGGCATGTTTTACACGTGGAGAATCTGAAAATTCATGCAGCAGTGTAAATCCTTGGGTATTTAAACACTAAAGTAAGGCCTTCCTATCGTTCACATTCAAACTTGCGCTGCTGTTAAAACGACTCCACATTAGCATGCCAAGATTGACAATGAATCAACGTCTCCTTGCCCTGGGTATGATCAGAGCTGGCAGAACACACAGAGAGGTTGCCCAGCATTTGAACTGCCACCGTAACACTGTAGACAGGCTAGTCCATCGACATGCACAACATGATGACGTTCGAGACCGACTCTGCTCCGGGAGACCCCGAGTTACCACCCCTGCACAAGATCGGTATATCCGTATCGTCCATCTCCGGAACCGGCAACAAATGGCAACGACGACAGCCAGGAACATCCCTAACCTGAGACGGATACATCCTCAAACAGTAATCAACCGGCTGAGAGAATACGGCTTACGTCCTCGAAGACCTGCAATTTTTCCGATTTTGAAGTTACGTCATCGTTGTGCTCGACTGCAGTGGTGTAGACAACATCTCAGGCATCCCTTACACTGGTGGCGATGTGTTTTATTCACAGATGAATGTCGTTCCCATCTTTCATCATCAGATGGCCGCCAGAGAGTGTACAGACGTCGAAATGAACGCTACGCAGATCCATGTGTCGTGGAGCGAAACTGTTATGGGGGAGGGTCTCTCATGGTGTGACGTGGCATCACTGCCCGTAACAGAACTGAGCTAGTCATTATTGATGACAATCTCAATGCAGCCAGATATCGTGATGAAGTGCTTACACCTGTTGTTGGTCCCATTTCTGTAACGTCACGGCCCCGGCGTCATTCTACAGCAGGACAACGCCCGACCCCACGCAGCTCGTGTTGTTCAACAGTATCTGCAGCAACAACAAGTGGATGTTCTTCCCTGGCCCGCAAATTCACCCGATATCTCACCCATTGAGCACGTATGGGACGAAATGAAACGTCAGCTATGCCGGCTTCCCCATGCACTGTCAACGCTTGTGGAACTGCAAAGACAGCTTATCAGTATATGGAACAACATCCCACAACACTTCCATGCTAACTTGTTCGCTTCCATGAGGCGTAGATGCACAGTAGTCGATGCAGACAGAGGTCATACCAGATATTGAGTGTGTGACTTTTGTGTTTGACCCTTAGTGTCTCTGACTCTCCATGGCACCAAGAGTATTCGTCGTAGCGTAATGAAATTTCTCGTGTTGATCACAAATTGATTCTTCTGTGATTGAATAAAATTTCCATGAATGAAAATGATATATATCTTTTTTCAGTGTTATTTTTTAGCATGCACACTTTCTTTTTTGGGAGAGTATATATTGTGCTAGTTATTTTCTATACCAAAAAGAATCAAAACCTGAAAATCATCATTTGGAAGTTTTTACTTAAAAAGTAAAGTTGCTATTTTAGAACAAATTGGCAGATGACAGCCCTTATTTAATTTTAATGGCTGTCAAAAACCAAAATGTGACATCCTCTTCATCTCATTCGTCTTCACCACAATATTAACTTTTCAAAACAATTGGCCTTCAATTGAGTTATGGTAATTTTTGTTTCTTGTCTATAGAGAGACGGATGTGCATTCTGCCCAACAGACAGGTGGCCTGAGGGACAAAAGTCTACATCCTCCGATATCAGTTGAGGGATAAATATACAGAACCACACTTACATCTGAATGGGTTATGAATTATTGCACAAGATTGCTGCCAAAGCAATTGAATGCAATAATTCGTAACCCATTCAAGCGTATGTGCAGTTCTGTATTTATCACATACCTCCCATATAATAACCAGTCTACACAAACGTCGAACTGAAAGCACTTTTAAGTTGATAATTGCTGCTTTTCCTTCATTGCCAACACGACATCACTGTGAGTTGGCAGGGTACCAACCCTTATTTGCTTTTTAATTTTTACGGCATTCAATTGGTCATAAACAATTAATGGTGATCAGTATTGCGGTCACGATGATCGAATTTCAAATATTGACTAAACTGTAGGGACGGTTCGAATTCCACCTGCGGCAACCACGTTGTGTCCTTGGGCAAGACACTTCACCCTGATTGCCTACATGGGGGCACGGTGACGCTGTGTACTGAGGAGTACTGCACTTCGATTGTGCGCATGTCTTCAACCAATCTAATCCTGCCTGTGCTTCAGTGCAGAGTTCAGAGTTATGATGTTGGAGAGCTGACAGCTGCTCGTCGTTGCTCGGTGATTCTCTCCGGGTACTCCGGCTTCCTCCACCCGTAAAACTGTCATGGTCACGATTAGCCATTGTGCATAAGTATGTGACCTTAAACACCAATAAATAAATATAACTGTAGGGAATAACACAACAAAACTTTTTAAATAGCTAATAAGTTTAGCAAACTCCATCATTATATGACCAGTAGCGGAAAGTGTTTGTAAAGGAACAAGCAGTCAGAATGCTATTTTTATTTTGTAAATTTTTGACTTGAATCTGACTGTTTAAATATCCCGGGTAGACAAATCTAAATGAGGAAGTTGGAATTTTCAAATGATCTCATTCGACCAATGATTGACGTGATTTATTTAGATGGGTTCCTTCTCTGTTTAGGTTGGAAAAAAAATCGAACGTGTTTTGTATCACCACATGTGCGATACAACTTTATTTTTATCATAAAGGCAGAACAGTGAAAATCCTGTGTTTTACATTAACCCTCTGCACACTGTTGTCAAAATCTCTAAATTTCAAACTGTTAATTTATTCCATAATGAAACTAGAAGTGTAACCAATCCAATCGTGTTTGACAGAGCCCAAGGAGCTCTGTCACAGGCGATTGAATTGGTTAAATTCCTAGTTGCATTATGGGAAAAAAATGCAAACTGAAATTTCAGTATTTCCACATCAGTGTGCAGAGAGTTAATAGGTGTGTGATAAAAATGAACATTCAAGAAATCATTTTACCAATATCATCTGCTATTGGTGTAACAAGGTAAAGCGTTAAAATGGTTGAGCTCTGTTAACCATTTACCCAACATAACAGCCAAACCAAGCCAGCAGTATTCACAAAAACCATCATTCAATTTTCATTATTTTTTTCATTTTTTTTGTCCAAAAAATGTAGCTTATAACCCCTTATTGGAATGAGCTTGCTGAGCTCATTTCAATGAGGGTTCATAAGCTACGTTTTTGACAATTTGAAAAAATTAGTCATCAAGAATTTTGTTTGCAAGTGTCGTCTAAAACTAAAGATTGTGTTGTTTCAATTCCTAACTGAATTATGGTAAAACATTTGCTCCTTGGAGTTTGGATATTTTAACATCAGTGTGTAGGGAGTTAACCCTTTACCTAACATGAAAAGTAGATGACATTTGCAAAAAAAATTCTTGAATAACAAATTTTTTTAATTTTTTTGTCTCAAAAACATAGGTTATGAACCCTTGTTGGAACGAGCTTGTTCAAATGAGGGGTCATAATCTATGTTTTTGGGACCAAAAATGAAAAAATAAGGAAAATTGGCAATTGTTTAGAATTGTGTTGGCCGGTGGGTAAAAGGTTAAAAGAGGAGAAGATTGTGTAGTTTCAATTCCTAATTGGATTTCGGTAAAACATTCACTCCTGAAATTTTGGTATTTTAACAACAGTGTGCAGAAGGTTAAAGAGGGAGACACCCTTCTTTAATATGGAGAGACTACAAAAGTGTCATAAAAATTAGCAACGTAAAGCATGGCCACCATATGCACTAAACTGCTGACTTACTGAACTTCTTTTTTTATATAAACTATTTTATAAACATGCTTTTTCATTAATAATACAATAACCTACAGTGTAATATTTTGGTCAGGGGATTCAAGCTGTCCAACACAATACTTATTCAATCACAATACAACACACTCTAAATATATAATACAGTATTATTATCAGGGGAGTAATGCAATGTGTTTTGTACTCAAAATACTAGAACACTCCAGGGTATACTGAACACAAACATCAATAATGCTTTCATATATAAGCGATCAAAGAAGATATCAAGAGAATCGACTGTGTTTAAACTCATAGAGAGTAGGCCACATTTAGGTACTCTGGTGACTGCCAATATTATGTGGTTCTCAAATAACAATATGGTTCTAGTTTGGAAAAAGTAATCAATACCAACAAGAGCCAGCTCATCCCAACCAAAAGTGGACATCAAGAGATTTGTGGCTAGAGATTATTGCATTTAACAGCTCAAGTCTTTTCTTGACATGACTTGCAAGAAATACTTACAATATTTTTCTCTGCATGAAGAACTAGAAATGATAATTTACTGCTTTCAAAACATAATCCATGACCATCTGAATGGAAAGAGCTGAATTGCATCAACCCAACGAACAGTGACAAGCAACATTTTTAACTGGTTGAGTGCTAGAAGCCGCCATCATGGCTCTATTGAAAAGTGCAGGAAGCCACTTTAGTCAGGCTTCAACATTGCAAGCATTAGCTTGATGTTTGCTCAGCAGCAGAACCAAGAATATTTGTAGGAAATATTTTGTTATATACTCGCCCAAAAAAGAAAGTGTGCATTGCAGAAATTGATCAAACTCCCAAAAAATAATTTCGTAGGTGTAAAGAGTGTTAACCTGTTCATGAATACGTTATATTGAACACAAAAACAGCTTTCCCCGTTAAAATTGCATTAACGTTAAATGACGTGCTGCACGTTTGTGAAAAGGCATGTTTTGCACGTGGAGAGTTTGTAAATTCATGCAGCAGTGTGAATCCTTGGGTATTTAAACACTAAAGTAAGGCCTTCCTATCGTTCACATTCAAACTTGCGCTGCTGTTAAAACGACTCCACATTAGCATGCCAAGATTGACAATGAATCAACGTCTCCTTGCCCTGGGTATGATTAGAGCTGGCAGAACACACAGAGAGGTTGCCCAGCATTTGAACTGCCACTGTAACACTGTAGACAGGCTAGTCCATCGACATGCACAACATGATGACGTTCAAGACAGACCCCGCTCCGGGAGATCCCGAGTTACCACCCCTGCACAAGATCGGTATATCCGTGTCGTCCATCTCCGGAACCGGCAACAAATGGCAACGACAACAGCCGGAACATCCCTACCCTGAGACGGATACATCCTCAAACAGTAATCAACCGGCTGAGAGAATACGTCCTCGAAGACCTGCAATTCGTCCGATTTTGACGTTACGTCATCGTCGTGCTCGACTGCAGTTGTGTAGACAACATCTCAGGCATCCCTTACACTGGTGGCGACGTGTTTTATTCACAGATGAATGTCGTTTCCATCTTTCATCATCAGATGGCCGCCAGAGAGTGTACAGACGTCGAAACGAACGCTACGCAGATCCATGTGTCGTGAAACCGTTATGGGGGAGGGTCTCTCATGGTGTGGGGTGGCATCACTGCCCGTAACAGAACTGAGCTGGTCATTATTGATGGCAATCTCAATGCAGCCAGATACCGTGATGAAGTGCTTACACCTGTTGTTGTCCCATTTCTGCAACGTCACGGCCCCGGCATCATTCTACAGCAGGACAATGCCCGACCCCACGCAGCTCGTGTTGTTCAACAGTATCTGCAGCAACAACAAGTGGATGTTCTTCCCTGGCCCGCAAATTCGCCCGATATCTCACCCATTGAGCACGTATGGGACGAAATGAAACGTCAGCTTCGCCGGCTTCCCCATGGACAATCAATGCTTGTGGAACTGCTTATCAGAATATGGAACAACATCCCACAACACTTCCATGCTAACTTGTTTGCTTCCATGAGGCGTAGATGCACAGCAGTAGTCGATGCAGACGGAGGTCATACCAGATATTGAGTGTGTGACTTTTGTGTTTGACCCTTAGTGTCTTTGACTCTCCATGGCACCAAGAGTATTCGTCGTAGTGTAATGAAATTTCTCGTGTTGATCACAAATTGATTCATCTGTGATTGAATAATAGTGTTATTCTTTAGCATGCACACTTTCTTTTTTGGGAGAGTATAATTTATTGGAGAGTGCCAACAGGCACTCTCCAATAAATTACAACAAATAAAAACAAAGTGTGCAGGGGCTCACAAGAAATACCCCTCTTTCCCGTTCAGCCATCTGAAGGCGATTCAATTAACTGTTTATCGAACGAAACGGACAAAGCCAGCCAGCATTTTTTTTCAGAAATCTCTATTCAATTTCAAATTTTATTATGTTTTCAATTTTTGTCTCAAAAACAAGCTTAAGAATCCTCATTAGAACGAGCTCATTGAGCTCATTTCAATGAGGGGTAATAAGCTAAGTTTTTCTGACAAATTTTTTTTATTTATAGTTACTCAAAAATGTATTTACTAAGTGTCATCTACTGACCCCAAATGCAATCCCAACGATCGACACCTCAAATGCAATCACAATATCAAGCTATAGCTCTGAACACAAAAGAAAACCAAAGTTATTGCATGGAAACCAAAAATCTATGGAAAACTATTTATAGTAACAGTGACCTTGACCTCTAACCTACTGACCCCAAATGCAATTCCAATGATCAACACCTCAAATGCAATCACAATATGAAGTTATAGCTTCGTACACGCACAAGAAAACTAAAGTTATTGCATGGAAATCAAAAATCTATTTAAAGTAACAGGAACAGTGACCTACAATCTATTCACCCCAAATGCAATCCCAATAGTCGACACTTCAAATACAATCAAAACATGAAGTTATAGCTTCATACACAAAAGAAAACTAAAGTTATTGCATTAAAACCAAAAATCTATTTATAGTAACAGCGATCTTGACCTTTGACCTGTTGACCCCAAATGCAATCCCAACGATTGACACCTCATTGCAATCACAATATGAAGTTATAGCTTTGTACACAAAAGAAAACTAAAGTTATTGCATGGAAATAAAAAATCTATTTACACTAACAGTGACCTTCACCTTTCACCTACAGATCCCAAAAGCAATCCCAATCATCATCCCATTACAAGAAGCCCACCTGTGAAGTATGGGTACTGTGCGACCAACAGAACAAAAGTTATTGCCCAGAAATGAGTGTGATGGACGAACGGATAGACGAACGGATGGATGGATGAATGGATGGACGGAAGTATGAACGGACAGTGATTACTTTTTACCCCCCACTTTTATAAAAGGGGAGGGAGGTATAATAAATTATTTATCAAGAAAATCTTAGTAAAATTAGGCTTTCCTTCCTGGTAGCAATAGAATCTGCGAAAGAAAAAACACATTGCAAATCGCCTTCGCAAAATAATTTGGTTGTCTACCAGTTAAAGCAATTATTAACCGCAGACACTCAAGTGTGTCTAAACTGCTCACCAGGATCTAGAGCTGGGAGGTTTGGATTTTTCAGATTCTGTTTCGGTTCGGTTTTAGGAAAACCTTTGGTTTCAGTTCGGTTTTTCTATATGCTGAGAACTGATAGTAAGTGACACTTCAGTCTCCTTAATTTGGAAAAAGTCTGCAATAGTTTGTATGACACCACTCAAAACAAAATCCCTGTCTGTATTGGGTTCAGCCTAACTCACACCATTTTTCAACATCCTTAGGGGTTCTAGGGGATCAGTTGCTAAGCCTATTCAATCAGAAAAAAAAACAAATCAGAGTAACAAATCAATAAAGTCCATCTAATCTATGTTGAGTTCTCATTCTCATTGTCATATTTTCTCCCTTTTTGACTCGTCCACCGGACCAGTTAATAAGAGATAAAATGTGACAATCAGAACAAGACGTATTCACCCCTCTGCTGGATGGACTAAGTGACAAGAGTACATAAGGGTATTTAGTCCAGCTCCCTACAGTAAGATTATTTGATCAGTTTATACACAAAGGGTAACAAGAGCAATGCCTGGCATTACAGAATATGCCTGGAAGGCTTTTTCGAATTGTACAAGATCACTGTTTTCATCCAACAAATAGCCGCTCTTTGTACAATTTGATCTAAAAATAACAGGACTGAAAATCAGGGACAAAAGAAAATGACAAACTAGAACCAGAGCCAAAATCAGTCACAAAAGTACATTATGAAGTTGGACTAGAATTGTACCTACTATGATGTTTACCAAAGGGACAGATGGATGAACAGACATTATTTTACACGAGAAATGCTCTAAGTTGAAAATGCTCCAAGTCGGAAAAGGGCCATACCTCATGCATAATTTGTACTGAACCCCAATTTAAACCTGACCTGTAATTTGGTATAATTGACTCACATGCTTAATTTGGTTGAGGTCAAATAAGCAGAACTAAAGTTATTGTCTGGTAACCAGAATATTGACAAAATACAGTAGGTAGAGGTGCAAGCTGCAAGCCGAGACGTTATCGGTTCGAATCTCACCTGCAGCAACCGTTTTGTGTCCATGGGCAAGACACTTCACCCCCATTGCCCACGTGGGGGGATTGTGGACTAAGGTGTATTGCACATCAATGGGGCACCTGTCTTCAACTAATGTTAACCCTGCTTGTGTGATGTTAGTATGTTGGGGAGCAGACAGTGGTTCTCTCTGGGTACTCTGGCTTTCTCCACCCGTAAAACTGTTGTGGTCCTGATTAGCCACTGTGCAGAAATATGTGACATTAAACACTAATAAATAAATAAATATTAAGGGTCTAATCACTTTTCTCTAAAACAGAACAAGTGCCCTGACCTGCAGGCAGTTGATAAACTCGCAAGTTGCATTTAACATGCTTGAGCAGTTGTTTCTAGGCAAATCTTGGCTGCCTATATAGGCAGCCATGACTTACCTCGAAAGAACTATAAAGTCATAGGATATGAACTGCCAAAGCGTAATAAAAATGTATAAAAATCTCTAAGTTACAGCTTTGACCCTAAGTCGGGGACATACTGCTTATTTGTGCCTTATGCTTATGTCTCTTGCCTCTATGCACCAGGTGAAGGTCATATTAACAGACATAATAACATGCATTGTCAAAACTTGTCTATCTTAGTTCTGACACAATAAGTATAGGTGAAATATAGTGATGTGGACCAAATCGGACTGCCATTGGTGGTCTGGCCAAAAAAATAGCAGTCAGATATGGTCCAGTACACAGGTTGGTGGTCCAGTTTATTCCAAATGGTCCATTCCAGTGTCCATTACAGTGTTTCTAGTTCAAGTTTAATTGGTATATATGGTATTACTTTGATGTAAATGTAACGTGTTAATTAAGTGCTGGTAACTCGCAGGTTTCTACAGTCAATACCTAGCTTTCACTGCATACCCCGCAAACACATAACATCAATACAACATAACATAATGTTGTGATGTCACTGGCATTGTGACAATGTTATTTTTTGGTGTACTGACGTTGTATGTTTGACTATGATAATTATATCTATATAGACTTCGCCATTAGCCATAAGAAATGAAGCCATCATGAAGTATATGCTAATACCTCATAGTGAGCTAGCATGTTGTACACAGTTCACTGGGTCTGAATCACTCAAGTTAGGCAATAGGTATGTTTACAAATTATCGTTCTTTGTCTCGTTAAAGTACATGCTGACTTACGTAACAGATCTTTGTCAAGAGACTTATTCAACAAACAGTTAAAAGATGTACACTAAGTCGCTAACCAGCACCAACATTTATAAATTTTGTAGTGGGTTTTTTGAGTTCATAAAGTTTTGAGATCATAAACTATGAAACTAAATATGAGTGGTTAATGTCTGTTTTATGTTTGCCTCTGGTAACGACCAAATCACAAAAATCAATTTTATGCGTGTTATGCGCATTTAGATGAAAGTATCCTTACACTGGAAAGAAATGCCAAGAACAGTAACTTCAACTTCAGTGCACTCCCTTGAAGGAAAACCTCAGGAAGCTGATCACTGAAGGTAGGCAGTCAGGCCTTTGCAACACTAAATTTACCAACCGGACTACGGAGCCAAGTTAGTAAACTTTACATCTCACTGTTGATGCGATCTTGTCTATTCTGAATGACCCAGCTCCAAATTGAGGTTCCCAAAATGGTAAATGTTTTACCTGCTACATGGGTGCAGAGGTGCCTGACTGCTTGTCTATCTGACTACCAAGTTAGTGTTGCTAAAGTAACCTATTAGGAACCTTATTCTACAGACGCCCTGCTAATTATATTCAGCGTTGCTTGGATTTTTTGGAAATGAAATCAAAACAATCTAAGTCGAGCTGAACTGAACATGTTTAGCACGAATGTCAGCAGTCGGCATAGTGCCCCTTGAATCACACAGAGACACAAGACAAAGATGATCATAATCAGCATATGTCATAGTTCATGCCCACAGATTGTGCCCCTTGTCTGACAATTCAATGTGCCACTAAGCCTAAATAGCTTGAGAGAAATCTGTTCTCGTAACTGATTGTGTGCTGGTCTCTTTGAAGTTGCAAGTCAAAGAAAAATATAAACAAGTGTTTTATCCTGAACCAGCGATAAATCAGAAATTAAAATTACCCACTGGTTAGTCCAGAACTGCCCCTTGTACCACCCTGAGGTGGTTCGGTATGTCAGTGTACTGGTACAGAAGGGGTGGTTTGGTATGGATTGCAGTCCAGCCTTGGACCGGCACCGTACCTATTTTTTGCAGTAAAGTTCACATCACTAGTGAAATAACACTTCTGATATGTTATATATATATATGTACGGCAAAAACACATTTGAGGAACCAGCGAACCTCAAATTTTGAGTTGAATCAAAACCCAAATTGAGTCAGGCAGAGGATATTTAACCCCCGCACTCAAAATACCAAAATTTCATCCAGCAAATTTTGCCAGAATGCAACTAGGAAGTTAACCAATTCAGCTCGATGAGCTCTGTCAACCAAGACTGAACTGGTTAAATTCCTAGTTGCACTATGGGAAAATTTGCTGGATGAAATTTTAATATTTGAACCACAGTGTGCAGAGGGTTAATGAAATCCAATCTAGAATCAAATCTCAATGCTCTTCAAGTTATAGATATTACACCCTCTTACAATCATAAATATTGTCAGTTACTGGCTAAAGTACTGTATGCAACAGGGACTTGTCTGTCTTTTTGGGCAAATCAATTTTTTTTAAAATGCGGAATATTCCAGAATGGAATCAAGGGAGTTTTGGAAGGAGTATGCTCCTTAACCCTTTACCCAAAGTAATGGCCAAAACCGGTAGGCGCTATTCTAAAAAATCACCAATTAATTTTCATTATTTTATTCATTTTTTGTCTCAAAAAACATAGGTTATGACCCTCTCGTTGGAACGAGCTCATTCAGCTGATTCCATTGAGGGGTCATAACCTATGTTTTTGAGACAAAAAATGAAAAAAATTAGTTATTCAAGAATTTTTTTTGCAAGTGTCGTCTGCTTTTCATGTTAGGTAAGGGGTTAAACTCTTCTTTTATCATCAGGTCTCCTGTGCAGGAGAGTTTACTTGGAGACAATTCATTGGATTTTGATAACATCAAATTGAATCAATGATTTTGAATCGAATCAAATTTTGAAGGGGCCTCTAATACATTCAAACCCTGCAAAATACAAGCTAGACTAAACAAATTTCTTCAAATTTTCTTATTTCTGAAACCACATACACAGCAAGCCTAAAAATAAGCAGACTGTTCTTCAGAATGAGAACCCCAGAGGGTGAATTTGGTGGTGCTACCCTGCACAGCATCACTAAATTTACCCTCCGTGAACCTCAATCTGAATCAAGGTCTCAAGCCTAAACAGCAAGAGGTACCCACAGAATAAATTGGCATCAGCAAATTCACCCTCTGGGGATCTGCTTATTTTCAGGCTTGATACACTATTTATTTATTTATTTATTTATTCATTCATTCATTCATTCATTCATTCATTCATTCATTCATTCATTCATTCATTCATTCATTCATTCATTCATTTATTTATTTATTTAGTGGTGTTTAAGGTCACATATTTCTGCACAATGGCTAACCGTGACCGTTTTACGGGTGGAGGAAGCCAGAGTACCCGGAGAGAACCACCGAGCAATGGCGAGCAACTGTCAGCAGCTTGATACACAGACTTTGAAACAATCATACAAAGGCTTGTAAAAAAGTGTCTGAAAATGTCATGCACAGCTATCAAAAATAGATAAAGTGAAATTTACCCAAACCTTGGTTTGACAGCTTGTGACATGAGATGAGAAAATTTCTAATTAGTCAAAGGAAGCTTTTAGAACAATATCTTAGTGGACTGTCTGTGAGAAATGCATTTATTTATTGGTGTTTTACTTCTTGCATGCTGCTGGCTGTATTACTGCCCAGGATGCAATTTCTTTTGTGACTGAAATAAGGATAATTTGGGCACATCTAATCAAAATTCCACTCTGTAAACTGAATGGATTTTTCACCAATGATTTCTTGAATTAAATTTAGATTAATTTTTCATTAAATCTAGTCATGGCTGATTCACAGCAGCCATGACTAGATTTGATGAATAATATCTTGAAAATACTAAGCAGGTGAAGAGTTAAGGTCACTTTCAACACAAGCATGAAGTCATGTTTATACCCATGCTGCCACATTAGAGGATTTCTAAACCATGGGTTGCTTAATGAATACAATTTTACGATGTAAAACAACCTTCTTGCCACAAACAGCATGATTCCATTTCTTGTGGGTCCCATGGGAAACACAGGACATATTAAGTCTGTAAAGGAAATATGAGGAAATTTTTAACTCCTTACTAACTAGGGGATACCAGTTGCAAGACTATTTTTTTAACAACTACAATTTTCATTCTTTCCCTCCAAAATCTAGTTTATGACCTCAAATTAGAACATGATCGATGAGCTGGATCCAATGAAGTGTCATAAGTTATGAGTTGGAGGCAAAATATGGGAGAAAAAATAGAACTGAACTGCGATTTTCGTGAAGAGTCAGCTGGCTAGATAAGGCTGTGACATAAGGCAAAGTGTTAAACTGATCTTCAAATAGTTAATCAAAAATATGTGCAACAAAGAAGAAGACATTTTCATGATATACTTCAATTTGAGAGATTGTATTGATATGTTCATATAAACATCTTTGTATCTCACCATTTTAAAAAAATTGATCAAGAAAATATAGACATGGAACTTAATTAAGCACCCCCTGAAATGTTTCATGACAGTGAAGTTGCTGTTACTGATTATTATGTTTTAATGATTGCTATGTCTGGCAGTACATTTCATCTCATGAAACATGATGTTTCAGGTTGAGAACGTACCCCAAACACATCCCCTCATTGACGTGAAGCATGCTACCCACAAATTTCACAAAAAACACGATCATCCACATGCAATATCTGGGTATAAAACAAGAAAATTTGTTGCTTCTTTTATCAGTAAATGTTGACATGGCAAGGTGGAGACTGTCAGAGGCACTAAGATGGCAAATCGTTGGCATGCATGCAACAGGTATGTCATTCAAAGCTATTGAAAGGCAACTTGGCTATAGTCATTCTGTCATCAGAAAACTTGTCCAAAACAAGTGCACTGCCAGGCAGTGGATCAATATATGGCCGCCTATGAAGAAATTGTATTTGTGAAGAAATTTTTAGTTGAACAAAAAGGTCAATAATTCCTTCAAAAATAATTGTACATTCCTGGCTTATGACCCATTAAAGCTGAATATATTGTTTTCAAGTTATTGCGTGGAGAATGAAGTCACCAAAACTCCCAGATGTTTGCCATGGCAACCAGAATGCTGGTTATCGAAAGGAACGATCCTCTAGTCATGACTAATCAACCAAAAAAAAACAGTATCTGTTGGATGTACTGTTTTCAAGTTATCACATGGACAAACAAAAGTTAAAGGACAGATGGATGGATGGATGGATGGATGGATGGATGGATGGATGGATGGATAAATGGATGGATGAACAGACGGACAGACAGATGGACACATGGATGGACAGATGGATTGACAGACAGACAGATGGATGGACAGACATTGATGCTGGTTATAGAAAGGAACCATCCTCTAGTCATGACTCATTAACCATAAAAAACAGTATCTGTTGGATTATCACATGGGCAATCAAAAGTCTGTGAAAATCCAATGGCGGCCGTACTGAATAAGCCAGAATGCTGGTTATCGAAAGGAACCATCCTCCAGTCATCCTTAATCAACCATAAAAAAGCAGTATCTGATGGATCTATAGTTTTCAAGTTATCACATGGACAATCAACAGTCCCCAAAAATGGATAGATGGCTGCCATGGTGGCCATATTGAATATGCCAGAATGCTGGTTATCGAAAAGGAACCATCCTATAGTCATGACTAATCAACCATAAAGAAACAGTATCTGTTGGATGTGTTTTCAAGTTATTGCGTGGACGAACAAAAGTTAACGGACGGACGGACAGATGGATGGACAGACAGATGGACGGACGGACATTGCCATACCATAATATGGCCCGCTCATACGAGTGTCTGTATAAAAATCAACAAACCAACATTTTAAGGACCGACCAAGGCCTAGACAACCCCGAAAGACCTTTCCTCGGGACGGTCGGGGTCTGGCATGCCAGTGGAGTTGTGAAATCCCTTTGGCTCCCCAAACAGGTGTTTGTGCAACAGAACAGTTCGAAACCGTCTCAAAGCACTGGGTATGAGGTCCAGAAGGGTCATCAAGTGTTCATCTCTGTCTGATCAGCATCAAAGATGACGTTTGGAGTGGTGTACTGCATGACAACATTGAAATCTCAGGACATGGAGGAGAATCCATTGGTCAGATGATAGCAGGTTCCTGCTTCACATCACAGATGGTCGCATGAGAGTGTGGAGACAGAAATACTGCTTATGTGCCCAGGAACATCAGACCTGCTGTTACTTACAGTGGAGGATCAGTAATGACCTGGGGATACCTCTCTCATGATGGTAAACTTGACATGGTGACTGTATGTGGGAATCTCAATGGTCATCAGAACATCTGAGATATTCTCAATCCGGTTGTTGTGCCTCATTTTGACAACTACACGTTGGCTACTCACCCTGTATTCATGGACGACAATGCAGGGTCAGATCGTTGCCATGCTGTGAGAGCATTCTTTCAGAACAATGCTATTACAACACTACCGTGGCGTGCAATGAGCCCTGACTTGAATCCCTTAGAACACATCTGGGACTTTCTTGGACGTCGTGTGCAATCTGCCTGTACAGATTTGGCCGATTTGGAAGCTGCACTGCATGAGGAGTGGCAGCAGTTGCCTCTGGACCATATCAGAAGGCTCACTGGTAGCATTAGGAGAAAAGTTCAGGCTGTCATCAGGGCCCGTGATGGATACACTCATTACTAACATCAGACACTGCTATTGTGTTCAGGAGATCACAAGTTACATTTTTTGACACTAATTACTGGCATTGTTTCATCATGGACCGTTCCAGCACCATACTTGTCAAGAGAACATTTTCCACCAAAAACATTAGTGACAGATATGTGTAATTAGCGTCATTAAAATACTGCATATTTTCATCATTGTGTTGTGTTTCATTTGTCAAAAGACCCTTCTTTCCGCAAACAATCACTTTTGACTATCTTAAAGATAGCATGAAAGTAATGACAGTTTCTATTAACACCACTGCGAAAAAAAACAGGGGGTGCTTATTTAAGTTGTATATATTGTGGCTGTGTTCAGTTTTATTCCAAGTCTCAAGATTATTATGAATCGCAACACATTTGCAAGTGCAGGGATTCTTCTGCCTCTTTAAAAAAGGGTCTAGGGCTAATGCCATTGGGAAAATTTACATCATAGGGGCTCCAATTGGGAACAGGGGTCTGCCGAGTGGGCGACAAGGGCGAAGAAGTCGCCTTGTCATTCCTCAAGTCGCCTTGGCTTACATTGGGGGTGAAATTCAAGTCGCCCTCCAAAACTTCCTTGGGAGACATGGCAGTTTGCTGTATTTTCTTATGTTTTATTTCCAAAAAAAAACGCTTACACATTCACAAAAAAAGTAAACACGGCTGCTGTTAAAATCTGCCATACGACTCTGAAAATAGCCTAAACTATCCCAATTTTATATTTCTGAAAAGAGTTGTAATGGCGAAGTCGTTTGAACAATACACCCCAACTGATAGCAACCAGCACAAAATGCTATTTAAAAACAAATGTGCCAGCAAAAACAACGAATCGCACATGACATGCATCATGTTAATTAGAATTTATTAAAGTTAACCACCGTTTCAAAACCATAAAAAATGTGTATGAGACAGTTCATCCATAAAAATGTCGAAATTGCTTACGGTTATGCTCTGTTCCACTGAAAAATTGGTTGCATTGAAATTTGCCCCGCAATTTGCATTGAAAGTTTTTCTTTGAAAACTTGTGTTGGAAGGGGGTTAAATGCAATAAGGCTACGATAGAAATCACACATATTAGGATGGATAAAAATGGCAGGCCTTATAGCACCAATCGCACGTGTCAATGTAAGATGGTTGACAGAAATTGTCATTTTTCTGAACAGTACATAAGCACACAGCGCAGCAGGTAAGGGAGACAACTGAAATATTTTGTCATTTACCTTCGAAATAAATTAACTCAAATTGTTAATGACGCTTAATTTACGAAGGATATCGAAAACATTTTTAACTACGCTTTTCAATTCAATTAGGACATTCAGAAGCCATGAATGACCCAGCTTCTTATGTGAACTTGAAATTTATTTTAAATACTTTCAATAATTTTTTTAAAAGAATATACCTTCTATAACAGAGAAGAACACTATCACCATGGGTAATGCTAAATTTCAAATCCACTGCATTGAGGAAAATACAAAATCAACTGCATGGTAACCCTAGTCATCACTGTTAGGGAAAGAGTTAGGGTATTCAGAAACCATTTACGACACAAATTTTTGTAGGGGAGGGGGAGGATTTTAACCTACATGACTTAGTTTTGTGTGTGTATGTATGTTTGTATAACATTTATTTATTTTTTCCTCCACAATTGTGTCCTCTATGTACATTTATTTTGTCACAATGTCATATACATTTTATGTTTTTTTCTGACTTCTCCCTCATGTCCACGGACTTCTCCCTCCTGTCCCCTGACTTCTCCCTAAAGTCTCTGGAGGGAGAAGTCACTTCTCCCTAAACTCAGCTGCCAGGCTGACCCCTGATTGGGAATATGTTTTGTAGGGGAAAAACATACAAAGAAATTTTACCTTCAAATCGAGAACATGTATACTATTTATAAAAAACAGTCACATGTTCATGCACAGTCTCTGTTGTCTCAATCAAACTGTTCTTACACGATTAAAGAAGAAACAAGAGCTGGACTTTTGTCCGGTGCCCACCCCCACATGGTGTATCGCCTAGTGTGGGCATACTTATGACCAACAAATATTATTTATGAATATTCTCGTACGGACTGACGGATGGATGCAGAGGTGGTCAGACGCAATCCAGTATACCCCCTCCCCCTTCCATTTTCTTCGAAAGTTTTCAACAATTTCTAAGTCAAAAGGTATGGTAAATTGTTTGGTGTTTGGAAGTTTTATGCAATGAGGCAGAAGCCTTAGTCATAGGCAAACTGCATGCCATATTTCACTGAAATCCGATGACCCCAATCCAGTATGCCCGTCCCTCCCATTTTCTTCGAAAGTTTTCAACAATTTCCAAGTCAAAAGGTATGGTAAATTGTTTGGTGTTTGGAAGTTTTATGCAATGAGGCAGAGGCCTTTGTCATGGGCAAACTGCATGCCAAATTTCACCAAAATCCGATAACCCATACCTTTGATACAGGCTAAACAGACAAATAATGTCTATTAACAATTTCTAAGTCAAAAAAGGGGGATAACTCTAAAAAAGGAGAATGTGAGAAATATCGTTGAATCCTTTTTTTAAAGCCTATACCATAAGCAGTGTTCATGGCGAATTTCATTGCAATAGAACATTTGATACCCAAGATACAGGCTGAACAGATAAAATTTGGCTCGGACGGACACAATTTCTAAGTGAACAAGTAATTAAAAAAAAATAACAAAAAAATAACTAGTGTGGGCATACCTAAGACCAACAAATATTATAAAAAATAATAATTTACTTAAGTTATGAATATTTTCGGACGGACTCACACATGGACGCACAGACGGACGGACGGACGGACGGACGGATGGACGGACGGACGGACGCATGTAATTTAATGTGCAATTGGAGTCCTGAACTGGGTGGTCATAAGGCCTCAGAAAACCAATGGTTTTCTGAGGCCTTATGACTACCCAGTTCAGTTGTGTGTTTACTATATGTTCTAAACACTTAGAAAAAACTGAACCAAACCCAAGGTTTTTTCCTCAATGAAAACCGAATCGGAAAAATCAAAACCACCCAGATCTAATTCTAACCCAAATTATGCCAGGTTAGTATGTTGAGGTCCGACTGTTTTACGTGCTGTTGCTCAGAGGTTATTTCTGTGCGCTCCTATTTCCTCCACCTGTAAAACCCATAACATAATGCATGTGATATGATCCTGGTGGTTGAAAGTGTCATCAAACTCCAATACATAAACAGACAACCCCATCATTTTATTTATAGTCATGGATAAATAATGTGCAGAGGTTATAACTACCATGCAGGTTTCTGAGATGGTGTATTGAAGTTGAGACCTTACCTCTGGGCATATACCCAAGAGTCTGTTAGAACAAGTCGATATATGACCCAGAGGTGTGGTTAAGACTTCAATACAGCATCTCGGAAACCCACATGGAAATTCTAGTCAAGTCATTCTCCCAACAAAGTTGACACATTTTAGGAGCAGTTTCCAAAACTGGCATTCTGCAACTTAAGATTCTCGAGCGTCATTCGGAAACTGTCACTATTTTCCGCTATTTGCCGATTAGGTACGATGTCACATGCCGATTGTAGCGAAGAAACGGCGATAGTTTTGGGTGTTTCCACGAAGATTTAACATAATTATTCTCACAAAATCATCCACACTAAAACATGAATCGCCATCTCAGATGCAAGGAAATGACCTTACTGCAGTGTTGAATTCTAAAATTTTCTTTGGCCGGTGCGAACCATGGTTGCCCCAGGCGATCTGAGATTTTCCCCATCCAGACCCACAAAATTATTCCTCGTAGAAACCCTGGCATAAAGAAGGGATTGGGTACAGTTTTAATGGCATCTGTTTTGACAATCATTCAGCATATATGAATTGATTTTTATGAATACAAGCCATGACATCATGCTATTGCATTATTGAGCTTTGCATGACATAATACATATCATGAAATATTATATCTCATGTGACTTCTTTGCACTCTGATTGGCTGAAAGATGATACCCTATTTAGTGTAGTTTGCAACCACAGAACTGATCAGGCACTACATCCAGGCACTACACGTTTTCTATTTTTAGCACACTACTATATCAGTTTTCTTTTCATACTGGGCAAATAAAACTGATCAGGCTAAATTTAAAAATCGATTCACAGAGGCACAACATCCACAAAACGACCCGGAAAGAAATCTTTGTGGAAAAATGTATCGCTTTTCCATTGGTGAAGTCACATTTTTCGAGACGTTCATTTTATTCCTTGAGAAGATGATCCATATCTCGTTTCGAAGAGAATGATGCATACCTTGGTCCAACTTTCATGTGAATGCGTCCGGATATGAAAAATCGTTTGTTTCGCTGCTCATATTATTTCGCTATTTAATTGTATGTTTTGGGCAGTAAACAAATAAATAATGGAATTCAATTGAATATTCGGAGTTTGTATCCCGTGCTGACTCATTCGGTAATGCAAATGTGTGACAAATGTGTGGAAATTATCAAACTGCGTTGTCAAATTTCGAAAATTTTAGTTTTCATTCGCGAGTTGCGCGATTCTAGAATACACAGTTCCATTTGGGGGAAATGTTTTGTTTACCCTTGCCGACCGATTCAAAATCTGTCTTCTGCTCATTTTGAAAGAAGAAAATGTTTTTTAAAAACTACATGGTATTTTTTTTCTATATAACGCTGGTTGGTAGGGCTGCTACCTTGGTAATAGATTAACAAATCGGACAGATGTTTTTCTTGATGGGTGTTCGATATAATATAAGGATTAGTGCATGTCTTGTCGTAGACTACGCCCATATAGTGCCCAGTGAGGTGGTGTAGTTCCCTCCGCTTCGCGGTGGGAACTACACCACCTCACTGGGCACTATATGAGTGTAGTCAACTCCAAGCCATGCACTATTCCTTAAATATCATACCCCAATGGAAAATGCAAACTTGGGGGGAGTTTGATTATTTTTTATCACCATATCCAGTTTCATTCATACTGAAGGAATTTCCTCACAAGTTGTTGGGTTAAGAGAATTGAAAATGGAGTCTCATTATTTTGATCAGTTGAGCGTGAGTTTTTGTTTATTAGTGACTATTTTTGAGAAGCTATTGTATGGGTTATGTTGACTGAATGGCAGATAAATGTGTTATGCGCTCATTGTGCTTGTATATTATCCTTCATTTGCGACTCGGCTCATTTTTCGGGGAATGGCAATTCAAATTTAATGTACAATTCATGTCCTGAACTTTGGTTTTCTGAGGCCTTATGACAACCCAGTTCAGAACACTAAGTGTGCATGAAAGTCTGGTTAGAGTGGGGACTGAGATTGGGAAATTTGGGGTTGAGAAATTGTGCCCAAATGCAACTGGGAAAGTGTCCCATATTCAACACCTGTGGACACACAAAAGAATGCCTGCATTGTCATTAGCCCAACACAAATCTGATGATTTACCTGAATACACGGCCATCAAAATTAAGATGGAAACTGGAGATCTAAAGACTAATTTATGCATATAAATCATACATTCTCACAACAAGTATGAAACAATGTAGACAACTTACGACATTCTTGCCCATAAGTTACAATAATTAAACTAAACCAAATGAAAAGTCTGAGGTGAGTGACTCAAGCATACCACTGTTCAACAGACTTACAACTAATTTCACACCAGATTAAATGACTCTGTTGGAGACCCATAACAATAAAATGCCAATAAAGGGGTGCAATAAAGTTTCCATTTAGAATGAATTAGGAAATATGATCTCACAATTATTTCACAGACTTAATGAAAGTTTTATGTAAACTGTTATAAGACTTCTGAAACAAAGTGATTTTAATCAGAAATTTGATAGTGGTGTGACTTTTTCAACCCACACTTGAGTGAATCCCATAATTCTCTTGATAAAAAAGCTCGTTGAATTTCATTCCTCTTCTTATGTACTCTTAACCCCTTATATGAGTAGGCCTGAAAATAAAGCGCTTACATCGTAACAGATTACACTTTATAATATGCCTGTTCTATGAAATCCTCATCCACAGCAACACTAAACCATTCGGAAAATGAAAATCTGTTCCGCAAACATGTGTGGAACGGAAATTGTTGACGGACTATTTTTAAATAAAAGCAAAATTTCACTGAAATTTTCTACAAAATCGTGCATCACAATTACAATATGAATCATTAGCGATGGCTAAAAATCGTCCATTGAGTTCCAATATGTGCTATGTGCCAGTAGGCACATAGAACACATTGGAAATCAGGGGACAAAATAGTAACAAGGGTTCCACTCATAAATTTGGTTGGCGATAAAATGTGTTCTTTGTGTTGATAGTTGTTGTTAAATGAATTGCCGAGTGTCCTTTTAATAATTGTTTTATAGACATGAAGGCATGTTATAAGCACAGAACCACATGCACATGTGAATAGGTTAATCAATATGGCACTTCTGCCATCGCGGAAGGATGAAACTAGAGGCCTGCAGCCTCTCAATTTATCTTTCCGTGCTGGCACTCATGCAATATCGATTAACCCATTCACAAGCACATGTCATTCCATGTATTTATAACATGATGGTAACCTATAGGAAAATGTGTTGTGGTGCTTTTCCACATTCTTGATTTTCACTGCATCAGATATGCTGTTTAGGTCTTAACAGAATTTCCGCCAAAATAAATAGCAACAACTAACATGCAATCTCGCCAGAGTGAGATCACACATTAGTTGTTGTTATTTATTTTGCCGAAACTTCAGTTAACCCTTTACCTAACATGCAAAGCAGACGACACTTGCAAAAAAAATTCTTGAATAACTAATTTTTTTCATTTTTTGTCTCAAAAACACAGGTTATGACCCCTCATTGGAACGAGCTCGACGAGCTCGTTCCAATGAGGGGTCATAATCTATGTTTGTGAGACAAAAAATGAAAAAAATAATGAAAATTAATTGGCGATTTTTGAGAATAGCGCTGGCCGGTTTTGGCCGTTACGTTGGGTAAAGGGTTAAGATGTATGTATATGGCATGCCTCTCTATTCATATGTGGATGCAATGCTAACCTTTGAGACAAATTGGTTCTGTAAGATTGTGTGGTCTTACTGGCAGGCCATGTGGGATTAAGAATTCAATTTTGTTGTATTATGTTGTAAAAACCTGTAGTTTGTTCGTTTATTTTACAATTGACATAAAACCCACATAACCTGGTCATTCACAGGTTATTTACAGACCTGTATGTGACCTGAGAATTATGAACTTGCACAACCACTGACAGCTAGGCTTTATTCACTGGGCAGTAGCTGTTGCTCAGGTGCTCATTTCTCATTTTTGCCCCAAGATTTATTCAGATAGGCAGAAAATTTTGTTTATCAGTGTACATACATTTGTAATTATAAATGTTTGATGGAGTATGTAATATGTACAAGATATTCAAAAATGACTTGTAAAGAATATAAATGTATCATAAGATTGCTCGATCTCAACCATTTATATTTTGGAAAATCCCAAATGATGATGCATATTACATACTCTGAATAAGGTGGATCAGTTTTGGTGGAGATGGCAGTTTTATAATATTCAACAAAGGCAGATGAATGTCTCAGATGCACTGGGGATAACTGGTGTGAACAACTCATGTGAACATTTAGTTGTAAATGAATTTATCAGTATTACAATGAATGTGACCTCATTCATTCTCAAAATCAACCCACTTTTCAGTGGACATCACATCTTGACCAAGCAAATTGGCCATCATTGAGAATTAAATTATACATTCATCAAAAAGTTGTCTTTTCAGAGGCTAATGGTAAATGAATTAAAAGAAAAACTTACTTCACAATTAATACTAACTTTGGTGAATAAAAGATTTTTTTTCCCAGAAACAAAGAGCAGTGACCAAGACAATATACTAAGCAGTTAGGAAACGAAGAGTCAATGTCTTTAATAGTGGCAACTGCAGCATCAGCAACAGTTGCACAATAGGATACCATGTCCTTCACTATTGCTGCAACTGTCAATATCAAAGGAAAGCAAATAGAAAGAACCAGGGCTCGATTCAATCTGAAAATTTTGAATAGCAATTTACTATTCATTTGGGAAAATTGATTAGTTGTTGATGAAAATTAACTCTGGACTGATATTTATTGAATAGCAAAATATGGAAATTGAATTGCAAAATGCGATGCGAATCCAGTTAAATCGAGCCCTGAAGAACATGACAAAAAATGGTCACACTTTCAAGTATTTCTATAAATGAGTTCCAGACATAATCACCAAGATACCACCAATCTGGAGATGGGTGAACTGTTTCTTTTCAGATAACATTACTAATAGAGGGTGGGAGAGTGGTGGCCCATTTATCAGAGCATTGAACCTTAAACCGAAGGGATGATGGTTCAACACTAATCCAGTCCCTGGGTAATACACTTAACCCTGGATGCCCATATGGGAGGGGGGGGGGGGGGGGGCACTGTGCTTACTTATTTATTATTTATTTATTGGTGTTTAAGGTCACATACTTATGCACAATGGCTAATCGTGACGGTGACAGTTTGATGGGTGGAGGAAGCCGGAGTACCCGGAGAGAACCACCGAGCAACGACGAGCAGCTGTCAGCTCTCCAACATCGTAACTATGAACTCTGCACCGCAGCACAGGCAGGGTTAGAGTGGTTGAAGACATGCGCACCATCGACGTGCAGTACGCCTCAGTACACAGCGTCATCGTGCCCCCATGTAGGCATTCGGGGTGAAGTGTCTTGCCCAAGGACACAACGCGGTTGCCGCAGGTGGGATTCGAACCGAGGACCTCTCGGCTTGCAGCCTGCACCTCTACCAACTGAGCCACAGCGCCCCCGGGCACTGTGCTACTGTGTACATAAGGGGTACAGGACACCAATGGTGTACTTGCCTTCAACAGCAGCTAACACTGCTTGAGCCAGTGGTTAGCAAGTTGGAGAGTCTGACATTTGCTAGCAGCTGCTCGGTAGAGATGGGCAGTGATGAAATTTTGAGTTTGGTATCAGTATTGATAATTTTTTGAGAAAAACTGAGGTTTTGGTTCAGTATTTGGTCTTGAATTATTCTTTTACCCATTAGGCCTAAAAAAGTTAAAAATCTGTTTCTCAGGCCCTCCCATTTTGGCTGTCGTATGCTATGCAAACTTTAAAAAAAAAAATTAAATGGTTTATGTCCTATATTTAAACGAAGTTAAAAAAATTGAAAAATTTGTCCCTTAAGTGCAACAAGGGTTTGCAATGCTTTAGCATTGCAAAGCCTTGTTGCATTCAAGGGATGACATACACCATCAACCATGCTATTCTGTAGATTATGAGGCCTAAAACATAAAACAAACCAAGAACATGAACTTTTGATGGCAAAGAAATAATTTCAAAAATAAAAAATAAAATAAACTAGAGCAAAGTCAAGGGTGGCATATACCCCTACCTGCAATACCATGGATAGCATTACAGAAATGAAACATTTATTACTGGGTGATGATGCAAGATGACAGACCTGTAACAGACCATTGAGGAATTATCATAAGAATTATTAAGTATCACCATAGGGTGACACAAAAAAGGTACCCCCTCCTCTTTACCAAATGTGAGAGTGACTTGATTTGATTTAAAAACTCTGTGAAAAAAATATTTTTCTGCAAACTTTATATAAGTTGTGCATCTGCAAGACATATGTAACCATATCCTAAAGTTTCAACTCTCTACATTAGAAATTGTGGGAGGAGTTGATTACACCATGAAGGTACCCTTAATCAAACAAGTTATTCATGATTGAATTTTGGGATGGACAAAATCAAAGTCCATAAAATGCAATAACTCCTACAATAGTGCACTGCTTAACATATGTCTTGCATTGTTGGTAAACATCAATAGGACAGACTGGCACACCAAATATGAAGTCACTCCACTGAGTACTCTGCAAGTTATTCATGAATTAATTTCAAGGCGGACAAAGTCCATAAAGGGCAATGACTCTAGCAATAAAATCTTGTACAACACCTGCATTTCACTATGGGTATAGAGCAATAGGATACACTTGCATACCAAATATCAAGTCACTCAACCAAGTACTTTACAAGTTATTCATGATTGAATTTTGGAACAGACGGATGGATGGACAGACAAGAGGAATCCTATATACCCCGCTGGGGTCGGGGGTATAAAAAACTGCCCACCCACATGCAATTTTACAAAAACTGGCCCAAGAAACAGAAAATCAATTTTACAGGGCCTTATGTTTGTATGTGTGTGTATGGGGTGAGTGGCACATGTGGCCAGTGAGTATGGGAGCAAATCACAAATCATTAATTTGTGGTATGTATAGAACATTTCGATTTTCTGGGGGATGCGGATGCATGCATGTTGACTTGCTGCTGACAAGCATTACTAAAATTTGATTACAATGGTTCTTCAACTTGCACAAATACAAGACAAAGCTTGCTTTAATGGAACATTTTTTTTTCATTTTTAGCGGATATGAAATGATTGTGACTAATAATGTTAGTTAATCCCACTGAAGAGTGATTTTAACGCTTTACCTAACATGAAAAGAAGAAGACATTGCAAAAAAATTGTTGAACTAATTTTTTTCATTTTTTGTCTCAAAACCATAGGTTATGACCCCTCATTGGAACGAGCTCAATGAGCTTGTTTCAAAGAGGGGCCATAACCTAAGTTTTTGAGGCAAAAAATAAAAAAAATTAATTGGCAATTTTTTAGAATAGCGATGGCCGGTTTTGGCCGTTACGTTGGGTAAAGGGTTAAATGTGAGACACTCGTTTTCAAAAATATTTGAAATGAGGATGGACATGTTTGGTTGGAAAGAAGTATGTGGAACAAATAAAAAATGCTCAGTCAGTAAATGGCTACAGTTTGTAATGCCTAAAACTCTGTGAATCAGTTAGGTATTGTGTGTCACCTCTTTTCAAAGCATTCAGTGTGAAACAAAAACAAATTACATTAAACCTGTTCTTGTAATCAGTGCTCTTATTTGTGCTCTGTTTGAGATCATTTTCATTTTTAACTCTTAGAAGCCGGGGAATCAGAATGAATTTATTGATCATGACTTATTGCGAAAAACTTACAGTAAAGCAGGTGCTTCTAGTCAAGTGTCAATAGGCAGATGACACTTGACTAGAAGCATCTGCTCACTGTTTAATTCTCCCTCAGCCCAAAGATAGCTGAACTGTCACAGCCAGATTACCTGCCATATTACATCACACGCAAGAAAACTCCACTCCCGGCTTCTAAGAGTTAAAAGCATCCCTTCATGTATTGATTCAGCTATCGTGGTGATCAAGTGTCAAAATAGCATCTGTAGTGGGGAAAATGTCAAATTACCATAGTTGCGGTATTTTGCGATCTGTTTTGGAAAATGAAATCAAACCAAAAATTTTCCCATCTCTATTGCTTGGTGGTTCTCTCCAGGTGCTCAGACTTCCTCCACCCAAAAAATTGTCCTACACTATGTGACTCTGGTTGTTGAAAGTGTAGTTAAATCCCAATAAACAAACAAAATATTCAGAGATGATATAGTACTGTGATCAGGGGCGCAGTGGTGTTGCGGCAACCGGTTCTCATCAGATCACTGTAGTTAAGCCTGGTTAGTCCTCGGATGGGTTACCGTCTGAGCAATCGATTCGGACTCCCATGCTGTGTCCTTGGGCAAGGCACTTTACCCCCACTGTCCACATGGGGGCATGATGATGCTGTGTGCTAAGGCATACTGCACGTCGCTAGTGCAATGTCTTCAACCAATCTAACCCTGCCTGTGCTGCAGTGTGGAGTTACAATGTTGGGAATCTGGCAGCTGCTCATCGTTGCTCGGTGGTTCTCTCCGGGTACTCTGGCTTCCTCCACCCATAAAGCTGCCACGGTCATGATAAGCCATTGTGCATAAGTATGTGACCCTCAACACCGATACATAAATAAATGAATAATAGTACTGTGATCCCAAAAGCAGACAGGAAATTTCGATGGGATTGCAAGTGGGTAACATTCCGGTCAAAATTATCGTTCTGCTTTTCTCTCCAGCGTAGAATGTCACTCAGTGGAAAAGAAATGTGAGAACACTGACTATGAGATGCTATTTTTAGCTGTTTTTCATGATTCAGTCTTGGGTTCACAATATTTTATTTTTAAATCTCGACCTATTGGTACAGTGGACCCCTGTTAATTGAATAGCCACTTCGCCAATGGAAATTATTCAATTAATAGGAGTATTCAATTACCAGGGATTGTGTCCCTTTCCTCCATGAGCTCTGTCAAACAAGATATAATAGATTAAGTTCCTGTATTGGATGAACTGAGGCCAAATAGGTCAATAAACAAAGAAAAACTGGGGAGAGTCAGGGTAATTTCTCAACAGGTAACAAGATTTTTTATTCAATCAACAGGAGTTTACTCTACAATAACCTATATTCAATTAACAGGGCAAATTTTGTACTGGAGGTATGGTAAATGGTTTTGTGTTGGGAAATTATATTCAGTTAACAGGGTTATTCAGTTAAGAGATATCCAATTAAGTGGGCACCACTGTATTTTTGTTATGACATGATCGTGATCTGAACGAGAAAAATACCACTTTTGTGATTAGAGCACTCTATACGGCAAATTTGAAACTTAATGTTTGACAAACATGTGGATTAAACAAGTCAGAAGATTTCACATAGAACCAATGTCAAAAGTGTAGCTGGGGCATGAGGGGGGTGCACCCAAAATCCCCCCCACCCCACCCCAACCCCCAATTTCAAAAAGGCTCCCTCTCTGTAAACTTTAGTACAAACTTGGACCCAAAGGCAGTAATATCATTTTTTGGTGTTGTACGTTCACAGTTCGTACCTCACCAAAACAGTGGATTACAGCCTTTGGGTCCAAGTTTACAACAGGCAAACATGGGTTTTGGTCCCCTTGTAATACTGTACAACACCAGCTAAATTTAATTTCAATCATTTGAATTCCCTAAAATGAGCATTGGGGCCATGGATTCACTCTCCTGGACTTGAAATTCCAAATCATTTCTGGGAGAAGGTCCCACAGACTTCCACTAATGAGAGGCGAGACACCTCTCATGGTCACTCCAGCTTTTGCCTGCAGCACTTGCAGGTGACCTTCAATCATAGAAGGCCCATGAAACCCACATTATTTCCCACTCTGAAAAATCCTGGTTATACCCTGAATATCATTGAATAGATGAAACACATTCAAGACAAATCACTAAATGTATTTCAATGAAAACTAATACCTGGCCCTTAGGGATATGGCAGTAGCTTTGACATACCTCACCCATATCTAACAGTCTTCCGGGATTCATGGTTCATACCTTTCTACTGCTTTGAGACCTATGTTTTTCTGCAAATTACATCACTGGATATTGTATCAACATGTTAGCACATGTGAAGCAGCCTTCACACATCTGCTTCCCCTTCTGATTTAATATGCAACAGATGAGGAAAACAACAAGAGTTTTCACTATTAAAGTGTCATCCAGAAATTAGGTTTTTGCAAATTAGCATTTGGACAGGAAAAGAAATCTGTCAAAACACCAGTTTATTGGAAATATAATACTTCCCTACAAGAAGAAACATAACTGCATTTCTAAATTATAAAAATGCAATAAAAAACAGGAATCAAATAAAAAATAAACCCAAAACAAAAAAAGTCTTCAGATTTTTAAACCCTTTATCTGACGACCATCTTTAATGCCATTACTGCCATGGTTTCCCCTTTACATAAAATAGCCAAGATACAACATCTTCTATATCTTTTTACATATAATTAAAATTCTAAATTTGCTGCACACAAAACAGCTTATGACCAATGAGGGGTCATAGCCTGTGTTTTGGAAGCAAACATTTAAAAAAAAAAAACAATAACAGAACTGAAATGACAATAATTTTGTGTAGTACAATGCAACCCTGTTAATTTACTAGCCACTGTGGAAGTAAAAATTATTCAATTAACAAGAGTATTCAATAAACAGTAATGTGGTCTCTTTCCTGCCTTCTGGAGATACAATGAGCATGATATCGACACAAGTGCAACAAGGCACCATCTACAATGCTAAGGCATTGCAGATTGCAACTTGTTGCACTCAAGGGATCATATGGCGCTCCATCAAATAAGATATAATAGATTAACCCTTTACCTATTGAATCGCCCACAACCGCCCACATAATATACAAACTGAGCAATTGAAACAATATTACTTTTCAAAAAATATCAACAGAACCATATCATGTGAACCCTCATTGGAACGAGCATGACAAGCTCCTTCCAATGAGGCATCAGATGATATGATTCTGTTGAAATTTTTTTTTAAATTTGAAAAAATAATATTTAAAATAATCAATTTTGATATTTTTTGTGTTGGGTAAAGGTTTAATTGTCTGTTTTGCAATGTAATTATGGTTATTATTGCCATGCAGGTTTCTGAGTTGGTGTATTGAAGTCGAGACCTGGCATATATCGACAAATCTTTTAGTCCGAGTCGATTTTTAACCCAGAGGTGAGATCGAGACTTCAATACACCATCTTGGAAACCCTCTTTATGGTAATAACCAATTAATCTTACAATATTCCTCCCTTTCTTGACTTGTCTGCATAACCGTTCAGCATCTATGAGTTGATTTTTGATGAATGAAAATCATGGCATAATGTTATTGAGTTCTAGTATGTGTGCACTATACCTGACGTAATCCCCCTTCATTATTCCACCTGTACTACAGCCACTGAAGCTTATAGCAGTCTGCCAGCTATAGAGCTGAAATGGTTATGGGATTTTCTTGATCGATTAATCGCGTGGATTAACCTTGGCTAACCGATTAATCACTTGTCCAAATAGATATCTGAATAATTGCCATACCGTTGATGATTTACAGCATGAACCCTTTACACAACGTAACAAACAAAACCGACTAGGTCTATTGCCGCCTATATACAAAAATCTCCATTCAAATTTATGTTTTCAATTTTTGTCTCAAAAACATAGCTTATGGTCCCTCATTGGAACGAGCTCGTTCCAATGAGGGGTCACAAGCTATATTTTAGAGACAAAAATTGAAATTTTTTAGTAATTCATGAATTTATTTTGCAAGTATCGTCTGCTACCCGTTATGGGTAAAGGGTTGATTGAAATTGATTGAAAGCATGCCTTCGTTTCTGCCTCCCCCTTTTAAATCAATCAATCAATCAATGACCATTTCCAGCTACTAATACAGTATGATGATCATGCAAGTAAACAAGTATGTCAGCAAGTAACTTGCATGCTTTACTCTGTCTCATATAATTGATGTGAGTCATTGTGACAATGTTTGCCTGTTTTGGAACAAGTTTGTTTCTTTGTTAACCCATATAATACAGTAGTTCAAGAGTAATGGTTAATCGTTCAATTACTTTTTGGATCGATCAAAATGTTGATCACTGATTAATCGATTAATCGGTTAACTGTTTCAGCTCTAGCCAGCAGTGTGTTTCTTTGCTTTTTTTTCAGGTTCAACGTATAGTAGACCTATAGAAAAATAATATCATCATGACAAAAAATGATTAGTCTAATTTAATTCATTGAGTTGGTTATTTATTTATCATTTAATTACTGTTATCAAAAATGGTGGCCTCTACTTGTGTAATCAGTTTTTGACGAGTGCAGGTGAAAAATATTCTCTTTCTGAATAGAATGATCGCATGCAAGCCTGAAAATGAGCAGACCATCATCTTCAAAATGAGGTTTCTAGAGGGTGAATGAAGTGATGCTACCCTGCTGAGCAGGGTAGCATCACAAAATTCACCCTCTGTGAACCTCAGTCTGAATCAAGGTCTCAAGCCAAAACAGAAAGATGTACTTAGAGGATAAATTGGCCCACTGTATGAGATAGAACCTGCAAATTCACCCTCTGGGGACCTCGTTTTGCAAATGACAGTTTGCTTATATTCAGGCTTGATTGCATGTGCAGTTGCTAACCTGAATACAGATTTGTATTTTGTTTAGACATTTTTACTTTATTTGGTGGAAATATGATAAATAGCAGATGTAAGTTATCCAGCTTGTATCGAGAACATGATGAACGATCTAAATTATATGTGATCCATCATTTGTGTCCTCTTCCAGAATTTTTTTTTGTTCAGAATCAGTTGTTCCATAACTCCTGTTGCAATGTATAATGCTAAAATTTATCATCGCCAAAATATAAATACCCAACAGCAAGGCTTCAGTAAATCTGATAGCTAAACAGGAGTAGACGATTTAATTTATCGTTTCCTCTCCAGACGGCCATACAATGATTATAATTTTAGTCTATGGTCTGTAGTGATTCCACTATTTTGGATCTGATATATAGGCCAATAGCTAAGTACACATATTCTACTAAATAACATCAGGTGGGGGAGATAGGTTTTACATACATGCAGTAAAATCCAACAAACATTTTTAATGTTCATGCTTCATTTATGCAGTGTTTTTCATGTGATTTGATTCAAACTGAAATCTTTTACCTGATTCGATTTGAGCCCAAAATCAATAATTGAATAGACCCTAGTGCAACCATGCTCCCAGACAGGCAAGATGGGTTAAGTATACTACTCAAACAGACATCCAAAGTGTCTATGGATGGATCTGAACTCATGCTCAGAAGAAAGATGTCCTGACAGTCATTAAATTAGCTTTATATGCTGCAGCAGATAAATGCTAATGAGAAACAAGTAGTATACTTGTAATTTCAGTGAAAACAACAGAATATGTGTGGGGCATAGTTAGGATGAATTTACAATTTCATAAAGGAACCAAAGCACCAGAAAGATGCCCAATAGCTCATGATGCTAATCAACTGACAGACAATACATTTATAACCGACTCAAGTTAGCAAAAAATATATTATGCATATTTTTAATATTGTTTTCCTTTGTTAGTTGACATTCAAACAAGAGAAATTGGATAGGTTTTTGTCCCCAAGTTTTCCCTTGTGAGGTGTGTATCATCCAATTGTTGGAGATAATGTACAGAAGACAGCTCGAGTAACAGATTTGTAAATAACACCATGATGCATGCAGCTTTAAATATTAATTCAATTTATGGCCAGCGTCACTGAGTACTCAAGGTCCCTATGCATTGTCTGACCTATCCAAGAATGCTCCTCTTTCTCTCCACTGTGAAGGAAAATTTACCTAGCCCACTAGTGTCCTGACCATACCCCAGACCACATGTAAAAGACTTATAGTTCATCCTCACCTAGTGATGGCACTACAGGGTGTGGAATTTTTGCCTCCTAAATTTAGACTTTAATCTATTACCATCCACTATACACTCACCTACCCACCCTTGAACACACTCGAACACTGTTGTTCCTCTTTTCTTTATTCCCATACAGCAGATGAACATGTCCAGGAATGATTTACAAGCTTGGAAGCAGATAATTATGAACCCTGTATGCTCATGTCTCCAAAATATGTGTTATGTTTTTTGCATTGTGAAGAAAAGCAGGCATCCAAGTTGGCTCAGTAGCCTTGGGGGGGGGGATAAAAAAAGTAAAGATTTACCCCCAAAACCACAAGAAGGTTTTTATTGGAAAGCGCAATTCAAATTTTTTCTGGGAGAACACCTTCCTATAAAAAGCCTGAAATAAACCTCCACTGATTGCTGATGCCTTGTGAAGATGTCTACAGTACCTACTGAAATCCATGCTATGATCCTAAAAGAGAATTTGTGGACTTGCATTTAAGTTGAGGCAATGCACCTCAGAATAAAGCCCGAAAATGGGTTTCCAGAACTACCAGATAAAGAGTTTCTACATGAACAAGAAAGATTCTATGATTTTGTACTCGCCATATTTTGTACTTTACAAGATACCACCCAGTGTTTAGGCTCTGCAAATCTGGGGGTTGTAGCCCCCACATTTGTTTTCAAAAGGTTGGATTCTTTTTTTCTACAAGTAATACAATCAAACTGGCATTCATGGATTCTTTTGGGTGTCTACAGGGAGTTGAATATGGGATCCTTTCCCAATGGCATTTGGGGATGATTTTTCCCAATTCTTAACCCCAAATTTCCTATTCTCAGTCCTCACTTGAATAATGAAAGCGTCAATGACACTGTAGCTTAACTTGTGTGTTGTGTTTGATGAAAAGGATAATGTTCAATGTTTATTGGGAATATGTTCGTTTCTGTTACCTGTATGCTATGTTTTTGATAAAAAATAATATGAGGTGTACACTGTACTAAAAAGCTGAGGTGTGGGTTAATATGACCTCACAGTTAATGTATGTGGCCCTCACAGTTAACGTATATCAACGAAAGTTACCAAGTTACAGTGAAATTATTCCAAAACGAGTCATCCTATCAAGTTACCGTGAAATCCCTTCATCTAGGCATTATATGGAGTCAAACTAACAGGTTATAATGAAATCCTTCCATAATTATGACCTATATATAGACTATGCTAAAGGTTTTGGGCTCAGGCAGCCATCAAGGCTGAATGATCGCGACCAAAAGGGGACGTTCTCATCTAGACATTATTTGGAGTCATCCTACCAAGTCACAATGAAATCCCTTCATAAATATGACCTGTAGACTGTGCACAAGATTTTCGGGCTTCGGGCACCTGTAGCCATCATGATTGACCAATCACGACCAAAAGGGGATGTCATCATCTAGGCATTATATGGAGTCAACCTAACAAGTTACAATGAAATCCTTCCATAAATACGACCTATAGACTATGCTAAAGATCTTTGGGCTCAGGCAGCCATAAAGGCTGAATGATCACGATCAAAAGCGGATATTCTCATCTAGACATTATTAGGAGTCATCCTACCATGCTACAATGAAATCCCTTCATAATTATGACCTGCAGACTGTTCTAAAGGTTTTCGGGCTTCGGGCCCCTGTAGCCGTCACAATTGCCCAATCGTGTCCAAAAGGGGACGTTCTCATCTAGACATTATATGAAGTCAACCTACCAAGTTACAAGGAAATCCCTTCATAAATATGACCTGCAGACTGTGCTAAAGGTTTTCGGGCTTTGGGCTCGGGCAGCCATCATGGTTGAATGATCACAACCAAAGAGGACAATCTCATCTGGGCATCATCTGGAGTGATCCTAGGAAGTTACACTGAAATCCCTTTATAAATATGACCTGTAGACTGTGCTCAAGGTTTTTGGGCTTCGGGCGCCTGTAGCCATCACAGTTGACCAATCACGACCAAAAAGGGATGTCATCATCTAGGCATTATATGGAGTCAACCAAACAGGTTACAATGAAATCCTTCCATAAATATGACCTTTTGCCTATGCTAAAGGTTTTTGGGCTCAGGAACCCATCAAGGCTGAATGATCACGATCAAAATGGGACGTTCTCATCTAGACATTATTTGGAGTCATCCTACCAAGTTACAATGAAATCCCTTCATAAATATGACCTGTAGACTGTGCTAAAGGTTTTCGGGATTCGGGCCCCTGTAGCCGTCACAGTTGCCCAATCAGGACCAAAAGGGGACTTTCTCATCTAGACATTGTATGAAGTCAACCCACCAAGTTACAATGAAATTCCTCAATAAATATGACCTGTAGACTGTGCTAAATGTTTTCGGGTTTTGGGCTCGGGCAGTCGTCACGGTTGGCAGATCACACCCAAATGGGGAAATTCTCATCTAGACATCGTAAGGAGTCATCCTACCAAGTTACAATGAAATCCCTCCATATTAAACATGACCTGCAGACTGTGCTAAAAGTTTTTGGGTTTCGGGCTTGGGCAGCCATGATGGTTGATAGATCATGCCCAAAAGGGGACGTTCTTATCTAGGCATTATACAGAGGCATCCTACCAAGTTACAATGAAATCCCTTCATAAATACGACCTGTAGACTGTGCTAATGGTTTTCAGGTTTTGGGCTCGGGCAACCATACCGGTTGCTTGATCGCGACCAAAAGGGGACGTTCTCATCTAGACATGACCCCAAACCTGCATATGAAATTTCGTGACGATCACATAAGAACTGCGGGGTGTAGCCCGTGCTAAAGGAAAATGTGAACAGACTCACAGATTCACAGACTCACAGACTAACAGACTTCCACACGCCTGATGGCAATAGCTTATCTTGACTATGTCAAGTTAAGCTAAAAATGGAATGCGCAACTGGTTTTCTGAGGCCTAATGACCACTAATTGTACATTTAATACATTTAAATTGCTTCACTAACGAAGCTTAGAAAGTGTCTGAATATTCAAAGGCAAATGATAAGTTCCTTTACAAGTACAAGAACAGTTTAATAGGGACAACAGAGAATGGAGTGAACATGATTCCATGTGACTGTTTGTTATAAAACTTACTTGTAGAATACATGCAGTTGCTTAGGTAGCTGTCTCAATGTTCTTTGCTCAACTTGAACGAAATATTTATTATTCTTTGTATGTTTCTTCCCTTCCAGAACAAATTCCCACAATATTTCCCAATGGCATAGGCCCGGATCCTTTCACAAAAATTTCAGAAAATCCCTGGTATTGAACTTTCATAACAAAGCCAGTTTATGTCAGGAACAAGTGGAAGCAAAGAAAAAATATCAAATACTTCTCACCATATAATATTATAAACATGGTATTCCTTTTACTTGTAGCTACTCAGAATGTTTAACACAACTGTGCACTTCCTTTGCTACTAAAGTTGCAACACTAGTTCACAGTCGTTGTAAACATTTCACTTGCATGTTAATTATAAGTGATTGATTTTTAAAATAAAAATTACACCGAAGCATACCCATGCTAACAGCTTACCCACCTCCCCCACAACACACACATAAACAAACACTGAACCTTAGATTCAGCCCCTCAACTTTCCAGGGTTCACACACTTTTTTGAGAATCAAATTCCAGGACTTTTCCAGGGCTTTTTAAAAAATTTTCTACCCTAGTCTGCCCTAGTTCCATGACCTTTCCCCAATTAGTATGACCACCTCTTTTGGGATTTTTAAGCATCATTTTTGGGGGAAATGGCATACTACATTGTTATCACAACAAATTTCCATGACTTTTCCTAACTACAACAATGAAAGTGTCAATATGACACTTCTGCTTAACTTGACGGTGTGTTGTGTTTGATGAAAAGGATAATGTTCAATGTTTATGAAAGGATTATGAAATACAACAAGAATTGTGATAATTGAGAGAATGTTCATTTCTGTTCCCAGTATCCTATGTTTTCAATCAAAATAATTTGAGGTGCAGACTGTACTAAAGAACTGAGGGGTGGGTTAATGTGGCCCTCATAGTTAATGTATGTCAACCAAAGTTACCAAGTTACAGTGAAATTATTCCAAAACAAGTCAACCTATCAAGTTACATTGAAATCCCTTCATAAATATAATTCGTAGACTTTGCTAAAGGAATCTTGGTCACATGATGGCTCAGCAGTCACGGTTGACCAATCATGACCGAAATAGGACAGTCTCATCTTGATATCATACCAAGTTATCCTACCAAGTTACAATTAAATCCCTTTATAAAAAAAGAACCTGTAGCCAGTACTAAATGAATCCAGGTCACGTGACCGGGTGGCGGTAACAGCTGACTGATCATGACCAAAATAGGAAAGTCTCATCTAGACATCATATCAAGTTATCCTTTCAATCTTTTTTTCAATCCTTTCTCATCTAGATATTATACTGAGTCATCCTACCAAGTTACAATGAAATCCTTTCATAAATACGACCTGTAGTCTGTGCAAAAGGTTTTTGGGCCCCTCTAACCGTCACAGTTGACCGATCGAACCAAAAGGGGACATTCTCATCTAGACATTATACGGAGTCATCTTACCAAATTACAATGAAATCCCTCCATAATTATGACCTGTAGACTGTGCTAAAGGTTTTTGGATTTTGGGTTGGGGAAGTCATCATGGTTGACAGATCGCGACCAAATGGGGAATTTCTCATCTAGACATCATACTGAGTCATCCTACCAAGTTAAAATAAAATTCCTCCATATTAAATACGATCTGTAGACTGTGCTAAAAGTTTTTGGGTTTCGGGCTTGGGCAGCCATCACTTTTGACAGATCATGACCAAAAAGAGGATGTTCTCATCTAGACATTATACAGAGTCGTCCTACCTAGTTACAATGAAATCCCTTCATAAATACAAACTGTAGACTGTGCTAAAGGTTTTCGTGTTTTGGGCTCAGGTAGCCATCATGGTTGACCGATCGTGATCAAAAGGGGACGTTCTCATCTAGACATGACCTCAAACCTGCATATTAAATTTCATGACAATCGAACAAGAACTACAGGGTGTAGCCTGTGCTAAGGGAAAATGTGAACAGAACAGACATGATCGCAATAGCTTATCTTGACTTTGTCAAGTTAAGCTAAAAAAAACCCTAATTTTTTCCAAAACTTCCAGGTCTGAAAAAATATTTTTGTTTTCCCGGACTTTTCAAGGATTCCATGACCTGTATGAACCCTGACTTTCAAAACCCATACAAAGTTCCTGGTGCAACATATTATTATTACACACACATTTAAAATTAAGGTTAGTTCACAACATTCTAGGATGTGTGATAAAAATAAACTTTTATCGCACACGTGTGGGATACATATTTTTGCACTTTTTTAATATAAGAAAAGAGCTAGCCATATTTCTGGGGATACATGGGCCTGTTTCGATGCAATGGGTCATTATTTTGATGTTGTAAAGTGGATGTTAGTGGTCTATAGTATCTCGAGTTTCTATTGTTTCCGTAGAAACTCAGGTCCTATACACTGACCGACCATCAAAAGAAACTTTCTAATTTATTTTCTTAACGTGAACAATACTGACTATTGTTTAAATAACCCGATGGGTGAAGGTATGACATGGCAATGACTGACATGCAGTTCAAACTAAAGAACAATGTAGACAGAATATGAAAGTGTCTACGAGTGACATCATTTCAAATGAATGACGTTGCACAAGCAAGTTTCTAGGTCACCAAAATCGAAATACAAAAAAAATTGCCTGTCGATATTCACTGGAATTCCTATGGATTCTGTACCCATGTTAAAGGCTATAACACAAACTTTAATAAATTTTGAGCAGGCATTGTGAACAATACGATTATTTCTCTTGGACAATAAGGATATAAGTTTCATTTACGTGGGATGAATCGACAATGACTACTGTAATCTTAACTAAAATATTAACCTGTCAATCAATCGAGTAACAACAGCCGCATGGAACTTGGAAGTCAGATAAACATGTGTTTTTTTTTATAATTTCTCATTGAAGTATTTTCCAAATTTACACCTATTGTTTGTTGTGAAAATATGGTAACTTTTTGGTGGGGATCACACTGACCATTCACAATTTGTGCTGTAAAATTGAAGCATAAAAAGACAGTAAACTGTATTTCAGATTAACAGTGTTTCATTGATCGAAGTGGTGAGACATTACAATTTGTAAGTTGAAACTATGAATGAAAGTTCAATCAGAGTACGAAATAACAATAAAACTGGTCTTGTGCTTGTGAAGATTAATTTGGATGTTTGTCTTATTTTATTTCCTTTACATTTTACGTCTACGAAGGATAGGTTAATTCTTACTTAGTATTACCGTAAAATGCCTGTTTTAGAAATTTGCGAAGGTGTGTAATAAATACAGAACCGCAAAAGCGTTTGAATGGATTAATGTTTATCGCACTTGTTTGGTTTGGCGCGGAATACCACTTGCGCCCAACCAAACTCATGCGATAAACATTAACCCGTTCAAACGCTTGTGCAGTTCTGTTTATTTATCAAATTTAGCCATAAAGCTCACTTGAATATTTATGTGGTTGAAAGATTATAACACCCAAACTTCCATGATCTATAAGTATGCTTCATACTCTATTCATTACAACTGATCCAGATTTATTTTCCAGTTCCTCTTATCCATGTAATTCTGATATAGCTATCAAAACACAATTTCTGTAATGGTCTTCACCACAGGATGATTTGAGATGAAACCATTTACTCTCAGAGAGATGACAATTTTATCAATATATTAATTTCTGAACAATCTCCCAATACATGCTCACTGCAGCCATATTGTCTCCAGGTTGATCTTGAAGGAACACAGTATGTCACTACTGATGCTAATAATCTCACAAGATTGAGTACTCCTGGTTATTTCAGAAACTCTCAATACAATAATTCCTTAGCCAGCCATATTTTAACCTCCATGGTTCTGATACAAAGCTCTAAAGAATTTCTGTTACTATTCCATAACACACTCTTGATTGAAGTATAGAATAACAAGAACACTGCCAAATGATGCATAATATGCCTGGTAGGCTTTTTTGATTTGTACATAACTACACATTTTATCCAACCAATAACATCATACTGAACCCTGATTCGAACTTGACACAAACCACTCTGTTTAAAACGAAAGTGGCAATGACACTGTAGCTTAACTTGTCTGTGTGTTATGTTTGATGAAAAGGATAATGTTCAATGTTTATGAAAGGATTATGAAATAAGACAAGAATTGTGATAATTGGGAATATGTTAATTTCTGTTCCCTGTATGCTATGTTTAAAATAAAAATAATATGAGGTGTAGACTGTACTAAAGAATTGAGGGGTGGGTTAATGTGGCCCTCATAGTTAATGTATGTGGCCCTCACAGTTAATGTATATCAATGAAAGTTACCAATTTACAGTGAAACAAGCAAATTCAATGAATTCATGTCTCCCGCTGGGCAGCAGTTTCAAGGGGAATTAATGCATCCAGTGGAATATAGTTGAGTTGCAAGTGGAAGTTATTTAGAAGAGACAGAACAGACAGTGCTTCAGATAGTGGTTATCAGATTTATTTTCACGGAGGTCACTGTCAAAGCAAGTAAAGTGATGCGGAGTATAACTGTGAGAATCACTAAAAATTAAGACTGTATGATAAGACATATTACATTAAACTGATGTGAAAAGTGTTAACCAACCTGTAAAGCTTGTGATTGGAAGTTAATGAAACCTTGGAAGTGATGTCCAGATATGGTGGTCTGTATATGGTACTGGGAGAGTCTGACTTTGTAGAGTTGCAAAAGAAGTAATGATAAAGTCCAAAATGTTGCCATGAAAATGAGTAGGTTCATTCACAATCTGCTGAAAATTATAGCGATGAAGAAAAGTGGTAAAATGTGAATTTGACGGATCCATGTTGAAGTCACCAAGAATCATCGAAATCGGTTGACTCTAAGTATAGTTTGAGTCTGGAAACCGTCAGCCAATCAAATTTAAGCAACCTAATTAAATATGCGCGGAAATTGCCCTTATTCGAATTTGAACTCACAATTGATGAAAGTGATTTACTACCCAAATTTCAATGAAATCGACTGACTGCAAGAAAAGTTAAGAGTCTGGAACCAAAAAACACGGAAGGTGTGCACTTACTGTGTATAAGTAGTAGCACTGAATAAATCAAAGTTTCCCTAATTTGCATAATTTATGCACAAGAACAAAACCTGTATTATATGTGATGTATTGCATGTTACTAAATATGCATACAAAAATTTATTCAAATCTGAACTTTCATTTAGAAATTCTGTACAAAAAAACTGATAACACCCAATTTTAGAACAAAATGGCCGTTGGTGACCATCTTGAACTTTAGACCAAACTCCAAAAGACATATTCTGGTCTCACAATGATAACAAAGATACACAAGAAGTTTCGTGAAGATCGGTTCATAAATACTGCTTTTAGTCCGAGGTGCGTCGATGCATAGGCAGACAGACAGATTTTCGGTACAAAATTTCCCACATTCGAACTTGACCTAGGTATTAATAAAAGTAATCCATATATGAAATTTTAGTGAAATCGGTTGACTCTAAGGAAAGTTAGAGTCTGGAAACCATCAGCCAATCAAATTTAAGCAACCTAATTAAATATGCGTGGAAAATGCCCATGTTCGAACTTGGACCCACAATTGATGAAAGTGATCTACTACCCAAATTTCATCATCAAAATCGACTGACTGTAAGGAAAGTTGGAGTCTGGAAATGAAAAACACGGAAGGTGTGCACTTACTGTGTATTAGTAGTTGCACTGAATAAATCAATGTTTCCCTAATTTGCATAATGTTTGCACGAGAACAAAACCCGTATTATATGTGATGTATTGCATGTTACTAAACATTCATACAAAAATTTATTCGAATCCGAACTTTCATATAGAAGTTCTGTACAAAAAACTGATTACACCCAATTTCAGAACAAAATGGCAGCTGGCAGCCATCTTGAATTTTGGACCAAACCTCAAAACACATATTCTGGTTTCACAATGATAACAAAGATATTCAAGAAGTTTTGTGAAGATCAGTTCATAAATATGGCTTTTAGTCCTAGGTGCGTTGATGCACAGGGCAGACTGACAGGCAGAGTCTGGAAACCGTCAGCCAATCAAATTTCAGCAACCTAATTAAATATGCATGGAAAATGCCCATATTCGAACTTGGACCCACAATTGACGAAAGTGATCTACTATCCAAATTTCATCGAAATCCGGTCACTGTAAGGAAAGTTAGGGTCAGGAAATGAAAAACACGGAAGGACGGAAGGACACCCCGAATTTAATCTCACGTTTTTTTCAAAAAGCGGGAGACAATTATTCCAAAACGAGTCATCCTATCAAGTTACAATGAAATCCCTTCATAAATACGGCCTGTGGACTGTGCTAAAGGTTTTAGGGCTTCGGGCCATCACGGTTGACCGATTGCATCCAAAAGGGGAGGTCCTCATCTAGACATTATATTGAGTTATCCTACCAAGTTACAATGAAATCCCTTCATCAATATGACTTGGAGTATGTGCTAAAAGTTTTCGGGTTTTGGCAGCTGTCAAGGCTGAATGATCGTGACCATAAGGGGATGTTCTCATCTAGACATTATCTGGAGTCATCCTACCTAGTTACAATGAAATTCCTTCATAAATATGACCTATAGACTGTGCTAAAGGTTTTCGGGCCCCTGTAGCCATCACAACTGACCAATAGCGACCAAAAGGGGATGTTCTCATCTAGACATTATATGGGGTCAACCTACCAAGGTACAATGAAATCCCTCTATAAATATGACCTGTAGAATGTGCTAAATGTTTTTGGGTTTTGGGCTCGGGCAGTCGTCACAGTTGACCAATCGCAACCAAAAGGGGATGTTCTCATCTAGACCTTATATGGAGTCATCCTACCAAGTTACAATGAAATCCCTCTATAAATATGACCTGTAGACTTTGCTAAATGTTTTTGGGTTTTTGGCTCGGGCAGTCGTCACAGTCGACCAATTGCGACAAAAAGGGGACATTCTCATCTAGACCTTATATGGAGTCATGTTACCAAGTTACAATGAAATCCCACTATAAATATGACCTGTAGACTGTGCTAAAGGTTTTCAGGTTTTGGGCTCGGGCAACCATCACGGTTTACTGATCGTGACCAAAAGGGGACGTTCTTGTCTAGATATGACTGCAAACCTGCATATGAAATTTTGTGACGTTCAGATGAGAACTACGGGGTGTAGCCTGTGCTAAAGGAAAATGTGAACAGACTCACAGATCGCACAGACTCACAGACTTCCACACGGCATGATGGCAATAGCTTATCTTGACTTTGTCAAGTTAAGCTAAAAATCCAATCATACTCAAAACCACACTTGCACAGGTTAACTTCTCTGCCCAGTTTGAAAAAGAGTGGACAACAAATGTCTGGGAAACACTCCAGACAAAAATATGTCCACAGACTGAATAATAATAAGTCAAGACTGTACCATAATTCTGGTTTGGAAACTCCAATCAAACTTAAAACGATACTTGCAAAGATTCTCAAGGTGGTTGACTTTTGTGCCAAGTTTTCAAAAAGATTGGACAAAATATGGGTGAGAAACACTCCAGACAAAAATTAATCCAGACAGACGGAAAGATGGATGGACAACCAATTTACATAATATGACCGTTTTTTCAAACAGGTGTATAAAAAGAGGGTGAGTAAAAAAAACATGTTTATCTCACAAGTGGGAATCACAGGCCTCGATTTGTTTCTGAAAATTGATTAGCAACTTTTTGGAGCCCAGGTTGAGGGTCCATGGTCGCTCTGGGCCAACCATGGAGCGGAGTGAGAAAATTTTAAAAACTTGAGCTGAAAGACATAATTTCCTGGCATCTGGGAATGTAGTCCAAACCTGGTCTTGAAGGTCGTAATTTATTTCTTTACGTTGGTAAGAACGTATCAACGTAAACAATAAATTACGGCCTTCAAGTCAAAGTTTGGACTACTAGGATTGTAACTTAGTCTTACTTTGAAATTCAATTTTCCAAGTGAATGAAGAGAAATTATTTTTTCTGTTACTCACTGGTATTTAATAAGTGCTCGAGGGGACCAGGTAAAAAATCTATTTTATATGATGCAGGTTGATCCCATCTTTAATAGATCTACAAATTCATCTAACTATATCCTACATCATCATTGTGTGTGTCCTCAAGAACACATGAAAAGTGACATATTGTTCTTTCAGTTCACAAGACATGTGTTTATACATCCCAGAAATATGTAAATGTGCATCCAAGACATTCCGGTTCAACCCAATTGGGATTCCCCCCAGCCACCAATCAGAAGCTATATGCACTCTACAAGCTGTATACAATAGTTGATAAAAAAAATTACACACTTTGCACCTTTATACATCATACCATCCAATTCAGCGATTGTGAGAATACTTGTGTTCTAACAATTTATCCTGAAGTGAAAAAAAAACAGCTAACCAATTCTAGCTATTGCATCGCAGCTCACAATTTTTGCTTTGCATTTTGCAAAACCGAAGCCTGAATCATTATTTAAATGACTTGAGTACAGGATGCCTATATTTGGTTTTCATTCTGACATACAGGTACTGCAACTCAACGGCCACATAATTGGTGGATGTGCTTCATTTTATCTTTGAAGTGAAATCATTTAATCTGTAAGGGTTTGCCTTTTACAATTTATGGGAGACTGCTTATAGCATTCTTCCATAAATTGCAACAAGGCAAAAGATATGTGAATAAATTCTGATAACCTAAAATTATTTTAGCACTCTACCAGTTAACCCTTTACCTAACACAGCAGCCAAAAATGGCCAGAAAGTTACTCAGAATAAGCCTACCACAGCCTAAAATATCTCCGAAGTTTCTCAATAAAACCATACAAATATGGATATCAATAAAACCAGCTCAACGAGCTAGTTCCAATGATATCCATATTTGTATGGTTTTATTGAAAAATTGTGAAATGAAATTTCATTTATTTTTCAAAAATACTGTTTCAGGTAATGGGTTAACTTACAAGCCTTTACAAATGGGTTGGAAAATTAATGCGACAAGTAAGATATAAAATTTATTTATTTATTTATTTATTTATTTATTTATTTATTTATTTATGGGGCATTTAATGACACTTTAACAATCAGGTCATATTGTGTTAAACAGTTTTTTGAGTGGAGGATGGAGCACTGAGAGACAACCACCAAGCAACAGTGAGTAGCTGCCTGACTCTCCAACTAACTAACAAGTAAACAAATTTATTTGAATTAACACTGACCTTGTCCACTTTAGATTCTTGAGTTAAGGACTCTAAAATCAATACATTTCTTCTTCTTTCATGAGGAAGATATATTCAACTGCTTCAGATACCTGAAATATAAAACTAAAGTTATTGTCGGGAAACCAGAATCTTAAAATCATTGGATATGTTCCTTTTTCAGGCCTTTAAAAATTAAAAATTTGCTTAACCCGAAATTTGGGTAAGCATAAAATAATTGCTTAACCATTTTTTTTTTGCTGAACCCATTTCACTTTTTCGGTTGATGTTTCTCATTACAGAAAAGAACTTGCATGAACGAAATATAAAGGTTAAGCCACAGGACGTTTGCTCGAACGGTGCACGAACTAACCGCTAGTTCGTGCAACTTTTAAAGGCCTGCTTTTTTATAGGAAGGAAATCCTCTGAAGTTTTGAAACATTATTAGCGATTTACTAAACCCCCCCCCCCCCCCCCCCCCCCCCCCCCCCCCCCCCCCCACACACACTTCACCAGGACTACTCACAAAAAACCCCTGTCATTTCCAATTTTATCATGTTTTCCCTTAATGGAACAATCTTAAAGGGTAAGTGAATATTCAATTTAATTACAAATTTTTCACAAGTAAAGTTGATATTCAATTACTAGGGGTCCAGTGAATAGCTTTCCAGATCTGAAAACCCTTTTCAAAACACTGTCATGCATAGCAATTCTACCAAGGTTTATATCATACAAGAATGGCCAAAATGTCAATGAAAGAAGCTTTCCATCTGTCTCAGTGTTGAATTTACTTCTTTTCTTCTAAGAACAATCAGGATAGCACAGAAATGGATTTAGAATATAGTTCCAAAGAAGAGTTCTGATAAACAAGTAAAGGTGTAGGACAGACAAATGAATTCACAATACTCAGGGAATGTGTTATATCTCTTAACCCTTTACCCAATGCAGACGATATCAAAATTTATTATTTTAATTTATTTTTTTTTCAAATTCGAAAAAAATGAAAGTGTCAGTGACGCTGTAGCTCAACTTGTCAAGACAAAGACATGTACATGTATAATATGTGACATAGCAATGATAAACATCTAGGTAAAGACCTGATAACAAAGGTACATATAAAGTATTGTAACGGTCTGTACATAAATACTGACCGTTGCCTGTAACAAATGTATAGGTAAAGTATTGTAAAGGTGGGTGACAACCAGATGCTAAACTAGAAAAGAAATCTTTGAGTCCCAGAGTGGGTCTGACTTAACCCCAAAATATATGTTCTCATAGCACAGTGATAACAAAGGCACCCCAAAACACACTTGTTCCTGTCCCAAGGTGAAAACAAAGGTACCCAAGAAGTTTTGTGAAGATCAGTTCATAAATACGAGCTGTATAGAAGTTGCGACAAAAAACTGATTGGACCTAATTTCAGTACAAAATGGCCACTGGCAGCCATCTTGAATTTTGACTGCACCCAGAAACACTCGTTCTTGTCCCAAGGCGATAACAAAGGTGCCCAAAATGTTTCGTGAAGATCGGTTGATAAATACAGCCTCTAGCCCGAGCCGTATTGACATGTGTACTTACTGTGTGTAAGTAGCACTGAATAAACAAAGTTCATCTAATTTGCATAATTTCTGAAAAAAACCTGTATTATATGTGATGTATCCCATGGTACTGAACATTCACAAAAAAAATTATTCAAAAAAGCACTTTCATATGGAAGTTCTGCGCAAAAATCTGATTGCACCTAATTTTGTACAAAATGGCTGCCATCGGCCATCTTGAATTTTGGACCGGACCCCAAAACACTCGTTCTCATCCCATGGTGATACCAAAGGTACCCAAGAAGTTTTGTAAAGATTGGTTCATAAATACGGCCTCTAGCCCGAGCTGTATTGGCATTTGCACTTTCAGTGCTGAAAGTAACACTAAATACATCAAAGTTAGTCTAATTTGCATAATTTACGCACAAGAAAAAACCTGTATTATATGCAATGTATCCCATGGTACTAAACATTCACACCAAAAAATTATTCAAATCAGCGCTTTCATATGGAAGTTCTGCGCAAAAATCTGATTGCACCTAATTTTGTACAAAATGGCTGCCAGCAGCCAACTTGAATTTCGGATCGGACCCCAAAACACTTGTTCTTGTCCCACGGTCATAACAAAGGTACCCAAAAAGTTTTGTAAAGATCGGTTCATAAATGCGGCCTCTAGCCTGAGCCGTATTGAATTGTTGATGGACGGACGGACGACTTGCCATGGCATAAGCTCAAATTTGGCTTCGCCAAAGTTGAGCTAAAAATCAACAAATACATATCATGTGACCACTCACTGGAACGAGCTTGATGAGCTCGTTCCAATGAAGGGTCATATGATATGGTTTTATAGAATAATGCATATGTTCCAGCAAGACCCTACCTACAGCCAAAAACCCACATCATGAAATGAACAGGGCAACTTTTAATGATAATACTTTTAGTAAATAAACCTATCGTGATGTCACTGGACAAATAATCAATAAATAATGAAGGTCAAGGTCATGCCATCTTACTTCAAATTGTATTCCGATTTGCAATTTAAACAACACTTCATTCAGAACACCGCCTGCCGCACATGTGAAAAAACTAGAAAAATGAAGTGGTTTGCAAGTCACTCTGTGGACAGGGTCTCTTTTGTTTTCAAAATTTTGATTCGCGGTTTTCTCCTCCTCCAGGAACATTAGTTTAAACAATATTTATTCCAGAAAGCAATGTTGCACGTGTACATTACATAATGTTAATGAAACAGAACAACAAATAGTTTTTATAGTTGTACACGCTATAACAGAAGGAATCGACATTATAAGTAGGCGAGTATTCAACAGGAAACCATAGACTTATATGAGTTGTCTCCTTTGTTCAAGAGGACTTTTCACAAGGATGATGGCATGAAGCGGCAGTGGACCTCGCATGATCCCCACTGGCAACGAATCTAGTTCTTCCTCTGTCCTAGAACAAGCGCACCATTGGTGAAAATTGATTAGCAATTGGTACCGTAAACTGGGGTGTATAGGGACAGGGGTATGAATAGGGACAGAAAACTGAAAAGTTATTTCAAGTTTTGTAAACATGCCTAGGTTATTTTTTTAAGAATCTTTATATATTATTTCCCGATGGGTCTATAAGTGAAGAAAAAAATATCTAGGCGTGTTTACAAAACTTGAAAAAACTTTTCAGTTTTCTGTCCCTATTCATACCCCTGTCCCTATACACCCCAGTTTACGGTATATATTGATTCGCAGTTTTAGTCCAAGGTTAGTTAATTTTTAGTTTATTGTTATTCAATCCATTTCGTTTGATTTTTGTCTGAAATACCATGCTGTGAACATTTCTTCATCGCAGGCAGCTAAATTCAATTTTCCCTTCCACAACAGTCAGTTTGCAGTACAGTAGCAAATTTCATGGGCTTAACACTGACTATGGCATTATACTGCACTTCAACATGCATTCTTTTTATGGGTTCACATCAACGACACACTATTAAGACAGTTAGTTTGCTTACCTCGATTTCCTTATTCCCTTAACCCTTTACACAACGCAGACGATATCAAAATTTATTATTTTAAATATAATTTTTTCAAATTTTTCAAAAAATTTCAACAAAACCATATCATGTGACCCCTCGTTGGAACAAGCTCGATGAGCTCGTTCCAACGAGGGGTCACAGGATATGGTTTTGTTGAAATTTTTTGAAAAATAATATTTTTTCAACTGCTGAATTTGCATATTACGCGGGCGGATATGGGCGACTCGTTTGGGTAAAGGGTTAAATCAATTAGTGTCACTCGTTTGAAGTTTCAGAGCACAGTTTGCACCGTACACATGCGCAGTTGTTGTATTTATGTTGGATTTTCCTTAACATGCTCACGTTCATGACAGGCCAACATAAATACAACTGCGCATGTGTACAGCGCTGTTTCTAGAGCGGTTATGGTATGAAAAACCAATGACATTGATATAATGAATGACTGAGTTAGTGACTGGACATGGTGACCTTGTGCAATGTGCCTTAGTGGGATAACCCAATCAGTTGTTCCTACATTGGTGGTTCCGTAATAGCAATCTTTGCGATTAAAGAGAATGTCTGACAGTCATACCGGCAGAAATCTTAGAAAGACTTTGTATGGCAGAGTGCAAATAATTTTTAGATATTAACAACTCTGAAGAGTTCAGAGGATCTGAACTTGCAGTAATACCATATTAATTTCTGATCTATCCTTACCGGTTTCATTCGATATGAACAATTTTGTCTCTCTTATTCTACTGGAAATCCAACCAGGCTAGGGCCAAACTTTATACAAGCAGTGTGCATGCCATAATACTAATAGCAGAGAATATACTTGGCTAATAGGGTGTCAGAAAACCTAAGAATGGAATTTTAATTTTTGTCAGCTTTAAAGAGTCATGTCATCATTTTCATCCTCAATAGTAATTACTTTGAGAAAAAACACAATTTGGAATGGATGTAAACAATTTGAAAACTAATTACCTAATGTTACACCATTTAACAGCTGCAGTCTAAAAACTTTTTGAAAACTTAGAAATCTGTCAACAAGCTATCATTGAAGGTTTCAAAAAATTTCTATTCCTAAACACTTCCGTCTCTCTGGTTACAAAAGACACAGCACGCCTTATCCTACACATAGCAATTGAAATCTTACAACAAAATACCACAGAAATATAATAAGTGGGAAGAGGTAAAGTCAGAGATCAAGCCTGAAAACAAGCAGACTGTCATCTTCAAAATGAGGTCCCCAGAGGGTGAATTTGGTGATGGTACCCTGCTCAGCAGGTAGCATCACAAAATTTACCCTATGTGAACCTCAGTCTGAATCAAGGTCTCAAGCCAAAACAGAAAGATAAATTGGCCCACTGTATGCGATAGCCTCAGCAAATTCACCCTCTGGGGACCTCGTTTTGCAAATGACAGGTTACTTATATTCAGGCGTGTCAGAGATATCTTGCCTCTCGTAATGATTATGAATGGGAAAGTTGATAATTTCTTCCTTTCACAAGTTTCAACAACAGGCTTAGCTTACTGATCTGTTTTGTCTTTCATTTTCTGGAATGGTAACAAGCCATATACCTATCATTATTATCATTTATTGCAGACCTTAAATTTTGAGGCACGCAATTGCACTTGTGCGCAATCACATACCTGGTTTCCAAAAGATGGGTACTAAAAACTGAGCAGCCAAAAAATTCCGGGCACGCAGACGTGCAGGTTACCATTGAAGTTGTACATAATAACATGCAGGACAGCAACGACCTGAGGAGGCCAGCCAGGTTAATCCACAAATACAAATCAAAAGTCGGAAACAACCAAAGCATGGATTGCAACATCATCTCACAGACAGATCGACGCAATCAAAGCAGTGCTTGGCTTTTTGTTTTCACATCTGTATGTTAATTGAGAAATTTTTTTTTTTTAAATTACACTTTATTTTGTTTAAATATTGCTATTAAATAAACTAAAACGAACCTCCACCAGTCATGGTTGTGAACAGATACTCACAGCCTACCTTACTTAAGTTATATATTTATTTATTAAGGTTTAACGACACATTAACAGCCAAGGTCATATTGTGCCGGTAACAGTTTTACAGGTGGAGGAAGCCGGAGTACCCAGAGAAAACCAGAGCAACGATGAGCAGCTGCCAGTTCCCTCAACATCGTAACTCCACACTGCAGCACAGGCAGGGTTAGATTAGTTGAAGACATGCGCATCATCGACGTGCAGTATGCCTTAGTGCATAGCGTCATCGTGCCCCCATGTGGGCAATCAGGGTTAAGTGCCTTGCCCAAGGACACAATGTGGGAGTCCGAATCAAACGCTCAGACGGTCACCCATCCAAGGAATAACTGGGCTTGATGTTGCTTAACTTCGGTGATCTGACGAGAACCGGTTACCACAATGCCAACACGCCCCTAACTTACTCAAGTTACTATTTTTAGGTCAATGTGCTGGACTGTTGTTATTCCTGATAATTGATTCAATTGATTACATCCCTCTAGTGGTAAATCACTCTGGACATGCATGCAAATGCGCAGAAGCCACTATCTATAAGAACTACTTGGGATTTTCCAGAGCATGCAACATTGAATGGTTTAGTTTACGCAGACAATATGAAAACTATTTTATTTGATTCTGAGAAATTTGCGTAAATTGGGTTTAAACAATGTTGCACTCTTTCAATTTCTGTGAGGTTAGGTTGAGCAAAATTAAAATGTTTTCAAATTTTGATGTAATTACACTGTCACTGATCAGCAATAACAATCAATGAACTGCGATGTTATGTGAGTCATTTGACAATCTTTCATTTTGGAAATTGACCGATTTACGTGAGCATTAAAATTCCAAGCCTGTCTGTAAAAAGAGCATGCCCAGGTTCAAAAATAGAAGCACTGTATTTTGTACACCTTCATTTTTCAAAATCGAAGGTCTGTTAATGGTGTTTAAGGTCACTTTTGGCATCTTTGTTTATACAGTAGAACCTGTCTTGAGAGACCGCCCTTTGGGCCACACAAAAGTGGTCTCTCAAGACAGGTGGTCTCTCATAACAGGTTTCAGGTTTTCTCAAGTCAGTGAATAACCAACCACAAAATTCAGAAATGGAGAAGAACGGATTTTTGTAATTACTTTGTAGTTGTTCTTTTTTTATGAAGTTTTTGTAACAAATTGAAATGGACTGTTATAAAAATTATAAAAATAAATTAGTGTTGAAAATCTTCATTGAAGATTTTCAACACAAATTTATTTTTATAATCTTATCTGTCACATTTCAGGTATGTATGAAATTGTTTATTCAGCAATAATCCTAATCTTTTCACAGGGGTCTTATAAAAACATTTCAATCTTTAATGAGTTATGCAACTGAATAGCAATTGAAACCCAATTAAGAGCTTTTAATACTTTTAATTATGTTAGTATAACCACAATGGATTTTCCAATTCCAGAACAAGTAAAAAGTTTTTGTCATGGTTTCAGTCTTCAAAGGGGCGGTCTCTCAAGGCAGGTCCTTTATGGCATAAAAATACAAGTTGGTACCAGGTCACAGTGGTCTCTCAAGACAGGTGGTCTCTCAAGACAGATGGTCTCCCACAGCAGGTCCATTATAGAGTAAAACCAATCAGTGCCTGGTAGATGTGTCTCTCAAGACAGGTGGTCTCTCAAGACAGTGGTCTCTCAAGACAGGTTTTACTGTATCCAGACAGTCACATAAGTATAAAGCAAAGTTAAGTGGTCTCTCAAGACAGGTGGTCTCTCAAGACAGATGGTCTCCCATAGCAGGTCCATTATAGAGTAAAACCAATCGGTGCCTGGCAGATGTGGTCTCTCAAGGCAGGTTGTCTCTCAAGACAGTGGTCTCTCAAGGCAGGTTTTACTGTATCCAGACAGTCACATAAGTATAAAGCAAAGTTAAGTAAATTGCTCATACCATTGCTGCAAGCTTTCTAATTGAACTAATTTGCAGACATTGCAGACTTATCAAGTCAGTTGCTCTTCAGCCCCATTAACCCTTTACCCAACATAACGGCCAAAACCGGCCAGCGCTATTGTCAAAAATTGTCAATTAATTTTCATTATTTTTTCATTTTTTGTCTCAAAAACATAGGTTATGACCCCTCGTTGGAACGACCTCACTGAGCTCGTTCCAATGAGGGGTCATAACCTATGTTTTTGAGACAAAAAATGCAGAAAATTAGTTATTCAAGAATTTGTTTTGCAAGTGTCGTCTGCTTTTCATGTTAGGTAAAGGGTTAAAGAAACTTTTTTGTAATATTTTGGGCTTTTCAGGGTTGTACTGGGGCCTCAGAATATCTAGTAACCTGACAGGGACTAATTACAACTTTAATAACATTTTAATGCAACAGAAAAGGTGCCCCCAACATTCAGTCTCTCAGTAAACTTGAAGTTACATTATAAGTAACTAGGTGGTTGTTTCTAGGCAAAGAGTTGGCTACGAAAATAGCCATTCAAACCTTGCCTTGACAAAACTGCAAAGCCACAGGATGTAGACGGACATTTTGTAGCCAAGATTTATGAAAACTCCAACCCTCTCACTCTTCAGGTTAAATTATTTTTCAGGAAGTTAAACAAAACACAGAAAAAATACCACACTATGTATTATACCGTATAATTTGGGAACATCACTGTAATTTGGGGACACCAGTTACTCAGCCTGGAAATAAGCAGACTGTCATCTGCAGAATGAGGCCCCAGAGGGTGAATTTGGTGATGCTATCCTGCACAGTAGGGTCGTATTACCAAATTTACCCTCTGTGAACCTCAATCTGTATCAAAGATTCTGGCCTAAACAGAAAGAGGTACCCAGAGGATGAATTGAGGGATTCTATACCACTATATAGGATAGTATCGGCAAATTCACCCTATGGGAATCTCATTCTGTAAATGACAGATTGCTTATTTCCAGGCTTGCGGCAGTTACCAGCATGTGTTGGATGGAATTTGAAGGCCTGTTTGCCGCCCACTTTAAAGGTCTTACCCACCATTGGTTTCACTGAGCTGATTTCAAGAGAAAAGGCTGAATAAATTTAGTTTGGTGTAATTTAAAGGCCAGTTTGCTGTCCTCGTTAACAGACTTCCACCACAGGATTGGTTAGTTTGGGCTGATTCCAAGAGAAAATGGTGAATGATTTTCTGTTAATCTTTTGCCCAAAATGAAAAGCAGATGACATATGCAAAAACATTTGGAAAATAATAAAAAAAAAAAATTCATTTTTTGTCTCCAAACCTTGCTTATGTCCCCCTCATTGGAACAAGCTCAATAATTAAGGGAGATAACAAAGCGAGATTTTTGTGAACAGCACTGTCCGGTTATGACCATTACAGTATGTAAAATATAATAAAATATAAAATATTTTAAGCATATCATTATAACAGCAAACAGATCTGATTTGATGCATTCCACCTCAGGATCTGGTCCATTTACCACCTGTGGCTGCTCATCTGATCTGGCAATCTAATCTCATTGCCTCAATGAAAATTGATCAAACAAATATTCTGATTATATGAGTGAAGGAGAACATGCCTACAGAGTAAACAAGCACTGCACTATTTTCTGGGGTTCTCAGGGGGATGCTAAGCCACTAGTCTTGCAGGTTGAATAATGTGGCATAGTCAAGTGTTGTAGAAAACTGTCCAGAGCTTGAGTGTTAAGATATGAGTTATTTTGACAATAACAGGTCTTTAAAGCAACATTATTGTGCCTAATGGATGCATCAAACTTCCAGAATCATTTTCGAGCTAATTCCACAAAATGGAACAAATATGATACCAGAACACAAAAAGCAATCAAAGGAATACAGTAATTCCTGATAGAGCATGATAGATGTTGTCACGGTTTAGTGCAGACCTAATATTAAATAGACATGCTGATAACCATCTACATGAAAGAGTTTTATGTGATTTTTGCTGTGCAAATTGACAAATGAAAGATTAATTCATAAATTATTCACAGGATCATAAAGCTAACAGTACATGCAGTTTCCCAATCAATGCTTCTGATTAAATGACACTACTTCTCATTTTCTCTACTAACTCATATTCAGTCTTCATTGTTTTATATTCACACAAAGTACATGTACCTCACAAATTACCCATGTGTGTGTTAGAGATGAGACGATTAATCGGTGTAACATCGGCCGATAAGCACCCATCGGTTCACCATCGGCACTCATGACTCAACATCGGCCCTCGCCGATTGTCTGAAACTCAGTGAAAGTGAATGTGTTATGGATGAACTTTCTTCCACTTCATGGGACAACCAGTGGCAAGCGATCGGTACGTAACTCGTCTGTTACTGATACCATGTAAATGATGGTTCGTGAAAGAAAAGGCAGAATATTATATTAAAGATTCTGATTGTGTAACAGTGTACTGAGTTGTTTTTATCCATCATGTGAATACGGACTCTCTTCACTGCCCAAACTGTACTTCATTCTGCAAAATGTTGCTATATTTCTTTCAACCACGCTCATCGTCTCATTAAATATATATTGGACAGATAATTCCTCCATATTAGTAATCCATGTTAATTGTGAAAGGTTTGGGTGCAAAAAGTTTAATATCGGGCCATTCGGGTGGGATTTATCAACACGAAGCCACTGAATTTTTCTCATGTTGAATTGTGTGGAGCACATGATAAAAATAGATAATGCAGTGCAACATCATAACTCGTGTGACACAATCCCATATATGGGTTTACCGAAAAGAAACGTGTGGTTCCAACAACGGCTTTTGATTTTCACTAAACATTTTCTAACAAATAACTGATAGTCGACTTCAAAGCCTGTGTAGGGGGCGATTCGGCAAAGACCCGACTTTGAAATGAATTGTTTCCATTGTTGATGTAAACCGCATCAAAGGTTCAGAACATAATTTACCGTGATGATGCACGTGATGAGTTCTCGACTCCGTTGTTAGCTGTTTATTTTAAATCGAAAATATTCTGCACTGATGGTGCTTCAATGACATAAAATTAACCCTTTGATGTCTGTTATTTAATTTATTTAAGTGAGTATTACCGTACTGACTCGTGTCGAAGACCCCGGGGTGCTTGCAGTGGATAAATTGCAAAGTGGTGGTGGTGATGGGGGAGGGAGGGAGGGAGGGGGGGGGGGGGCTTAGTGCTTGCAAGTCGCGTTAGGATGCATCGGAAATTGTCGATATAAGACAAGTAAGTATCCACTGGGTATGTTACGTTTCTTTGGAAACTACCTACCAATTTTATAGAATTTGCTTTAAAAATTCTCATATTTATCTTGTACACAGTTCAGATTTCGGGTTTTAATCCTCAATTTAATGAATAAAACAAGCAGAAAACCATGTGGTGTTTTCATTTTTTTTTTGGTTTTGTACAGGTTACTCTCGAAGCCAGAAATGGACGTAAGTTGACAATCAACACTGCAAACCACCCCCTTGAAAACAGGCAAACATAGTCTGTTTAAAAATAGCTGTTTTTTTTAATATGTACATTTTATTATGAATAATACAAAATAAAGCTTCACACAAAATCAATAAAAAAATTCTTCATATGAAGACCAGATAAAATTTACACAGTGGAATACGAAAAACAAAATAGTTGTCTCCCTTGGCAAATTCGAAAATTTGATTTTACCCTGAAAGTCATAACTTCACATGTTGCAGAGCGTGATGAAATGATAAATGAGCATGATTTATTGAACCAATATGTCATAAATCATATTCCTGGTTATACTGTCAAAAAATTCTCAAATACCAGAGTTGTAATTATTTTTTATTTTTAATTACCATTTTATCATTAATTTCTGAATACCTGTTTTTCACAATGAGATGTGCACGCTCGAAAGTGGCAGTGTTCAATCAGTATCTTTCTGATGATATTCGACCACTGTGAAAACTGTGAAAACTATATGTTGTGGGCGTGTTTCAGACAACTATTGATAGCACCCATAAATCTTTTCAAAAATTCAAAAAAATCCACCCTGCATGGTGGATTTTTTTGAATTTTTGAAAAGATTTATGGGTGCTATCAGAGTTATGCCCCTTCTGGTGCCCACCCCCCACCCCCCTCCCATGGATCCTGTATACCAAATATCAAAAGATTCTGACCATTGGTTCTAGAGAAAATGTTTTTTCAGTTTTTGCAAAAAATGCTGATTCACCATTTTTTTATGCCCCCTACAGAACACCCTGACATAACCGATGGCAATTGTTTTTCATCACTCAATTCTACTGGTCCTAAGGATGCATCATACCAAATAACAGTTCTCTGTTCCGTATGGTTTGGGAAATATGGGTGTTTGAAATTATTTCTATTTTTAGCTCCTGAGGTTCCCACAAAGGGGGGGGGGGGGCTGAGTAGGTAGAGGTGCAGGCTGCAAGCCGAGAGGTCATCGGTCCGAATCCCAACTGCGGCAACCGCGTTGTGTCCTTGGGCAAGACACTTCACCCCCATTGCCCATGTGGGGGCATGGTGACGTTGTGTACTAAGGCGTAGTGGACGTCGATGGTGCGCTGTCTTCAACCAATGCTAACCCTGCTTGTGTGGAGATAGTATGTTGGGGAGCTGACAGTTGCTCGCCGTTGCTCAGTGGTTCTCTCCGGGTCCTCCAGCTTCCTCCACCCCTAAAACTGTCGAGTTCATGATTAGCCATTGTGCAGAAATATGTGACCTTAAACACCACTAAATATATCAATGAGGTTCCCACTGGGACACAGGTACATTTTTCAAATACTTACGACCAAATAAGACCATATACCAAATTTGGTTAAATCGGACCATCAGTTCAGAAAATAGCAATTTTTTTTTTTTTTGGGGGGGGGGGGGGGGGGGGGGGGGTCAAAAATCTTGCCCTTCCCATTACAAAGGCAAATATTGCTCCCTGAACTTCGTTTGAAGAAATTTGATTCTATACCTCAATAGGAAGCTCTATACCAAATATCAAGTCATTGTAGTCATTGCTTCATGAGAAGAATTAAAAAATATTTTGGAGCAATTTCCCCCACCACCTTCCTATAGGATTGGGCATATTGAGTTGAACAGGGCACGGTGGTGTTGCAGTAACTGATTATTGTCAGATCACCGAAGTTAAGCAACATTGAGTCCACTTAGTCCTTGGATGGTGACCGTCTTGAGTGATCGATTCAGACTCCTGCATTGTGTCCTTGGGCAAAGCACTTCACCCTGATTGTCCACATGGGGGCACAATGACGCTGTGCACTAAGGCATACTGCACATCGATGGTGCGCATGTCTTCAACCAATCTAACCCTGCCTGTGCTGCAGTGCAGAGTTACAATGTTGGGGAGCTGGCAGCTGCTTGCCGTTGCTCGATGATTGTCTCCGAGGACTCCGGCTTCCTCCACCCATAAAACTGTCACTGACACGATATGACCTTGGCTGTTAATGTGTCATTAAACCCTAATAAATAAATTGAGTTGAACAAAAAATGCAGTGACCCTTTGCCACCATCACTCACACAAACTTTCACTTGAACTGGCCCAGTGGCTTTGGAGGAGAAGTCCAAAACATAGTGGTGACGGACAGATGACAGACAGAGAGCGATTAGATAAACTGAGCTTGACTTCGTCAAGGTGAACTAAAAATCAGAAATGGAATTTTGTGAAAAGCATTTAAAGATTTTAATACAGAAATCAGAAATAATTTTGAATGAAATCAGAAATGAATTTTGTGTTTAGCATTTAATGAGTTCCATACAGGAAATGGAAATTGGAAAAAAACATTTTTGTGTATTATTGTATTTGAAGAGTTCATACAAAAAGCAGAATTGACCCCTGTGTGACCTTGACACATATTTAGAACTTCCAAGAGGTTTCGACTCATTTGGTGTTGGTCCCATGTCCACAGGATACCATGCTTGAGATTTACATGACTCATTTTCACAATTTTTGGCTCCACCAAATTGAAATTTGAAATTCCCACAGTGGGAACCCCGGCAAGTAAAGCAAAGCTCGTTTACTGAGGTAAACAAGCTCTGTTTTACTGGTATAATAGGACCTGGTCACCAGAGCCTGGGTGGAAGTTCTCTAAAATGGGCAACATGTGAATAAACAATTGGCTGGACTTGGCTTCATCCTCATGTTGTGGTTACAATTAGCCTTTGTGCAGAAGTATGTGACCTTAAGCAAAAATAAATAAATAAATAAATGAGTGTTGAAATTCATATCTAAGCTTCAGTGAAAGTGTCAATGACACTGTAGCTCAACTTGTCAAGACAAAGACATGTACATGTATAGTATGTGACACAGCAATGACAAACATCTAGGTAATGACCTGATAACAAAGGTACATATAAAGTATTGTAACGGTCTGTACATAAATACTGACTGTTGCCTGTAACAAATGTATAGGTAAAGTATTGTAAAGGTGGGTGACAGTCAGATGCTAAACTAGAAAAAAATATTTGAGTCCCAGAGTGGGTCTGACTGAACCCCAAAATATTTGTTCTCATAGCACAGTGATAACAAAGGCACCCCAAAACAAACTCGTTCCTGTGCCAAGGTGAAAACAAAGGTACCCAAGAAGTTTTGTGAAGATCAGTTCATAAATACGAGCTGTATAGAACTTGTGACAAAAAAGTGATTGGACCTAATTTCGGTACAAAATGGCCACTGGCAGCCATCTTGAATTTTGGACCGCACTCAGAAACACTCATTCTCGTCCCAAGGTGATAACAAAAGTATCCAAGAAGTTTTGTGAAGATCGGTTCATAAATACAACCTCTACCCTGAGCCGTATTGACATGTGTGCTTACATTGTGTAAGTAGCACTGAATAAATCAAAGTTCATCTAATTTGCATAATATCTGCACGAAAAAACAACCCTTACAATATGTGATGTATTCCATGTTACTAAACATTCATACAAAAATTTATTCAAATTAGAACTTTCATACAGAAGTTCTATACAAAAGACTGATTGCACTAATTTTGGTACAAAATGGCTGCTGGTGGCCATCTTGAATTTCAGACCACACCCAAAAAACACTCGCTCTCATCCCACGGTGATAACAAAGGTACCCAAGAAGTTTCGTAAAGATTGGTTCATAAATATGGCCTCTAGTCTGAGCCGTATAGAAGTTGTGTACAAAAAACTGATCAGACCTAATTTCGGTACAAAATGGCCACTGGTAGCCATCTTGAATTTTAGACTGCACCCAGAAACACTCGTTCTCGTCCCAAGGTGATAACAAAGGTACCCAAGACATTTCGTGAAGATCAGTTCATAAACACAGACTCTAGCCCGAGCCGTATTGACATGTGTACTTACGGTGTGTAAGTTGCACTGAAAAAATCAAAGTTCATCTAATTTGATTAATTTCTGCGAGAAAAAAACCTGTATTATATGTGATGTATCCCATGGTACTAAACATTCACACAAAAAATTATTCAAATCAGCACTTTCATATGGAAGTTCTGTGCAAAAATCTGATTGCACCTAATTTTGTACAAAATGGCTGCCATTGGCCATCTTGAATTTTGGACCGGACCCAAAAACACTCGTTCTCATCCCACGGTGATACCAAAGGTACCCAAGAAGTTTTGTAAAGATCGGTTCATAAATACGGCCTCTAGCCCGAGCCGTATTGGCATTTGCACTTACAGTGCTGAAAGTAACACCAAAAAACATCAAAATTAGTCTAATTTGCACAATTTACGCACGAGAAAAAAACCCGTATTATATGTGATGTATCCCATGGTACAAAACATTCATACAAAAAATTATTCAAATCAGAGCTTTCATATGGAAGTTCTGTACAAAAAACAGATTTCTGCATCATCGGTACAAAATGGCAGCTGGGAGCCATCTTGAATTTCGGACCACACCCCAAAACACTCGTTCTCATCCCATGGTCATAACAAAGGTACCCAAGAAGTTTCGTAAAGATCGGTTCATAAATACGGCCTCTAGCCCGAGCCGTATCCAATTGTTGACAGACGGACAGACGAACGACGGGCCATGACAAAAGCTCAAATTTGGCTTCACCAAAATTGAGCTAAAAATGTACTGAAGGTCTTAAAAATGCAATTTCATCATTTCTTTAAAATGCACTCAACGAGTCCTGGGGTGATCCCAGTGACCTTGACCCTCACTTTGAACATCAAATGAATTTTGATTAATTGGGTGATGGTCCCAGGTCCATAGGTTATACCAGGCTTGAAACATAAACCTGACGCACTTGAATGGATGCATTGATCCTCCAATGAGTTGTGACTTATCTGGAATTGGTTCCATATCAATACAACAGGACATGCCTAAACTATAAGCCTAACCCACATTTGGATTTGTAAACTCAGTCCACTGCGGCACTGAGCCAACTTTGAAAGTTAACAAAACCATTGTCTTTATGTAATGGTTTTTCTCATATACAACCAGTATGTGAAGAAAAAACATTGTGTTTTCGATGTAAAATGAGTAAGATGAGACATTTCACAAATGTGCAAGATGGCTTCCACATCCACTATATGGGATGATTATAACAAATATCATTTAATATTGAGCTGCAAGACATGGTGGAATATATTTCCTTTTCAAAATATTTTTCTAGTGCAATAATTCAGGAAGGAGATTTATACAGATATAAAAATCCTTAAAGGCCTCTAAAATGCCTACTGAAAATTGGAAGTGTTAATATGGTAGGATCCCACTGATGTCTATCTTGTGTTCAGAGTGGAAATGTAACTGAAAAGGTTCTCAAAATAATTATGGGTAATTGGATATGCATTAACCCTGTACCTAACAAATCAGCAGCATCGACCCACATAATTTACAAAACATGCAGGTGAAAAAAATCAATATTTTCCAAAAAATTTCACCAAAATCATATCATGTTACCCCTCATTGGAACAAGCTCATCGAGCTCATTCCAATGTGGGGACACATGATATGGTTTCGATGAGATTTTCTGAAACATTTTAGAAAGCAATAATAAAAATAATAAATTTTGATATCTTGTATGTTGCATAAAGGGTTAAATAATAGCTTAAAGACCCATACAGAGGTTGGAAGAGCATTTTGTTTTTTCCCTCAGGTTATAATGACAATTTCAATTGCAATGATCACATCATGTCGAACAGTTTTACAGGTGGAGAAAGCCAGAGTACTTGGAGAGAACTGCAAAGCAGCAGCAAGCAACTGTCAGACTTCCCAACTCTGCACATGCAGAGTTAGTAGCAGCTGAAGGCATGTGTACTATTGATCTGCAGTACGCCTTAGTACACAGCACTTCCGTGCACCATGTGGGCAAACATGATTAAGTGTCTTACCCATGGACACAATTCAGTTATCGCTGGACAGGACTGAACCATCAGCCTTCTGGTTCAAAGTTCCATGCTCTAACCACCGAGCCACTGTGCTCCCTGGAGAGGGTAAAACACACACCATTTAACCCTTTACCCAACGTAACGGCCAAAACCGGCCAGCGCTATTCTCAAAAATAGCCAATTAATTTTCATTATTTTTTCATTTTTTGTCTCAAAAACATAGGTTATGACCCCTCGTTGGAACGAGCTCGTCGAGCTCGTTCCAACGAGGGGTCATAACATATGTTTTTGAGACAAAACATGACAAAAATTACTTATTCAAGAATTTTTATTGCAAGTGTCGTCTGTTTTCCATGTTAGGTAAAGGGTTAAAATACATATGTTGCCTAATCATGTTAGGTGAAGGGTTAAAATAAATTATAAATCTCCCCCATGGATTAACTGTTGTCCCACACACTTGCCCTGCCATAACTAAAAGTCTGGTGCCGCCAAACTTCTCATAGTGCGATTCAGCACTACAAGAAAGAAAGTAAACTGGTTAAGTGCTAAATTATTTTTCAAAGGTGATATGAAAAATGGGTATTTTTTTTCAATTTTCAAAGATACCAAGATACCAGCAAGCATAGCCTTAGTTTATCAACAGTTTGTTCATAAATAATTTTGTTATAATTTATTGGAAAGTAATGAGTAACCAAACAATTTTATATAAAACAACGTATGAGAAAACAAAAAGCTGCTGAAAATAGTGTAGAGCCACTAAAGTGGCTCTCCACACCTTTCAATAGAGCCATGATAGTGGCTTCTTGCACTCAACCAGTTAAAGAAGGAGCATTAAATAATAATGGATGCTAGATGGGATCTGTCTAGATAGCACTACAAGCAATTACTCTGTTTATACCAATGGAAATATCCCTCCACTGGAGAAGACACTGGGACAATGGGATGGATACAGATACTGACTATTTCAATGAAATATTTACAATTATTATAGCCTGTGAAATTCCTGAGGGAGCCATTCTCCATGAATATGTCTGCAGATATTTTTTGTAATGGCCCTCAATGCATTTCTTTCTAGGTTAATGCAGTCTAGTATTAACTGATCTGCTGCAGTCAAAACAATTTATATTTCATGATTCAAACATGGTTTCTCCCAAATAAAATCACACAATCTTTCTTTCGTTCATGTATTGTTCACCAGGACAAAGCCTGAAAATAAGCAGACTGTCATCTGCAAAATGAGGTCCCCCGAGGGTGAATTTGGTGATGGTACCCTGCTGTGGTAGCATCACAAAATTTACCCTCTGTGAACCTCAGTCTGAATCAAGGTCTCAAGCCAAAACAGAAAGATGTACCTAGAGGATAAATTGGCCCACTGTATGGGATAGCATCAGCAAATTCACCCTCTGGGGACCTCATTTTGCAAATGACAGGTTGCTAATATTCAGGCTTGATCAGGACTGCATAACAGCCAATAATACCGGAAGCCGGAATAGCTGACAAAAAACACCAAGCAGTTGTTCAACTTGCCAAATATGCAGAAGTAAGGCTTGGATCCTGGTACAGTGGAGCCCTGTTAATTGAATAGCTGCTTTGTCAATGAAAACCATTCAATTAACAGGAGTATTCAACTAACAGGGAATTTGGTCACTTTGCTGCTTTCTAGAGGTAAACTGAGTATTTAGTCTATTATATCTTGTTTAACAAAGCTCAATGATATAATATATGAAATGCCTGTATCGCATGTACTGAGGCCGAATAGATTTGTAAACAAGGAGAATTCAGTGATTGTGGGGTAATTTCATGTAATAACACAATATTTGTATTCATTTAACAGGAGTTTACTCTACAACCTAGATGTAATTAACAGGTCAACTTTGTACTGCAGATATGGTAAATAGTTTTGTGTTTGGAAATTATATTCAAACAACATGGTTATTCTATTAAAGGGTATCCAATTAGTTGAAACCATTGCATTACTGACAGAAGGCAAGTGTACTATAAACATTGTCTATGGGGGTTTAATGGAATTTTCAACAGCCAAGGTTATATCATGTTGCAGAGGCCGCAGAGCCACTTTGAAAGTAAGGGAGGGGGTAAAATGTGACCCTCTCTCAAAATATCGTGTCAAAAATTGTAACCTAAAAAGCAATCTGGATGATTTTAGGACGTCACTAATTTGGTATCGGTACTCCACCAATTCACTAAATCTCCCAGAATGCACGACTGTGTTATCTAAAATCTTACTGGGGTGGCCACGACTTTTTACCGATTGAGGTTATAAAAATCCCTGCTTCGAAAATTCTTTGGTATTAATGGTCACAAGTAGAATAGCAAGCAATTAAGGATATGAATTATAGACACCTCAGCTAGGATATATACTATGACTGTTGTCAAAACTCATCCCCACCACTCCCAGCTCTGCAGCCTCTATGTTGGTGCCAGCCACACTACTTGATCAAACAGGACTACTACATTACAACCTGGAGGATTTGTGTTGATGCTTTTTCCTCACATGTTTGATGCAAGTGATGGGAGTCAGAATTCTGATTGGCTAACCAATGAGCCCCTAAATCCATGAATAAAATACATTGCATTGGGTGAAGGTTTCATTTCATTTATTTATTTATTGGTATTTAAGGTAACATATTTCTGCACAGTGACTAATCACGCCTGCAACATTGATAAAAAGTTAAGTCCAGCCAACTGTTTATATCTATGTTGCCCATTTTAACAGATTCTAAATCAGTGTTCGTACATAAAATCTAATGGAAACATAGTTTCTTTTAACCCTCAAGGGTCTGAGTAATTTCCCAGAGTCTCTTCTCCACCACAGCTTGTGAGTCCAGCAGTTTAGCAGTGATTTCTAGTGAGGTCTTGGCTTCCTCTGGAGGCAGCCAAGACTTGACCAGAAATCACAGTAAAGTTTATTTGACTGTGTCCATAGGACCTCTCCTTGATTGTACAGTATGGGGAGAGTGGATTGTAAGAAAATCACCCACAGAGTGGAGTTATCACCCAAACTATAACTTTCAAATTCTGTCCATATGGACAAAAAACACAAGCAATGTTTCAGCCAATGGACCTCCAGGTTCAACTTGGAGGTCCATTGGCTGGAAATTTTCTTGTACTTGTTATGCTTAGCAACAAATCTGCATTTATTGCTTGAGTGGAATCTCCACTCTGCAGGTGATTTGGTGATAATACACTCCACACGTACTGTATGTTAACTGATAAGAGTGCTTGAAGCCACTATCAAGGCTTTACTATGAAGTGCAGGTACCCCATCCTAAAGGTGTCATATTCTGTGGATGTGCTTCATATTATCTTAGAAGTGAAATTACTTTGTATGAGTTTGTCTTGTTTTAATTTATGGGACAGTGCCTATTGGCACTCTCCCATAAACTGTAACAATGCAAAGACACATGAACAAATTTTGATGACCAAAAATAACTTAGCACTCTACCAGTTAAAGAACCTTTTTCGAAACAAGTTTGATATTCAAGTCAAAAAAGACCTCTGAAGTTGTCAGCACAAAGGCTGGTATTAAAGGAAAACCTATGGTACAAGATTTCCCATCGTAGTTAAAGATTGTTATACTGTACCAGATCAATAGAGATGTGTGGGAGCTGAAGTCTGAACCCTCTACCTCAAGCGACCAATTTACAATGGGACAGAGAGAACTGGACCAACAGACTGGTTGGTAAATCGCCCTTACACCTAAACTGCTACACCACTCTCATTGTCTTTTGAGATTCAACCAGCATGAATCTCACCCAGATTACACCTCAGAGTAGTCGAAACATCTACTATGCTTCATGACAGCACATATAATGTCACCAACTGCTGAGAGCTCCAATGTAACACATCGAGGAAGAAGTGCAGAAGCTGAGGCTGAAACTGTTGGCCTTCAGCACACAAGGTGACCAATTTACCATGAGACTAAAAGATCCAGGCCCACCGGGCTGGTTGGTAAACAGCCTTATTCCTAGAATGCTACAATACTATGGGGAAGTTGCCTTTTTGATCTTTCTCCCATGAGGCCATTAGCTGCTCTTCTATTGATTTTCAAAACAACAGGCTTAGGTCCTCAGACAGCCACAAACTGCCTCGTTTATACTGCACTGAAAAAAAGTTATTCCAAGTGTATTCTTCCTTAAGAACCCTTATAGTTGGCTGCATAATATTGACATGGTTTTTAACATCGTTGTTGGCTGTCTATACAGGAAGCCAACAATGAAGAAAAAATGCTGTTAAATCATCTATAGCTACGTACAGGTATATAAGATAGTTATTATTGTAGAATTAATCTGAGGATTTAACTCTTAGCCTTCAGAGTATTTTTTTTTTTAAATTTTTCATCAATCCATGACTAGCTTTGATGAAAAATTCATGATTTAACTCAAGAAATTATCGGTCAAACAGTGGATTTAATTTGGGGGAGGGTGGAGCAGTGTGCAAAATTTGATGAGAATGCTTGTTTTGTTCACGTGGTGGTTACGCAAATTTAAAGGTACGCAAACGGATGACCGATTAGCCAAAAGTTGCATCTTGAATGGTAAAGTCTGAGTCACTTAGCTGGTAGAGTGCTAATTTTTTTCTCCGCCTCAAGATTTGTTCACACATTTTTGTCTTGTTATAATTCATGGGAGAGTGCCTATACAAGATAATATGAAGGACATCCACAGAATATGAAGCCTTTAACTTTAGGTACCTGCAGTTCAGAATAAAGCCCAAATATGGGCTTTTAGCACTCAACCAGTTAAGCAGCCTTTCTTGTGTCTTGATAGATTTTTAAACTTTTGCCATGAGAGGCTATATATATTTCAATTCCATGCAATATATGAATACTTGTTAATGATAAAAAAGCAGTTCCCAAGAATTTTTACACAGCCGAGCGCTCGGTTAGCCATCTCCAACCCACATGAAAGTCGGTCGGTTAGAGTCATTTTTGAAATTTTGCACACTGGGGGAAGGAGGGGGATTTGTTTAGAAGTGCCCAAATTATATACTTGTTTTCGTAGCAAGATATTACTTGTACTCAGCAGCAAAATCTCTCAGCAGAATTCAAGGGCCTAAGAGTTAAGTAACAACATCCAAAAGATGCAGCTTCATAATTTCAATAAAATTCAAGTTGTGTTTTTTAAATGTAACTGTATGGAAAATAATAAATCAATATAATACAATTATTTTACTATCAACGTAATGAAATCAAATCTTTTTGAAGTAAAGAGCTAATATTTGAACAGTGTGTATTAGCACTGGAGTAGTGTAAATTCAAACACTTCAATGAAACGTGCAACATAACTACAGAAAAGCATACTTCCATGGCACAAGATAATGCAAATGTAATGGCAGTTACAGTGCATAAATCGGAAGCTGTCAGTGACATTTAAAACTACTTTTTATAGCGCAAGTTAAATGATGACTTTCTGTCAAACATTTTTGCCAAAATGAACTTTCTTTTTGTTCTCTGACTGACAAGAAAATGTTCTGCAGTCGCGATTTATTGTCAGCAGATGTTTGAGAACTATAAAAAAAATAAGTTGTCGATTAACCCTTCACCGAACATGAAAGGCAGACAACACTTGCAAACACATTCTTAAATAACTAAAAATTTTCATATTTTGTCTCCAAAACATAGCTTATGACCCCTCATTGGAATGAGATCAATGAGCTTAAAACTACTTTTTATAAGGCCAAGTTAAATGATGACTTTCTGTTAAACATTTTTGCCAAAATGAACTTTCTTTTTGTTCTCTGACTGACTAGAAAATGTTCTGCAGTCGCGATTTATTGTCAGCAGATGTTTGAGAACTATTAAGAATAAGTTGTCGATTAACCCTTTTCCTAACACAAAAGGCAGACGACACTTGCAAACTAATTCTTGAATAACTAAAAATTTCCATATTTTGTCTCAAAAACATAGCTTATGATCCCTCATTGGAACAAGTACAACGAGCTCGTTCCAATGAGGGAGTCATAAACTATGTTTTGAAGAAAAAATGAAAATTAAATGATGATTTTTGTAAATAGCGCTGGCTGGTTTTGGCCATTACATTGGGTAAAGGGTTACCAAGAGAAAACTGTTTATTCAGTTTCATTACCATTTCATTTTTGATTCAACCATCAACACAATTTTTCTCAATTCTTTACCAAACAAATTTATCAAACACCTCCAAAGCTGTCCTCAAAACTGTCATTCACAATTTGTTATTTCTCACTTTTCATCAGAGTAAACCTGATGAACTATAAACTTGTGGAACATGCTCACTGAGCTCATGCTAGTGAAGTTTATAAGCTATGGTCTGGAACAAACAATATTTGTTTGCTGTTCTGGACACCTACTGGTATCATCACTGGCAGCCTGTTTTAGAAAAGGGATACCTATTTCACTGCTGCGGGCAGCTTTTCCTGTCCAGAACAAAAATACACTGTTATCTAGTGAAGGTATGTTATGGCTCTTGATAAATACAATATACCTTGACCACTTTAGAGGACTTCCACCAAACATTGGTGACAGTTTCCTCTTTTACCAGCAAAACAAAACTTCAATTTAACAGGCACCAGTTACTCCACCACCCAAGGTTCCCATGGATAGTACACAGTTGTATTTTTGTGTGAAAATTACACAAATGATCTCAGGCTGTTTGTTCACATTCTGCACGATACAGCGGAATCCTGTTATTGAATAATTTCTTTTCCGGTAAAAACAGGAGATTCCACCAGAGGTGCTGGCATATCCCCACAGCAAGCCAGAAAATAAGCAGACTGTCATCTGCAAAATGAGGTCTCCAGAGGGTGAATTTAGTGATGATACACTGCATAGCAGAGTAGCATCACTAAATTTACCCTCTGTAAACCTCGCTCTGAATCAGGGTCTCAAAACTAAACAGAAAGAGGTACTCAAGAGGATAAATTTGCCCACTGTATAGGATAGCATTCACCCTCTGGGGACTTCATTCTGCAAATGTCACAGCTGTGTCTGGATGGACAAAATAAAAAATCAGTGAAAATTTGACAAAATAAGAGCCCTAACTCAGGTAAAAAATAGTGTGTGCATCTACGTTCAACATGTGATGGAATTGGATCATCCCAAGGATACCACACACCCAATGTCACTGAAATCCATCCACTCACTGCCGAGATATGGATCCAGAAGGACAGATGAAGAGATAGACAGATGGATGGATAGAAGCATGTAATGCAGTATACACCCCCCCCCCCCCCCCCCCCCCCCACACACACAAACTTTTCATTCTCTTTGAGAGATGGGGTATAATTATTCAGTTTATACAGTTAACTAAACTAGAAGTCCTGTCACGAACCGTGCACTTATCTAGGCTTAATTGCACGTAGGAATTGCGTGCAATTGCCATATCGAATGGCATCCAAAGCACGGCAGGTTCTCCTGGATAATCATAGCAAATACAGGCAATGTTTCTGCCAATGAACCTCCAGGTTCCTGGAGGTCCATTGGCTGAAACATTGCTTGTGAACATGCCATATGTGCAGAATTTGATAGCCTTACTATGGTCATAATGTGTAGATTAACACGCAGATCGACATGCTATTTGTGCGCGTTTTCATGACAGGACTTCTAGTTTTAACTGTAGGTGTATTCAATAAATAGGATATTGGTCACATTCCTGTATTCTAAAGATAAATTGACCATTTATTCTATTAAATCTTGGTAGAGTTAATGGAGCTTGTCAGGGAACACCTGAGGCCCCGTAAGGCCTGGGCTGACGTGGGGTTATTTAGTCCCGCTGATGAAGTTGCGGGAAAAATTAGACCAACGTGGAGGGTCGGAATCCAAGTGTCGCGAACTCGGCGCAGAGAGCTGAGTTAGACCGACGCCGTGATTCCTTCTCTGCCAAATTGTCCTGAAATAGGTTCGATTTCCGTTAGGTGTGATTCCTAATCACTTCAGGCTGTATAATGGAAAGAATGATTTAAAGTAACAACGATTCTTTTATTTACACATAAAAATAAATCCGTTTCAATATTTCAACAATCAACAATTCAATTCTTTTCACAGAAAATGGGTCACTACGGTTAAATAATTCTAAACAATCATATAGTCATTCTATAGCCCTGTACTGGCACTATAGTCTATACACTGGAAATGTTACTACCGTGAGCTCGCCATAAGAGCTTCACAAATCTGAAATGTTATTACTGTGAGCTCGCCATAAGAGCTTCACCCGCTTAGGCTCAAATGTCAACGTCTGCGCGTAACTGTACCTCTGGCCGTCGGAGGGTTCCGACCAGCAATGTTCGTCATCTATAAACCACCGTACTTCTGATTTGGGTCAGATATTGTCTACTCATACCTTATGCGCCTTTTGAAAGTCCTCCGTGAAAGTCCTATTGAAATATCCACCGTTCCTGGTTGAATTCACGATTCACAAATGCCCCTTTTGTGCTAGGGCGAAATTGTCACTCACACCGATCTTCAGTCGGTATTACGATGTTCCGACAGCAAAACAAACTACTCAGAACGCAATCAGGCTGACGCTTCAAAGGGTTAATACGCACAATACAATTAACCTACACTTCTGACTATTGCAGGACGATACCTGCTACTCGACAATCTAAACTTTAACGTTCCACCTGGGGTGTTCCTTCCCACGAATTCGGCCCCGTAGCCGCCTATCAACGTTAAGCTAAATCAATCATGGAATGCCCTCTCTGGCGATTCCAGCCGTTTCAGGGTCCTGTGATCGAAGGTACCCTTATGCCAGGAAACAGAGTCCGCCTGTCCTGGACTTCACCAACGCGTGTGTGACCCCAAGTGTGTGTCTAATGCTCTGCTCTTCCAGGTATATATACTTTTTACCCTAAACCGTCAGGTGGACCGACGCTCATCTGTCCACCTGTCAAAACGGTGGGAGATGACGTATATCGAGGCAGAATCAATACAAGTCATCTCACGCGTGACTTCACTTGTCGAGAAAACCGATTCGTTCTTGCCATGATTGTTATAACTTATGATGACACGACATTTCTATCTTTTAGAATCTCGTTTCTCAATTTACCGTGACGACATCTTGACATCAACCGATTACGTCTCGTAAGACTCCGACTACTGTATAAATTAAACGAGATGATTAGACCTTATCTAACATACCGTTTCTCCCCTGGGTCCCTGCGCTAAAGCTGGATATACACCACGTGTGTATTTTCTATGTCCAGCTTTACAGAGAAGTGAAATTCACGTGGGTTTTTCGCCTTGATGCGGAATATATTTTGAACTTACAATATCTTTAAATATGAGGCCCCTTGCCCCTATATTTAGGCTGGCTTTGCCCTGACAACTCCCTTCCCGAGAGAAACACCCTGTGTATCTCTTAAAACGCAAGGGGCAAAGCCACGCACGCTCGCCTCTCACACCCTTTTACAATCTACCATCATGTTCAAGACTACAAAACTGTACCCTAGTGGTCGTGGGGGGTCATGACCGGGCTCATGCGTCGGCCATGTCGATTCCCACGACACACACGCTACCACATGCTCCCGTCTTGCGGGTTTACATATGATATGGGGAGTAGCCTTATCCTCAGATTTGCAGCACTCTCTCTCTCTGTAATACTATATATTTACACCTAAACATACACATTTTTATACACGTTCGCCCATTTTGCAAACAGTTCACTTGGCACTCACTCCGACGAGTAACACCGTCCGCGCCTTTGCGTCAGATGGGTTAATTCCAACGGAGTGTAACTTCGCCTCCCGTTCCCCTATGTCTTGTGAAGGGGCAAACGACCCCTGCATTATGTTGAGCCTCACCCTCGCAAAGCTCAACCAGGGGATTAAAATTGTGCCTCACACACTCACACATTCAACACGCAAATTTCCCGACCGCGCCTTTGCGACAGACGGGGTGAGTGTGCCTCACACTCACAACAAACTCTCGTCAATAAAAACAAGCGCGGTTTCCCCCGGGCCTTAACACCGGGTTTGTGCATCCCATACTTACAAAACTCGACACACAGGCTCCCCGTCCACGCACACGCGACAGACAGGGCAGTGTATCTCACATTCGCACTCACAACCAACTCTAGACAGCAGTCAGAGCAATAATAATACTAAAAATAAGAAAATTTCTTCCGGGCCTTAACACCGGGTTTACGAAACTCATACCGCTATCCTTGGCGGCTGAGGTAATCGGCTGCCACGTTATCTTTGCCCTTAATGGCCTCGATCCTAAACCGGTAATTTTGCAGCAGGAGGGACCATCTCATTATCCTGCTGCTTTCTACCTTACATTTCTGGATGTATGTGAGCGGCTTGTGGTCCGTGTGGAGCACAAACTCTCGGCCGTACAAGAAGTTTTGAAACTTCTTCACGGCAAACACCAGCGCCAAACATTCTCGTTCGATCACTGAGTAGTTTTGCTCCCTCGGGAGGAGCTTCTTACTGGCGTACGCTACAGGGAAGTGGCCGTCAGTGTGTTCCTGTAGCAGGGCAGCTCCAACCCCCGCATCGGACGCGTCGGTCTGGACGACGAATGGCTTAGAAAAATCTGGGAGTCGCAAGACCGGTGAACTGACCAAGATATCCCTCAAGGTGTTGAACGCCCGGTCTTGGTGGGGTCCCCAGTTCACCTTGTTGGGTTGTCCTTTCCTTGTAAGGTCGGTCAAGGGTGCGGCTACCTCCGCAAAATTGGGCACGAACTTCCGATAGTAGCCAGCTAAACCCAGGAAGGATCTTACTTGACGTTTGGTCTGGGGTGGTTTGGCGTCACGCATTTTCCCCAACTTCTCCTCGTCCATGGTTACTTTCCCCTCACCGACCTTATGACCCAGGAACTCTATGGCCCGGAAACCTATCAGGCATTTCGAAGGTTTCACGGTGAGTCCGGCCTTTCGCAGCTTGTGAAAAAGGGACCGGAGGACGCTGACATGTTCCGCCCAAGTCCTTGTGTTGCCCAGGATGTCGTCCACATAGTGTTCCACGCCCCTCAAATCCTCCAACAGTCTCCTCATCATACGATTGAACGTGACCCCGGCGTTGACCATCCCAAACGGCATCTTTTTAAATTGGTAGCAGCCGTCGGGCGTGGTGAAAGCGGTCATTGGCCGATGTCTCGTCTTGACGGGGATTTGCCAGTATCCCTTACTCAGGTCGATTTTGCTGAAATATTCAGCTTGCTGCAGTTTGGACAGTATGGCCTCTATATCACCCATAGGCTCGTTGTCAAACTTGGTGACAGAATTCAGCCTCCTGAAGTCGATGCAGAAACGGAGGCTACTATCCTTTTTCTTCACGAGGACCACAGGGGAATTGTAGGGGGAGTTTGATGGCTCGATGACCCCCGCCTCCAGCATCTTTTTGACTTCCTCCCGCACATTTTGTCTTTTTGAGTAAGGGATGCTGTAGGGCCTCACCCTCACTGGGTCCGACGTCGTGAGCTCTATTTTGTGCTCGGCCAGATGGGTGGTTCCGGGACTATCGGAGAACACGTCCCCGAACTCCTGCAATAATGCCAAGGCTTCTTGCCTCTGGCAATCGTCCAGTGCATCGTCGATGCGCACGTCCCTATACGTTTCCGTCCCATCGACCTCCCCAAGAACAAGCAGGTTTTCGTCATCTACGACGCCGGCCTCGTCGTGGTAGTCGCTCTCGATGACGGCCATGGCCGCGGCCTTTTGGGGCACCGAGGGGTTGGGGTTGCCCTCCCCAGCCTTAACAGGGGTTGGCTCTCCCTCCCTCTCGCGGTATAGTCTGAGCAGGTTGGCGTGGTAGACCTTGCTCTTCCCCTCTACGTTCACTCGGTAGTCCGTCCTGCTTATGACCTCAGTGACGTCGAAAGGCCCTCTCCACTGGAGTAGCAGCTTGTTGTGCTCAGTTGGGAGGAGCACTGTCACTTTCTGACCGACCTCGAATTGCCTGTTCTGCGTTCTCCGGTCGTAATGGTGCTTGTACTTGCCTTGGGCCTTGTGCAAGCTTTCCCTGGCCAGGCGACATGTTTCCTCTAATTTGTTCCGGAGGTCGAGGACATATTGGTAGGTGTTACGAACCTCAGGAGTCTCCGTCCCCGTCCAGAGCTCCTTCAATGCCTGCATGGGTCCCCTCACTGTTCGTCCATAGAGCAGTTCGAACGGAGAAAATCCGGTGCTCGCTTGTGGCACCTCCCTGTAGGCAAAGAGGACGGCCGGCAGGTAGCGGTCCCAATCCTTGGGCCGCTCCTGGCACATCCTTTTCAGCATATCTTTCAGAACGCCATTGAACCGTTCGCAGAGCCCATTGCACCTTGGGTTGTACGGGGTGGTGAAGATCTGTTTCACAGACACCAACCGGCATACCTCGTCAAGCATCCCCGACGTGAACTGCGAACCTCTATCGCTAAGGATTTCCTTCGGAAAACCGAGCCTACAGAAAATCTCGAGGAGCGCTTCGGCAACTCGCTCGGCTTCGATCCTCGGCAAAGCTATCGCCTCGGGGTACCTCGTGGCGTAGTCCACGACAGTCAGGATATACCTGCTGCCCTTGTCGGAAACAGGAGAGATCGGTCCGATCAAATCCACTCCGACCCTGTCGAATGGCGCATCCATGAGAGGCATCTCTCCCAACGGTACCCGCTGGACTTTCCCCTTTGGGATGGTTTTCTGGCAGACGTCACATGACCTGCAGAACCTCGTGGCGTCGCCTGTGATGCCAGGCCAGTGGAAGCTGGACGTGATTCTATCGAGGGTCTTCCTGGTCCCTAGGTGGCCCCCAACCACGGACTCGTGAGCCAGGGTCATGATCTGCTTCCTGAATTCTTGAGGCACCAGAATCTGTCGTGCCTCAATAATTGTCTGGCCACGGGGCTGCTCGTGTTCCCTGTAAAGCACCCCCTTCCTTACGGATAACTTAACTCGCCCCTTACCCCTGGTGGCGACACTGTCACCACTTTTGGCGAGGTCCCAAAATTTCTTCAGTGTGGGGTCACTGGCTTGGGCGCTCTTGAGATCGTCGGTATGAACTTCGCCCACGGCTTCGGCCCGAACATTCAGTGGTCGGATGGGCCTTTTTGCCTTTGCTGCCTGGGACCTCGTAACCACAGCCGATGCCTCGGCGGGTGCCGACCAACTGCTGTCTGGGTTATTGCTAACACCAGGGATATTTCCGATCACGAGATCATACACCGGGTCTTCCATGCACATGGCCTCCACCTCACCGGTGTAGAAAGGCGTGTCCACTTGCACCCTCGCCAGCGGAAAACGCCTAAGTGTCCCATCTATCAACACACACAGGTGGTCACCCCCGGTGAGCTGTGTGTCGCTCACGAGGCGCCTCCTGATCGCAGCGCTACTGCAGCCAGTGTCGCGAAGCATCTGTACCTCCTGCTGGCCGACGTACCCGGTGTAAATAGGCATGGTGCCCCCGGCGGAGGGGTGACTTTCACACATTCCGCTGATTATGGGAATGATTCTCCCACCTTCCAGCCTTAGCTGTCCCTCCTGGATGCAGTCGCGGAGAGGACTGCTTTCAGGGCCTATGGTTTGGCACAGCGCTGCGGTTTGCCTGTTGTTCCCTGGCCTCTCGCCACCCCTTCGCCTCCAGTCCTTCGGGGAGGGGTCTCTCCTCCCCTTTTGCGCTGTACCCCCGGCCCCCTGCTGGGGTGGTCTAGAGTTTCCAGTGGCCTTGGCCTGTCGCTGCCAACAATCTCTGGCCATATGTCCCCGTTTGTTGCAGATGAAACAAGTTGTGTCTTTGGGGGCGTTCCCATTCCGGCTGGCCTGCGATGCAGGCGGATTGGGGTGGTGTTGCCTTACGGGTGCCATTGCCAACCCGTTTGCCCCACCCCTAGCCGATTTGGGTGCGTTTACACTCCCACCGTGGGCCTCGATGTAGCGTTCTGCCACAGTTGCCATCTCATCATAGGTGGGCGGCCCCCTTTCCTTGATGAACAGGCCCAACTCCTTGGAGCATGTAGTTAAAAACTGCTCCCGGAGAAATAGATCTCGCAGGGCTCCATACGACTCATTCACTTCTGCGAGATCAGTCCAGCGGTCAAAGTACCGCCTAGCTCGGGCAAAATACTGAGGCACTGTTTCTCCCTTCTCCTGCTTAATCTCTCGGAACCTGGTCCGGAATCCTTCTTCAGTGAGCTGGTATCTCCGAAGGATGGCATTCTTCAGCTCACCGTAGTCATTAAGAAGTGCAGGAGGCATACTGGTATAAGCCTCGAGGGCTTTACCTGACAACAAAGGGCTCAAGCACATAGCCCATGTGTCTTCTGGCCACATTTGACTGGAGGCAAAACGCTCGAACCTCTCCAAGTACGAGTCCAAGTCATCTGTGTTTTCATTGAAATGAGCGAGATGGGGGCGTGGGGCATGAATTGCTACCCCTGCACTCCCATCCCCTGAGCGCCGACTTTCATTCTCCACATCGGCCCTTGCTCTGAGGAGCTCTAATTCTCTCTCGTGCCTCTGTTGTTCGAGCTCTCGCTCTGCCTCCCTTGCCTCCCTTGCTAATTGGGCTTCCCTCTCTCTCGCCTCATTTGCTAATTGAATCTCTCTCTCTTTCGCCTCTCTTGCGTCTTTCTCACGCTCTCGTTCTAATTGGGCTTCTCTCTCCCTCGCCTCTCTTGCGTCTTTCTCACGCTCTCGTTCTAATTGGGCTTCTCTCTCTCTTGCGTCATTACGTAAGGCAATCTCCTTGGCCTCACGTTTCTGCTCATCTTTAACGAACTTATGAAGTTCGGCCCCCTCAAGGCCCATTTCCTTGCCTAATGATACCAGTTGGGCGAGGGGTGTAACAACATCCATTTTGATTTTTTCTTTCTATCTTCAACACTCGTCAGAAAGAACGAAGAAGGAAAAGAAAAAAAAAATATGGCAATTAATCTTAATTTACCTCTGTAATTTAACGTAATTAAACGCACCAAATATTCTGAAACCTACCGCAGTTATAGTGGCTATTAAGTATCCTTTTGGGGACTACTGTATTGCGATATTAAACCCTTGAACGGCATCAACTGACCGAACGCGTCAAAACCTAAACAGAACCGCCATTAAAATAAAACAAAATTTCCATATAGCCATTTTTTACCTTTTAGAAATATCCTGGTAGCGCTCGCCAATCAATGTCAGGGAACACCTGAGGCCCCGTAAGGCCTGGGCTGACGTGGGGTTATTTAGTCCCGCTGATGAAGTTGCGGGAAAAATTAGACCAACGTGGAGGGTCGGAATCCAAGTGTCGCGAACTCGGCGCAGAGAGCTGAGTTAGACCGACGCCGTGATTCCTTCTCTGCCAAATTGTCCTGAAATAGGTTCGATTTCCGTTAGGTGTGATTCCTAATCACTTCAGGCTGTATAATGGAAAGAATGATTTAAAGTAACAACGATTCTTTTATTTACACATAAAAATAAATCCGTTTCAATATTTCAACAATCAACAATTCAATTCTTTTCACAGAAAATGGGTCACTACGGTTAAATAATTCTAAACAATCATATAGTCATTCTATAGCCCTGTACTGGCACTATAGTCTATACACTGGAAATGTTACTACCGTGAGCTCGCCATAAGAGCTTCACAAATCTGAAATGTTATTACTGTGAGCTCGCCATAAGAGCTTCACCCGCTTAGGCTCAAATGTCAACGTCTGCGCGTAACTGTACCTCTGGCCGTCGGAGGGTTCCGACCAGCAATGTTCGTCATCTATAAACCACCGTACTTCTGATTTGGGTCAGATATTGTCTACTCATACCTTATGCGCCTTTTGAAAGTCCTCCGTGAAAGTCCTATTGAAATATCCACCGTTCCTGGTTGAATTCACGATTCACAAATGCCCCTTTTGTGCTAGGGCGAAATTGTCACTCACACCGATCTTCAGTCGGTATTACAATGTTCCGACAGCAAAACAAACTACTCAGAACGCAATCAGGCTGACGCTTCAAAGGGTTAATACGCACAATACAATTAACCTACACTTCTGACTATTGCAGGACGATACCTGCTACTCGACAATCTAAACTTTAACGTTCCACCTGGGGTGTTCCTTCCCACGAATTCGGCCCCGTAGCCGCCTATCAACGTTAAGCTAAATCAATCATGGAATGCCCTCTCTGGCGATTCCAGCCGTTTCAGGGTCCTGTGATCGAAGGTACCCTTATGCCAGGAAACAGAGTCCGCCTGTCCTGGACTTCACCAACGCGTGTGTGACCCCAAGTGTGTGTCTAATGCTCTGCTCTTCCAGGTATATATACTTTTTACCCTAAACCGTCAGGTGGACCGACGCTCATCTGTCCACCTGTCAAAACGGTGGGAGATGACGTATATCGAGGCAGAATCAATACAAGTCATCTCACGCGTGACTTCACTTGTCGAGAAAACCGATTCGTTCTTGCCATGATTGTTATAACTTATGATGACACGACATTTCTATCTTTTAGAATCTCGTTTCTCAATTTACCGTGACGACATCTTGACATCAACCGATTACGTCTCGTAAGACTCCGACTACTGTATAAATTAAACGAGATGATTAGACCTTATCTAACATACCGTTTCTCCCCTGGGTCCCTGCGCTAAAGCTGGATATACACCACGTGTGTATTTTCTATGTCCAGCTTTACAGAGAAGTGAAATTCACGTGGGTTTTTCGCCTTGATGCGGAATATATTTTGAACTTACAATATCTTTAAATATGAGGCCCCTTGCCCCTATATTTAGGCTGGCTTTGCCCTGACAGAGCTTTCACAAACAAGATATAATAGATTAAATCCCTGTATTGGATATACAGGCCATAAAATTTGATAGGAATGATTTTATCGTTCCTCTGGTGATTCTCTAAATGAAAAATAACAGATAACCGACAAGTTGTTTGTCTGGAACTACAAACAGTTCGTCAAAAAGTTGTGTCTTATCACCTTATTTGATAGCAGTTTTAAAATGTTCCTGTGGTAGACTCCTCTCCTCAATGCTCAAGCTCCCTAAGACAGCTGATGCCCCCAATGCTTGCCACAGATGCTTTCGAAATCTGTGAACTGTCATACAGTTGGGCCATTATGGACGGGTCAAAATCAACGGGTTGTCATTTTTTCCATGCATATAATTCAGAGATGATCCGTTATGATACCTAGCAAAATTTCCACCAACTGTCAGCTCCTCAACATTCTAACTCTGCTCAAGCTCCGTCCAAGCAGGGTTACAGAGGTTGAAGACATGTGCACCACCAACGTGCAGTATGCCTTAGTACACGGCGTCATCGTGCCCCCATGTAGGCAACCGGGATAAAGTTCCTTGCCCAAGGACACAACGCAACGGGTGGGGATCGAACTCGGGACCTCTAGCATAGAAGTACAACAGTCTATCACTGAGACACCGCGCTCCCGCCCACCCATAGATTATGACCTATCCACAATGGCTGTACTGTAATCCATCTTCTTTATTATATCCAGATGAACAGTAAATAGGTTGTCTCAAAATTTGAGATTTTATTCTCTGATATAGTGAGACCAAATAGTTCTAGGAAAATTGGTGAATCTCCATGTAATTATGCATCATCATCCAAGAATTCTTTATTCAATTAACAGGAGTTTACTCTATAACCTATATGCAATTAACAGGTCAAATTTGTAGTGAAGGTATGACAAATGTTTTGTGTATGAAAGTTATATTCAATTAACAGGGTAGTGCAATTAAGAAATATCCAACCAAGTAAGTGAACTCTACTGTTCATATCCAATTATTTAATTTAATGAGTTCTGACTGCTACTTTGATAAAAATTTATAACTGAATGCTTCAAAATATCTACACCAGTAGTAGACTATTTTTGGAGTTGACGCTCTGCCAAGCAATGCTTAGTTTTAACTGGTCGAGGGCTAGATTATTTTTAGTCATCTAAATTTGTTGTACAAAATTTGTTTTATTATAAATTATTGGAGAGAGCACCCACAGGCACTCTCCAAAAATTTGTAATTGAATAAACTTATATAAACAAAATGTTATTTGCATTTGACTGAATAAGAAACATGAGTTTGGAAAATGTTGGGTTTTGCTCTGGTACCCTCACTTTTTTAAAGCCCTGATAGTGGCTTCTGGTACTCAACCAATTAAGAACATAATTTGGAGCCATATATTTTGGCATCCATTGGACACTTTTTCTCCAATTTTTAATCAAGTGATAAATATTATGTTCAACTCATTCATAGTTTATAGTGAAATATATTAATCTTGTCCAAAAAATTGGGTCTGGACTTCATCACCTGAACTAATTCTTCAAAATCATTTTGTAAACTTTACTGTTAACTGGGGTCTCATTGGAAAGCCTCAACTTTATGTTCTTGTAAATGTCTGAAAATCCACCAGTAATATCTTTTAACCCTTAAAAGCCCATCACCAACTTTGAGAAGCTTTGTGGCATCTGTACAGGTGCCCTAACATGTAATCATGAGGAAGTTCAGCTGACAAAAGTATACTCACCCTAGCAGTGATTTCTAATAAAGTCTTGTCTACCTTTATAGGCAACGAAGACTTAATGAGAAACCACGTCTGAGCCACTGAGCTCATAGGAAGTAATGTGGTGGAAATTCAGGAAGATTTGCTCCTGACCCACATCATCTGCATTATGTCCTTTGGCAAGACACTTCAACCTGATTGCTTATGTGGGAGCTCAGTGGCGATATGTAGTAAGGCACAAGTACAATGATGGTACACCTTCCTACAACCAATGCTAACCCAGCTCATGCAAGGTAAGTTGGAAAGACTGACAGTTAAGCACCATTGGTCAGTAATTCTCTCCAGATACCCCAGCTGCTTCCACCTGTAAAATTGTCCAACACAATATGACCCGGCTATTGAAAGTGTTGTTAACCCTTTACTCAACGAATCAGTCACATCTGCCTGCTTGATATGCAATTTCAGCAGCTGAAAAAAATTTTCAACAAAACTATATCATGTGACGCCTCTTTGGAACGAGCTCGTTGAGCACATTCCAATGAGGGGACACATGATATGGTTTTGTTGAAATTTTTTGAAAAATTTTAAAAAATGATATTTAAAATAACAAATTTTGATATCGTCTGCATTGGGTAATGGGTTAAAACCTCAATAAACAAACAAACATTCAGGAAAATGTTCTAGATCTGTAACTGGTAGAGGGCAAGAAGCCCATATTTGGGGTTTATTCTGAAGTGCAGACATGGCAACTTAAAGGCTTCGTATTCTGCAGATATGCTTCATATAGTATTTTGAAATAACATTTTTAAGTCTGTAAAGCTTTGCCTTGTTATCATTTATAGGAGAGTGACCAGAGGCACTCTCCCATAAAGTGAAACAAGGCGAAGAAATGTAAAACATATTTTCACAACAGAAAATCATTTAGCTTTCTACCCGCAAATAGAGATTATTATCATTATGTGGATGTACAAAATATGTATCAGAGTCAAGCTCTGGGTTCTAAGGGCAGATCACGACTCGTCTTCAACTCGTCGTGATCTACCCTTAGAACCCGAAGCGAGACTTGGATACATATTTTGTACATCCACATAATGGTAATAATCATTTTATCTTACAATATATTGGGGATAAGTCAAGAATGTAGACTAATATATAATGAACTATTTATTCGTACGGATGAACAAAAAGAAAAAAAAATGGAACTCATGCGAAAGGAACGTGCTTGTATCTGACCCCCTGATACAAACATCTGTATCAGGGGGTTGGATACACAACAGTTGCGGAGTTAATACAGACAAAATGCATGTTGATTGTAAGATAAAAGGGTTGAAGTGATAATCAAATATAAATTCTTCAGGTAATAAATTATTAAATATAGGTCATATCAGTATCATCAGGAGTGAAGTAGTTAATGAATAGATAAAACAACAGTTTTCTCAGTGCATGAGTGTGCAGAAAAGCAAGTGCCCAGCCTGTAGGTTATCAGGTCATATATCTTGGCTTCAACAATCAACTCTAAATTGAAACAGGATTTATACAATATGTTTGGAATAAACAACAACTTCTACATCACTTTAGGATGTTGCTGATACAATTAACATTTGTTCAGAATTTGCTCCTATTTTCAAGAAAAAACATGCCAAAACAAATGTATTTATTTTCTTCAACATCTTGTTTTTTCAACTTTGCACCATGTAAACTTCTCTTTACTTACCAGAGAATGATATAGGTTCAACATTTGGCATAAATCATTTTAGTGATACTACCTAAGTCTAAAGTCTCTCTGTGAAGTTAGAATTTATGGACATGGTTTGTCACTTTTATGAACAGTATATTTTAGCATGAGTCTTAATATATATATCTTATCCTTACACTTGATATAACAACCATAAGCTAGCAGTTTTGAGATAGATAAAAATGTATTTAAGAGAAGCTTAACTATTAATTTAAACTTGGTGTTTTGAATAAATGTAGAATGCAATAAAAATGTAATGAGATTAAGGCATAAAAGTATGTAACTTTCACTTTTCTTCATGTCTCTGGATGACAGCCTAAGATTCATTCATATCATCTTCAATTTAATATCATAAGTTACAGAGTGTTAAGTTGGCAGATACTGTGTCATAAAAAGTGAGGAGGAAATAATAATACTGGCACAATTTGCCTCTTAACAGCTCAGCATTCAGGCCTGGAAATAATCTGTGAATGATCCTTTAGGTTATATGGGGGGCAACATCAATCAGTAAACATGTGAATGAACTACAGGTTACAACAAAATAATACAATATAAATTAAATTCCGAATCCTAATAGAGTGGCATGTCATTTACATCTTGAGAGCTTTTTCTGCCAAAATAACACAAACAACTAACGTGCGATCTCGCCAAAGCGAGATCCCATGTTAGTTGTTGATATTTATTTTTGCCCAGATTCTGTTAAAATGTAAACAGCATGGCTGATGTAGTAATAACAGAGAAGGTGGAAAACCAACACTTTTTTTCTTATAGGTTGCTGCTGCGTGATGCTGCATAACCTGCTAACGGGCTGGTGTCAGGGACACCTGAGGCCCTGTAAGGCCTGGTCTGATGTGGGGTTATTTAGTCCTGCTGATGAAGTTGCGAGAAAATTAGACCAACGTGGAGGGTCAGAATCCAAATGTCGCAAACTCGGCGCAGGGAGCTGAGTTAGACCGACGCCGTGATTCCTTCTCTGCCAAATTGGCCTGAAATAGGTTCGATTTCCGTTAGGTGTGATTCCTAATCACTTCAGGCTGCGTAATGGAAAGAATGATTTAAAGTAACAACGATTCTTTTATTTACACATAAAAATAAAGCCGTTTCAATATTTCAACAATCAACAATTCGATTCTTTTCAGAAATTTGGTTGCTACGGTTAAATAATTCTAAACAATCATATAGTCATTCTGTAGCCCTGTACTGGCACTATAGTCTACACACTTACGCTCAAATGTCAACGTCTGCGCGTAACTGTACCTCTGGCTGTCGGAGGGTTCCGACCAGCAATGTTCGTCATCTATAAAGCCACCGTACTTCTGATTTGGGTCAGATATTGTCTACTCATACCTTATGTGCCTTTTGAAAGTCCTCCGTGAAAGTCCTATTGAAATATTCACTGTTCCTGGTTGAATTCACGATTCACAAATGCCCCTTTTTGTGCTAGGGCGAAATTGTCACTCACACCGATCTCCAGTCGGTATTACGATGCTTCGACAGCAAAACAAACTACTCAGAACACAATCAGTCTGACGCTTCAAAGGGTTAATACGCACAATACAATTAACCTACACTTCTGTTGCAGGCTGATACCTACTACTCGACAATCTAAACTTTAACGTGTCACCTTGGGTGTTCTTTCTCAACAAATTTGGCACTTGTAGCCGCCTATCAACCTTAAGCTAAACAAGGGCAACGCCCCCGGTCCCCCGACCAAGATGGCAAATTCAAGGGAGCTGTTAGGATGCAATTTGTTCACAGAGCATGGCCATTTTTAACTTGACCTGTATTTCCAACCAATTAAACCACATGCTTAGTTTCGTTTCAATCAAATGATCCAAAGTAAAGTTATCATCCGGACAACACAAAAACCGTATTTTCTAAGTCGAAAAAGGGGAATAAATCCATTAAAAATCAGTGGAGCGTGCCCATTTTCGAACTTGACCTGCATTTCCACCCAAATAAGCGACATACTAAATTTTGTTTCAATCAAATGATCCTAACTAAAGTTATCATCCGGACAACACAAAAACTGTATTTTTTAAGTCGAAAAAGGGGAATAAATCCAGTAGAAATCAGTGGAGCGTGCCCATTTTCGAACTGACCTGCATTTCCACCCAAGTAAGACACATACCAAATTTAGTTTCAGTAAAATCATCCAAACTAAAGTTATCATCCGGACAAGGGTGTGACGGCGCACGCACGGACGCACGCACGGACAGACGGACGGACGGACACTGCTGATTACAATAGTCCCCCGAAGGGTCGGGGGACAATCAATCGTGGAATGCCCTCTCTGGCGATTCCAGCCGTTTCAGGGTCCTGTGATCGAAGGTACCCCTATGCCAGGAAACAGAGTCCGCCTGCCCTGGACTTCACCAATGTGTGTGTGACTCCACGTGTGTGTCTTATGCTCTGCTCTTCCAAGGTATATATACTTTTTACCCTAAACTGTCAGGTGGACGGACGCTCATTTGTCCATCTGTCAAAACGGTGGGAGATGACGTATATCGAGACAGAATCAATACAAGTCATCTCGCGCGTGACTTAACGGTGATTTCACTTGTCGAGAAAACCGATTCGTTCCTGCCACGCATTGCTATTACTAATGATGACACGACATTTCTATCTTTTAGAATTTCGTTTCTCAATTGGCCGTGACGATATCCTGCCACCAACCGATTACGTCTCGTAAGACTCGCGAATACTGTATAAATTAAATGAGATTAGACCTTATCTAACATACCGCTTCTTCCCTGGGTCCCTGCGCTGAAGCTGGATATACACCACGTGTGTTTTTTTTCATGTCCAGCTTCACAGAGAAGTGAAATTCACGTAGGTTTTTCGCCTTCATGCGGAATATCTTTTGAACTTACAATATCTTTATATATGAGGCCCCTTGCCCCTATATTTATGCTGGCTTTGCCCTGACATTTGGGGTGTAAGCTGTTTACTTCCAGGCCTCTGCTTTAAAGCTGCAGGGTTTTTTCGACTCTGCCTGCAGCTGCTGCAGGATTTTTCCCGCCCACATCAATAATATGGTAGAACCCTGTTACTAGCAACTGAATAGCCACTTTGCCAGTGAAAATTATTTAATTAACAGGAGTATTCATTTAACATGGATTTGATCACTTTTCTGTATTCTGCAGATAAACAGAACATTTATTCTATTATATCTTGCTTGACAGAGCTTCATCAGCTCTATCAAACAAGCAAGATATAATAAAATAAATGTCTGTATTGGATTTCCTGAAGCCAAATAGGTAGTTTTATTAAAAAAAAAAGGGAATTTGGTAATTGTCACATGAGTTTCTCAACAAATTACAAGATTTTTTATTCAATCAACAGGAGTTTACTCTCTATTTAATTATTTATTGGGGTTTTAACAACACTTCTGACAGCCAGGGTCACCTCGTGTCAGACAGTTTTATGGGTGGAGGAAGCCGGAGAATCCCGGAGAGAACCACCGAACAGCAGCAAGCAACTGTCAGACTCCCCAATATACTAACTCCACAAAAGCAAAGTTGGCATTGGTTAAGACAAGTGCACCATTGACATACAGTACGCTTTAGTACACAGCACCACCATGCTCCCATGTAGGCAATCAGGACTAAGTGCCTTGCCCAAAGACACAATGCAGTTACTCCTGGTGGGGACCGAACCATGGGCGTTTTGGTTTGAAGTCTATGCCATAACCGCTGAGCCATCGCGCTTCCAGTTTACTCTATAACCTACATGCAATTAATGATACTCCTATAAATAGTAGTCCTCTCATTATCAACGATTTCTTGATGCCGGACTCCTCTGAATTTTTCAATTAATTCTTTATCCAACACACAGGATATCAAAATTTATTATTTTCACCACTGTTTTTTATAATTTATCTAAAAATTTCACCGATACCATATCATGTGACCCCTCATTGGAAGGGCTCGATGAGCTTGTTCCAATGAGGGTTCACATATGGTTTTGTTGAAACTTTTGCAGGCAGATACAGCCAATTCATTAGATACAGGGTTAAACAAAGCTTTGGCACTGAAAACTGCAGAACATGCATTACCAAAATTTGTCTACTAAACTTAAATATGTGTGTTGTTTTTCCAAAACACCATGCAACAGAATGTCCACAATGTTCAAACATTTTTTAACAGCTTTATAGCAATCTGCATATAGTGACCATTCACAAGTGTATGGTCACTTCATTTAGACTGCTTAACTATTAAATAATTTACCTATTCTTCTTGAACTAGCGTGGATGGACTCATGCCAGGACCGTTAAGCCCCATCAGCACGCCTATAAATTTCAAGGGAGATAATCAAAGCTTGAAATTTTAGCTGGATGGAATCACATGCGCCCAATTTATATAACAGATACACAATTATTTAACTTGCGAAGGTACCTGTATAAATAGGTTTCTGATAGTTTAACATACATGATGTCACAAACAGGAAGTTTTAGTACCAATAATTGCATTACCAGATTTCATACACATGTTAATAATGCAAAGGATACATGAAAAAATTTGAATTTTCTACAAAACCATATCATTTGCCTCTCAGTGGAACAAACTCAACAACCTCGTTCCAATGATCGAGGGCCACATGATATGGCTTTGTTGAAATTTTTTGAAAATTTTTTTTTTTTTCACTTGCTGAATATTACGTGGGAGGATGTGGCCAATTCGTAAGGTAAAGGGTTAACAATTAAAGGCTTAGATTAATTTTAGAATAATTACTACTCCTTATTCATCTACATAGTTGCAGATGGCTTAAAAGTGTTTCTACATCATTGGTGGCTGCCTGTACAGCCACTTTGTGTGCAACTTTTTCAAAGAAATATAAACGTGGTAGTTTGTGAATGTATGGGGACTTGAGGGTTAAACAATTATTAAGCATCTTATGGAATCATTGAAAAAAGAGGATGACTGACAAAACATTACTTTAGTGTATTACTGTCCAAAATAAGCACACCTCCCCCCGCCCTCCATGGATGCCTGTGGATATACAAATATCTCATATTGTGACGTTCCCCATTCCTCTATCGGAGCGGACATAAATCCTCAAAACTGGTGAACATTTGCTGGCTAGTGACCACTTCACTGCCATGCATATCTGACATATGCTGTACCGCGTTAAGTCCAATTTTGATGAGACTGTTTAGGTCACTCTGTTGCACTTCTCAGGAATGTTCAGCCTGTTGAATGTTTGTGTCGGTGTCTGCTTTTGAGGCACAGCTCCACTTCACATCATCGTTGGAAACGTGAACGTACCAATGTACAGGGAACACATTTTGAAGCCATATCCTATGGTCGCCGTTTCCTTGGAAACTGATTTCATTATTTGAATGATAATGCCAGACATCATCGAGCAGGAATAGTTATTGAATTCAAAGATATGCTACAGGACGTGACCTGGATAGATTTTCCTAAAAACAGCCCGGCCTGCAAACCCAATAAAACATGTGTGAGACATGCTTGGCAGGAGAGTGGTTAAGAGCCAGTCACCACCTCATGACATCCACTCTCCATGTCGTGTGCTTATAGAGGAATGGGACAACATCACATTGAGAGAAATTTGGAAGGTCATCGACAGCATGCCACGCCGATTGAGATGTGTCAGAAATGCTCGAGGGGGTGCCACCAGATACTGAACGTGACATTTTTGACCTTGTGATAATGTCCGCGGTGCCTAATGTCAATTCAGTACCAAAATGAACGTGTCAATGACACTGTAGCTCAACTTGACAAACTTGAACTTGGTAAGTTATAAATGAAATGGCAAAATTGAAGATCACTGGTACCAATGTTATTTGATGAAATTTCAACATAACAGCATTGTGTGTACACAACGTCAGAGTAATCCATGCATTTTTAAATGTAAACTGTAAGACTGGCTAAAGGAAGAATGTTGATACACAAATGCAGTATGTTTAGAGGTTATTGTAAATGGCAACTTTTTCACAGAAATGAATGCTAATCAATAGCTCTTATCTAAAGTTCTTGCCTAATGAGCACACCAAGTTCAAAAATAATCCTATGATAAATGTGGTCTGAAGGCCATGTCAAAGAATGTTGATGCACATATGCAATAAATTCAAAGATTGTTGTTAACAGCAACGGTTTTTGATGGAAATGAAAAGAAAATCAATAGCTCCTATCTTTGTCACCCTGCATAAGCATACAAAATTTCAAAACAACCTGATAATGAATGTGCTCTCTGAGGCATGCCAAAGGAAGATGTTAATGCACAAATGCATTAAGTAGAAGGTCACTGCTTGTGGCAATGGTTTTTTTAATGGAAATTCATAAATATACTCTGCAGAGAGTGCAAACGGGATAAGTTGATGCACAAATGCAGTAAGTTCAAAGGTTGGTGATAACGACAATATTTCTTTATGGAAATGAAAAAAAGCAATAGCTCACATCTTGAGGTCACCCCGAACACACATACCAAGTTTCAAAGTATCCGTTCATAAATGTGCCCTGAAGGGTGTGTTAAAGGGAAATATTGAGGTCTGACTAAACTAAGTTCAAAGGTCAGCGGCAACATGTTTTGACAGAAATGGAAGAAAATCGGCAGCTCCCATATAGATGTCACCCCACTCAAGCTCACCAAGTTTGCAAGTGATCCAATCATAAATGTGCCCTGCAGGGTGTGTCAAAGGGAAATATTGATGCTTAACTCCACTAAGTTTTTACTAAGTTCATCGAAGGTCATTGCCAGTGGAACATTTTTTGACGGAAATCGAAGAAAATTGATAGCTCCCATCTAGAGGTAACCCCAAACAAGCATACAAAGTTTCAAACCGTTCTGATCATAAATGTGCCCTGTAGGGCATGCCAAAGGAATATACTGATGCCTGACTAAACTGAGTTCAAAGATCGTTGCCAGCGGCAACATATTTTGACTGACGGAAATGGAAGAAAATTGATGGCTCCCATCTAGAGGTCACCCCAAAGAAACATGCCAGGTTTCAAAGCAATCCAATCATAAATGTGCCCTGCAGGGTGTGCCAAAGGGAAATATTGCAGTCTGACTAAACTAAGTTCTAAGAACGTTGGCCGCAGCAACATTTTTTGATGGAAATGGAAGAAAATCGATAGCTCCTATCTAGAGGTCTCCCCAAATAGCAGGTCTTCTCTCATGAGAATGTACCCATTTACTGTATGCCCACTGGTATTATGGGGGTAGGGGGGTGGGGGAGTTAACTTTTTGTGGACAGTATTGTTAGTACCCTGATTAATATATGGTTGATGAACTGCAACTTTACTTGTCAGCTCCTCAAATTTGTACAGGTCTAGTAAGTAAGGTGTGGACTGTTTGATAACCACCCACTTCCTGGCATGGTACCAAATCACTCTGTTGGTACTGTATTTGTAAATTATAGTTTTCACACTATTTATTACTGCACAATTCAATAAGCTCATCTAAGAAAACAATATTTCATTGACTAAGTGTGTGCCATATACTCAGGGACTACTAAATCATCACATACCTTGTTCACCAAGGAATAATCATTCTCCACTTATCCTTGTCAATAATCTAAACATTATTCTTAAGATCTCCATGGATTTAAAACAGTATGTTGATTTGTAATCCATACAGCCACATATCAATACCTAACACAGAGAATATGCTACCAATGGCTTCATCTAGGTTGTAATGCATCTTGAATGTTAACTCTTTAAGACCTGTCACATCTTTGCAGGCCTGAAAATAAGCAGTCTGACATTTGCAGAATGAGGTCCCCAGAAGGTGAATTTGATTATGCTATCCTATACAGTGTGCCAGTTTATCCTCTGGGTATCTCTTTCTGTTTAGTTTTGAGACCTTGATTCAGATTGAGGTTCACAGAGGGTAAATTTAGTGATGCTACCCTGCTGTGCAGGATAGCATCACTAAATACACCCTCTGGGTACCTCATTTTGTAGATGACAGTCTGCTTATTTTCTGGCTTGCATCTTTGCAATTTTTTGAGACAATATCCTTCAACATGAAAATCTTGGGTATCCGTACTGACACCCATACTGCTTCGTAATCATTCTTGAGTATTCTTGGTTGATCGGCAAACGCGTAACAAAATTTTAAACTATTTAAAACTTCCATACTCCATCGTGCAATTTTTCAATTCTGTACTACGTCATACCGCTGTCGTATTAGAGCCTACTAAACCATATGGGGTATTTTTGAGTGTTCGAGTGCACTTGGCCAGTACAGTTGCGTCAAGATTCACTAAGAACTAGTAAGATCTATTAAGATCTGCTTCAATGGCACTACAAGTTTCGTACGACTCTGCCAAGACTCTGTACGACTTTCTCAAGATTACAGTATGATGTACCAATATTTATCACAATACCAGTAAGAACTAGTACGGCCACACTAAAAATCTCTGTGAGGTTTCAAGATTCTGGACGATTCTGATACGATTCTAGCAAGATCCAGTAGGATACAGCAAGAAGTTCCAAGAACTCCCACGTTTTCACCCCAATTTCCGACAAAAAAGGATATCAACCCCAGCAATCAGCGGCTCTGAAATCATTTGTTCTATCGAGGATTCTTGGTAGGCCTTGCATCATCTTACTAGTTTGTACTAGTTCGTACTGGTGTCATATTGATTCGTACTGAATCGGCTTGGAAAATCTTAGTAGATTCTTACCAAAGTTGTGATAATCCGTACAAGGTCATATGAAGTGAAGTGATGTGGACTACGTGTAACAGTGCATAATAATAATAAAGATAACAGGAAGAAATCTGAGATCCAACAACTTCAATTTAACTATTCGGAAATTTTATTAAAAAAATTTGAAAAGAAAATGGCACAAAATCTTTTACAATGTGATGTTTACTGAAAAATAAAACAGTAATAATTATCAGTTTGTCCAATATTCAATTCAATAGAATCCAGTAACAACTTTGATAAAACTTTCCAGCTGGTATTATGATGTCTAAGACTGTGTCTCAAGCAACAGTATTCAATAAATTGTAATGAAATGTTCACTCAAAAATCCAGCAATATCTGATAAATTCCAACAAGAGGCCTGCATCGAAAAGTGCAGCAAATGCCCTCGACGGTGAAAAGATTTCAAGTCGAAAGTGAAAAAGGGCCATAACTCTGGACAAAATGTGTGGAAGAAACTCATGCTAAACAGGTATCGTTCCCCCATGATGCTCTATCACAACACCAAATATCATTCAAATCAGAGTATTAATGGCTGAGATACAAGAGAAAATGTTGGTAAAGATGGACGAATGGACAGATGGAGGTCTCCATTAGATACCCCTTCGACTTTTCAGGTCAGGGGAATAATGAAGCATTCAGCAAAACTCAAATTGTAAAATATCCCACAAATATTGGCTGCACGGGTAGTTTGAAAATAATTCAGAAGAATCCTGGAGTTTTGAAAAGAAGAATAAATTTTCTTCAAATTTTGGAAACAATTTTCCAATAAAAAATTACTGAATAGCCAATATTGCAAAAGGCTTCAAAATAATCTCAGCTGTTGCAATCTAAATATAAAATAGAGTCCACTGTCCTGTAATAATCGCTAGTGTTCAAATGTTGAATGTATAAACTATGGTCACTTCTCAATGCTGTCTGCGTGAGATGCAACCATTAAATGAATGACTGAAGTCTGTTGACAGAGGTTTATATAGTCCTCATATAGAATGTTTCAGAAAGAGAAATTTCTCCAATGTTCTTTTGTTCCACTAACTGGCTGAATTAAATCACCTCAAGTTCCTTGATCATTCTGTGTAATTTCAAGTAAACAAGTTTGACCTTAATAAACAATCAATGAGGTAAAAATAGATCATGTGTAACAGTATTTGTAAACATGTTATAGGTATATTCAAAGGTCACTCGGTGCAAAACAAGCTATCAATCCAGTTAATCTCCTTAATCTAATTAAAAATGTTTTTAGAAAATATTATTAACCACAAACATATCAATTCTGATTCATAATACGGGCCCATAACACCACATTGTCCTGTATATTGATGTAACAAAATATATTAAATAATTGCAAACAAAAGCTGTTCCAATTTGTATTTTCATAATATTACATTCTTTGATTTTTGATAATGTCTAACCAATGTAAGCCATAAATAGATGGTTGAGATGACAGTGAACAACAAGATGTCAGAATACAGAGTTCAGATTATTTAATCGTGAAAACTGCTACATATGCATAGAAATATAGAAAGAAACCCAACAAATTCCATTTTAAATTTTTTCGAGAAATAGCATATTGCTGAAATGAGCTTTTTTTGCTGGAATGAACCATTTAACCATTAACACTTTGGTAGTGCAACAGAATTTTCTGCAACTGCTCTGTTTTTCTCTTGTTTAACTATGAATTACACAAATTATATCTTGTTTGACATAACTCCCTGAGCTCTATTCAAACAAGATATATTTGGTTAAATATCAAACTGCATTATGGGAAATATTTGCTGCAGAAAACTTTGCTATTTTGACATTAGAGCTCAGAGGCTGAAAGAAGGAAAAACATATAGAGAGCTAAACTTTATGAAAAATGTAAAACAGCAATGAAAACTTGCCTTCGGCTTTGATACATGATGCAATGGCACATTAATAATATTTCATCCTCAAAATAACACTTATGATCTAAAATTATGATTACATTTAAAAAAAATTTCAAGTAATAATGCTAAGATGCGTATAAGGTAACAATACCTTTATTTCTGTATAAAGTATTTTGATTTAACCCTCCCCCCCCCCCCCCCCCCTGCTCGCTGATGTAAAAATATCACCAGTGTGCAGGGTTATTTATTATTTATTTATTGGTGTTTAAGGTCACATTGAGAGCAGGGTTTAAGACCCTAGCATCACTAAAAAGCGACACTTGCCTCCCAAAAATAGATGAATAAATGAAATTTTCCATTTATTTATGTTTAACGAAATTTTTGAAAGCCAGGGTCACCTGGTGTCAGACAATTTTATGGGTGGAGGAAGCCGGAGTATCCAGAAAGAACCACTGAGCCATAGAGAGTAAGGTCAGACTCCTCTACACACAAACTCTGCACAAGCAGGGTTAGCATTGGTTAAAGGTAAATGCACCACTGATGTGCAGTATGCCTTAGTACACAGCAGTACTGAGCCCTCATGTGGCCATTCAGGATTAAGTGCCTTGCCCAAGGACACAATGCAGTTGCTCCTGGTGGGGATCAACCTGTAGATCTTTCAGGTTTGAAGTCCTATGCTGTAACCACTGAGCCACTGCTCTGCACATTTTTCCATTAACCTTTTATCTAACAGAATGGTCACAATACAGAAATACAGTGGAGCCCACATAACTGGATATCTCTTAACTGAATAACCCTGTTAATTGAATATAATTTCCAAACACAAAACCTCCAGTACAAATTTGACCTGTTAATTGATTATAGGTTATAGAGTAAACTCCTGTTAACTGAATAAAAAACCTTTCAACCTGTCGAGAAATTACACTGACTCTCCCCAGTTTTCCTTTGTTTTTAGACCTATTTGGCCTCAGTACATCCAATACAGGCATTTAATCTATTATATCTTGTTTTGACAGAGCTCATGGAGCTCTGTCAAACAAGATATAATAGAGTAAATACTAAGTTTATCTCTAGAATACAGGAAAGTGACACAATCCCTGTTAATTGAATATTCCTGCTAATGGAATAATTTTCATTGGCAAAGTGGCTATTCAATTAACCCTTTACCCAACATGAAAAGCAGACGACACTTGCAAAAAAATAACATAGGTTATGACCCCTCATTGGAACGAGTTCAATAAAAACAAGTTAAAACAAGGGGTCATAACCTTTGTTTCTGAGACAAAAAATAATTTTAAAGTTTGCCTCCAAAATATAGCTTGTGCCCCATCATTGGAATAAGCTTATTCATTTAACCCTTTAACCAACTAACAGCCAAAACTGGCCAGCACTATTCACAAAAATTGCCATTCAATTTTCATTATTTAATCCATTTTTGACTCAAAAACATAGCTTATGACCCCTCATTGGAATGAGCTTGTTGAGCTCATTCCAATGAGGGGTCATAAGCTATGTTTTTGATGCAAAAAAATGAAAAAAATGAGTTATTCAATAATTTGTTTGAAAGTGTCATCTGCTTTTCATGTAAGGTGAAGAGGGCTAACAGGTGCATTCAGTTATTAGGGAAGTGGTCAGTTTTCTGTATTTTAGAGGTACACAGACATTTATTTTATTATATTTTGTTTAAAAGAGCTCAAGTATTCTATGGTAGCCTGGTGGCTCAGTTTACTACTGCACCTGGTAGCATGTGAAATTGAATCAGAATCTGGAATCGATTCTCTTAAGGCTTACAAACTTTTGGACATCCCACAGCAGTATTCTCATTTGGATTCTCACAAAACTGAATGGTATATTGGCCCAACTGGTGATATAGTCTGCTAAGGCACATGGTACATTGATGGTACATGCCTCTCGCCAATGAAAATTAAGATCAAGCTGTGCTTGTCTTCCAATAGAAACATCTCTACCTACTGAGCCACTGCGCACCCTATGGGGGCATAATAAACTTGCAGAGATGAGAACAGAAGGCATCTGAAATAAACTGAAACTCTCATTTGTGAATGTGTTGCTTCTCCTGAAATTAAGAGGCCATAACTTGATAGACATTTTATTTCTAAAAATCTATATGAAAATGGTATTTAGGACCATTTTCATGTAGATTTATGGAAAATAAAACTTCAGCAATTTGATAATAAATTATCTGAAATCAGCTAATTAACTGAACTCTCTCATCCCTGAACTTGCATCATAGTTCAAGAAAAATGAAAATGTATTGGTCATCATGTCAGGCACAAGTGAATTGGTTCCTGTTAAAAATTCAAACTGTGCCTGTCATTGATTGACCATGACAGGCTGCTTATTTGGAGGCTTCTCCATCAGTATGTCAAGAAAGCATTTCATCACCAAAGGCAAAAATACACCAAGCTTTTATGATTATTGAGAAATTTATCATGGAAATGAATCGATTAATTCTGACAACTGATCTCTTTCAGCTGGAATGAAGTTAAGCAAGTACAAATAACTGTCAGGAGAGCAATTGTCAAAAGAATTACTTAGTTACCTCTGGAAAAATATCATAATCCATTTGAACAATAATACAGTTTTTGTTTCAGTGACACACATAACACAAAGTAGACACAGTTGGAAGTGATTAACTCATTACCTCAGATCATCAAGAATATATAAGCCAGCCCCAGTGACACAAATGTACAGAATACTTGTACAATGTTTCAGAAGGCAGCAAGCAGCCTGGTTCTTATAAGTCAACACCAAGGGATTGGGTATGTGTGTGTGTGTGTGGGGGGGGGGGGGGGGGGGGGGGGGTATCAGTATCAGTATATGACAATCTAAAGCTTACAAAAGTTTCGGCTTGCTGCTGAATCCACATTTCATAAGCGCTTGTTAAATCATGTTAACTCATATCTTGTGCACTTGTATTATCCTATGAAATAAAATAATGTTTAAACTAAACTAAAGCAAATTCAATGCAAATTCATTCATTTTCCATGGCAAAATATGGGCTACTTCTCACATTTCCAATGCACCTCAATTCAGTTTACAAGAGCATGCAATGCCAATCAAGGCTTAAACCCTCTCCAGCATTATCATGGATGGCATATACCAATTGAAATTACATCTGATGGATTCAAAAATGAAATCGGTTGTTCAATTGCTTTTCAAGCAAAAATCATATAAAATACAAAATGGTTTATTTATTTATTGGTGTTTAAGGTCACAAACTGATGCACAACCACTTATCATGACCGTGACAGTTTTATGGGTGGAGGAAGCCAGAGTACCCGGAGAGAACCACCAAGCAACGACGAGCAGCTGCCAGCTCCCCAAAATCGTAACTCTGCACTGCAGCACAGGCAGGGTTAGATTGGTTGAAGACATGCGCACCATCGACATGCAGTATGTCTCAGTACACGCCATCATCGTGCCCCCATGTGGACAATCGGGGCTAAGTGCCCTGCCAAGGACACAATGCGGGAGTCCGAATCGATCGCTCAGATGGTCACTCATCCGAGGACTAAACAGGCTGCTTGACGTTGCTTAACTTCGTTGATTTGACGAGAACCGGTTACCACAACGTCACTGTGCCCCCTACAAAATGGTTTCCATGGCATCCATTTTGGATATTCCAAACTATTAATAACTGAAAGAGCCATCCTATAATCAAAAGTGATGCACCAGAAAAAAATGGGATCCATTTGTCATTCTTTTTTCAAGTTATTGTGCAAGACATGCAAAACTCACTAAGAGTCCAAGATGGCTAACATGGCAGCCATATTGGATATGTGTAATACACAAAGGGAACAAAACAAAACAAAGGGAACATTCCTATAGTCAACAGAAACACACCAGAAAGAATAGGATCCATATTGGTCAACTGCTTTACAAGTTATTACTTGAACCAGCAAAAATTACAACAAAAAAAACAAAGATGGCTGCTGTGGTGGGGTTGGGGGGGCACACTGATTTCTCTACAACTGGATTTCTGGAATGCTCTTTGATCACATACAGGAAAATGTGTCCACCATTGCCATATTAAAGTTGCAGGGGGGAGGGAGGGGGGGAGGACACAGAAATTGCTATAACTAAACAATGCTCAGCCTAAAAATAGTTTCTCGAAGGTTTTAAGTTTCTGACTCCCCACGATCACTTTGTCAAGAGAGTGTATGTAGATGTTAGTGAAAAATGAATATGTTGTTGATGACACCTGGTCAATTTGTGTCTAGATTCAAATGCAAATTGACCAGGTATCTCGAAAGGTAGTTGAAGGAAAAGCAATACATTGTCTCTCATGTAAAACAGGGCCCACATCTGCCATGTGGCAACTTGTCCCACACAAGGGCAGATCATATGTGGAGTAAACTAAATGTACTACAATCTCCGCTATCACCCTCAGTTAGATTGGGTAGGGGCAGTCTAATTCCACAAAAAACCTACTGGATAAGAGGTCATCTTCAGAAAGTCAACAAGAGAGAGATTTTGAAATCCAAACTGCTCTGAGATTCAGATTGTTTTGAATCATCGAGATGGTTTCAAATTGAATCAAATCAATGAACAGATTCTAAACCAAAATGAATTTTAAATGTTTGCCAGGCCCTACTCTATGGAGCATTTATATAATAAAATGTAATAGATTAAATGTCTCTGTTGGATGTACTAAGGCTAAACAGAACTATGTCATGGTAATTTCTTCACATACAGTGGAATCCTGTTAATTGAATAGCCACTTTGCCAATGACAATTACTCAATTAACAGGAGCATTCAATTAACAGGGATTGTGTCACTTTTCTGTATTCTGGAGATAAACTTAGCATTTATTCTATTATATCCATGAGCTCTGTCAAACAAGATATAATAGATTAAATGCCTGTATTACATGTACTGAGGTCAAATAGGTCTACAATCAAAGGAAAACTGAAGAGAGTCAGGTAATTTTTCAACAGGTTACAATATTGTATATTCACTTAACAGGAGTTTACTCTATAACCTATATTAGGTAAAATTTGTACTGGAGGTAAGGTAAATGGTTTTGTGTTGAGAAATTATATTCAATTAACAGGGTTATTCACTTAAGAGATATCCAATTAAGTGGGCTCCACTGTATTAGTAAATGCCATGATATACATTTGATGAAGTGAAAGCTGTTACAGTGTGACAAAAGTCACAGCATAACAGCTTTCACGTCACCAAATGTGATGCATTGAGAGGAGTTATCACATTAACTTAATGCCATCTTCATGTGAGAGAAGAGAGTAGTTTGAGTAGTGACGTTTTTTCCTCCGATGTTCCAGCAATCCAGTTGCACTGAGATCAGCAGTGGACAAGAAAACATAAAAAAATCTAAAATGGCTGCCATGGTAGTCATATTGGATATGCCATAATACTGATTTTTGAAAGGAACCGTCCTCCACTCCGGTTTAATCCTGTAAAAAATGGGACCTTTAGGACATAGTATTCAAGGTATTGTTCAGAGATAAAAAACACATACAGAGAGACCATAACAAGACCCATTCTAAAGAGATGTACAAACACTCACAGAAAGTGGTAAGGATTTAGATTAGAAACAAGTAGAACAGTAGAATGTCAAGATATAACAGTAAAGCAGACTGTGTTTGAAGGTGTGCACGGTGGGTGGAGGAGGGGAGTTGGTAGAGTGAAGGAATGGTTTGTGTGCATATGTGTGCATCCATATGCATATTGTTCTGCACTACAATCTACTCTAATTTCCAGCTCTAGACCATATTAACTGATTTTACTGTTCCTGTATCAAAGGATTTATCAAATATTTAAAGGGATAATAATACGCCGCAATTTTTTTTTTCAAATTTCAGCTCTCAGATTTTGCTTGTTTGTGAAAAAGCATGTGAAAGGCTACTGTATGCCAAGTGGAAGACATCAGAAGGGAAACTAAATTATTTCAATCTGTAATTAACCCTTTGAACACTGATGATATCTTACATGTAAGTTCAATGGAAGCAATTGGCAGAGTCCATATTCATTATTTGGGGTATGACCAATTAATATTTTCAATGTGCAGCCTTAGGGCTGCATGTTTAAAATATTGATTGGTCCACACCACACATTTACCTTGTAGCCATTCCACTTAATGACGTTATGATGTAGCTTGTGACCCGGCTGGAAAAACGGCCTCTGGGGTTCAAAAGGTTAAAAAGCTTTAATACAGACAAAATTTCACAATACATGACTATGTGAAGATACAGTGTCCTAAAGTTATTGTCATTGTGACATCATTTTTGAATACACGTGGGTTCTAATTTTAACTTTGCTGCTGTCCAGATGAATGACCTGCCACAAACAACAATTGAGCATTATTTTAACAATAATTGGGAATTATGAGATAAAAAGGTTTGTGTTATTTCAAATAAATGTGTCCAATAAAACTTACGGCACATTTATTGACAAACACAATCTAAAATAGATTGCACAGATGTGAATGCTATTAACAGACCCATGTGAAAACAAACTTCACCTTAGTTTTTCTAAGCTGACAAGTTTGGGTTAAAAACTATGGGATGCTGTTTTTCAAATATCCTCTAAATTCTTGCCATCAAGTTAATTTGTATTTATCGGACACTTTCATACAAATAATACATAAGACATCAGGGTACTTTTGTATAATGGAAACTGTGGTTTTGTTAGAGGGGTAACTTGTATTTTCAAAATTGTGGCTTACTGCCCCTTTAACTGGTAGAGTGCTGAATTATTTTTGGTCATCAAAATTTGTTCACATATCTTTTCCTTGTTACAATTTATGGGAGAGTGCCAATAGGCACTCTCCCATCAATTGTAACATGGCAAATCCTAACAGACTAAATAATTAAACTTCAAAGGTGATATGTGGAACATCCACTGAATATGAAGCCTTCAAGTTGCAGTACCAACACATCAGAATAAAGCCCAAATATGGGCTTCCTTCCAGCACTCTACCAGTTAATAATTCTGGTATATGTTAAGGTATGAAAGTTGTCACGATTTGAGAATCTAATTCTGAAGCAGCTTCTGTAAGCCTGACCAGTGCTTCAAAATTGAGGAAAAGTAACAGGACAGGTTTTCAGTTCACGGGTGAAGGAAGTCCGAGTACCTGGAGAGAACCACAGAGAAGTGGCAAGTAACTGTTGGTCTCTCCACCCTACTGATCTGGCATGAGCAGGGTTAGCCGTGGTTGAAGGCAAGTGTACCGTTGTCATACCCAATGCCTTAGTACACAGTGGCCCCATGGCCTACATAGATAATCAGGATGAAGTGTCGTGCCCAAGGACATGATGCAAATGACACAGGTCAGGATCGATCCACTGACCTTTTGATCTCAAGCCAATTCTCTAACCTCCACAACTCCTGAGAGATTTGTAAATTGTGACACTCAATTAACTGGTAGAGTACTAAATTATTTTTCACCATCAAATCTTGTACTCATGTCTTTGCCTTGTTACAATTTATGGGAGAGTGCCTATGGGCACTCTCCCATAAATTTTAACAAGGCAAATCCTTGCAAAGTAACTAATATCACTTCAAAGATAATCCAAAGCACATCGACTAAATATGAGCCTTCAAGTTGTGATACCTCCACTTCAAAATGAAGCCCAAATATGGGTTTCCAGCACTCTACCAGTTAACACACACCTGTATATCCAGTGTTTTCTGATCATTTTTGTTTTACATCACTGATAAAAACAGAATTTGTTTTTTAGGGGGGGGGGGGGGGTGGGTGGGTGGGTGGGGGGAGGGGGGGGGGGGTAGAGATTCTTCAAATTAACTAGACGCACTGTCACAGTGCCGAAGCTGTGATGATTCGTGCAATGCCAAAAATGTGCAATTTGTGACACAAAAACTCGTTGGTGCCAAAAAAACTTGTTGGTGACAAGACCATAAATGTGACAGAAATTATCTGAATGACATGCACTATTGAGAGGGTGTAGACATCATGAAGATACACTTGCATACCAAGTATGGTGTCATTCCATCAGTTATCTTAGGAGTTATGATGTTTTAAAACTCGTTGGTGACAAAAAAACTTGTTGGTGACAAGTCCATAAATGTGACAGAAATTATCCAAATGACGTGCATTATTGAGAGGGTGTAGACATCATGAACATACACTTGCATACCAAGTATAGTGTCATTCCATCAAGTATTATAGGAGTTATGGTGTTTTTTAAACTCGTTGGTGACAGACCGACCGACCGACAGACCGACATACCGACAGACAGACAGACATTGCCACATATGGAGCTGCTCGTTGCAGCTAAAAACTCTGTCAAGACCCTCCTCCAACTCAACCAATTTTCTCAAATTGTGTAGGCCAAAAAATGGTTCCAACAGGCATTCAATTTTATCATGCCTGAAAATACTAATAGTACAAAGAATTACCCCTACTAACAAAATTAATTACTGATAACAAAAAGTAACCAATACACGCTTACAAATACCAAATTGGTAAAGGCTGGGTTTTTTTCAAAACCCACCAAAATCTTTGCACTTGAACATCCAGCTGGAATCCTAATGCAACCACATAACATAATGTGCCAATGAAAATACACAGGAAATTACCTCGCTGAAATTATGTCTTTCTGCTTTCAAACTGCTTCCCATAAAATCCCATTTCCAGATCCATTTACCCAGTGTATGGGTCGTAAATTCCAGCAAATTGTTATTGCATACAGGGTTATAGGCATACAGGGGAGGAGAGAGTTTATAATCTTCACATAAATCAATAAGACAACTATTTATGTGGATCGTCAAAAAATGCACAAGCCTTATGTTCATTCAGAAGATTTCATAATTCTTCTGTTTCCAAAATTTTTATTATGATGCAATTTTATTGCGGTAGTAAAATGCAAATTGACTGAGATGTGGCAGGATGGGGAAACTGTAACAATAATAATCTCAGTTAACCTCTCCTCTGCCAAAATATCTGAAAAGATGTAATGTTGAAAAAGCAATCTGCATGCACCTCTCCACATTTAACCCTTTACCCAACGCAGACGATATCAAAACTTATTATTTTAAATATCAATTTTTAAAATTTTTCAAAACATTTCAACAAAACCATATCATGTGACCCCTCATTCGAACGAGCTCGATGAGCACATTCCAAAGAGGGATCACATGATATGGTTTTGTTAAACTTTTTGAAAAATAGTATTTTTTCAGCTGCTGAATTTGCATATTACTTGGGCGGATGTGGCCGATTCATTAGGTAAAGGCCATGTAGCCCTATAAATATTCAGCGAATGATTGTTTTGTTCACCCACCTTTTGCCTAAAAAGAAATAGGGCAATCGATTGTTAATTTACCTACATTTCTAGATGTCAAGACAAATATGTTTACTCAATTTGCTGGGGGGGGGGGGGGGGGGGGGGGGGGGGGGGGGGGGAGATGCTGTTCCATCAAAAACATTGCAAGTCTCATTGCAAGTCTTACATATCACAGAGTCCCCAAAACGGTCTTCAATATAGGCCTACACACAATACAAATGCCTCAGATTCACTCTTAGAGCACTGTACTTTGCAAAATTTTCTCAAAGAGGCCCCAACTGCCCCCTTCTCCCAAACTAGCTAGGCACCCCTTACTATAGAATCCTGGCTACATGCTTGGTTTGCTATTGTATTCACTAGTCAAGATCTGCCATACAGACAATGGAAGATGACTCATCCATAAAGACTGGTTGAGTGAGCCCATGGGTCCCCATTCACAAGAACTCTGACTTATGGCCCTTGTGTACAAGATTGGAGCCTAAAATTACAGAAAGACTTGCATGAATCTAACATACCAAACATAACTTGTCCCTTGAGTGCCTGATGTACTCACAGGATGCAATTCAGTTGCTCAATTCCAGTTAAGAGTTTAGCATTTTTAAAACACCATTCTCTTATGCCTGTTTTTATGAATGTGATTTTCACTAAACATTTGAAATGAAGAGATTATTTCTTAAGCAAAAATGAATACTGAGGATAGAACTCTGCTGTTTCCATTTTATGCCCCACCATCAGCATGCAAGACCGAAACAGATAATTGTAAGCCTAGTTGTGTTTTGGACAAACCCTGCAGTGCCAAAATGGGGTTGCCAGTTTATTAACAAAATAAATAATTAAAACTAATTAAAGAGAGTATAAAAATATGTATATAAAATGTATTAAGTATATATAATATATAATGAAGAAGGATCAACTTTTACGCAGCCTCATGGTAACTTCTGGATTTTAGGTGGGTCTGACCGCCCCTACCAATGGATACCTATTACCACAGATTACTAACAATGCCAGCGAAGATAATGTTCAATTTTCATGTCGACAATGAAACTGACATGGCCGCCTGTAAATTCAGAGATACATATACATTAACCTCAATGAATCTTGTGCAGCATGTGGTGTGTCCGACTCATAAAGACGGCCACACATTAGACCTTGTCATAACGAGGGAGTCCGAAACCCAACTGGTTCACAATATCAACGTTATTAACCTAGCCATCTCTGATCATTTTCTTGTTCAGTTGCAACTTAAATTGCCCCGCCCATTGCCACTGCAGAAGAAAGTTTCATACAGGAAATATCGGAATATTAACTGTGAACAACCTTCAGAAGAGATTAAGTCATCTTTTATGTCAATTGATACCCAGGAACGACCAGATGGAATGTTGAGCATCTTCACTTCAAACATGTTGAACATCATCTACAAGTTCGCGCCCATTCAGAATCAAACTTTTACAATTCGCCCAAATATGCCTTGGTTTTCAGATGATACGACAGGCGAAATCTCTGCGACAAAAATTCAAATTGCAATGGAGACAATCCAAGCTCTCCATTCACAGGGAGATGTACGTTAGACAACGGAACCGTGTCAACGAACTAATACATTTGTCCAAGAAGACCTATTTTCCTCAAATTGTTAAAAACAATTTAAACAAACCAAATGTTCTTTCAACAGTACTCGACAAGCTACTACACTGAAAAAAGGAAACCGTTCTCCCAGATCACTCCTCTGCTTCTGATCTGGCGGAGCGGTTCTCTACATTTTTCGCTGACAAAATCGAATGCATTCGAGCTGGACTGAATGTCGGCCCCAACCCACAACCCATTGTGTTTAGGACTTCAACAGACCATGTGTGTCTGGATTCCTTCCAGCCTATAACACTTGTAAGTCTCAAGAATTTAATAACGAATGCCCCCACCAAACATTGCAAATTAGATGTAATCCCAACCTGGCTGTTGAAATCTTGCCTATCAGATATTGCACCATGGATATTAGAAATTGTAAACTCATTTCTTATATCGGGTGTCTTCCCCACCGATATGAAGCAGGCACTTGTTACCCCATTACTTAAAAAACCCGGGCTCGACCCGGAAATATTGAAGAATTCTCGCCCTGTCTCCATCCTTTCGTTTTTATCTAAGGTTGTGGAACGCGCGGTTGCTCTTCAATTGAATTCTCTTCTTTCCCAGTATGAACTTTCAGAGGTTTTCCAGTCTGCCTATAAACCAAAGTGCAGCACAGAGACTGCCTTACTCAGAGTGCAGAACAACATTCTAATGTCGATGGATAAACATCTTGTCTCCTGCTTAGTATTACTCGACCTGAGTGCTGCCTTCGACACCATCAACCACAATATGCTCATAGATAGGTTAGAACACAGAATAGGAATTTCGGATAGAGCTCTACAGTGGTTCTCTTCCTACCTAACAGGCCGTACCCAAAGTATACTCATTAACGAGTCAACCTCCACAGAGTTCAATCTTCAGTATGGTGTTCCCCAAGGGTCCGTTCTGGGCCCTCTATTGTATGTGATTTATGTTCTTCCCCTGGGTGATATCATCTGCAGCCATGGCCCACAATTTCACTTTTATGCTGATGACACCCAGCTATACATCCATTTTAAACCGGATAATGAAGCGTTTGCATGTCATCGACTAGAGGAATGTGTGGTGGACATAAAAGACTGGAGGGGGCACGGTGGCTCAGTAGGTAGAGGTGCAGGCTGCAAGCCGAGAGGTCCTCGGTTCGAATCCCACCTGCGGCAACCATGTTGTGTCCTTGGGCAAGACACTTCACCCCCATTGTCCATGTGGGGGCACGGTGACGTCGTGTACTAAGGCGTACTGCAAGTTGATGGTGCACTTGTCTTCAACCAATGCTAACCCTGCTTGTGTGGAGTTAGTATGTTGGGGAGCTGACAGTTGCTCGCCATTGCTCGGTGGTTCTCTCCGGGTACTCCAGCTTCCTCCACCCGTAAAACTGTCATGGTCATGATTAGCCATTGTGCAGAAATATGTGACCTTAAACCCCAATAAATAAATAAATAAATAAATAAATAAATAAATAAATAAATAAATAAATAAATAAATATCAAAGACTGGATGACTAATAACTTTTTAAAGTGAAATGCCGACAAAACGGATATTATTTACATTGGCTTACCTCACCAATTAGGCAAAATTTCAATAGAAGGAAATAGCATTATACCATCGGCTACCGTTCGTAACCTGGGATATTTCCTCGATGAGTCGTTGGCAGCTGACAAACATGTCCAGCAGGTGTGTCGTGCTGCATTCTACCATCTTAGAAATATCAGCAGGGTGCGAATATTGATAGACAAGCACACAGCTGAACAATTAGTCCACACTTCTGTCACTAGTCGTCTTGACTATTGCAACTCACTGCTATACCGATGTAAAAAGGCGTCATTGGATAAGCTTCAACATATCCAAAATTGTGCTGCTAGGTGTGTAACTCGAAATAGGAAGTCGTGCCACATAACACCTATCCTAGCTGACCTCCACTGGCTTCCTATCCATGAAAGAATTCAATATAAAACTACAGTCGATCTATTGCCAGGGGGTGCGATACCCCCACAATCCATTGCCAGGTGGTGTGTTACCCCCACACCAATACCTGAGGGTGAGCAAGGCCAACAATGTGACATCTTGGTGTTCAGAAAACAATAGGTGTCACCTAAAGGTGACACAAACAAATACCCTTGCCTTTCAGCTGGTAATGAAGGGACCCTCCATTAAACAATTTCGCGACAGAATTTCTAAGTCGATGAAGGCTATAATTTTGAGAAAATAAAATTTTGCAACAAACTTTATAGACGTTGCATATCTTGAATGTGTGTGTAATCACATCATAAAGTTTTAGCTCACTGCATTCAAAACTGTAAGAGGAGTTGAGTACAGCATGAAGGTACGCTCTATTGACAATAGCAAAAAAAAATCCCTGAAATTTTTTAAAATCTGTGAAAATTTTCCAAGATGATCAAGGCCATAATTTTGAGCAAATAAAGTTTTGCAACAAACTTTATAGATGTTGCATATCTTCAATGTGTTTGTAATCATATTCTAAAGTTTCAGTTCACTGCATTCAAAACTGTAAGAGGAGTTGATTACAGCATGAAGGTACTCTCTATTGAAAATAGCACTCAAAATATTCTAAGTCGAGAAAGGGAAATAACTGTGGAAAAATAAAATTTTTGTGAAACTTTATACATGTTGCACATCTTCATTGTGTGTATGATCATATCCTTAAGTTTCAGCTATCTGCATTTAAAACTGTAAGAGGAGTTGATTATAGGATAAACGAACCCTCTGTTGAAAAGAGCACTATGTTTGTTTGTTGGTGGTTAACGTCACATATTTATGCACCATGGCTAATCGTGACACAACATGGAGATGAAGTCAAGTTTAGTCAATCGTTGATCAACATGTTGCCCATTTTAGAGGACTTTCACCCCAAGCACTGGTGACTGGGTCCTATTTTACTAGTAAAGCAGAACTGGTTTACCACAGTAAACAAGTGCTGCTTACTTCCCGGGGTTCCCACGGGGAAAAAAAAGAGCACTAAAAATGTTGTAAGTCAAGAAAGGGAAATAACTGTGGAGAAACAAAATTTTCGCTAGATTTTATACATGTTGCACATCTTCATTGTGTGTATGATCATATCCTGAAGTTTCAGCTATCTGCATTTAAAACTGTAAGAGGAGTTGATTACAGCATAAAGGTACCCTCTATTGAAAATAGCACTAAAAATGTTGTAAGTCAAGAAAGAGAAATTCGCAAGACTTTATACATGTTGCACACCTTCATTGTGTGTATGATCATATTCTGAAGTTTCAACTATGTGAATTGAAAAGTGGGGAAGGAGTTGATTACAGCATGACAGTACCCTCCATTAAACAATTTTGCGATGGAAGGACTGATGGACAGATGGACTGATGGACACGAGGAATCCTATATACCCCCGCTAGGCAGGGGTATAATAATCCTTCTGACATATAAATGTATAAATGACCTGGCACCATCATATCTCTCAGATCTGGTCACATACTATACACTTGCCAGAGACCTCCATTCTTCAGACTCGCACACCTTGGTCCAACCTGTTTCAAAGCATCCGCAGGTAACCAGGCCTTTTTGATCGCCGCCCCTAACCTCTGGAACCTTTTACCGAGTCACCTGAGACTACCACAGGAAACTGAGTCATTCAAAGCTGGTTTGAAAAGGCATCTCTACAAACAAGCTTTCTGCACCAATATGTAGATAAGAAATCATTTCCCTTTTTTGTGTGTGTAAAGCCAAAGAGCACATTTTGTGGATTTTAGGCTGAAAATTATTATTATTATTATTATTATTAATATAGAGAATGAGGGTGGGAGAGGAATTGACCTCTTCAAGCTGGCTACTCCGCTGCTGCCAAACAATAGAATGATCTTCAAACTTGCGCATCTCCAGCTAAACACAGCATCTCATCTGATTGGATGGAATCATTGATACTGGTTGTCTTTGAAATTTAATACTTGAAAGGCTGCCTGTTAACTTGATACCGATTTTAGACTTGACTTTTAGATTTGGTTCTAACCCTGTACCTAGTTCTATAGTTAGTTACCAAATAAGTATACCTGACAGTCGGGCACAAATATCTTTACCAGTAATGTTATTTTGTGTGTGGGATTTGTGTGGGATTTGTACAGGTTACACCATAGAAAGCAAGTGATATTGAATATACAATCGCAAGGGTGTTCACGAGGGTTTTGCGTGAGTGAACATGCCCGAGCAATTGAATGTTCAATATCACAAACTGATATGGTGTAAACGACTTGTCACAGAGTTGTTTTCTTAGAGACAAATAAAAGGCGAGGAAGTTCAAAATAGTGAGAGAACAGGTTCTGATACTTTTACCCTTTGAACTCTGGTGGCATCTTCTATGTCAGTTCAATGACAGCAAATGGAAGAGTCCATGTTCATTATTTAGGGGTAGACTAATTAATATTTTCAACATGCAGCCTTGGGGCTGCACGCTGAAAATATTGATTGGTATACCCCACAGATGCAGTTAGCACCCATCCCACTTAATGGAATTATGACATATCATGTTCCAGAACCGAAAAATGGCCTGTCGGAGAACGGCGTTAATACATATCACAGAAATGTCACTGTCCCAATTCTTTGCCTTAGGTTCTCGAAAGATATCCTTCATCACCCAGGTGTTGCAGACCTTGGGGTGATATTTGTTGAATACAGCATATGCTCTTATCAACTCTTCGAAATATATCACTTCTTTTAAACAGAGTGATGTCATAACTATGTGATAAAAAAAAAACACTATCCGATAAGTTGAGGTAGAGTTAATTAGCACACTAACACCTTGGTGGGAAGCGTGGTGGCTCATTGATTAGAGCACTGAAATTCAAACTGAAAGGTCAACAGTTTGATGTTGACCTGTGGTAACTGCATGGTGTCCAATCCTTGAGTAAAGCACTTAATTCTGATTACACAACATGGGGACATTGTAGAGCTGTGAACTTAGGTGTACTGCCCATCGATGTTGCTCTTGCCTTCAAACGTGGCTAACTCTGGTATTGCAGAGTTACATTGATGAAGAGTCTGACAGTTGCTTGCCACTCTTCAGTTGTAATCTCTGGGCACTCAAGTTTTCTTTACCTGTCCGACACGATGTGTCATTATACTCTAATGAAACAAACAAATACACCTCAGTATGTTGGATAAGAACAAGTATATTGTTTGTGAAAATATTTTTTCCAGCCAATTTGTTGGAATTAATACCTCACCCTTCTGATGAAATAAAAACAAAATAAGAATCGCAATACATATCGTACTAAAGTCTCTTGCACACTACATGTGTTGCACACATAGCAAGTAAATTCTAACAAACTTGCTGTATTTAAATTAAACATTGTCCACATGCGCTAAAAAATTCTTATTTGGTAACTCAATACTAGGCAGAAGTGGAACACTGGAGGTTCATTAACAATCTGTTCGGTAACCTGCATTAACATTATAATAACATGTGTTTGGATGGTGTTATGGTTTATTAATGGCCCGAGAGGAATGAATAACAGCCTGAGGGTTTATTACCGGCCTGAGATGAAGTGGAGGGCCATTAATAAACCAGAGGGCTGTTATTCAGCCCCCAAGGACCGTCAATAAACTGGGCTGCCTGACAAAATCATATTATTACTATTATTACAATGACCAGAAGTGGGCAGTGGGCTGTTAATGAATTTTGCTTTCATTAATGTTCGCCGCTCAATGTTGCATGACATCATGAATTACTGAGTTTTACGGCCCCGCAAAAATCCATTAATATACTAGATGTTATTACTATTATTACAATGACCGGAAGTGGGCAGTGGGCTGTTAATGAATTTTGCTTTCATTAATGCCCGCCACACATTTCCGGTTGCATGACATCATGAATTACGGAGTATTACGGCCCCGCTAAACTCCATTAATATACTAGAGAACGCCCACTAAAGTGGTAATAATATAACAATAACATGAGTTTGGAGGGGGTTACGGTTTATTAACGGTCCAAGAAGAATGAATAAACAGCCTGAGGGTTTATTACCTGCCCAAGATGAAGTCAAGGGCCATTAATAAGCCAGAAGGCTGTTATTCAGTCCTCAAGGGCTGTTAATAAACCAGCACGCCCAACAAAACCATGTTATTACTATTATTACCATGTCCAGAAGTGGGTGGTGGGCTGTTAATGAATTCTGTTTTCATTAACACCTGCCGCTCACTTCCAGTTGCATGACATCATGAATTACTAAGTTTTACCATCCTGCCGAACTCCATTAATATATTAGAGATGCCTACTAAAGTGGTCACAATGTACGTTACACCACAGTGCAGACTCTGATATTCTATTATCAACAACCTTATCAAACTCAAACAAACCCCCCAGTGAGATTGTGTGTCACCTTCATCACAGCAAATTTTCTCTTCTCATCACTGGAGATGAAAAAGCAATTAGCATACTGACATTCCTTCTTTCAACGAAAAGCAATTCTTCCAGTTATCCTCCACAACTCCTGCAAATTTCAGCCTTGCTGCCCAAACCATCTCAGAGTTGTGATTACATACATGCATACACGCGCCACATAAAAAAATATAGATTTTCCTAACTTTCTTTTTTGTTTACATTTTTGGTGTCAAATTAAATTTTTCAAGATCTGTGTCATATGATAAACAAATTATTTCAACAATCAACTGATCTCGGTTGTCAATTTGGTGGACAGAAGAGATCAGCCAGATCCAACATGATGCTTAGTGTTTTACTTGATCTGGCTGATCTGGTCTTGAATTAACCCTTTACCCAACGTAATGGTCAAAATTGGCCACCGCTATTTACAAAAATCGCCAATTAATTTTCATCATTTTGTTCATTTTTTGTCTAAAAAATCGCGACATCGACGCCGTAGCTGCGACGGGTGGTGCAATCTCACAAAATTCTAATTTCATCAAGGGCGATAACTCCAAGAAAAATATTTGGAACAACACATGCATTGAACAGTGGCTAGACATCAATAAGATACACTTACATGCCAAATATAAAGTCATTCCATCAAGTATTTCACAAGTTATTGAGTTTTGAAACTTGTTGGTCACAGGCAGACCGACCGACAGCCATAATTACAAGAAAAATATTTGGAACAACACATGCATTGAACAGTGGCTAGACATCAATAAGATACACTTACATGCCAAATATAAAGGCATTCCATCAAGTATTTCAAAAGTTATTGAGTTTTGAAACTCGTTGGTCACAGACAAACCGACAGACCAACAGACCGACATTGCCACTTATAGAGCTGCTAGTCGCAGCTAAAAACTTAGGTTATGACCCCTGATTGGAATGAGTTCATAGAGCTCGTCCCAATGAGGGGTCATAACCTATGTTTTTGAGACAAAAAATGAAAAAAATTAGTTATTCAAGAATTGTTTTGGCAAGTGTCGTCTGCGTTTTATGTTAGGAAAGGGTTAAGAAAGTCAACGCGGAGATCAATTGACTGTTGTAATAATCTGTATCTATTATTTTACTACGATAAGGAACTGCTGTGATGTAATATACTGTTGGAAAGTTCTTGGCAGTCCCTTTCCAACAGTGTATTAAACCACAGCATATTTTTGGATTGCAGGCATGAAATAAACTAGTGTTTTAAAATGTTCATACCTCATACACTGGTATCATTTTACCTTGCTCATGCTTATAAAATTTGAAAAACATTTTTTTGAAAAAAACTGGGTTGCCTAAATGGTTACGACAACCTTTTTTCGGGTTGCCTTCATTTCTAAGTTGTGCAGGTCTGGCCAACTTGAATTCAATTTGGGACAAACGCAAATTAACACTTTATTACACATCCATTAAACTTTAAAGTCTCGTATTTAACGGAATCGCCGCTATGACATAAATGTTTCTGTATTGAACTGGTGATGTACAAGCCGGAACTTTTTTCCTCTGCACCATTTACACTAGTTCCTTTCCCGTCGAGTCATTAGTTATGATTCAAAAAGTTTCCAAATTTTGTTATACAATTATCGATCGTTTGTTGCATTGTGTGAACATGAAAATGTCGAAAGCAAAATAAAGTCGATTCACAAAAAAAATAAGTTAACCAAAAATGAGATAATATTAAAAAACAATCATTTCCATCAAAAATCACACCCAATAAAAAAGATAACAAATGTAATTTAGACTGGCTCCATAAAGTTTGTTTTGATTTTTTATCAATCGATTTGATCAGTACCGCTTCAAACAAAAATAACACTCTTTAACTCTGGGTTTAAACATCAGGATTAAAAGCTGCTTATTTAAATGAATTTTAATGCATTGGGATGTGTAATAAACACAGAACGCAATGTGTGTTTGAATCAGTGGGTGTTTTACATAACTTGGGATGGCGTAGTCATATTTCACTCGAAACTACGGCTCTGGCAAAATATGACAACGCCATTTCAACTCGTTATGTGAAACACCCACCGATTCAAACACACATTGTGTTCTGTCTATTAACACTATGCAGAGGCACTGATATGGTAAGCAGAAAATGTGTAACCTGAGCAGTTGTTTCTTGCCAGGTGTCACCTCCCTGTATAGGCAGACAACACTTGACTAAAAACAACTGCTACACCATAAGCCTTTATAATTTTGATGTTCGTTCAATTTCTCTGAGTTAAATTAAGTAAATACGGTATGCAAAAAGAACTTTCTGCAGTATCCTCAGTGCTGTATAATCAAGAGTTTCACAATTTACCATCTCTGCACAGACTATTTGCTACAGTGAAGTGAATTTAATTGGATATCTCTTAAATGATTTACCCTGTTAATTGAATATAACTTCCAAACACAAAACCATTTACTACACCTTCAGTACAACAAACTTGGCCAGTTAACTGAAAAAACAAACATCTTGAAATGTGTTGACAAATTACCCCAACAATCACAAAATTTCCCTTGTTTATAGAACTGTTAGTCAAGGGACCAGCAAACTGCCAATTTTGATCAAATCGAATATTGAACTGAATTTGAGAAAATGAATCAAATTTCGAATCAAACTTTGAATTGAATCACAGTTACTGGATATGTAGTCAAAAGAAAGTTTTTTTTCTAAAATAATACCCACGTTTATTAAAAGACAGTTATGTAGAGTGTATTTTTCGCCCCACCTCTTCCTACGCTATAAACTGAGATATAAACCAATATACCAGCTATTGATTGAAACTATTTGAATTGTTGACTTTGTAGCTTCGAAACTGCAGCAATAAACACTTGTAAATGAACCTGGCTGATAGGGCTGATACCTCACTTAAAGAGTCATATTTATCAAATGTTTTCTTGGAAAAATACTTTGTTTCAAATCGGAACGACTCCATTCGGTCGTGAAACCATATGTTTTAAATAACAAGAGGCCCCACGTGGCCTTAATCGCTCACCTGACAAAGTGACTCTAAGAAGTATTTTAGGTCACCTTCACCATGTCATGCTTCATCAACATTAACTGGTTGAGTGATAGATTTTGTTTGAAGTTCAACATTTGTTACCTAAAATTAGTTTTATTTAAAATCATTGGTGTGTGGACAATCTCCAATGATTTTTAATAAAGCAGATTTATCTCTGCAGACAAACTGGTTTAGCATGAAGCACAAACAAGGAATGTGAAGAGATAGCCTTGGACATCTCTCCCCAACTGTGGATATCTTCCATGTGCTACATGTATATATTTGCATGCAAGAAAACAAAAATTTTCACAAATTTTCCAAAATATTTTTTTATCATCATTGGAACTAGCTCAAATAGCTTATTTCAATAGGGGTATGGGAAGATCAGGTATATTTTTGAGACAAAAATGTGAACATATAAATAATGGTGTTTTTTTGTGAATGATGCTGGAGAATTTTGCGTAAAGATATGGTAAATGGTTTGTTCTAGATACAGAATGATGCAAAAGTATTTAAATTTGATTAGGCAAGTTGTTCCTATAATGCATTTAAAAATTGAAGTAACTGTTTTTTTGCTGACGAACTTTTAGATGTGTGTGTCTGTGTTTGTGTGTGTGTGTGTGTGTGTGTTTGTGTGTGTGGGGGGGGGGGGGGGGGGGTAAGAGTGTTCTTGCAAACAAAATTCCTGAATAAATGGAAAATTTTATTTTTTGTGTGAAAGACATAGTGCGTGAATGTTGATTGGAACAAGCTTAGAGAGCTCATTTTAATGTGAAGTCATAAAGCTGTGTTTTACGTACGAAATTCTGGAATAACTAAAAAAAATTGCTTTTTTGACTCAAAAAGCATGGTGTGCGACCTCTCATTGGAATGAGCTCAAAAAGCTCATTCCAATGGGGTATTTACAAGGGATAAGTACATGTATGTTTAAGAGACAAAAATTAAAATTTGAATAGCGATTTTTGCGAAGAATGCTGACAAGTTTTGGCAGTTATGCTGGTAAAAAGGTAAGATATGCAAAGTGGTTGTTTTTTAGAGGCGACATTTAATTAAGGGGAATTAACCCTTGATTACTGAGGTAACTTCTAAAAGTACTGAAATTTCATGAAGCAGTGTGAATAACAGACAACAGTTGCCTAAAAATTTCATGAATAACTAAAATTTTTATTCTTTTGTCTCGAAAACATGGCATATGACCTTTGTTGGAATGAGCTGAATGCGTGTGTTCCAATGAGGGGCCATAAAATTTGAACGGAGATTTGTGTGAATAATGCATTAGTACTGCTAGATTTGGGTAAACGGTTCACCCTGGATACCACCCCTTCTATAGTAGATCTTTTCTGCAAATTTTGTCTAAGATTCTATCAACTTTACAAATAAATACGTTCATGAATCACAATCAGATCCACCCCACAATGTTGCATACCAAATATCAAAAGATTCTGCCTGCTGGATCTGGAGAAGAAGATATTTTAAGAAATATGCCTTAAATGCACTAAGTTAAAATTTGGGCTCCTATACGGAGCCCAAATATAAACCAAGGGGGACGATTTGAACAAACTTGAATCAGATCCACCCCACAATGTTGCTTACCAAATATGAAAAGATTCTGAAGCTGGATCTGGAGAAGAAGATTTTTTAAGAAATTTGCCTGATATGCACTAAGTTCGAATTCGAGCTTCTATACTGAGCCCAAATATGAAACTAGGAAGCCGATTTGAACAAACTTGAATCAGATCCACCCCACAATGTTGCATACCAAATATCAAAAGATTCTGCCTGCTGGATCTGGAGAAGAAGATTTTTTAATAAATTTGCCCGAAATGCACTAAGTGCGAATTCGAGCTTCTATATTAAGCCCAAATATGAATCCAGGGGGCCGATTTGAACAAACTTGAATCAGATCCACCCCGCAATGTTGCATACCAAATATCAAAAGATTCTGCCTGCTGGATCTGGAGAAGATTTTTGAAGAAATTTGCCCGAAATGCACTAAGTTTGAATTCGAGCTTCTAAAGTGAGCCCAAATATGAATCCAGGGGGCCGATTTGAACAAACTTGAATCAGATCCACCCCGCAATGTTGCATACCAAATATCAAAAGATTCTGCCTGCTGGATCTGGAGAAGATGATTTTTTAAGAAATTTGCCTGAAATGCACTAAGTTCGAATTCGACCTTCTATAGTAAGCCCAAATATGAATCTAGGGAGCCGATTTGAACAAATTTGCATCAGATCCATCCCACAATGTTGCATACCAAATATCAAAAGATTCTGCCTGCTGGATCTGGAGAAGAAAATTTTTTAAGAAATTTGCCTGAAATGCACTAAGTTCGAATTCGAGCTTCTATAGTGAGCCCAAATATGAATCTAGGAAGCCGATTTGAACAAACTTGAATCAGATCCACCCCACAATGTTGCATACCAAATATCAAAAGATTCTGCCTGCTGGATCTGGAGAAGAAGATTTTTTAATAAATTTGCTTGAAATGCACTAAGTTCAAATTCGAGCTTCTATAGTGAGCCCAAATATGAATCTAGGAAGCCGATTTGAACAAACTTGAATCAGATCCACCCCACAATGTTGCATACCAAATATCAAAAGATTCTGCCTTCTGGATCTGGAGAAGAAGATTTTTTAAGAAATTTGCCTGAAATGCACTAAGTTCGAAATCGGGCTCCTATACTGAGCCCAAATATAAACCCAGGGGGCCGATTTGAACAAACTTGAATCAGATCGACCCCACAATGTTGCTTACCAAATATGAAAAGATTCTGCCTGCTGGATCTGGAGAAGAAGATTTTTTAAGAAATTTGCCTGAAATGCACTAAGTTCAAATTCGAGCTTCTATAGTGAGCCCAAATATGAATCTAGGAAGCCGATTTGAACAAACTTGAATCAGATCCACCCCACAATGTTGCATACCAAATATCAAAAGATTCTGCCTTCTGGATCTGGAGAAGAAGATTTTTTAAGAAATTTGCCTAAATGCACTAAGTTCGAAATCGGGCTCCTATACTGAGCCCAAATATGAACCCAGGGGGCTGATTTGAAAAAACTTGAATCAGATCCACCCTACAATGTTGCATACCAAATATCAAAAGATTCTGCCTGCTGGATCTTGAGAAGAAGATTTTTTAAGAAATTTGCCTGAAATGCACTAAGTTCGAAATCGGGCTCCTATACTGAGCCCAAATATTAACCCAGGGGGCCGATTTGAACAATCTTGAATCAGATCCACCCCACAATGTTGCTTACCAAATATGAAAAGATTCTGCCTGCTGGATCTGGAGAAGAAGATTTTTTAAGAAATTTGCCTGAAATGCACTAAGTTCGAATTCGGGCTTCTATAGTAAGCCCAAATATGAATCCAGGGGGCTGATTTGAACAAACTTGAATCAGATCTACCCCGCAACGTTGCATACCAAATATCAAAAGATTCTGCCTGCTGGATCTGGAGAAGAAGATTTTTGAAGAAATTTGCCTGAAATGCACTAAATCCGAATTCGAGCTCCTATAGTGAGCCCAAATATGAATCTAGGGAGCCGATTTGAACAAACTTGAATCAGATCCACCCTACAATGTTGCATACCAAATATCAAAAGATTCTGCCTGCTGAATCTGGAGAAGAAGATTTTCAAAGAAATTTGCCTGAAATGCAGTAAGTTCAAATTTGGGCTCCTATACTGAGCCCAAATATAAACCCAGGGGGCCGATTTGAACAAACTTGAATCAGATCAACCCCACAATGTTGCATACAAAATATCAAAAGGTTCTGCCTGCTGGATCTGGAGAAGAAGATTTTTTAAGAAATTTGCCTGAAATGCACTAAGTTCGAAATCGGGCTCCTATACTGAGCCCAAATATGAACCCAGGGGGCCGATTTGAACAAACTTGAATCAGATCCACCCTACAATGTTGCATACCAAATATCAAAAGATTCTGCCTGCTGGATCTGGAGAAGAAGATTTTTTAATGTTTTTCCCATTGCCTACAGTGTTAAAAAGTGTTGACTCAGCACTTTTTCAAAGTCCCGAAACTGTACCCTATGATAAAACCGATGGCAATTTTTTTTTACCAATCCTTTCTGTTGGTCCTAAGGAAGCTGCACACCAAATAAAAATTCTCAGTGCCGTGCAGTTTTGGAGATATGGGCGTTTTAATTTTTTTCTATTTTTAGCTCCTGCGGTTCCCACGGGGCTGCGGGAAAATTTTTTTTTGCATAAATCAAGTACTCATGACCCAATAAGCCCTCACATAAAATTTGGTTCAAATCAGCCTCTCGGTTTGGAAAATAGAAATTTTGGGCGGGGCAAAAAATTTTGCCCCTCCCATATCGACGCCAAGTATAGCCCCACAAACTTCTCTTGAACAAATCTGAGTCTACACCTCAAAAGGAAGCTGCACACCAAATATCAAGTCTCTGCTACTGCTGGTTCATGAGAAGAAGATTTACAAAGATTTTGGTGCCCCTTGGGGGCGTGGCACCACCCAGGAGGAGGGGCAACTTCATTTGAACAAATCTGAATTGGCATTAGGTAATAAACATTTAGCCAACATTTGAATAAAATTGGGCTAGTGGTTTAGGAGGAGAAGTCGATAATGTAAAGTTAACGCCGGACGACGACGACGACGGACGACGACGGACGACAGACGACGACGGACGACGGACGGAAAGTGATTAGTAAAGCTCCCCTTGAGCTTCGCTCAGGTGAGCTAAAAATGCAAAATGACTACACCAAAACAATAATTCAACACCGAATGGGGTCGAGCCTGCTCTTCTGTTTATATAATAATCAGGGGTATTTGTTTTGAAAACCATTGCTTTTGACGATGTATCCAGTAACTGTGATCGAATGGAACAATACTCAATATAAAATAATGTGATCATGTTGTGGAACAAATCATTTATTGAAGTTGAACAGCTGAATAACTTTTCAAAGTTCAAAACTTGAATTTTTTATAAATGGTCACTGGTCATAAAACAAAATAAGTTGAAATTAACAGTTGGAGTGGTAACAGTGTTTGCAACGATGTAGCTACAACTGTTGTACAGTGGTAGCTACATTACTACAAACATTGTTACCGCTACAAGTCAGTTGCATTTCTACTCAGAACATTACTCAATATAAAAATATAGAACCTTAGTGAGCACGCTCACATACCCCACGCGCCCCGATATTTCAAGCTTGGAAAAGTGTAATTTTTAGGAAAATGACCCGGAAATCTGTTACTTGTATTTTTCAGAGTCCAGGGCCCGTAATTTCTGCAAAAATCAGCCAAGCAGAACGAAACGCAAACTTCGTCTGTAAGTCATTGTGGTAGACTCACATACTAAAATGGCCGTAATTTCGATAATATCTGAAAGCGTGTAGAAAAAAAGTCCGGAAAACTGTAATTTTGATGAACTTTTCAAAGTCGAAGGGCCGTAATTTCGGTAAAAATCAGTGGAGCAGAACAAAATGCAAACTTGATCTGTAGGCCACCATGTTAGACAAACATACCAAAAATCAGCTCAATATCTGGAAGCATGTAGAGAAAAAGCCCGGAAAACTGTAATTTTGATGAACTTTTTAAAGTCTATGGGGGCCGTAATTTTGGTAAATATCAGTGGATCGGAACAAAACCCAAACTTGTTCTGTAGGCCACCATGTTAGACTAACATACCAAAAATCAGCTCAATATCTGGAAGCGTGTAGGAAAAAAGTCCGCAAAACTGTAATTTTGATGAACTTTTCAAAGTTCAAGGGCCGTAATTTCGGTAAAAATCAATGGAGCGGAACAAAATGCAAACTTGATCTGTAGGCCATGTCAGACTAACATACCAAAAATCAGCTCAATATCTGGAAGCGTGTAGAAAAAAAAGTCCGGCAAACTGTAATTTTGATGCATTTTTCAAAGTTCAAGGGCCGTAATTTCGGTAAAAATCAGTGGAGCGGAACAAAATGCAAACTTGATCTGTAGGCCACCATGTCAGACTAACATACCAAAAATCAGCTAAATATCTGGAAGCGTGTAAAAAAAAAGTTCGGAAAACTGTAATTTTTATGAATTTTTCAGAGTCCAAGGGCCGTAATTTTGGTAAAAATCAGTGGAGCGGAACAAAATGCAAACTTGATCTGTAGGCCAACATGTTGGACTCACATACTAAAAATCAGCTCAATATCTGGAAGCGTGTAGAAAAAAGTCCAGAAAACAAGCAGGACCGACTGACGGACTGACAGGCAGACTGATGGACTGACAGACCGACGGACTGACAGACTGAAAGACTGACGGACTGATGGATGGACCAGTCAAAAACATTATACCCCCGCAACTTTGTTGCGTGGGGTATAATAATGTGATCAATTACAATCTGTAAACATTCACAGTTATGGCCCAAGTTTTTTCAAAAATATTTGAATTTCCAATTTCAAATCGAATCTAATCAAATATTGACTTTCAAATTGAATTTCAAATCTTCGCAGGAGCCTATCTTTGTCCTCAGTACATCCAATACAGGCATTTAATCTATTTCATCTTGTTTGACAGAGCTCCATGAGCTCTGTCAAACAAGATAAATAGAACAAATGCTCTGTTTTTCTCTTGAATAAAGGGAAGTGACCAAATCTCAGTTAGGCCACACAAAGTAGATCTTCTGTTTCTCAGGCCATTATTTATAAAATTGCATGCAGGCGAGCAGTTTTTTATTTTATTTTCTATTTCTGTAATTATTTCTTTGCCATCAAAAGTTCATGTTCTTGGTTTATGTTTCAGGCCTCATAATCTATAGAATAGCATGGGTGGTGATGTATTTCTTTTTTTAAGTTTACATAGGTTATAAAAAGAGAGAATGCAACAGCCAAAAGGACCATGCAGGAGGGCCTGAGAAACAGGTTTTTAATTTTTTTAGGCCTTAATTGTATTATTTTTTTTTTTTTTAATATTTTCTTTCTGTAAACAGAAAAGGGTTTGGCAAACAGGCTATGCCTATAAGTAGCCTCATCCTACATCATAAAACAATTTGGTATTTGAATGGTGCAGGTGCAAAAGGAGATGGCTGGTATGTCATTAACAAAGAATTCAGAGTGCATATTGATAGTGTAGCTGTTGAGGTATAAAGACCATATACCCACCAGCCTGATCGGTCCGGATCTCTTAGTCTCATGGGAAATTGGTCGCTTTGTGTGCCTGAGATCGACGGTTCGAGCCCCGGCTCCCGCACTTCTCTCTCGATCTGTTACATTTGGGTGCTCGTCCGATCCTCAACAGTAGGTGGCACTGCAAGTGTTTCAACAGCTCTGATGGAGGGAGGAACCTGGGTGAAATTCATATGTGGTGATCTCAAAAGGGGCGAGTAGTGTAGGAGTCGAGGTATAAAGGCCAGTCACCAACCTGCCTTGTTGAACCGGATCTCTTAGTCTTGTGGTAAATCAGTCGTTTTGTGTGCTACAGGTCAATGGTTCGAACCCCGGCTCCCACACTTATCTCTCCTCCTGTTACAATACAAAACCTCAACTGGATCTCTTAGTCTTGTGGTAAATCGGTCATTTTGTGTGCTAGAGGTCAACGGTTCAAACCCCGGCTCCCACACTTATCCCACATTTATCTCTCCTCCTGTTACAAAACAAAACCTCAACTTGATCTCTTAGTCTTCTGGTAAATTGGTCATTTTGTGTGCTAGAGGTCAACGGTTCGAACCCCGGCTCCCACACTTATCTCGCCTCTTGTTACAAAACAAAACCTCAAGACCTTAAGTGGTCATTAAGCACATAGCTGCAACATAAGAACATGGTGGAACGACAGCGTCTTCATTAACATACACAACACACACACATATATATTATTGGTGGTCAAAATGCTTTGTGTCATTAATGAAGGTATGCACACTATTCACAATGATTTCATTTTCTTCATTGCCACAAAGAAGATCAGTGATGGACACATTTATGTCGCCGAGATTCTGAAGCAATAAACCTCTCTGGTTAATGAAGTCAGGACACTGCAAAAAGAAGTGTCCCGATGTTAATTGTATACTCCTGTTAACTGGATAATTTTCTGGCAAAGTGGAAAGTGAATTAACAGGGTGCCACTGTATTTATATATACCCACTACATGAAGGAATCAGAAAGGCAAAGAAATAGTCGCAGTTATTTATTATTATGGTTTAATGACACTTTAACAGCCAAAGTCATATCATGTCGGTGACAGTTTTATGGGTGGAGGAAGTCGGAGTACCCGGAGAGAACCACCGAGCAACGATGGGCAGCTGCCAGCTCACTAACATCGTAACTCCACACTGCAGCACAGGCAGGTTTAGATGGGTTGAAGACATGCATACCATCAATGTGCAGTTAGTACACAGCATCATTGCCCCCAGGTTGACAATCGGGGTTAAGTGCCTTGCCCAAGAACACAATGCAGGAGTCAAATAGTCGCAATGAGAATGGGACCGATATTCTGCCCCTTTTGTCATTCGGATTGTTCCATTCAATACTGCCTTTCTCCTCTTTAAAAAAAATCACTATTCCACTTGATACTGGATGTAGATGTTATATGGAAATATCAGCCATGACAGGCACTAAAAGAATTGTATCTATTTATTGGGGTTTAACAGCACTTTTGACAACCAGGGTCACCTCGTGTTGGAAAAACAATTAACTCTTTACAAACATAATGGCAATAACTGGGAAGCACTATATCCCAAAACTGCCATTCAAATTTTATTATTTTCTCTTAAATGTTTGTTCCCAAAACAAGGCCTGTTCCAATGTGGTGTCATAAGGTATTTTTTTTTTACGCAAACAATGAAAACCTTTGGTAATTCAAGACATGTTTCTGAAAAGTATCATCTGCTATTTTTGTGTTGTACAGGGTTAAAGATGTTTTCTAATCATTGATTAAAGATTTAACAATAAACAACATCAGCTGAAAGAAAGAGTTCTATCAAACAAAAATAATACATGTTTAACATTTTATTGTCCATTTGCTGCAGTAAATAATGTAAAAGTTCTCTGAAAGCCTAAGTGGGTAAGTAAAGAAGTATTGGCATTATCAACAGGCTGTTTAAATCAGTTCCAACACCACAGATTGTGGGAACATCCCTGTAGAGGGTTAAATCAATACAACAATAGGGTTATGCAGTTTATTAGGTTTATAAGTCAGTTTTGCTTTATTTTCAAACTAAAGGTGTGATTCTCCCAGATGGGCCTGTCCATACACCACACCATAATTATTCTAAGACGAAAAGGGGCCTAAAGTTATGTCTACAAACAGATGGATGAACGGACGGATGGATGCTCCTAAAATCAGGGTTCATGTGGCTAAAATATTTGAGGGATTTAAAATGCATGAACAACCACTAAAAACTCTTCTTTAAGTCTAATTTCTGGGTGGTAGCAAACCCTAACCCTTTCAGCTTACTGACCCTACCCCTAACCCTTACCATAACATAAAATCCCTGAAAATACAATACCCACTTTTTAGCCACATAAACCATTTTGACCACATAAAAAACATTTTAGCCACATAACCCACTTTTTAGACACATAAATACCACTTGTTAGTTCAACTTTATGTGGCTGGTCATACAAATCAGACTAGACACATAACAGTGCTGAGTACCAACAACTAGGTACATAAGCCTGATTTGTTTGGTCGGTCGGTTGTCAGTCGGTCGGTCAGACGGACGGTATGACAGACAGATGGACATCTAGATGGACATGGTGATTCCAGTATACACCCCCCCTCCCCCATAACTTGCTGTGGGGGGTATAACAAGAAGGACGCCAATGCCCTATAGCTCACCAACATTCGTCTTTGATAGTAACTTTGGCAAACACAAGAACTGTATCAAACAGGCTCATAACATGTGACAAAGCTTACCTAAACAAAACCTCTTAAAAGTAAAACACAGAAACTGACTTAAACACTAAGTTAAACATGAAATTCTGAGCTAAACAGAAAACTAAACGCAACTAAAAATGTCAAGAAAAACGTTTAAAATGCAGGGTATGAGGGGTTAATCATGGAACAATTATACTGAGGAACATGTATGATGAATATAAGTGCCATGGGAAGAGAAGGAGCACAGCAGCTGATCTAAACACTAAGTTAAACATGAAATTCCGAGCTAAACAGAAAACTAAACGCAACTAAAAATGTCAAGAAAAATGTTTAAAATGCAGGGTATGAGGGGTTAATCATGGAACAATGATACTGAGGAACATGTATGATGAATATAAGTGCCATGGGAAGAGAAGGAGCACAGCAGCTGACCTAAACCCTTAGTTAAACATGAAATTCTGAGCTAAACAGACTTAGATGTGAGTCTTCCATGGAAGACGTGTGTCACCTGCACTATATTTTAATAGCGTGTCTTTAAATATTTACCTCAAACCTTGTTAATCAAGTTCTTCTATGTAAGTTATATGGAATTTCAAGTCGAAAAAGGGACATAACTCTGAAAAAATGTGTGAATGATAACGGTTGTATGTGGATATCCTTTCCCCCATCCTGGTTCATGTGCATACCAAATATCATTAAAATCCACCTGACAATGACTGAGATATATACACTCCAAGGCGTTTCAGACAGAATTCTAAGTTGAAAAGGGGCATAACTCTGGAAAAAATACAGCGGATCAAAAAATAAAATAGGAGGTGCACAATGCCATTACGTGATAAAGAATCACTGAAAGTTTCATCAAAATCCATTCATAGGTTAAAGAGGAGTGGCGGATAAGAGAAAGTGTGACGTGGATGACACAAGACGACAAAAGTAATCCCTATATGTCGCTCCCCACTTTGTGGGGCAGGCGGCACAATGCCATTATGTGATAAAGAATCACTGAAAGTTTCATCAAAATCCATTCATAGGTTAAAGAGGAGTGGCGGATAAAAGAAAGTGTGACGCGGACGACGCAAGACGACAAAAGTAATCCCTATATGTCGCTCCCCACTTTGTGGGGCAGGCGACACAAAAACTAAACGCAACTAAAAATGTCAAGAAAAATGTTTAAAATGCAGGGTATGAGGGGTTAATCATGGAACAATGATACTGCGGAACATGTATGATGAATATATGTGCCATGGGAAGAGAAGGAGCACAGCAGCTGACCTAAACACTAAGTTAAACATGAAATTCCGAGCTAAACAAAAAACTAAACGCAAATAAAAATGTCAAGAAAAATGTTTAAAATGCAGGGTATGAGGGGTTAATCATGGAACAATGATACTGAGGAACATGTATGATGAATATAAGTGCCATGGGAAGAGAAGGAGCACAGCAGCTGACCTAAACACTTAGTTAAACATGAAATTCTGAGCTAAACAGAAAACTAAACGCAACTAAAAAGTTCAAGAAAAATGTTTAAAATGTAGGGTATGAGGGGTTAAATCATGGTAAAATGATAATAATCATCATATAGCAGCATTATAAAGGCCATGATATGGAAATAAGGCGAGTAAGTGACCTAAACAGAAGCTTTAACATTATTGGACACGTATGCTGATGCCAACGCCGTCACCGATGCCGATGCTGATGCCGACTGATTGAGCCATGCCATAAGCTCACACAACTAAAGTTGGTGAGCTAAAAATGAAACCCACACCATTGGTGTCACAGAAGTCACATACCAGGGTTCCTGCAGGCAAGGACTGATAAAATTTAAGGCTATTCAAGACCATTTCACAACATATTTCAGCATTCTTCAAGGCCATTCAACTGTCAAATTTAAAGATTTTCAAGGACTGCCTTCACTAGTTCTAACTGGGACCCCCCCGGTCATTACCTCCTCCTCACACTTCCCTTCAAGGGAAGTGGGGGGGGGGGGGGGGTGTAATGACCTCAGGGTCCTAGATAGGACTACGCCTTCACAAACTCTAGCATATAAAACTATATAGTTATGATTATGTTTTTCGTCAGCATTTTTATTTTGTGAATATTAAAGGCTTTTCAACACCACCTGGCACATTTTCCAGGATTTCAAGGCCTTGAATAAACCTTAGTCAAATTCAAGGACATTCGTTGAATCCAAGGCTGCATGGAAACTCTGCATACAAATGAACCAGTTTTAACTGCGATATTGCATGATCACATTTGATTCTACTAATGCAAATGTGACAAATAGGGCAATGAAAACAGCCACGTTGGTCACATCTGCATTGTAACATAAACATTTCACACTAGCACTCAGGAATGAGTCATTTGACACATGTGTGTAGGTTTCTCAAGTGATGTGTCTGGGTTGAGAAATCTCCTCTTTATAACCAAACTGAAGGCTGGTCATTTCGTAAGCAATCCCATGGAGGAAAATGGTTGTAACTTCCTGAAAGAACTCTCCTATGTTAGTTTGGGTGAATGAATAAGGCAGAGTTTCTAAATAAAGAAACTCTTTTATTATAATCTGGCACATAGCCTCAAGCCTGAATATAAGCAACCTGTCATTTGCAAAATGGGATATCCAGAGGGTGAATTTGCTGATGATATCACATACAGTGGGCCAATTTATCCTCTAGGCACATCTTTCTATTTTGGCTTGAGACCTTGATTCAGACTCAGGTTCCCAGAGAGTAAATTTTGTGATGCTACCCTCTGCAGGGTAGCATTACCAAATTCACCCTCTGGGGACCTCATTTTGCAAATGACAGTCTGCTTATTTTCAGGCTTGTATAGCCTTGTGAAAATGATGATGACATGAATGTGTCCTACATTGCTACCTCTGCCTTATTCATTTCCTAATTAGGGGGCTTTTACGGATTTCGAGACATAAATCAACATGAATTTGGAAGGATTTAAAGCATCTGTTGTCAGACTGCTCTAAGAAGCAGTCAGTCTTTTTATTCTGCAGAATGCTCACAGGGTTAAATTAATTAAGTATTTTTTTATTTCACAGATTGGATTATTGCAGAGGAGACATACTTCACACACATAAAAAAGACATTGAAGTTTTTATGGAAGAATCTTGTTAAACTATTGTCATTTGAAATATAAACCAAGATTTATACAAACTATTTAACATACAGGTGAAGAATCTTGTCATTATAAGCATGAACTTTACAACTTTATTGCCCAATTGAGGCAATGTAATTATTAAATGAATTTTTAGAGGTATGAAACAGCTGCCACCACCACTGAGTCACACACCTTTATAGGCAACACATTTGCAATGCAAAAACTTCACTCGTAAAATCTGCATTAAGTAATTTGCAAATGACTGACAAATGATACATGGCTTCCAAACCTGCTACCCATTTCATATATGTAGTGAAGTTTTCAAGTCTGTCCAAATAATGAAAGTGCGAATGACACTGTAACTTAACTTGACTGTATGCATATAGTGTTTGCTGAAAAGGATAATGTTCAACGTTTATGAAAGGATTATGAAATAAGAAAAGAGGCCCCAGGGGGCCTGTGGGCGCACACCTGACATGGTAGTCTAAATATCAAACCAGGGACTTGAATAAGTTGCATACGCCCCTCCTAAGAAAAGCATATACCAACTAGATGAAGCGATTGTGCCCACACAATACACAGGATTTTCCTTCTATTTTCAGTTCCTGCACTTTTACGTCCCAAAATTGAGATAAATGCATAAAAAACAGATTTTTTCCCCAAACAAAATATTTTCAGCCTCAATATTTTTTTTCTTCTTAAATCTTTCAAAATGCATTTTGGACCAATGAAAAAATATTGCTTAAATGGCCCTGGGGGAGGAGGAGGAGGTAGAAGAGAGAGGGAGGAGGAATGGGTAGAGGAGAGGGGGAGGAGTTATAGAATTCAATTTTTTTCTGCATGTAGTCACTCTAAATCTTTAAAAATGCATTTTGGACCTAAGAAAAAAGTGCTAATTGGCACGGGGGGGGGGGGGGGGGGGGGGGGGCAATAACTTCAACAATTTTTGTTGGATAATGGTGGTCACTGAACTTGACATAGACATTGTTGCTGCTGTAGAGACATGTACCGAAAAGAATTGAGTTCAGTGAAGTATTGTTCAAATTATGCCATAAACTAAGTTTGGACAGACGGACGGACACACAGACAGATGGATGGAGCTCTATGCTATATCCCTCCCTTGCAGGGGGATAAAAAGTAACAAAGTATGTGGTAGAAGCCTAATTTGAAATTTAGAGAAACTAAGGAGGAAAACCGCTTTGAAAAAGGGTTAAATTAATGCCAATATTATTTGAAACCTCTGTATACAGGTTCAGTAGACCTTGCCCCAAATGAACAACAATGACATTGTAACACAGTGTTTCAAGAATGAAAGGTACAACCTTGAAACGCAAAACTTTAAGCTGGGAATACTAAGTAAAACTGACTGTCAATAAAGGGTTAAATATTTCCTAAAACCGATAAAAGAAATCATTGGTGTAAATGCAATCATTAAGTTGTATTGACTATGTAAGAATTAAAGTAAGAAAGTATGTGGCAACGCCTAATTTCAAATACAAAGAAACTAAGTCTCAAACATGTTTAAAAGGGGTTAAAATCATGCCAATATTAATGAAAATAAAAGTAGAACGGTTCAGGAGACAGTAGACATTGTCCCAAATGTGAAACAGTGACATTGCACTAAACTGTTTGAAGAATTAAAGGTGTAACTTCATAAACAAAAAAACTTTAACCAAAAACTTTAACCTGGAAGTTGTAAGTTAAACTGCCATACAAACAAGAGGCCCCAGCGGGCCTGAGGGCGCTCACCTGACATGGTAGCCTGAATATAAAACCCAGGGAATTGATTTCAACAAGTTGCATCTGCCCCTCCTTAGAAAGATTATACCAAATATCCAAAGATTCAGACCAGATGATCTGAAGAAAAAATATTTTTAAAGAATATTCCTCATATTGAACTAAGTTATAATTCAGGCTCCCATAGGAAGCCCAAATATGAACCCAGGGACTTGGCTTCAACAAACTTGAATCTCATCCCCCTAAGGATGCTGCATACCAAATATCAAAAAATTCCGACTGCTGGATCTGAAGAAGATTTTTTAAAAAAAATTCCTCATTTTGAACTAAGTTACAATTCGAACTCCCACAGTGAGCCCAAATATGAACTTAGGGACATGGCTTGAACAAACTTGAATCTCACCCCACGAAGGATGCTGCATGCCAAATATCAAAACATTCCTACTGCTGAATCTGAAGAAGATTTTTAAAGAAAAATTGCTCATATTGAACTAAGTTATAATTCGGGCTCCCACACGGAGCCCAAATATAAACTCAGGGCCTTGGATTTAACAAACTTGAATCACATCCCCCTAAGGATGCTGCACACCAAATATCAAAACATTCCGACTGCTGAATCTGAAGAAGAAGATTTTTAAAGAAAATTCCTCACTTTGAACTAAGTTACAATTCGAGCTCCCACAGTGAGCCCAAATATGGACCTAGGGACATGGCTTGAACAAGCTTGAATCTCACCCTCCTAAGCATGCTGCATACCAAATATCAAAAGATTCTTATTGGTAGATCTGAAGAAGAAGATTTTTAAAGAATATTCCTCATACTGCACTAATTTAAACATTTGGGCTCTCATAGATAGCCTAAATATCACCCTAGGGACTTGATTTAAACAAACATGAATCTAAACCCCCATCTATAGATGATACATACCAAATATGAACAGATTCTGACCAGTGGATCTGAAGGAAAAGATTTTCCAAGAAAAAACTTCATATCGAAAGGAATGGTTTCGCGCGCCGAAGGCGTGCAGGGACGGTATGGGGACAAGCCTCTTTCAACCCTCGAAAACTTCATATTGCACCAAGTTAGAATTTATATAACCCGATGGACTGGGCTAAAAAAAACCTTGAATCTGCCCTGCATACAGATTATTAGTTCTAAATATGAAAGGATTCTCATCAGTGGATCAGAAGAAGAATTTTTTTGAAGAAAATATGGCATATTGCACTATATATTAATATTTGGGCTCCCATGAAGAGTCTAAATATTAACCTTGGGATTTGGTTTGAACAAACTTGAATCTAACCCCCATTATAGATGACACATACCAAATATGAAAAGATTCTGACCAGTGGATCTGAAGAAAAAGATTTTCGAAGAATTAACCCCACATTGCACCAAGTTGAAATTCAGGCTCCCATAGGAAGCCTAAATATCACCCAATGCACTTGGTTTGAACAAACTTGAATCTGCACCTCATCTAGTTTATTGATACTAAATATTAAATGATTCTGACCAGGGGATCTTAAGAAGAAGAATTTTAAAGTTAAAATCTAAGATTTCACTAATTTTGAAATCCGGGCTTCAATACAGAGCCCAAATATGGACCAAGGGACTTAGTTTGAACAAACTTGAATCTCACCCTTCCAATGATGTTTTATACCAAATATTAAAAGATTCTGATAAATAGTTCTGAAGGAGAAGATTTTTTTAAAGAAAATTGAGGGTAGTGTTCGAGTTATGCCTCTTGTAGAGCCCCTGGTGGGCGTACAACATCTTATGAACAAACTTGGGTGGACACATGTTGGAGAAGATTCACATCAAGTTCATCTAAATTGGCTCAGCGATTCTTGAGAAGTCGAAAACGTGAAGTTAACAGATGTACAGATGGACAGACGGACGGACAGACAGACGACAGACAGCAATTGATCAGTAAATATAGGGAGAGCGCATTTTTCGACCCCTAAAAGGCAATCTGTGCATCAAACTTCATACCCATGCCAAGTTTGGTGAAAATTTACAAAAAAACCCAGGAGAATATATATATGTAGGGACAGCACATTTTTCTCCCCCTCAAGGGCAATCTGCAAGTCAAACTACATACCTGTGCCAAGTGTGGTGAAAATCTATTTGAAAAAAATATATATGGACAGCACATTTTTCGACCCCTCAAGGACAATCTGCAGGTCAAACACTACATTACTGTGACAAGTTTAATGAAAACTGGAATAAAAAAAAACAAAAAAAGAAAAAATAGAAACTATATAGGAACAGCACATTCTTTGCCCTTCTCAAAGGAAACTACATACCCGAGCCATGTTTGGTGAAAATCGGAATAAAAAAAAAAATTGAATAAAAAAATATAGGGACAGCACATTCATTTTTTGACACCCTCAAGGGAAATCTGCAGGTCAAACTACATACCCGTGCCAAGTTTGGAGATATGGGCATTTTAATTTTTTTTATATTTTTGGCTCTTGCAGTTCCAATAGGGTGACGGGAAAAATGTTTTTGGCATAGGTTAGGTACTTATGACCCAATAAGCCCTCATATCAAAAATTTGGTTCAAATTGGCCTCTCAGTTTGGAAAATAGACATTTTGGTACAATTTGGGCTCCCACGGGAAGCCCAAATATGAACCCAGGGACATGACTTTAACAAACTTATATCTCACCTCCCTAAGGATACTGTATACCAAATATCAAAAGATTCTGACTGGTGGATGTGAAGAAGAAGATTTTTGAAGAATATTCCTCATATTGAACTAAGTTATTATTCGGGCTCCCACAGGGAGCCCAAATATCAACCCAGGGACTTGGATTGAACAATCTTGAATCTCACCACCCCAAGGATGCTGCATACCAAATATAAAAAAAAATGTGTCTGCTGGAAGAAGATTTTTAAAGAAAATTCCTCATATTGAACTAAGTTATAATTCGGGCTCCCACAGTGAGCCCAAATGTGAACCCAGGAAATTGGCTTGAACAAACTTGAATCTCACTCCCTTTCGGATGCTGCATACCAAATATCAAAAGATACTGATTGCAGGATCTGAAGAAGAAGATTTTTAGCTGCGACGAGCAGCTCTATATGTGTTGGTCAGTCGATCGGTCTGTCGGTCTGTCACCAACGAGTTTAAAAACACCATAACTCTTAAAACACTTGATGGAATGACACCATACTTGGTATGCAAATGTATCTTCATGATGTCAACACCCTCTCAATAGTGCATGTCATTCGGATAATTTCTGTTACATTTATGGACTTGTCACCAACAAGTTTTTTTGTCACCAACAAGTTTTTTTGTCAACAAGTTTTAAAACATCACTGACGTTGCACGAATCGTCGCAGCTTCGGCACTGTGACAGTGCGCTCTAGTTAACGAATATTCCTCATATTGCACTAATTTGAACATTTGGGCTCCCACAGAGAGCCCAAATATGGACCCAGGGAATTGATTTCAACAATTATGTTAATCAATCTTCCAATGATGTAAAATGTGAAATATGAAAGCCTTTGGACCAGTGGTTTGGGAGAAGATTCTTTAATGTTTTCCCCATTACCCAGTGTTAAAAAATGCTGATTCAGCACTTTTTCAAAGTCCCGAAAAAGTACCCTATGATAAAGCCGATAGCAATTTTTTTTTACCATTCCATTCTGTTGGTCCTAAGGAAGCTTCACACCAAATAAAAATTCTCAGTGCTGTGCAGTTTTGGAGATATGAGTGTTTTAAATTTTTTCTATTTTGAGCTCCTGCGGTTCCCATGGAGCAACGAGAAAATTTTTTTTGGTATAAATTAACTACTTATGTCTCAATAAAACCTCATATCAAGTTTGGTTCAAATCAGCCTCTCGGTTTGCCCCTCCCATAACGATGGCAGATATAGACCCTGGAACTTCTCTTGAACAAATCTGAGTCTACACCTCAAAAGGAAGCTGCACACCTTATATCAAGTCTCTGCTTCATGAGAAGAATATTTTTTAAGATTTAGGTTCACTTTTTGGGCGTGGCCATACCCAGGGGCGGGTCAACTTGATTTATTTTTTTATTTATTGGTGTTTTTAAGGTAACATATTTCTGCACAATGGCTAATCATGACCACGGCAGTTTTATGCATGGAGGAAGCCGGTGTACCCGGAGAGAACCGAGCAACGGCGAGCAACTGTCAGCTCCCCAACATACTAACTCCACACAAGCAGGGTTAGCATTGGTTGAAGACAGGTGCACCATCGACATGCAGTACGCCTTAGTACACAGCATCACCGTGCCCCCACGTGGGCAATGGGGGTGAAGTGTCTTGCCCAAGGACACAACACGGTTGCCGCAGGTGGGATTCGAACCGAGGGCCTCTCGGCTTGCAGCCTGCACCTCTACCAACTGAGCCTCTGTGCCCCAGTCAACTTGATTTGAACAAATTTGAATTGACATGTGATAGGAAACATGCACTCCAGATTTGGTTCAATTTGGTTGAGTAGTTTGTGAGAATAAGTCGATAATGTAAAGTTAATGCCAGACGACGGATGGAAATTTAAATTTTATGGTAAATTTCCTTTCTTATTATACCTACCACAATTGTTTACTACAGGCTTGCACTACATTGGAAGTCCCTAACTCGGAAAATATACTCTCTATTTTGATCTTTCCCAAGTGATTTGGGAAAGAAAAGTGGTGCAAAAGCACCAAGAAAAAATAAGCCAAAACTGGGTGCCGGTGCAGACCCGGTAGGGGACGCTCTCCTCCAAGTACAACTCCATGACTTCCGTTGCCAGTGCACATATACGTCGCTAATGACTCATTCTTTTGAATCCACCAACATTAGAGTTGTGTGATTAGCAGGGAGGAAGGATTCTTACCTGAATAAGAAGACGGGAGGGCCTCCATGTAAACAATTGTGGTAGATATAATAAGAAAGGAAATTTACTATAAAATTTTAATTTCTTATCAACCTACCTACAATTGTTCACTACAGACTGAATAGATAATAGACTGCAGGGAATCACATCACCAACCCACACATAACCCAATTGCACTGGAACCGTGGACAGAAGAAGAGGCCCCGAGGCCTATCAAACCATAGCATCACAATCATTAGTAAAAGACAATGAGAGATGAGGTTTATGGGTCTGTGTGATGCACAGACAGAAAGGGCAGTAACAGCACAGAGCTGGAACTGACCTTCTAAGAAGCCTAGGCTAGGGTAGATAACAGCCTAAGTAGAAGAAAGAGGGCCCAAAGCAAAAAGGTCCTCCGACTGCTCCTGCATCTGATGCAGACAGAAGGTGGAGAAAGTAGAACCATTTCTCCAGTAGGCTGCCTGCTTAACATCCGACAACTTGTTAGTTAGAATTAGCCCAAGAGGAAGACAATGCATGCACCTCGTGGGCAGAAATATGATTGGTAATACAATCGCCAGTTGCTAGACGAGCATAAGCCATGGGAATAGCAAGACAAATCCATCGAGAAATGGACTGAGGAAAGATCTCCTGTCGACCAGGAATATGAGAAAGAAAAAATTGTTTCCTGCCTTTTCTAATGAATTGTGTCCAATTGAGATAAATGCAAATAGCACAAATCAGACAGAGCAAAGGGCGGTTACCCTCAACAGAAGGAAGAGCCCTGATACAGATAGGAGGTGGAGTAGTTTCTGGTATATGATTTTTGGCCAGAAAGGAGCAATCAGTGGTAAACTAACATTGTTGGGAGAGCTCCTGAAAAAGGCTGGGTCAACCGAGAGGGCGTGAAGCTCACTAACCCGTCTGGCAGAAGCAAAAGCCGTCTTGTATGTGAGAAAAAAACGCATATTCACCTGGGATAAAGGTTTGAATGGTGCCCCCCCCCCCCCACCTCCCCCCAAACAAAGCAACATCGAAGAAAGATTCCATCTTGGGGTAAGCTGCAAAGTCTGAGGCCTTTTCAAAGAAAAGTGCCAAACAAACTTGGAGAGGTATGGATTAGTGCCGATACGACGCTTCCCCACATACGAAAAGGTCTCCGAAAGCATGGATCTGTACCCCATGATGGTAACAAGCTGGAGACCCCGAGAATCAAACAGTTATACCAGAAACTCAGCAATCTGTGAAATCGAAGGATTGGCATAATGAACAGAGTGATTGGCACACCATCGACAGAAGACCTTCCACTTAGTCGCACAGGCTAAACCAGTGGAGTGTCTCCTTGAAGAAGAAATGCACTCCACTGCTCGTCTCGAAAAACCTCTACTGAGGAGACAGGACCTGACAAAAGACAAAAGATATGCATGAAGGCACAATGAAGTCAGGTCGACGTGAAACCTCCTCGGGTGACCTTGGCAAAGAAGGTCGCGACGTCGAGGGAGACGTGCCGGAACCGCCGCCATCAGAGAGTGGAGCTGATCTATCCACACCTGCTGAGGCGACAGGGGAGCGATCAGAATGCTTCGACAACTGCAGGTTCAAATCTTGGCTAGAACCTGAGGCAGAATCGGAACCGGTGGGAAGGCGTAGCCGACTAGACCGTTCCAATCGAGTGACAGAGCGTCCACGGCAAAAGCCAGAGGATCTGGACACGGGGACATGAAAGTGTCCACCTGATGGTTCCAACGAGTCACAAACAGATCGATGTGGGGACGACCCCAGAGATCGCAAAGAGATTGGAACACTGCCTGTGGAGCATCCACTCGGTGGAGATGACCCTGCCTCGTCGGGACAGGGAGTCGGCTAGGACGTTCAGACGACCAGGAATGTGACCACCACCCGGCGCTGACATCCTGAGTGAGCAGTAGCAGATCCCGAGCCAATTCATTCATGGGAACTGAGTGCATGCCTCCCTGGTTCTGAATGTAAGCAACCACTGTCAAATTGTCAGACAACAGGAAGACCTGGCAATTCGACAGGTGAGGGATCCACTGCCTGAAACTCAGAAGAGCAAGAAGCTCCTTCTGGTTGATGTGCAGAGCTGCCTGATCCTAGTCCCACACCCCACAAAGGGAAAGACCAAGAGGATCCAATGTCGCACCCCATCTAAGATCGCTGGCATCTGCCATCAGAACACGATCGGACATGGGTAAGTCCAACAGAACACCCTGCGTAATCCACTGAACATCCATCCAGGAGAGAAGGTGAGGACGAAGAGAGTCTGATAACTGAAGCACCAGATCCAGAGGATCGACATTCGGCCTCCAACAACTGAGCAGAAAGTGTTGGAGAGGTCTGATATGCAGCCAACCTAGAGGAATGAGATTCGTCACCGAACTGCAGAGACCAAGAAGCCGGAGAATACTGGGACAGAGTCAGAGCAAAAGTGGATAGAATCACAGCCCTTGCCTGGGGAACCGCCACCGTACTGAACTGAGTACGGAAGTCCATTCCCAGATGACAAAACGACTGAGAAGGTACCAGGTCCGACTTCTCCTCGTTGACTCTGAACCCCAGCAACGTGAGCAGGCTCAATAGAGTGTCGACATGCAACTCCAGTAACGCAGCATTGGAATGACTCTGGAGGATATCGTCTAGATACGCCGAAGTAGTCACCCTGGACTGTGTGCAATGGAAGGCCATCACATGCGACATCAGTCGGGTGAAGGCCCAAGTAGCCAGGTTGAGGCCGAAAGGCATGGCCTTGAACTGGTGAACTAGCCCCAGAAAGGCATACCTGAGATACTTTCGCAATGTCCGCTGAATTGGAACGTGAAAGTAAGTGTCTTGCAGATCGATGCTGGAAGCGACATCTCCCTGGTGAATGGAATGGTGGACCGACCTGAAAGTCTCCATGCTGAATTTGGGAGCAACGACAGACTGGTTCAGGATACTCAGATCGATAACCGGTTGGAGTCGGCCGTCCTTCTTCGGCACCAAGAACAGGCAGGAATAAAACCCCACTGACTGAATGTTCCTGACGACCTCGATTGCCCCCTTTGCCAGGAGATTGTCTAGTGGGGTGCCTCAGGAAGGATATTCGCAGCCCGGACCGAACATCTAACACCCAAGGGTCGGATGTGATGGTGGCCCAATGGTCTGCGAATTCTGCTATCCTTCCTCCAACTTGGGACGAATTGAGGTGAGTACCTTCATTTCGAACCCTGATGAGGCCCACAAGAGGAGAAACCACCTCCTCTGCTATATGAAAAATCCTGAGACTTCCCTCTCTAGCTTGCAGATGCTTACCCTTACCCCGTGAGTAAGAAGTAGAAGCAGTGGCAGGAGGACCAGCCCTTTGCTTCGCACCGGAAGCAGAAGGGTACTTGTTAGGCTTTGAATGGTCCCTGCCTCCAACAGAAGGCTATCAAGCTGACGAAGCAGCAGCTGATCTTTGGAATGACGTAGGACGCCCAAACACAAAGTCGAGAGCTGCCCCCATGTCAGAAGACTGTTGGCTCTCGACATCAGGAATGTCAGACTCCTCCCCTGAGTCGGAAGACACATAGCCCATCATGGGCAAACCAGCCGACGCATCCCATGGTGTAGGCACACCAGAGGGATCAGAAAGTGGCCGTTTCTGATCCTGGGAGGCGGCACCATAGGGGGCACCTGGAAACCACTCGCTGCCTCACTGGAAGCAACGGGAAGTCTCTTGGATAGAACCTGAGTTAGCAAGGAGAGGGCCTTCCTAAGCTCACTGCCCGTGATGGCCGGTTCGATGTGGGGGACGAACCTGCAAAGTGGCTTCACTCCTGACCCTTTTAACCAGCGATGGGTTACTATCCTCAAATACACCTGAAGCGAGGAGACGGGTGGCAGCCGAAACATCTGAGGGCAGACGTGTATAGGGGTATGACATACCTCGAGGATCTACGTAGCTAGAACTCAGGAGAGTCGCCGCAGACCCCTGAGGGACAGAAGATCTAGGCTGCACAAAAGGTGTTGGTCCCACAAAACTGGCTGTGTGACCAGAATGCGTGGACGGAAACGCCACGGAGTTCATAGTGGCCCCACTATGAACATCCGAATCCAATGAAAAAACTGTGGTGCTCAACGGCAGAGACGACAGTAGAGGGTTCAGCCGGCAGCCCCTTCCAACTTCGCCAAGTTGAAGTCAGGGAAGGCTGAGGCCGATATCCCATGTCCACACTGCCAGACATCCCTGCAGACCCCTGCAGGGATAAGCCGAGGCCGGCTGAAACGATAACCGAAGACATAGCAGACGGAACAGCAGTAATAGCAGATATGTCGGAAGTCGTTGAGATTGGTGGAATTGTGGAGAGAGCATCTGCGCTCGGCTCCAAAGGAGAAGTCATAACCCTAGTGACAGTCTCAGATGTCGACTGGAGAGGGACCGTAGTCCCGGAACCAGGCACCTCTTCACCAGACAACTCAACGGCTCCCACAGTATCCACTACAGGAAATGACAGCACATCCCCCAGGGAGGATGAATAACTCTCACCAGACGTGGTCGTTTCGGGAGGCCCCAAACGACCGTGTTCCCCTTTCCCGTGGGAGCAGGAGGCACAGCCACGAGATCGCACAACACGGTTCACAGACGCAAACAAGAGGCCCCACGAGGCCTTAATCGCTCACCTGACAAAGTGACTCTAAGAAGTATTTTAGGTCACCTTCACCATGTCATGCCTCATCAACATTAACTGGTTGAGTGATAGATTTTGTTTGAAGTTCAACATTTGTTACCTAAAATTAGTTTTATTTAAAATCATTGGTGTGTGGCCAATCTCCAATGATTTTTAATAAAGCAAATTTATCTCTGCAGACAAACTGGTTTAGCATGAAGCATAAACAAGGAATGTGAAGAGATAGCCTTGGACATCTCTCCCCAACTGTGGATATCTTCCATGTGCTACATGTACATATTTGCATGCAAGAAAACAAAAATTTTCACAAATTTTCCAAAATATTAGTTTTTTTTATCATCATTGGAACAAGCTCAAACAGCTTATTCCAATAGGGGTATGGGAAGATCAGGTATATTTTTGAGACAGAAATGTGAATATATAAATAATGGTGTTTTTTTGTGAATGATACTGGAGAATTTTGCGTAAAGATATGGTAAATGGTTTGTTCTAGATACAGAATGATGCAAAAGTATTTAAATTTGATTAGGCAAGTTGTTCCTATAATGCATTTAAAAATTGAAGTAACTGTTTTTTTGCTGCCGAACTTTTAGATGTGTGTGTCTGTGTTTGTGTGTGTGTGTGTGTGTGTGTGTGTGTGTGTGGGGGGGGGGGGGGGGGGGGGGGGGGTAAGAGTGTTCTTGCAAACAAAATTCCTGAATAAATGGAAAATTTTATTTTTTGTGTGAAAGACATAGTGCGTGAATGTTGATTGGAACAAGCTTAGAGAGCTCATTTTAATGTGAAGTCATAAAGCTGTGTTTTACATACGAAATTCTGGAATAACTAAAAAATTGCTTTTTTGACTCAAAAAGCATGGTGTGCGACCTCTCATTGGAATGAGCTCAAAAAGCTCATTCCAATGGGGTATTTACAAGCGATAAGTACATGTATGTTTAAGAGACAAAAATTAAAATTTGAATAGCGATTTTTGCGAAGAATGCTGACAAGTTTTGGCAGTTATGCTGGTAAAAAGGTAAGATATGCAAAGTGGTTGTTTTTTAGAGGCGACATTTAATTAAGGGGAATTAACCCCTGATTACTGAGGTAACTTCTAAAAGTACTGAAATTTCATGAAGCAATGTGAATAACAGACAACAGTTGCCTAAAAATTTCATGAATAACTAAAATTTTTATTCATTTGTCTCGAAAACATGGCATATGACCTTTGTTGGAATGAGCTGAATGCGTGTGTTCCAATGAGGGGTCATAAAATTTGAACGGAGATTTGTGTGAATAATGCATTAGTACTGCTAGATTTGGGTAAACGGTTCACCCTGGATACCACCCCTTCTATAGTAGATCTTTTCTGCAAATTTTGTCTAAGATTCTATCAACTTTACAAATAAATACGTTCATGAATCACAATCAGATCCACCCCACAATGTTGCATACCAAATATCAAAAGATTCTGCCTGCTGGATCTGGAGAAGAAGATTTTTTAAGAAATATGCCTGAAATGCACTAAGTTAAAATTTGGGCTCCTATACGGAGCCCAAATATAAACCCAGGGGGCCGATTTGAACAAACTTGAATCAGATCCACCCCACAATGTTGCTTACCAAATATGAAAAGATTCTGAAGCTGGATCTGGAGAAGAAGATTTTTTAAGAAATTTGCCTGAAATGCACTAAGTTCGAATTCGAGCTTCTATAGTGAGCCCAAATATGAAACTAGGAAGCCGATTTGAACAAACTTGAATCAGATCCACCCCACAATGTTGCATACCAAATATCAAAAGATTCTGCCTGCTGGATCTGGAGAAGAAGATTTTTTAATAAATTTGCCCGAAATGCACTAAGTGCGAATTCAGGCTTCTATATTAAGCCCAAATATGAATCCAGGGGGGCGATTTGAACAAACTTGAATCAGATCCACCCCGCAATGTTGCATACCAAATATCAAAAGATTCTGCCTGCTGGATCTGGAGAAGAAAATTTTTTAAGAAATTTGCCTGAAATGCACTAAGTTTGAATTCGAGCTTCTATAGTGAGCCCAAATATGAATTTAGGAAGCCGATTTGAACAAACTTGAATCAGATCCATCCCACAATGTTGCATACCAAATATCAAAAGATTCTGCCTGCTGGATCTGGAGAAGAAGATTTTTTAATAAATTTGCTTGAAATGCACTAAGTTCAAATTTGGGCTCCTATACTGAGCCCAAATATAAACCCAGGGGGCCGATTTGAACAAACTTGAATCAGATCCACCCCGCAATGTTGCTTACCAAATATGAAAAGATTCTGCCTGCTGGATCTGGAGAAGAAGATTTTTTAAGAAATTTGCATGAAATGCACTAAGTTCAAATTCGAGCTTCTATAGTGAGCCCAAATATGAATCTAGGAAGCCGATTTGAACAAACTTGAATCAGATCCACCCCACAATGTTGCATACCAAATATCAAAAGATTCTGCCTACTGGATCTGGACAAGAAGATTTTTTAAGAAATTTGCCTAAATGCACTAAGTTCGAAATCGGGCTTCTATACTGAGCCCAAATATGAACCCAGGGGGCCGATTTGAACAAACTTGAATCAGATCCACCCTACAATGTTGCATACCAAATATCAAAAGATTCTGCCTGCTGGATCTGGAGAAGAAGATTTTTTAAGAAATTTGCCTGAAATGCACTAAGTTCGAAATTGGGCTCCTATACTGAGCCCAAATATTAACCCAGGGATCCGATTTGAACAAACTTGAATCAGATCCACCCCACAATGTTGCTTACCAAATATGAAAAGATTCTGCCTGCTGGATCTGGAGAAGAAGATTTTTTGAGAAATTTGCCTGAAATGCACTAAGTTCGAATGCGGGCTTTTATAGTAAGCCCAAATATGAATCTAGGGAGCCGATTTGAACAAACTTGAATCAGATCCACCCCACAATGTTGCATGCCAAATATCAAAAGATTCTGCCTGCTGGATCTGGAGAAGAAGATTTTCAAAGAAATTTGCCTGAAATGCAGTAAGTTCAAATTTGGGCTCCTATACTGAGCCCAAATATGAACCCAGGGGGCCGATTTGAACAAACTTGAATCAGATCCACCCTACAATGTTGCATACCAAATATCAAAAGATTCTGCCTGCTGGATCTGGAGAAGAAGAGTTTTTAATGTTTTTCCCATTGCCTACAGTGTTAAAAAGTGGTGACTCAGCACTTTTTCAAAGTCCCGAAACTGTACCCTATGATAAAACCGATGGCAATTTTTTTTTACCAATCCTTTCTGTTGGTCCTAAGGAAGCTGCACACCAAATAAAAATTCTCAGTGCCGTGCAGTTTTGGAGATATGGGCGTTTTAATTTTTTTCTATTTTTAGCTCCTGCGGTTCCCACGGGGCTGCGGGAAAACTTTCTTTTGCATAAATCAAGTACTCATGACCCAATAAGCCCTCACATAAAATTTGGTTCAAATCAGCCTCTCGGTTTGGAAAATATAAATTTTGGGCGGGGCAAAAAATTTTGCCCCTCCCATAACGACGCCAAGTATAGCCCCACAAACTTCTCTTGAACAAATCTGAGTCTACACCTCAAAAGGAAGCTGCACACCAAATATCAAGTCTCTGCTACTGCTGGTTCATGAGAAGAAGATTTACAAAGATTTTGGTGCCCCTTGGGGGCGTGGCACCACCCAGGAGGAGGGGCAACTTCATTTGAACAAATCTGAATTGGCATTAGGTAATAAACATTTAGCCAACATTTGAATAAAATTGGGCTAGTGGTTTAGGAGGAGAAGTCGATAATGTAAAGCTAACGCCGGATGGACGACGACGGACGACGGATGCCGGACGATGGACGACGGACAGAAAGTGATTAGTAAAGCTCCCCTTGAGTGGATGACCACGATCCACAAAGCTCACAGGGTTGATCGGCCGAGCACCCATTGCTGGAAAAGCATGAAGCATGCGAATCGTCCACATGCTTAGGAAGAAGGCATTGCCCACATGGAATAGTCCTGCGCATGACAGAAGTGAGAGATGCAGAGAAGGTGAATTCAGCAGAAGACAGAAGAACACCCCCAGGTGACAGAAAAACAGACCCCAGATGGTCGACCGGGAGCCAAACAACAGAAGGACCACACTCAACAGAGAGAAGAAAATCTGTATAAAAGGTACCCCGCTGACACCTGACTCTAACACAATTAACAATATCAAAAAATTTAACATAAATGTAATTGTGAAAATTCAATGTCCGAAACCACACAGCTCACGAAAATTGCATGCGACACGGAGAAGAAATTATAATACATTATGGAGATAATTTACAAATGAGAATATAATGAAAAACCAGTCCTGATAAGAAAGGATATTTTGATCCAACAACTTGATACAGGAAACACACAATCAACGAGCAGGATGATCACTGATAACTAGTGCTGAGAAGAACGTCTTGTCAACATGGCGGACGAAAAAAAGAACGAGTCATTAGCGACGTATTTGCGCACTGGCAACGGAAGTTGTGCAGTTGTACTTGGAGGAGAGCGTCCCCTACTGGGTCTGCGCCGGTAGCACTTGACCCAGTTTTGACTTATTTTTTCTTGGTGCTTTTGCACCACTTTTCTTTCCCAAATCAGTTGGGAAAGATCAAAATAGAGAGTATATTTTCCGAGTTAGGGACTTCCACTGTAGTGCAAGCCTGTAGTAAACAATTGTAGGTAGGTTGATAAGAAAGTGATTAGTAAAGCTCCCCTTGAGCTTTGCTCAGGGGACCTAAAAATGGTTAAATATTTCCCAAAATAACGTGAAACATAATGAGAATGATACAATCAATAGTAATTAATATTAATTTAATAGAAAAAAACTTTAACCTCGACTAAAAAACTTTAGCCACAAACTTTAACCAAAACTCTAAATGTTAGCAGATGGACAGACGGACAAAAGACATGACTATAGCCCAGACTGTGAACAGTCGGGCTAACAAGAGGCTAAACGGGCCTTAATCGCTCACCTCACAAAGTGGTTCAAAGAAGTATTTTGGGACACATTCAGTTAGTCATGGTTCATTAACACCACTGTGTCCATGTCAGATGATTATTATCATAGGTCTTCCTGACTGCTTCCAATTCTATCAGCTGTAGACATGCACTGCCAAACTTCCAACGGTTGTTATGTCACTGCAGTTTGAAAGGCAAATTTTATGGTAAAACACTAAGGAAGAGATTTGAACACCCTTGAACCTAACCTCCAACTCCCTGACCACCCCCCCCCCCCCCCCACCCCCATCATAGAGGGATCAAATATTAAGCCAGGGACTCGACTTGAACAAACTTGAATCTGATATCCTTGGAGATGTTATTTACCAAATATGAAAGGATTCCAACTGGTGGATCTGAAGAAGAGTTTTAGAGAAATTTCCTCATATTGCACAAAGTTAAACTTTGGGCTCCAATAGAGAGCCCAAATACTAACCCAGGGATCCGATTTGAACAAATTTGAACCCAGGGACCGACCAAGCCACCAGGCTTTAGCAGCCAGTTTACAAGTCTCTACTTCAAATCCAGGAGCCAGATTTGTAATTTATGTGTCTGCAGACATTAATATTATAGCTTCAAGCTGTACCCACCAGACAAAGGAGGATTATATCTTCGAAATAAACATTCTTACCTATTTTACGGAACACATAGGTTGACATATCATTGAAATCAGCTCATAGAGCTGATTCCAATGATATGTAAACCTATGTGTTCGCCATAAATGTTTTGCCCAATAAAAACGTTCTGTCTGGTAAAACAAACTTTACTGAAAGTGCTATATTGCACAGACTGAAAAAAAAACATCTGTACATGTATAAAGCTGATGGAAATAATTTTAAAAGTCAATCCTGGAAACTTTTATTTTAAAAACAGGAGTCAGAATTTAAATCCTGGAGCCAAATGCTTTCTGGCTCCTTGCTAGGTTGGTCCCTGCTTGAATCTGATCCCCCTAGAGATGTAAAATACCAAATATAAAAGCAATCTGACTGGTGGATCTGAAGAAGATTTTTAAAGAAAGTTCCTCATATTGCATTAAGTTAAAATTCAGACAGGCAGCCTAATTATTAACCCAGGGACTCGAGTTGAACAAACTTGAATCTGACTCCCTCCCCCCAGCCCCAGAGAGGTTATATACCTAATAACAAAAGATTCTAATTGATGGTTCTGGAGAAAAAGATTTTTTTCATTTTGGAAAACAATTTATGGGTGCTATCAGAGTAATGCCTCTTGTGGTGCCCCCTGTGGGCATGACAACTTTATTTGAACAAACTTGAATTGACATATGATAAGGAACATGCATATCAAATTTGGTTCAATTCGGCCCAGTGGTGTTTATGAGGAGAAGTCGATAATGTAAAGTTCACGTTGGATGGACGATAGATGGCGCAGACGATAACGGACAAAAAGTGATCACTTCAGTCCCCCCTGACTGAAAGGGGAGCTAAAAAAAGGGCCACTTTTTGAAGGACCTGGAATTCTAAATATCTATTTCTCTATTTTTCAGTATCCAGAATAGGCGACAAACCTTACATTCGATTAAAAAAAATCCCATGTGTCAAAGCTATATTTGAACAAGGGGAGGGGAAAATGGCACGGAGGAGGAGGGTCAATTAGGTGAACTGATTCAATTTTTTATTAAAATGTGTTGTTGACTGTCTTGGGTGTTTTAAAAATAAAAACAACAAATTGCTCATTTGTGGGGTTGGGGAGTTGGGAGTGAGGGTAAAATCACAAAAAATCCTTCAAGATTAATTTTAAAGCCCCCCAACAAAACAGAATTACCACCCCACAGGGAGAAATGAGTGAATTTTTTTGTTGTTCGCAAAATCCTTCAAAATGTTCCCAAACTCATTTTAAAGCAAAAAAGAAAACAAAATGTTTTTACCATATGGACCCACCCACCACTCTCCAGGGTCTGATGTGGCCCAGTGGCCCATTTGAACAAACAGTAATCTTGTTATCGCCACAAGAACATCAGATGAAATTTGAATACTCTCAGCCCCATAACTTCATTTAATCAATTCCACCTCAGCAAGGGTAAATTTTATGAGTTCTATGATAAATTTCAAACCCTTCTCGTTCTGGTGCCCCTTACAATCGGTTGAGAGTAATATCTTGAACAAACCAAACTTTAATCATTGTAGAAAGGCTATTTACCAAATATTGAAATACTGGTCGATTTGAAGGACAAGATCTTTGAAGAATATTCCTTATGTTGCACTGAGTTAAAATTCGGGTTCCCATGAGGAGTCAAAATATGAACCCAGGAAGTTGATTTGAACAATTTTGAATCCGACCCCATAAAGATGCTGCATACCAAATATAAGAAGACTTTGACTTGTGGATCCGAATAAGAGGACTTTTAAAGAACATAACCCATTCCTCATGTTGCACTAAATCTGAATTACAACCCCCCCTCCCCCAAGAATACTGTATACTGAATATCAAAAGATTCTGACTGGATATAAAGAAGATTTTCAAAGATTATCCCTCATATTGAGTAAGTTAAAACTCAGGTGCCCAATATTAGTCCAGACACTTGCTTGATTAGAGCAACCGGGAATCCCCCCAACTCCCCCCTCCCCACCTCCCCACAAGGATGCTGTACACCAAATATCAAAATATTCTGCATGGTCGTTCTGGGGATTTTTTAAAGGATATTTGTCATATTGCAGGAAGTTAAAATTCAGGCTCCCATAGGGAACCCAAATATGAAAATATGAACCCAGTGACTTGACTTGAACAAATTTGAATATGACTTCCATGAGGATGCTGTATATTAAATATCGATACATTTTCACTCGTGAATCTGAAAAAAGATTTTTCAAGATTATTTCTCATATTGGACTAAGTTAAAATATCCACCCACGGACTTGATTTGAACAAACTTGAATCTGTCCCCCCCTCTCCACCCCCCAAGGATGTTGTATACCAAATATAAAAAGATATATATTTCTCATACTGGACGAAGTTAAAATTCAACTCTCAAAGGGAGCCCAAATATTAACTGAGAGACTTCATTTGGACACTTGGCTCACACCCCTATAAATATTAAAAAATTCTCACTGGTGGATAGGGAGCCCTAATATGAACCCAGGGACTTGATTTAAACAAATATGAATCTGACCTCCCCTCAAGGATTCTGCATACCAAATATCAAAAGATCCTGATCGGTGGAATTGAAGACGAAGACTTTTGAAGATTTGTCCTCGTATTTTAAATTTCAGCTCCCATAGGCAGCCCAAATACTAATTGAGGGACTTGGTATGAATAAACTTGAATCTGTCCCCATAAGGATGTGGTATACCAACTATCAAAAGATTCTGACTGGTGGGCTGGAGAAGATTTAAAAGATTATACCTCATATTCAAATTAAAATTCCGGTTTCATAGCCCAAATATGAACTCAGGAACTTGATCAGAACAAAATTAATGTGAGTCTTACTCCACACTGCCCCCCCCCCCCCCCCCCCCTTCCCCTTCACATATGAATGCAGCTGACTGGTAGTTCTGCAGAAGAAGATTTTTAAAGAAAATTTCTCATATTGCACCAAGTTAAAATTTAGGCTAGTGTATATATTATTATAAACTGAGGGGGCTTGATTTGAACAAACTTGCATCTGATACCCTCAGAGTCTTGAATACCAAATAGCAAAATATTTTGATTGGAGGTTATCCACAAAAGATTTTTTTAATTTTTGAAAATATGCCGACTTCAAATTTTTTCGATTCCCTCTCCATCCTCTTCCCTGGTACCCTATAATATATCAGATTGCATTTTTTATGTGTGAATCAAGTACTTAAGATCCATCCCATTACAAAAGGCAAACAGCAGTCTGTTGGACGAGTCACTAAGGGAGAGAATGTGACATCGAGAGCATGGCGTATTCGCCCATTTGTTGGATAGACTAACTGATGAGAGTCCATAGTGGTCTTTAGTCCAATTCTCCACAGTAAATTGTTTGGTCAGTTTATACACAAACAGTAAAACTGCTCAACTGTTTTTTGCTCAGTCTTGTGGTTCTGTTTTCTGGTCTGCCTCAAAAAAAACATGAACCAAATCAGAAAACAAAAAAAAAACACCCAGCCCTATTCCCAACGTAGTCCGGATAATCCATGAGAACATGCAATGACTCCATGTAACATTGAAAACGCATGACAAAACAAACAAGATCCACATCAATCTGAAAACAACTATACCTACAAGTATTGATCAGAAATTGGCAAACCAAAAGAATTAATGCACTTTTTTATAATTCAATCAGGTTTCATCTTGCAATAATGTTAATTAATATCCGTTAATTTATTGGCCTTCATAAAATACTCTTGAGCTTGGAAAGACTGACATCAATCCAAAAAACCTGCCTATTAACAAGCGTGTCATTCAACAGTGTCTGAAAATGACTCACACAAACTCACATCTCAAAAGGCAATTTCTTTTTGTTAGCAAGATGTGTGATTCTCAATGACTTAAAACCATGTGAGATGATTATTTTTATTTTTTTAATTTCGATGACAAAATAACTGTGGAGTGAAGACATGATCCAATTCATCGAACAGGCAATTAAAAAAAATTAACATCCGACATTCTCGTCAATAATTGTGGATGAAAGTTATATGGTGTGTTCACTCTGAAAGAAATCAGTATCTGGTTTTAAGTAGGGTCACAAAAATGTCACATAATCACTTCTGATTACACAATATCTGCACTTTCTCTTTCACGCTGTCATGAAATACTGTTGCACTTCTACTTAAAAACTGTACTGATACTGCATAAAGCCATTCATACTTACACAGTTGCAGTGCTGTAAAGAGAAAAAAGGTTACAGTATCCTAAATGTTGTACACAGGAGACAAGTGTAAGCACTTCCCTCTCTAGACAGATTACAATAGTTCTGGGTTAAAAACATCTATAAAGCAGGCCTTACAATTTGTACTGAGTCGCGGAAATCACCCCCCCCCCCCCCCCCCCCCGGAGAATAGTCTAATTGGCAAATTTTTAACACTAGGCATAAACATGTGAGGGGGTTTGTCTTTGTTTTACAGCAGGGAGAGAAATCCACCACCCAGCACAAACTGTAAGATCAATGGTCACCAGTTACTGAAGTTTGTGGAAATACTGTCTTTGTTTTCTAGCAAGAAATTCATCCCCCCCCCCCCCACACACACAGAACACCCTACCCCCACCCCCAGTGGCAATTGTGAAGGCCATGAACACCTGTTACTGAACTAGTTATGATCTATCCATATATATAGAACAGATAGAATGCCAGATTTTGGGAGATTTCCATGAACTTTCTTTGTTTTACTACAGGGCCATGGAAGCCAATCCCTCACTCACAATTATAATGTCCACATAAACCCATGTGCCAAGTTTGTTGATGATCGCACCATGCAGTGGGAGAAGATGTCGAACAAATACACCTGCAAACAAAGCATTCTCAAAATGAAATTGTCAGTGACACTGTAGCTCAAGTTGACCAAGTGTTGTGTTTGATGAAAAGGATAATGTTTAAAGTGTAGACTGTACTAAAGAACTGAGGGGTGGGTTAATGTGGTTCTCAGAATTAATGTATGTCAACCAAAGTTACCAAGTTACAGTGAAATTATTCCAAAACGAGTCATCCTGTCAAGTTACAATGAAATCTCTTCATAAATACGGCCTGTAGACTGTGCTAAAGGTTTTCGGGCTTTAGGCCTGTGTAGCCATCACGGTCGACCGGTCGCAACCAAAAGGGGGGACGTCCTCATCTAGACATTATACTGAGGCATTCCACCAAGTTACAATGAAATCCTTCCATAAATAAGACCTGCAGTCTGTGCTAAAGATTTTTGGGTTTTGGGCTCGGGTAGCCGTCACAGTTGAACGATCTCGACCAAAATGGGACGCCAACATCTAGACATTTTCTGGAGTCATCCTACCAAGTTACAAGGAAATCCCCTCATAAATACAACCTGTAGACTGTGCTAAAGGCTTTTCAAGCTTTGGGCCACTGTAGCTGTCACAGTTAACCAAATGCACCCAAAAGAGAACATTCTCATCTAGACATTATATGGAGTCATCCTACCAAGCTACAATGAAATCCCTCCATAAATACAACCTGTACATTGTGCTAAAGGTTTTCGGATTTTGAGCTCGGCAGCCGTCACGGTTGACAGATCACAACCAAATGGTGAAGGTCTCATCGAGACATCATATGGTGTCATCCTACCAAGTTACAATGAAATCTCTCCATATTAAATATGACCTGTAGACTGTGCTAAAAGTTTTCAGGTTTCAGTCTTGGGCAGCCAACATGGTTGACAGATCATGACCAAAAGGGGACATTCTCATTTAGACATTATACAGAGTCATCCTACCAAGTTACAATGAAATCCCTTCATAAATAAGTCCTGTAGACTGTGCTAACAGTTTTGGGGTTTTGGGCTCAGTCAGCCATCACGTTGACTCCAGATGGACAGATGAACAGATGGACAGACAGATACATGTTATCCAGTATATCCCTCAATCATTTCGAGAGCAGAGGAATAAAAATGATTACTACTTTGGATGTCAAGCCATCAGGTGGAGGTTTTATGCGACTTTCGCAATTGTAAACAAGAGATCTTGTCTGAAGCAGGAGTTGCCAGGGAGATGGAAACGATATGTTTCTTTATTACATGTTTGCCAAAAAATGGCTCCGTCAGACTGCCCTAGTTTGCTTATCAATTCTGGTTTGCTGAAAAGCAAGGATCTCTGTCTTTCCAAATTCATGCCATGCCTCTTCTGAATCAGGCTCATGTAAATGTACACAAATTTTTTAATCTTACAGGCACAAAATGAACTCAAATGTATCTGTTCTTTACTCTTTGAACAAAACATTCCCGTTGAGGTCTACAGGACTTAAAAGTTCATGTAATATCTCGCAATGGAGTCTCATAAGGTAGAACAATGAGAATCAACTGTGATTTATTTATTTATTTATTGGTGTTTAAGGTTGCATATTTCTGGACAATGGCTAATCGTGACTGCAACATGGGAGATAAAGTCAAGTTTAGTCTATCATTTATACCCATCTTGCCCATTTTTGAGGACCTCCAGCCTCAAGCATTGGTAACTGGGTTCTGTTTTACAACTATACCAGTAAAACAGAGCTTGTTTACCACAGTGAACAACCACTGCTTCACATCCCAGGGTTCCCACGGTGATATAAATTCATTTGAGTCTTGTCATATATGCTGAAAGTGTCACTAAATTCTTATTTTTTGCTTCCTCATAATAAGGTAACACTTTGACAGACTTAGCAGCAGTGTCTAGTAAGTCTTGGCTGCCTATACAGGCAACCAAGACTTCTCTGGAAACCACTGCCATGGTAACTGTAATTTCCATCAGCAAGACCACTAACTGCATGTATGTGTTCTAGAAACTCATTAACATTGGAACTAGGCCCTTTGGGTTTAAACTCCAGTAAATATATAAATATGAGGTTTGTTTTTTACTATAGAATATCCAAATATGTACTGGTTGCACTCACAAGGGTATAAAAGTACACTCAAATTCTAAATTATTTAAGAACAGAAAATTGATTCTCACAGTTGGAGTTGGAGATAAATTTGAAGGCTTGGTCTGTTTGCAGTATGCATCAACAGAAACATTTCCATTTACAATTATTTTGATCAAGCCAGACTAACTAATCCACAAGGGTAAAGCAAAATCAGTGCATTTAGATAGTGATGTGGAATAAGGATTTATTATATGACTGTTGTTAAGGTGATAGCTTGAATTTTTGATTTTGTTGTTTAAAAGTGTATATATTTTCGATAATCTTTCTCACTGGGCTAAATATAAAGCGTTAAGATAGGTAAATGACGAACCCCGAAAACCGATTTGTCACTTAAACAGACAAGCAATAATTCAAGCACTGCTAATTAAGCATGAAATTTAATGTCCATTATTGTGCATTTGTTGAACGCCACATGGGCTATCTGATAACTGATTAAAGAAGTAAGAGAGACCAGTGTTCTCCTGCAGTCATTATGTGTAATTATGGTCAGTTAATAGGTACTTGTTGTACAAAGAGTACATCGCACATGTTCTGGACACACACCCATATTATGCATCTTGTCTGTCACAAATGTCAGGATATACTGAAATGCAAGACTTTCAAAGAGACTTAAAAGCGAGTATTAAATTAAGATAGATCTAAGCGGCCAAGTTCAAGAGAAGCGATTAATCTGAGAATTAATGTTCAATCTATAGAAATAAAAATCAGGATTTTTCAAAAAATTCATTCCAGTCTGAAGTCGTGTACGACTGTGGGTCGAGGCGAGTAGACGGGGATGTCCCATGCTATAGGTTAGAGGAGGTATCGCACATCGGTGCAAAAGTATAGGCACGGTACAATGTAAAGGAGCCACAGAGCTCATATTTAGAATAGGGGCAGTCATGGGCCAAGTCAGTGGCCATGAGAATAGGATCAAAAACACGAAGTATGAGCTCAGGGAGCTATAGGTATTTAGGAAGACGGCATACCTGTTGTAGAAGGCAAGCCATTTGTAGGCTGAGTAGGCTTTGCCTGTATGAACATTATTCTGGGATAAAAGGAGGGGATCATTTAACCCTATTAATGGCAAATGCTTGAGTGAAAAGCGTCCAGTAAAGTGACAATAAGTTAGTGGCCATGCAACGGCGATGGTAGAGTGATATTCTGTCACTTGTTAGAGGGAGGCAATAGAATAAAGTGACAATACGTTCGTTAGTGGCCATGCGACGGCAATGGCACTGTGACATTCCGTCACATGGTAGAGCAAAGGTGTCTGGTGAAGTGACAATATGTTACTGGCCTTGCAACAGCAGTGAAGGAGTGAAATGAGGAGGCGACCAAAGAACAAACTCCAGTGAGAAGGAGGAAAAAGCAGCGACAAAGCCCGGTTTCCGTCAACTGTGCAATTTAACTGCTAAATATCACTACAGCTTGACGATTTTTTCCTGGTCTCTGGAAAATCCACAGTGTGGAATCCAATTCCATATCACTATAGTATGATGGGCTATTTATGGATATGTTCAAATACACATAATTAGCTGTTCCAGTCACAGAGAGTACTTTACTCCAAGCTGGAATGGGTGCGCTAGAATGGTGGTTTGGGTTTTTTATCACATTCATGATATTTTTTATTGAATTCATGCACATCAGGGGATTCCCAGAAGTGTGCACCTGTTACAAAGATAAGTGTAAACAAAAACAGTTCTTTTTACTTCAATCCAATTTACCCAAAAAAGGTTGGGGGAATCGTTAATGGTAGCGTTGACATGTGATGTTGAACTTTTAGTCATATAATAAACTTTTTATCGCTACAGTGAAGTGATCTGGCTCATCACTGAGGAGGTCAGATTGCCGGATCAAACTGGTTGCCCCACTACTACGACCCAGATTACTTCACTGTAGCGATATGTATTTATTATACACCATTTACTTTTCCTCCAGTTCCATATTTACAAATCCGTACAAAATATGTGTTCCACACGGATTTCCATTGACAGACTATTTTTCCACCTGATGTCATGGATCCATCAAAAGAACTAAACTCCTCCCATTTCGTTATTGGATCATCGAAATGTCGCATTCTGACCCAGATCAATTCAGAAGCTGTGGTGACAGCCAATAAATCAAACGCTTCGGTCAGTAAATAACACAGAGTTTTAATGTTTGAAATTTTCTCTGTGTGATGTTTGAATTTTTAAATTAATGGATTCTGTGGCATAGAGGCATGTAATCACCACAGAATGCCACAATGTGTGAATGTGTTTGTCAATATGGCACTCGTGCCATTGCTGAAGAATCCTTCCATGCTAGTACTCATGCTATATTGATGAAAGCATTCACACATCATGATGTTCTGTGTATGTACTACAACCTACATTGCTACTTATTAAGTGCTGGGAATTTTCTATTTCAGAATTTGTTTTTATTTATTTGGTTAAGAAAACTTTTCTTTATTCTGTTTCAATTTCAGGTTCAATCCTCAGTCCTTTTAGAAAAGATAAGCAGCCCCAAGGGGACTTAATCGCTCACCTAATAAAATTGTTTAAAGGATTTAAGGGCACATTCAACATCTGCATGTTAATATAGTTAATCTAATTTAGCATGGGAGTGGACGTGGATGGAGAACAGTTGGTTGCGTGAATTTTGTGTGTGTGTGTGTGTGTGTGTGTGTGTGTGTGTGTGTGAAATCACTCAAACTCCTTCAAAACTCATTTTAAAACAAAGAGAAAAATGTCTCTCCCCCAATAGGATGAAAGTTTAATTTTTTATGCGTATACCAAACCTTGTTTTCAAGCCAAAAAATAAAAAAATTGTCAGAATTGACTCCCAAGCTCCCCCCACCCCCTTCCCCTCCTATGTCGACATTTGACCAAACGTTAAATCTTATATACCCATATTTACATCTAACTAAAGTTTATCACAATCAGCTCTATCATGCATGGGCACAATTCAATTCAATTAAACAAATTAAATTCTGAATTGGTGTCCTAAGGTTGCTGCATATCAAATACCAAAAGATTCTGATTCTGACTGGTGGTTCCGAAGAGGAATATTTTCAAAGTTAAAATTCCTCAATTTATTTATTATTTATTGGTGTTTAAGGTCACATATTTCTGCACAATGGCTAACCATGACTGACAGTTTTACGGGTGGAGGAAGCCAGAGTACCCGGAGAGAACCACCGAGCAATGGCAAGCAACTGTCAACTTCCCAACATACCAACTCCACACAAGCAGGGTTAGCATTGGTTTGAAGACAGGTGCACCATCGACGTGCAGTACGCCTTAGTACACAACGTCACTGTGCCCCCACATTTGCAATGGGGGTGAAGTGTCTTGCCCAAAGACACAATGCGCTTGCCACAGGTGGGATTCGGACCTCTCGGCTTGCAGCCTGCACCTCTAGAGCCACCGCGCCCCCTAAAATTCCTCAAACTGCATTCAGTTAACGTTTGAGTTACCATAGAGAGTCCAAGTATAACCGCATGGACTTGCTTTGAACAAACTTGAATCTGACATGCCCCCTCCCCACAAGGATGTTCTATTTGCACTAAGTTAAAATTAGGGTTCCCACAAATAGCCCAAATATGTCCCCAAGGAGTTGATTTGAACACATTTGAATATGAACATCTTACACAAGATGAATCCATAGCATATACATCTGACTATTATGGCTACATTTTGTTGATTAAAATGCCATATGATTTGTGATTTGGGATTTAATTCAATTTACTATCCTTCAGACTTGATTCAAGATATGATTGGAACAAAAATATGAGATTTTCTGGGCCCTACAATGAATACAAAATAAATCTGTCCTCTTCGCTGTGTACAGTGGAACTCTGTTAATTGAATAGCCACTTTGCCTATAAAAATTTTCAATTACTAGGAGTATTCAATGTTTGTTTGTTTGTTTGTTTATTGGTGTTTAGGGTCACATACTTATGCACCATGGCTAATCGTGACCGTGACAGTTTTACGGGTGGAGGAAGCCAGAGTACCCGGAGAGAATCACCAAGCATCGACGAGCAACTGTCAGCTCCTCAACATTCTAACTTTGTTCAAGCTCCGCTCAAGCAGGATTACAGCAGTTGAAGACATGTGCACCATTGGCGTGCAGTATGCCTTAGTACACGGCGTCATAGTGCCCCCATGTAGGCAACCGGGACAAGTGCCTTGCCCAAGGTCACAAGGTGGGTCATCCCTGATGGGGATTGAACTCGGGACCTCTAGCAAAGAAGTCCAACAGTCTACCACTGAGCCACCGCACTCCCAGGAGTATTCAATAAACAGGAATTTGGTCATTTTCCTACATTCTAGTGTTAAAATGAGCATTTATTCTATTATTTGTTCTTTGACAGAGCTCGCTTAGCTCTGTCAAACAAGATACAATAAGATAAATGCCCTTTTGGAGGTACAAAGGCCAAATAAGGCTATGAACATAAAGAAGTCAGTGGTTGTCAGAGTAATTCATTGATATATTATAAGATTTTTTATTCAATTAACCCTTTCACCTAACAAACTGGTTGCCACCACCCGCATAAATAGTCAAATTCAGAAGTTGAAAAAAAATTCTTTTTCAAAAAATATCAACCAAACCACATCATGTGACCCCCAGTGGAACAAGCTCATCAAGCCTGTTCCAATGAGGAATCACAAAATAGGGTTTAGTTGAAATGTTTTTAAAAATTTGAAAAAATATTTAAAACAATAAACTTTATCATCTGCATTGGGTAAAATGTTAACAGAGTTTACTCTATAAACTGGATTCAATTAACAGGTTAAATTTGCACTGAAGGTGTGGTAAATGGCTTCTTGGTGTTGGAAATTATATTCAATTAACAGGGTTATTCAATTAAGAGTTATACAATTAAGTGGGCTGCACTATATTATATTCTTTACGAGGATACCATTCAAGAGCTTAGGAGTTGAAAAATTTAAATGAAGATGCAGCTGATGAAAATAACCAAACTAGAAAAGAAGTTTGATGTTAACACAGAGAGCTCCATGCCATAAGAAACACAATCTTGAACAAATCACATCAAAACATCTTGTATTAATCCCTTTTTCACTGGTCGAATGACAGAAAACAGGTGTGCACTTACCTCAGTTTTGAAACCTATAAAATGTAAAGTACAGTTTATTTTCATGACAATTTGGCAAATAAATGACTTGTATCACATTGAACAGACTCCCAAGCCACTTGAAATGTTTGCAGGGAGAGTAATCTATTCAGAAAATGAAAAATAGGTTTCTCAAGATAAGTTCAGTGAGCTTCAAAGGTTATGATTTTATTATTTAATTTTTTTTCTCAAACTATCTGTCTTCTTTCAGATGACCTCTGACCCACATATCAGCTGCCAAAAAAGCAATGAAGGATGGTTTAGTTCAACCCTTTGACACTGAGAGGATGATTTTATTGGCTAGGATCATGATACAACCTAAACTCATAAAGTGGATAGTTATTCAGTGAACGTGTGTGGAAGACTAATCCAGATTTTCAATGTGCAGCCACAAGGGTGCACATTAATAATATTGAGTGGTTCTCCCCTCCCCCACTGCCCCCAAGTAACGAATATAGACTCGACCAGTTGATGGCTCTGAACTGGCATGGAATATACCATCAGGGGCAAAGGAGTTAACCCATATTTCATTTCTAAAATTATACACGTTAAATGCACAATGTTGCAGCGTAATTAACAGAAAATGCATGGACTATTGGCTTGCTGAAGGCAATTATACACCCACTACAGTGCTGAACCGATGAAGCATAAATGAATAAAAAGAACAAAGTAAGAACCAAAAATCATGAAAAATTGACAAAGTGAGGACTGTGACTCCGGTGAAAAATATGTGGGCAACTTTGCAGGAGCAGCTAGTCACAAGGATCCCTCATACCAAATTTCATAGAAACCTATCCACTCACTGCTGTGATATCGCTGTGGACAGACGGACGGATGGACGGATGGATGGACGGATGGATGGATGGATGGACACATAATCCAGTACACCCCCCTAATCTCCTCAAGAGGTGGGGTATAAAAAAGGATACAGTAGCAAGCAATAACTTTTGTGACTTGTCTCCAAGCCCTTCAATATGCACACATTATAATGGAGATGATAATAGGGGTTAAAATACAGCAACCAGAGTACAGCAAGAAGCATTCAAAAGAGGAGAGAATAAACAACAAGCATTTGCCAATTTCAGAATGGTACTTGGAAATATTAGAATTTAGGCAAGAAGCTCTGCGTGATGTCGCAGGGACATGTCCAGTGATTGTACACTGGTTACTCACCGAGACACAAGGGATGAGGAAGACTGTTCAAGTAGTTCATTTTCCTACATTGGGATTTGCTGGGCACTACAATGATGGTTTAGATCATGTGTGTGCAATAAATATAGGAGGCCTCCTCCACATGTACCTTCAATCTTAGTTACAACTCCTGGAATCTTAAATTTTTGGATAGGGGCCCATTTCGTTGAAAACTGTTGAGTATATTCAAGTGGAGAAGTCCGAAAATTATGTCACCCTTGCTTTTACACTTCCAACAAGAGATACCCAGTTAAAACCAAGATAACACAAGAAATACAACATGACATTTTTATCTCTCTTCCCGTTAACACTAACAGATCATAATTATTATTTATTTATTGGTGTTTAAGGTCACATATTTATGCACAGTGGCTAATCGTGACCGTGACAGTTTTACAGGTGGAGGAAGCCGGAGTACCCAGAAAGTATCGACAAGCAACTGTCAGCTCCTCAACATTCTAACTCTGTTCAAGCCCTGCTCAAACAGGGTTACAGCGGTTGAAGACATGTGCACCATCAACATGCACTACGCCTCTATGTAGGCGACAGGATAAAGTGCACTGCCCAAGGACACAATGCAGGTCTACCAGATGGGGATCGAACTCAGACCTCTAGCATAGAAGTCCAACAGTCTACCACTGAGCCACTGTGTGCCCTAAGAGATCATAAACAATTTTTTTTATTTTAACAACTGAAGTAGCAGTAATACAATTCAGGTAGAGCTGAAGAAACAGGACAGGGTTCTAGCAGACAAGGACTGATAAAATTCAAGACTATTCAATGTCATTTCTAGATATATTCCATAATTTTTCGGGACCCTACAATAGCCAAATTCAAGGATTTTCACAGCACGGCCTTCACTAGTCCTCACTTGGACCTCTGGTCATTACCCCTTCCTTCCACTTCCCAATAAGGGAAGCAGGAGGTGGGGTAATGACCAGAGGGTCCTAGTAAGGACGTGCCTTCACAAACTCTGGTATATATACACAGAACAACACATGCATGTGAATGGGTTAATCAATATGGCATGAATGCCAACGCGAGAAGATAGAACGAAAGGCCCCAGGCCTCGAGTTTTATCTTTCCGCGATAGCACAAGTGCCATATCAATTAACCCATTCACACGCACGTGTCACTCTGTGTTTACTCATGCCTTCACATCAATAAAAAAATTATTACAAGGACACTCAGCAATTCGTTTAACAACTATCAACACAAAGAACTTGTGCTGGGAGGTTTTGAAATTTTTCCACAGTTTAGGTTTCTACTCAGTTTTTTAAAAAAAGAGTTGATTCCGGTTTCGGTTTCGGGGTTTTTTTAGAGAAAAATATTCAAGTATTAAACACTATAAACACTTTGCTTTTTTCCCAAATATTAGTTTTAATAAAAGTTCAAAGTGCATTACCTTCAGCTCTCTCTAAAATTATGAGGTCATATATAGTGCAGCACATGTACAGTGAACCATTAATCCAGAAGACAATGAAGATTGTTCCCAGAGTCCTGTCCTGGATATACAGTTCACAGTTGAATAGCACTGGCAGCCCCCCCCCCCCCCCCCCCCCCCACCACCCAACCACACACGTACACCAAGACAAGAGGAAAATGCAGTGGTAGCAATGCAGAACTTGGGTAAAAAATGCTGAAGATGTAATGTGAAATGTTAGGCCAAAGAAAAGAAATTTCTTTGTTTGGGGTACCCCCACCGACCCTAAACAATTATGCCAACCCTAAAAATTTTACAAAGTAAAAGTCCTTCATTTAGGTCATTGTAACCCTAATTTTTAACGGACTTCAACTGTGAATTTGAAACCTATTTTGAGGTTAAAGCTTTTAAAAATACATGTAGAAATAAATAAATCAGACAGTATAAATGCAGAGCAAGTGGTAAGTTGCAGTTCGGCAAAAGAAACCGCATTTGATAAATTGATCATTTTATAGATACACTGTTTTACCGTTGATGTTAAAGGTCATGAAAATTAATGAATATCATGTATTCATATTGAAAGCCCTGAATCTTGGCCTGCACATATAGTGTACAACTGTTTTTTTTAATTCCTTTCAAACATATACCAAGAAATTACTGGCCAGCAGATGCATGGATATTGCATTCAAGTGCAGTGTGTGGTCATTTTGGTAATTCAATGTTTGTTTTATTTTTGTCCAAAGCCAGGTGGCACTTTCAATCTCACACTCAATGGGGTCATTTTTATCATTTCATTCACTTGTTATTCATTCGAAAGTTTATTTAATACGTAAATACAATTAATTATTATGGGACCAAAAAAGTTATTAATTTGGCCTACCACGCTAAGATTTTTTTCTGTGATTTCCACCCTTTTTATTTAACACATTACAGGAAGTGACAGCATTCAAGATTGTGCAGTTAAACAACCGTGTGTGTCCCGACTGACGGTTATCTCACATTCAGGTCGGTCAGTGTTTTTAAATAACCGAAACCGAGTTGTAGTTTCAGTTAACCTCCCAGCACTACAAAGAACACATTTTATCGCCAACAAAATTTGCAAGGTCAAACTCGTTTTTCGTTTTCCTCATTTCACCCCTTTCATTACAGGATGGACTATTCATTTCTTTGGACATGATTTGCCCAAAAAGCCAAATGAGCTTTGAGGAAAAATAATCATCACCCTTCTCCTTGCCAGCACCTGAAGGAGGTACAGCTATGAGAAGGAATATTTGAGGGATAAGCCCAAGGGCTCTTGGGAATACTATTTCCCACCCTCTGCAGTGATAGTTTAGTCACAGCTCTGCCTTTCAATCTCCTGGAAGTGATGTTTTATCATTCTTCCATGGTTGCACCAGGTTACCCAGCTTGAAATACTCTGAACTACTTTTATCTTCTCAAATTCTTTGAAAGTGAGGCAATTCAGTTAGTATGGAATTGTTATGCTAACTTAACCCTTTAAACCCCCAGGCTTCTATACCTCAAAAATCCCTCACATAACTGCACCTATAATAGCAAACTGACTTTACTCAGGACAGATTCAATCGATATCTTTTGAGTTGAAGGCAGTTAGTAATAAGCTAGCATTATGCCTTAACCCTTTACCTAATGAATGGGCTGCATCCCTTTGCATAATATGCAAATTCAGCAGTTATTTTCTTTCAACAAATTTCAACAAAACCATATCATGTGGCCCCTCAGTGGAACAAGCTTGTTCAAATGAGGGGGTCATATGATATGGTTTTGTCAAAAGTTTTGGAAAAATTTTAAAAAGAGATATTAAAAATAATATATTTTGATATTGTCTGCGTTGGGTAATGGGTTAACAGAATTATGCCATAAGTTTTAAATCAAATTATGAATGCTTTATTGCAGTTGTGGTGCGATAGAAGCCGACTAAAAATGAATATTTTATAAAACCGCCAGGAAAGGGTCAATTTATTTATTTATTTATTTATTTATTTATTTATTTATTTATTTATTGGTGTTTAAGGTCACATATTTTGGCACAATGACTAATCATGACCACAACATGAGTATCAACTCAAGACCAGGGGTGAGCATTAATAAGCCATGTTGCCCATTTTAGACAGGGTTTGCACCTCCCAAGCATTGGTGACTGGGTCCTATTTTATCAGTAAACAGAGCCTGTTAACCGCAGTGAACAGGCACTGCTTCACTTCCTGGGGTTCACGCAGGGAAAGAAAGGGTCAAGATTTTGTTCTTCAAGGCATACATGCCAGCCTTTCAGGCACACTCATTGCATGTCAGATTCAAGATAAACTAAGAAATAAATAATAAAAATGCCTGAAGCAGTGACCCAATTCACCTAAGCTTGTATTTTCTTACCTGATGAAAAGCAAACAGATGACAAGGTAAGGGTAATTAAAACAAATTTGACATTGGTGTTTTACAAAGTGAAACTGATGCTACATGATAAACATCAACAAGTCTGGATTTATGAGATATGACCTTGACCCTTATATATAAATGTCATACTTCACTGCAAAGTAGCTTGGATTTTTATTACCTCATGTCATTTTCTGTTGGATGTCATTTCAAATTTTATTTTGTCAATACACACTATCTTTGCCCAGTATCATCTTTGATAGAAAAATTGTGTTTATCCCTTTACCTGACGAATCAAACACATCTATATGCCTCCATAATTAACAAACTGAGCGGCTGAAAAAAGTTCTTTTTCAAAACATTTCAACAAAACGATATCATGTGACAACTCATTGAAATGAGCTCATTCCTGAGAGAGGTAACACAATATGGTTTTGTTGACGTTTTTCGAAAAATCCAAAAAATAAGTAAAATAAATTTTGATATTGTGTGTTTTGTAATGAGTTAACAAAATCGCCAATTAAATTTTATTTATTTTTTTCCAATTTTTGCCTCCAAAACATAGCATATGAGGTCTCATTAGAACAGGCTTATTGACATAAATGATCAACTTATTTTTTTTAAATTTGTGGCTTATTGTCCCTTTCACCATTTCTTTTGGCTGTTTCTGACTGCTTAATTAACAAATTCAGCAGTTGAAAAATGAAGATATTATTCTTCAAAAAATTTTTTTTAAAACAGTATCATGTGACCCTCACTGGAATGAGCTTGTAGAGCCCATTCCAATGAGGAGTCACATCCTATGGTTTTATTTGAACTTTTTTAAACATTTGAAAAAAACAATAGATAAAATAATATATTTTGATATCGTGAGTATTATGTTTAGGGTTAATGGATTCAGACACAAGCCAGAAAATGGGCAGACTGTCATCTGCAAAATGAGGTCCCCTGAGGGTGAATTTAGTGATGCTACCCTGCAAAGCAGGGTAGCATCACTAAATTTATACGCTGTGAACCTCAATCTGAATCAGGGTCTCAAAACTGAACACAAAGTGGTACTCAAAGGATAAATTGGCCCACTGTATGGGATAGCACCATCAAATTCACCCTCTGGGGACCTCATCCTGCAAATGTCAGACTGCTTATTTTCAGGCCTGTAATCAGACAATGAGCAAAACTCAGAAGATAACTTGAGGCAAATCCTCCATATTATACTCTGGCTTTATTAAAAAGGTGTATGTAACATTTAATGAAAATTGCATATCAGTTTTTTTAATCTTAATTTTTAAATGAAAACGGCATGTAAAGTAAATCTGATGTTGGTTCAAATTTGCTAGTGAATTAGTAGTCCAAATTTAGCCTCCTACAGGGGTTATAAAATTTTAGACCCGTTTCCCCTTCCTTTGCCCAACTGCAAGGGACATTTTAACCAAGTTTGTTTGGGGGCATTTTGGTTTGGGATGTCTTGTCCAGCACTGAAGATTACTCATATCATAAAAACTGCAGATTCGAATCATATTTTCAGCTTTCGTTTGCACTGTAGATTTTGTCAATACGGAACTGAGTAAATTTTTATTTATTGTTAACCTTTTCCTACAGGCAAACTGAACAAACTTTGAAATACAGCACTCCATGAAAATCTTCACCAAAAAAGTGAACCTGTTTTCCCAAATCAAAGGTTTGGGTATCATCATGTTGAAGTGGTGTCCAATCAGAGATGGCGACACGGCATCATAAAAGGCAGTTTGTTAAATGTACTATTTGGTAAAATTGTAAACCAAAAGTAAGTACAGTACACATGTAGCTTGTCATGCATATTTCTTTTGTCAATGGTGACCAACAATAATATATGTATCACAAATAACAATTAGTAACAAGATTTTACATCAATTTAATGGCATTAATATTTCAGATATTGCAATGCAATACCAATTAAAACCGATCCACTGAAACAAGGTTCCTACACTTCTTTCGCAAGTGAATGGTTGACCAATGACAAAACTCAAAACTGGGAAATGCTTGTAACTGTTCCGGTGGTACACGTTGATCAATTAATTATTTCACCATGAGTACTGAGTATATTTTTGAGGTCTTTATGAAAAAAAAATAGAGATGATAGAGAGTACTTATTTCCGAAATTCGGTGCAACTACCTATGAATGGGATTTGTTGTTACTGAAGCATTTTTCAACTGATCCACCTGCCACTTTTTTCCAAGGATATGCATATACTGACAGCTCATCGCAATAACCCATATGAGGAAAGTGTTCCTCTCAGCCAATGGCTAACAGTACAAGGTGTAATGCCTCCTCCCCATCCCAACAAATGTCAGATTTCTGAAGAATTACCCCATTCTCATGGAATACAATTGTCACATTGTTGTTTGACCTAAAACCAGTAACTGCCTCACTGCAGTCTGACATCTTTCCTATGAAGTCAATCCCCCTTTTCAAAAAAAACATCTGTAGACCCAAAGGTTTTGAAAAATTACTGACCAGTCTCTAATCTCACATTCCTGTCAAAGATTATTGAGTGGGAAGTTACTTCTCAGCTAACTTCCCATATGACCACTGATCAAGCCAGAAAATAAGCAGACTGTCATCTGCAAAATGAGGTATCCAGAGGGTGAATTTGGTGATGCTACCCTGCACAGCAGGGTAGCATCACTAAATTTACCCTCTGTGAACCTCAATCTGAATCAGGGTCTCAAAAGTAAACAGAAAGAGGTACCCAGAGGATAAACTGGCCCACTGTATGGGATAGCATCATCAAATTCACCCCTCTGCAAATGTCAGATTGCTTATTTTCAGGCCTGCCACCGATCGCTTATGTGTAGTCTTCCAGTGCACATACAGGTTGAATTGTAACACCAAACCACACTTCCCACGGAGCAAAATGACATTCCCTTGTCCAAGGATAAACATAAAACGTCCTGCCTTGTGTTGTTAAACTAAAGCACAGCCTTTGATACCACAGACCAAAGAATTCTAATTGAAAGATTGGAACAAATCAGTAAAATTCGACCTTTCATAGACAGAAAAACATCAGAGCAGCCTGTTCACACCTTTGGAACTAGTTGGCTTGACCACTGTAACTCTCTTTTGATAGGTACTAAAAACTCCACTCTTGAAAAGCTGCAGCTCATACAAAATTGTGTGGTATGTGTCATCACCCAGGCTAGAAAGTACTGACACATTACACCATTCCTCTTCGGTCTCCACTGTCTTCCGATTATGGTATTTATCAAAACTTTGAAGAGAAAGATAGCCAATATTTCTGTCCAAAATTGGTCTGTACAAGTGGGCTAATGGAAAAAGTCTTGCCATAATAATTTTTAGGTAGTAACGTTCAGGCGAAGGAAACAATCGTTCACCTAATTTGTTTAGACATGCATTCCTGTGGATAAAGGGTAAAATACAGTTTAACCCCTTGCATGCTGCTGGCAGATATTCCCTCCCCCCCCCCCCCAGGACAGCATTTTTCTTGTCATTAAAATATCTATAATTTGGGCATATTTAATCCAATTTCCACCCTGTAAATTGAATGGATTTTTTCACCAATGATTTTTTTAGTTAAATTTTGAGAAATCTTCATGAAAATCTAGTCATGGCTGCTTCACAGCAGCCATGACAAGATTTAATGAAAAATATCTTAAAAATACCGAGAGGGTTAAGAGTTAATCTACTGATGGAGGTCAGAACTGAGGTGAAGTTTTATCTTCATGAACTTACTTGTACACTATTTTCCAGGAGGAGTTCTTATTACCAATGTTTGATGAGTGATAAATAATTGACTGGCTGACCTTAGTTAGGACAATAACCACTTGGGTGTGAGGGGGGAGATAGCAGTGATAAGCTGGGCAATAAAGGTAGAATTTAATTGAAAATGTCAACAAATATCTTCCTATTCTTATCCCCTTAAATGATTGAATGTACCATCAGTAACCCTTTATCCAAGTCATTTTCAGTAAAAAAAAAACATTTCTCATTTTAAAGTAAATTTGGAGGGGGTCATATCCCTCCCGTTCTCCTCATCTAAATTCCTGTAATTACTCATTCCATCATGCAGTTGTTGAGCTGCATAATGTCCATACTTGCAATACAGGCAGGGATGTTATGTAAGTCATTTGGGGGGGAATAATTTACTGGGACACTAAATGTACAAACTGATTGAGTGCCAGAAGTCTTAACTGAACTCTATTAACCCTTTACCTAACCTGAAAAGCAGACGACACTTGCAAAAATAATTCTTGAATAACTAATTTTTTTCATTTTTTGTCTCAAAAACATAGGTTATGACCCCTCGGTGGAACGAGCTCGACGAGCTCGTTCCAACGAGGGGTCATAACCTATGTTTTTGAGACAAAAAATGAAAAAAATAATGAAAATTAATTGGGGATTTTTGAGAATAGCGCTGGCCGGTTTTGGCCGTTACGTTAGGTAAAGGGTTAACCCTTTACCGAAGGGTCATAACCTATGTTTTTGAGACAAAAAATTAGTCATTCAAGAATTCTTTTTGCAAATGTCGTCTGCTTTTCATGTTAGGTAAAGGGTTCAATCTGCATAGATATACCATGATTAGCAGGTAGCTTGTAAGATTAATTGAAAGGTTTGTATAATTTATTGAAAATTGCCTCTTTGCACTCTCCAATAAATTATAACAAAACATTATAATTGTTTTTTCTACTGCTGAGAAAACAACTATCACATAAGGCTGGAAGCCACTCAACAGAGCCAATAGAGTGGCTTCTAGCATGACATAATGAACAATAAATCGGTAATGAGGATCAGTAATAGCTGAATCCTTTAGGAGTATTACAAACCTAAATCTAAAATGAGTTCACCAGTTTCAGTGTAGTGATGCCAACCAGCCCACTCACCTACCCTGAATACCAAACATCAAATGATTCTGATGAGTGTATTTGAAGAAGGTTCTTAAAAGCATTTCCTCATATTGCACCATGTTATACTTTGGGCTCCCATAAGGAACATAAATATGAACCCAGGGACCTGATTTGAAGAAATTTGAATGTAATCTCCCTATGGATGTTGTATACCAAATATCAAAAGATTATGATTGGTGGATCTGAACTAGATTTCTAAAGAATATTCCTCATATTACACTAAGTTGAAATACAGGGCTCCCATAGGGAGACCAAATGTGACCCCAGAAACTTTACTTGAACAAACACGAAACATGAATATGACCCTCCCAAGGATGTTGCATGAAAAATATCAAAAGAATTTACTGGTAGATCTTAAGAACAAAATTTTTAAAGAATTTTCCTCATATTTCAATGAGTTAAAATGCGAGTCCCCATAGGAATCCTAAAGATGAGCCCTGGGACTTGATTTGAACAAACTTGAATCTGACACCACTAAGAATGATGTTTACCAAATATCAAAAGCTTCTGACAGGTGGGTCTGAAGAAGATTATTTAAAGAATATTCCTCATATTGCAGTAAGTCTGGCTCCCATAGGAAGACTCAATATGACCCCAGGAACTCAATTTGAACAAAATTGAATCTGATCCCATTAAGATGCTGTATACCAAATATCAAATGAGTTTGACTGGTAGGTCTGAAGAAGATTGTTAAAAGAATTTTCATCGTATCGCACTCAATAAAAAGTTGAAATTAAGGCTCTCTTAGGAGCCCACTGATACATTCAAGGACATGAACAAACTTGAATCTTATCCCTCTAAGGATGATGTATACCAAATATCACAAAGATTCTGATTGGTGGCTCTTGAGAACATTTTTTTAATTTTTTAAAAACAATTTGTAGTTGCTAACAGTTATGCCTGTTGGGTAATCCCTGTGAACGTGCCAACTTTATCTGAAGAAACTTCATTTGACATTGATAAGGGACATGCTTATCAAATTTATATCAATTCCGTTCAGTAATTGTTTGAAAAGATGATAATGTAAAATTCACTTCAGATGCTGGATGCTGAAGTGACCAGTAAAGCTGCCCTTGAGCTTCATTCAGGTGAGCTAAAAAAAACCCTGTCATGTCAAGCATCTGGCATGGCTCGGATGCGGCTAAACTACATACAATGCATTCTGGTGGAGAGGTAATTTCCACCGAGGTCCCAAGTTTGTCTTGTTATTCCCAAACAGGCATTGTCACACATGACTTGTCTTTCCTATGATAATACAGACTTATGCCTTTCATATTCAGCACGGCAGTTCTGGACTAGTGTCAAAGAGCTTGTTGAAAAACATACCCAACTGGCAAAAGATCAATTTGCTATTCAACTTGTATCACTCAAGTACACATTTCCACAGAGTGCTGCATATCCCTCTTTCTATGGAAGGGAGGGGGGGGGGGGGGTGCGCTCTCAACTAGTCAACAAAATAGCTTTGTTTTGACCTAAAACTGTTCTCCCCTCCCCTATATCACTATAGCCTTGTCTAAGGCAGCACAAATATTTGTCTGGAATCTACAACCATCCTGTGACCCTTAAACATGGAGTGGCTCATTACAATCCTGTGCTTGCCTCTTGGCAGCCAAGGACATGAACAGACCCAAGTGCCCACTTGGGAAGCCCCCATGGTTTTGCCCAACCAACCTGCAAGACATGTAAATTTAGCATGAAAATAGTGTTTTAGCATTCAGCCTTAAGCAGCAGTGTCACACAGCTGGTCACAATCATGGAGTGCTTCACTAGCAATAAAACTCAAGATTGGCTCAGTGTGGTTTGGTTCATTCTGTGGTGTATCAATTGTAAGGAAACTCATCAATTCTAAAAGAATGCACATCACTCAAGGATTTCCTGCAAGTCCAAACACATCTTCATTCAAACTGACATGGTAGGGCAGTGTGATAGCCAGTCATTGCAAACCAATCAAACTAATTCCACAGGTCCCCCTGCATATGGTACGTACAAGACAGAAACACAGTCAAACTCAGTTCCAGGAATTGCTCTAGCCTGTTTGTGGTACTGGCCTGCAAATGAACCCCAATATTCCATCATCAGATCTAATCAAACACCTAATCTGCTCACAAGGCATGCAACCTGCATTTCCATTATACCATAATCAGTCTCTGTTCAAGCAGCACCTGAAGGTCATGGAAGACAAAGGTACAAAGGTGGCACTTTGGTCCTAAACTTTCACTGTTTTTCATTTAATCTCAATATAGCCATGTTCAATGTTGCAGAGACATTCATTTGAAAATCCACACCTGTCCTATGCCACATCAGTACTGTATGGAGAGAGCATTCCTGTGCTTGGAAGACAATAGAGAGGAATTTTAGACAGCTCTCATTGATAAGCTTGTAAAAATGACAGCCCGCCCAAGTGTCCACACAGGGAGATCCCTATGATTTTGCCCATACAACCTGCAAGAAACATAAATAGTATGTACATCAATAATTTAGCATTCAGCCTTACGCACAAGTGTAATACTGCTAGCCACAACCACAAAAAAAAATGCTTCAAAAACAATAAAACTAATAGATTGGCTTAATATGTCTCTGTTCTTTCTGTAATGCATAAAATGGAAACCCTGAGGAGCTCAAATCAGTTTTTGCATGATTATTATAGCTTCAACTGTCCAGAAAATATTTCACTCTGTTCTGACCAGGTAGAGAAAGGGTTGTTTAGATAGGGGCATATGTACCAAATTAAAGTTGTTAAGAAACTCTATCACTCTTATAGGAGGATGTAGCTACCTAAATTAACAAACAAATAAACACTTTATTAGAGTGACAGTAATGATTTTATCAGCTGGTAAAGAATTCAACATGTGGTATGTCTGCATGAACATGTATTGTCACAAAAATTACACATCAAAGTAAAATATACAACACATCAAAGTAATTAGAAAAACTTGAAAAATCTTTTTCATCTTTTGTAACTGTAAATCAATGCTTTAACTAAACTAACATAGGATGCTGTGAGAGTAGAAATATTTCCTGGAGGTTCTTAAAGTTCAAAACACAGATTCATTCACCCCTGAGAGAAAAAAATCCAAGACTTTTTTTTGTAGCGGTCGAGGTATAAGGGCCATTTACCAACCAGCCTGGTTGGTCCAGATCTCTTAGTCTCGTGCTAAGTCAGTTGCTTTGTGTGCTAGAGGTCGATGGTTCGAGCCTTAGCTCCCGCACTTCTCTCTCGGTCTGTTACATTATCTGTTGCTTACCCAATTGCAGGATCCTTTCCCCATAAAGAGGATTCCACAATTTTCATCAAGAAAATCCATTCCTACAATTCCCACAAGCTTTGTGAATATTAGGATTTGGGGTTGGGGAAAATAACTATTTTAGCAGTGGAAAGTATTTTGGGGCTTTGAATAGCTTTTGCCGGTCAAAAACACTCTGAAATTGGATTTAACCTTAAAGGACCAGTCATTTTCCAACATTTTTTTCTGATCTCAGCATTAAAATGTCAGAGAAATGTGGTTCAGCAGTGGCTCCTAGTCAAGTCTGGGAAAACACTGTCAAGGTGATTTGACACTCACAGCCAGGCATGTCAAAGTACCGCTGGTACCAACATAACCAGTACTGGGACAGGGCAGAGCATGTCCCGCTGAAATGGTACCAGTACCGAACAAAACAACAATGTCAAGGGTTAATGTTAATTTATATTGATGCATTTAACACATATATGAAATATAAAAGCCACAGCATACCGGTCATAGCCTCCACTCATGTATAGCAAAACAGGTCAGACATCCACACTTACAAAAAAGTCTAACATTGCATTAAAAAAGTCTGAAATCTCCGAAAAATATCCGTTCAAGGGTTAATATTATATATCGATGCATTTAACATTGTATGAAATATAAGGGCATAGCATACTGGTGGTAGCCCCCACTCATGTACAGCAAAACAGGTCAGAAATAAGTCCATACAAAAAAGTCTAACATTGCAAAAACACAAAAATATCACTGGATAAGTGTCTGTGGGTAACTGTAAGCCATAAAAACAGTATGAGGTGCATAGTAACAAGTGGGAAAGTCAAAGTGGACTCTTATAATAACTTTAACATAAGTGTTGATGCCGACGTGCCTCGGGTCATGACATAAGCTCACACAACTTTGTTGGTGAGCTAATAAAACCATATCATATGACACTTCATACTTCACGAGCTCGTTTCAATGAGAGGTCACATGACACGGATTTGTTGAAATTTTTCAAAAAATATATTTTTTTCAACAGCCTAATTTATAAATTACACAGACTGATGCATCCGATTCGTTAGGTAAAGAGTTGTAACTCCTATAAAAGTAAGATCACTTAAAAAACTTATCTACTCAATGTGAACCATTATCTGTCACTATTAGACAATATTTTGGAAAGCTGTTGAACTTTGGTGTGATAAAAACAACAAAACAGAGAAAGTGAATCAGAATACACAGATAAGTCAGTGTTACACCTGAACATACATATATTATTAATCATTCATGTTGTTAACAAAATCTACCACTGTGGCAAATGTACCAGTATAAATAAACCACATGGCCAAAAATACAATTACAATCATCAAACCACACAGATATCCTGGGGTGGTACCAAGTCTATAATCTCCTTTACCAATAAATATGAAATGATGATAAGTCTGACTGGTCTTATGCTGAAAGCCTATATTAAATTCTGCTGATGATGCTGGTTTCTAGTCTGTTGTTTTCTTCATTGCCTTGACTCCTCACTGTCTTTCCAGGGTACCAGAGTCGCTCCAACCACCCCGACCAAGGTCGGGACAAAAATTTTGCGGATTATAATATTTTTGTGATCGACCTTCAGCCATACGCCATTCATATAAAATAACTAGGCTAGGATTTTTAAATTTTGTTCTGGCGGATATCCAAAAATAGTGCGCGCATAGATCGTATTGTTTCTTTAACACACAATGGTGGCTATTAATGACCAGTTAACGTAAGATGAGGAGATTTTGGGGCTACTTCATTAGTATTCAGGGCTTGATTTAATCTGAAAATTTTGAATGGCAATTTACTATTCACCCTGGAAAATTGATTAGCAGTTGATCCAAAAGCACTTGAAACTAATAAATCTTGAATAGCAAAATTCAGAAATTGGAGAGCAAAGTGCTATGCTAATCCAGTTAAATCGAGCCCTGTTAGTATTCCAAGTGCTTCGGAAGCAGTTGGAATACTAAAGAAGTAGCCCCAAAATGCATCTGAGAGAGGTCATTTTGCAAACATTTTCTGGGGGCAGGGACAGATTTACGAATGGGCAGACTGGGTGGACGCCCAGATGTGGGGGCCCCCACATTAAAGTTTGTCTTTTGAGGAACATAATATCGCAAAATTCCCTGACAAATTGCCAAATGATTTGGCAATTTGGCAGGGAATTTTGTCATATTAAGTTTCCTCGAAAGACGAACTGCATGCAGTCATTTTTTTTCTCCCCTACATAATCGATGGCAACAATTAGAAAAAAAACAGTGGAATTGAGGTTAGTAGCTCCAATTTTTTAATTAACAACATTTTACCAACAAAAAAAATCATTTTCCTGTTGAAATGTTCCAGCGTTTTGGAGCTCAGAGAACCTCCCCAGACCTGCACCCCTGCTTCCAATTTTGAAAATGGGAGGCACGCTGTATACTGCCAGCCACCATTTGAAGTGAAGCACGCTATTGTTGAGTTCCGGCATCGGGAAAATGTTTTCAAGAAAAACATCACCAAACATCTGCATACTTTTCATGCCACTGGCACATACAGTAAGTAGGGATTCCAAAAATACTACCTGATTTTTCGAAAAAGCTTTTCGCAGCAATAACCAAATTTATTTGGGTTCGGTTTAATACATGAAATGCAACTTCAATGGAGCAACTGAAAGACAATCAGATGATTCTCCATGGAATGCAAAGACAGTGAATAGCATTACTGGCCTTTGAAGTTTGTAGAAGTATGTTGTTTGCATACCTATTCAATGTATACCAAATTAAGATTAGGTGTGTTGAATATAAAAGAAGTTATCACCCGGTACCTTGAAATATATTGTATTCTAATTCAATAAAGGGCAATAACTCCACAATGGAATATCGAATAAACATCCAAATCAAATTTGATGTGTATTTTCTTTTCATAAGGTCATATACAAAATTAAGATTGCAGGTGCTATCAAAAAATATCAAAATCGAACTTGATCTGTACTTTCTGTTTATAAGACCATATACCAAAAAATGAATTGGATATCATAATAGCCAAAGTTACCATCTGGATCATCTGGGAAATTTGAAATATAAGAAATTCTAAGTCAACCTGAGTCAACAAGTAAAAATGGGAGCAGCCAACAGAAGTTCCCAGAAAGCCAAGGGTGGCTATGCCCCCCACCCCGACTGCCAAGCATGAGTTTCTAGTCATTTGTCTTTGTTGATTTTGAATTAATAAATATATTATCTTATCTCTATTAAACCATAGCACCAATACAGCAGGCCACCAAACATGTCCATGGGACACTGATGCCACCGCTTTATGAAAAACTATATTTTAGTGGTTAACAAAGTCCCAAAAGGGGCCATAACTCAGATAAAAATTATCGCACCACACTCAAAATCAAACCTGTCTGATATTTTGTCTACAGTAAGCTATATTCCAAGTGCGAAATCAGACACCTATAACTCAAATTACCTTCTGGAAACCAATATCAACATGTCTTATAGGTCGGAAAAGGGCCATAACTCTGCCAAAAAATATCAGTCAAAGTCCACTATCAATCCCAACCTGTATTATGTGGTTATAAACCTATACATAAAATTTTGTTTCATTTCGTTCAGTCAAACTAAAGTTATCATCCGGAAATCAATATCAACATGTCTTCGAAGTTGGGAAAGGGCAATAACTCTGCAAAAATATATTGCACCAAGCCCACTATCAATCCCAACCTGTACTATGTGGTTATAAACCTATGTATAAAATTTTGTTTCATTTTGTTTAGTCAAACTGAAGTTATCGTTCAGAAACCATTTGTTTTGGATGGACGGACAGATGGACTGACAGACAGACAGACAGATGGACAGGGCAGAGACTATATGTTCCCACACCACAAAATTTTTTCGGAGAGCATAATAAAAGGAAATAACTATGCATAGGAATATCAAATAAACGTCAAAATTGAACTTACCTGTATATTCTGCTCATAAGGCTAAATGAATATTAGCTGGAGTGAAATATATTAAAATTCTAAGTCAATAAAGGGCAATAACTCCACATAAGAATATTGAAATATATGTATTTTCTGCTGATAAGAACATATATAACAAGAGGCCCCAGGGGGCATGGTAGTCTAAATATCAAACCAGGGAATTGACTTGAATAAGCTGCATACGCCCCTCCTAAGAAAAGCATATACCAACTAGATGAAGCGATTGTGCACACACAATACACAGAATTTTCCTTCTATTTTCAGTTCCTGCACTTTTACATCCCAAAATTGAGATAAATGCATAAAAAACAGATTTTTTTTTTATTTTTGTTAGGAAATTTTCGAAGTCCCAAACAAAATATTTCCAGACAAATAATTTTTTTTCTTCTTCTTAAGACTGACCAAAACGCATAAAAAACCAAAAAACTAATTTTCGGATTTTGGTCCAAATTTTTTAAGTCCCACCTGGACCCAAAATTTTCAGGGTAAAAAAAATTTTTTTTTTGTCTTAAAATTGACCAAAATGCATAAAAAAACAAAAAAACTCATTTCTGGATTTAGGTCCAAAATTTTCGAAGTCCCACCCAGACTCCAAATTTTCAGTGAAAAAAAATAAAAAATTGTTAGTCTTAAAATTGAACAAAACGCATAAAAAACCAAAAAAACTAATTTCCGGATTTTGGTCCAAAATTTCTAAATTCCACCCGGCCCCCAAATTTTCAGTGTAAAAAAAAAAACTTTTGTCTTAAAATTGACCAAAATGCATAAAAAACCAAAAAACTAATTTCCGGATTTTGGTCCAAAATTTCCAAGTTCCACTGGAACCCCAAATTTTCAGTGTAAAAAGAAAAAAAAATTTTTGTCTTAAAATTGACCGAAATGCATAAAAAAAACACAAACTCATTTCTGGATTTGGGTCAAAAATTTCCGGATCAGGACCCCAAATTATCAGCCTAAATATGAACCCAGGGACTTGGCTTGAACAAACTTGACTCTCAGCCCCCTAAGGATGCTGCATACCAAATATCAAAAGATTCTTATTGGTAGATCTGAAGAAGAAGATTTTTAAAGAATATTCCTCATACTGCACTAATTTAAACATTTGGGCTCCCATAGAGAGCCCAAATATGGACCCAGGGAATTGATTTCAATAAACATGTGAAACAATCTTCCAAAGATGTTATATGTGAAATTTGAAAGCTTTTGGAGCAGTGGTTAGGGAGAAAACTAGTCTTAAATGTTTTTCACATTACCCACAGTGTTAAAAAATGCTGACTCAGCACTTTTTCAAAGTTCCAAAAAAGTACCCCATAATAAAACCGATAGCAATTTTTTTTTACCATTCCATTCTGTTGGTCATAAGGAACCTTCACACCAAATAAGAATTCTCAGTGCTGTGTAGTTTTGGAGATATGGGCGTTTTAATTTTTTTCTATTTTTAGCTCCTGCAGTTCCCATGGGGCAACGGGAAAAAGAATTTGGGCATAAATTAAGTACTTATGACCCAATAAGCCCTCATATCAAATCTGGTTCAAATCTGCCTCTCGGTTTGGAAAATAGAAATTTTGGGAGGGCAAAAATTCTTGCCCCTCCCATAACGACGCTAAATATAGCCCCACAAATTTCTCTTGAACAAATCTGAGTCTACACCTCAAAAGGAAGCTGCATACCTAATATCAAGTCTCTGCTACTGCTGGTTCAAGAGAAGATTTTTTAAGATTTATGAACACTTTTTGGGCATGGCCCTACCAAGGGGCGAGGCAACATGATTTGAACAAAATCAAATTGCGATGTCATAACAAACTATTATCTCAAATATCAATTAAATTGGTTCAGCGGTTTGGGAGGAGAAGACAAAAACACCATGTTTACGGATGCCGGACGACAGACGGTGAGTGATCACTATAGCTCTCCTGACTGAAAGTCAAGTGAGCTAAAAATGAACTGGATATCACATGTATAGCCAAAGTTATCTGGAAACCAAAAATGAACAAACAGAAATATTTGAAATTTTATATCAATAAAAGGCAATAACTCCACAACAGAATATCAAAAAAACGTCAAAATCAAACTTGATCTGTATATTCTGTTCATAAGTCTAAATACCAAACTCCAAAGTTATCATCTGGAAACTTGAAATATATGAAATTCTCAGTCAATAAAGGGCAATAACTCCACATAAGAAAGTCAAACAGATGCCTTAATCAAACTCAATCTGTATTTTTCTGCTGATGAGAATATATATAAAAAATGAATTGTATTTAACATGTATAGCCAACGTTATCATCTGGAAACCAAAAGAAAATGGACAAATACATATGAAATTCTATGTCAATAAAGGGCAATAACTCCACAAAAGAATGTCAAAAAAGAGTCAAAATTGAACTTGATCTGGATTTTCTGTTCATAAGACTATATATCAAAGAAAGTGTCAATGACACTGTAGCTCAACTTGTATAAGACATGTACATGTATAGTATGTTACACAGCAATGACAAACATCTAGGTAATGACCTGATAATAAAGGTACATGTAAAGTATTGTAACAGTCTGTACATAAATGCTGACCGTAGCCTGTAACAAATATATAGGTAAAGTATTGTAAAAGTGGGGTGACAGTTAAATGCTAAACTAGAAAAGAAATCTTTGAGTCCCAGACTGGGTCTGACTGAACCCAAAAATATTTGTTCTCATAGCAGAGTGATAACAAAGGCACCCAAAAACACTCGCTCCTGTCACAAGGTGATAACAAAGGTACCCCAAGAAGTTTCGTGAAGATCAGTTCATAAATACTGACTCTAGCCTGAGCCATATTGACATGTGCTCTTACTGTGTATAAGAACCACTCAACAAATCAAAGTTCATCTAATTTGCATAATTTCTGCGCGAGAAAAAAACCTGTATTATATGTGATGTATTCCATGTTACTAAACATTCCTACAAAAATTTATTCAAATCAGAACTTTCATACAGAAATTCTGTACAAAAAAACTGATTGCACTAATTTTGGTACAAAAAGGCAGCTGGTGGCCATCTTGAATTTTGGACCGTATCCAAAAACACTCGTTCTCGTCCCACGGTGATAACAAAGGTACCCAAGAAGTTTTGTGAAGATTGGTTCATAAATACGGCCTCTAGCCTGAGCCGTATAGAAGTTGTATACAAAAAAGTGATTGGACCTAATTTCGGTACAAAGTGGCCACTGGCAGCCATCTTGAATTTTGGACCACATCCAGAAACACTCGTTCTCATAAAAAGGTGATAACAAAGATACCCAAGAAGTTTTGTGAAGATTGGTTCATAAATACTGCCTCTAGCCTGAGCCGTATTGACACATGCACTTATGTGTATAGGTAGCCCTGAATAAATCAAAGTTCATCTAATTTGCATAATTTCTGCTCGAGAAAAAAACCTGTACTGTATGTGATCTATTCCATGTTAATAACATTCATACAGAAATTTATTCAACTCAGAACTTTCATACAGAAGTTCTGTACAAAAAAACTGATTGCACTAATTTTGGTACAAAATGGCCGCCAGCAGCCATCTTGAATTTTGGACTGCACCTCAAAACACTCATTCTTGTCCCAAGGTGATAACAAAGGTACCCAAGAAGTTTCGTGAAGATCGGTTCATAAATACAGCCTCTTGCCTAAGCCGTATAGAAGTTGTGTACAAAAAACTGATTGGACCTAATTTCGGTACAAAACGGCCAATGGCAGCCATCTCGAATTTTGGACCGCACCCAGAAACACTCGTTCTCGTCCCAAGGTGGTAACAAAGGTACCCAAGAAGTTTCGTGAAGATCGGTTCATAAATACAGACTCTAGTCCGAGCCGCATTGACATGTGCACTTGCTGTGTATAAGTAGCACTGAATAAATCAAAGTTCATCTAATTTGCATAATTTTTGCACGAGAAAAAAACCCGTATTATATGTGATGTATTCCATGTTACTAAACATTCATACAGAAATTTATTCAAATCAGAACTTTCATACAGAAGTTCTGTACAAAAAACTGACTGCACTAACTAAAGTACAAAATGGCTGCTGGTGGCCATCTTGAATTTCGGGCCACACCCAGAACCACTCAATCTTGTCCCACGGTGATAACAAAGGTACCCAAGAAGTTTCGTAAAGATCGGTTCATAACTACGGCCTCTAGCCCGAGCCGTATTGGCATTTGCAGTTACAGTGCTGAAAGTAACATTAAATAGATCAAAGTTAGTCTAATTGGCATAATTTATGCACGAGAAAAAAACCGGTATTATATGTGATGTATCCCATGGTACTAAACATTCACACAGAAAATTATTCAAATCAGCGCTTACATATGGAAGTTCTGCGCAAAAATCTGATCTGATTGCACCTAATTTTGTACAAAATGGCTGCCAGTGGCCATCTTGAATTTCAGACCGGACCCCAAAACACTTGTTCTCGTCTCACGGTGATAACAAAGGTAGCCAAGAAGTTTCGTAAAGACGGCCTCTAGCCCGAGCCGTGTGTACCACACGACGGACGCAGACAGACGACGGGCCATGACAATACCTCAAATTTGGCTTCGCCAAAGTTGACCTAAAAACGAATTGGATATCACATGTATAGCCCAAGTTATTGTCTAAAACAAACTGTCATAATTGAACTTGATCTGTATTTTCTGTTTTTTAAGACCATATACCAATGAAAGTGTCAATGATACTGCAGCTCAATTTGTCCAAGAAGGGACTGTACTGAATTGAAAGATCCAGTAATGCCATGTCACTCACTCCAGTTTCTACAGAAAAGTCATCACACCAAAGCTACAAATGAAATCCGAAAAAAATCGGGTGAGGGATGGGGCCTGTTATGTGTACTGATGGAATTGCTGACAATTTATATGGCAAATCCAAGATGGCTGGTGGCGGCTATCTTTTTCAATGGAATGCCGAAAAATTTGATAACTCCCATCTGGACATCATACCAAAGTTACATATAAAAATTTGAAAAAGATCAGGTGAGAAGTGTGCCTGTAGGGTCTGCTAATAGAAGTGCTGACAATTTATATGCCAAATCCAAGATGGTCACTGCCGGGCATGTTTTCAACAAAATTCAGAAAAATTTGATAGCTCTCACCTAGACATCACACCAAAACTACATATGCAATTTGAAAAAGATTGGGTGAGAGATGTGGCCAGCACGGTGTGCAAATGGAATTATTGTTGACAATTGAAATGCCAATCCAAGATCCGTTGACGAAGACACACTTATGGCCTGCAGATTCTCAGGAACACCCTCCAAAGACAGAAGATTTCGATAAGGGCTGCTGATATCCTCATGTCATCATGGTGACAATCGACAAAGAAACATTACAAAACTTACATCCATCAGAGGCAAAAGTTTTGTGGTGAAAGGGGTGTTAATACACTGTCACCACCTACAGGTACGGTCTTGGAATTTCTCACAACCTTATTTGACCACGGTCTGCAATATAGTGCTATCAACACTGTCCATGCACTTTCAACCTTTTTGCTAACAGATGAGGGAAAAACTGTTGGAACCCACTCGGTGGTGATGAGATTTCTATGGGGTGTGTTCCAACTCCGGACTGCATTACCCAGAAATCTAATCATCCAGGATGTACAAACAGCACTTAATTGGATTAAGTCAATCAATATTCGTGATAAACTTTCCTTAATATTACGGACATTGAAATTAGTGGTTCTTCTGGCTCTGTTAACAGCACAGACTGTCCAGATGCTACATTTAATACACTTGAATAATATTGTTCAGTTTGAGAATTACTACTTAATACATATTGCAGAGTTAGTAAAACAGAGTCGGCCTGGGAGGCACATCAGGCCACTAGAACTTTATAAATTCCCTGACAATGGGGATTTATGTGTATACAGAACCTTAAAGCTTATTTGCAGAAACCATCTATTTGTAATGACATACAAAAACTTTTCATTAGCAAAGTTAAACCACACAAGGCAGCTGCAAAATCCACCATTGTCATTGCTCGATGGATAAAAACAGGACTGGTAATGGCGGGCATCGACATGACCCTCTTCACACTACTCAGTATGTGGTCAGCCACCTCATTAGCTGCCAAAATTTGGTGCCCATCTCTACAATCTTGTCAACTGTGGGCTGGTTCAAAGAAACCACTTTTACTAAGTTTTATAAACAAGAGGGCCTGAGGGCACTCACCTGACATGTTAGCCTAAATATCAACCCAGGGAATTGATTTCAACAAGTTGCACCTGCCCCTCCTAAGAAAAGCTTATACCAAATATCCAAAGATTCTGACCAGTGGATCTCAAAAAAAAAGATTTTTAAAGAATATCCCTCATACTGAACTAAGTAATAATTCAGGCTCCAACAGGGAGCCCAAATATGAACCCAGGGACTTGGCTTGAACAAACTTGAATCTTACCTCCAGTGGGATGCTGTATACCAAATATCAAAAGATTCTGGCTGGTGGATGTGAAGAAGAAGATTTTTTAAGAATATTCCTCATACTGAACTAAGTTATAATTTGGGCTCCCACAGGGAGCCCAAATATCTACCCAGGGACTTGGCTTGAACAAACTTGAATCTTACCCCCCTAAGGATGCTGCATACCAAATATCAAAAGCATTCTGACGGCTGGATCTGAAGAAGATGATTTTTAAAGAAAATTCCTCATTTTGAATTAAGTTATCATTCAGGCTCCCACAGTGAGCCCAAATATGAACCCAGGGACTTGGCTTGAACAAACTTACTTGAATCTCACCCTCCTAAGGATGCTGCATACCAAATATCAAAACATTCCGACTGCTGGATCTGAAGAAGAAGATTTTTAAAGAATATTCCTCATTTTGAACTAAGTTATAATTCGGGCTCCCACAGTGAGCCCAAATATGAACCCAGGGATTTGGCTTGAACAAACTTCAATCTCCCTGCCTAAGCATGCTGCATACTAAATATCAAAACATTCTGATTAGTAGATCTGAAGAAGATTTTTAAAGAATATTCCTCATACTGCACTAATTTAAACATTTGGGCTCCCATAGAGAGCCCAAATATGGACCCAGGGAATTGATTTCAATAAACATGTGAAACAATCTTCAAAAGATGTTATATGTGAAATCTGAAAGCTATTCCTCATACTGCACTAATTTGAACATTTGGGCTCCCATAGAGAGCCCAAATATGGACCCAGGGAATTGATTTCAATAAACATGTGAAACAATCTTCAAAAGATGTTATATGTGAAATATGAAAGCTTTTGGAGCAGTGGTTTTGGAAACAAGAGGCCCCAGGGGGCCTTAGGTACTCACCGAATTTTCCATACTGCTAAGACACAAATTTTATCAAAAGCTATTCTTTAGGTTCTACAGAGTAAATCTATACTCTCTGTGGAGCTAAAACATCAACAGGACTGAATGGGACAATGCTGCTGATCAAATATCAAAAGATTCTGCATGATGGTTCTGAAGATTTTTAAAGAATTTTCCTTGAATTGCACAAAGTAAACATTCACGCCCACATAGTGAGGCCCAATATTGATCGAGGGACTCAATTTGAACAAACTTGAATCAGAACCTTACTAAGATGCTACATACCAAATATCAAAAGATTTTGCCCACTGGTTCGGGAGAAGAAGATTTTTAAAGAAATTTTTCTTAAATTGCACTAAGTGAAAATTCTTGGCCCGTAGGGAGCCCCAATATTGATCGGGGGACTCAATTTGAACATACTTGAATCAGACTCTTACCAAGTTGCTGCATACCAAATATCGAAAGATTCTGCCCACTGGTTCTGGAGAAGAAGATTTTTAAATAATTTTTCTATAATTTTCATATGGTGCTATTAGAGTTATGTCCCATACAGAGCCCCCAAGGGATGTGGCCATTTCATTTGAACAAACATGAAGTGCCATATAGTAATGAACATCCACATGAAGTTTCGTGAAAATCAGACCAGTGGTTTCAGAGGAGAAGTCGTTTGAAAAATTGTAAATTGCACCAAGTTGAAATTCAAATTCCCGTAATGAGCCTTAATATGAACAAAGGAACTCAATTTGTACAAACTTGAATCAAACCCATACTAGAATGCCGTATACCAAATATCAAAAGATTGCATGCTGGTTCTGGAGAAGAAGATTTTTAAAGAATTAGACTTGAATTGCACAAAATAAAAATTCATACCCCATATTGAGCCCAAATACTGATCGGGGATTGGGGGGGAGGGACATCAGACTCATACTAGCATCCTGCAAATCAAATATCAAAAGATTCTGCCCACTGGTTCTGGAGAAGATTTTTAAAGAATTTTTCTTGAACTGTACTAAGTAAAAATTCACGCCCCCATAGTGAGCCCCAATATTGATCAAAAGACTCAATTTGAACAAAAGTGAATCGAACCCATACCAAGATGCTGCATACCAAATATCTAAAGATTCTGCCCACTGGTTCTAGTGAAGAAGATTGTTAAAGATTTTTTCTTAAATTGCACTAAGTAAAAATTTACACCCCCACAGTGATCCCCAATATTGAACGGGGGATTCAATTTGAAAAAACTTGAATCAGACCCATACCAAGATGCTGTATACTAAATATCAAAAGATTCTGCCCATCGGTTCCGGAAAAAAAGATTTTTAAAGAAATTTTCTTAAATTGCACTAAGTAAAAATTCACTCCCCTTTAGTGAGCCCCAATTTTGATCGAGGGACTCAATTTGAACAAATTTGAATCAGTCCCATACCAAGATGTTGTATACCAAATATCAAAAGATCCTGCCCATTGGTTCTGCAGAAGAAGATTTTTAAATTTTTTTTCTTAAATTGCACTAAGTAAAAATTCAGGTCCCCATAGTGAGCCCCAAAATTAACCAAGGGACTCCATTTGAACAAACGTGAATCAGACCCATACCAAGATGCTGTATACCAAATATCAAAAGATTCTGCCCACTGGTTCTGGAGAAGATTTTTCCTTAAATTGCACTAAGGAAAAATTCATGCCCCTATAGGGAGCCCCAATATTGATCAAGGGACTCGATTTGAACAAACTTGAATCAGACCCATACCAAGATGCTGTATACCAAATATCAAAAGATTCTGCCCATTGGTTCTAGAGAAGAAGATTTTTAAAGAATTTTTCTGCAATTCATACGGTGCTATCAGAGTTATGCCTCATACAGAGCCCCCAAGAGACGTGGCCATTTCATTTGAACAACCATGAATTGCCATATACTAATGAACATCCACATGAAGTTTCGTGAAAATCGGACCAGTGGTTTCAGAGGAGAAGTTATTTGAAAAATGTTCACGACGACGGACGGCAAGTGATAAGTTGAGCTCCTTAAATTATCTTGTTATCTCTCCTTCTCTGTCTGCCTACTTGTAAATGAAATTACAAAAAGCTACGGACTTGGAAAATAAAATGAATGAACCCCATTTTTTTGTATTGTATATCAGTATGTGAGAAGCCATAGTCCAAGGACTTACGAATCTAGGTGTGGGATCGCGAAGTTGGGTTCTGTGGCAATCACTGGAGAATTTTGGTGTAGTAGACCCCCTTCCCATTACAATGTTATTGAACAATTTAGCAAATGGCTTAGCTAAGCTTTAACATCCGTACTTGAGCGATTCATTAATTACTCCATCAGGACCTGCTATTTATTGTTCTTCAATGTCCATAGAACCATTTTTATTTCAGTGATTGTGAATGGTCTATCAGTTTCTGTGTTGACTGTGTGTTTTCCCTCAGGGTAAGGTAATGTTGAATTCGAATCACTGTTATCGAGGTCGTTCTTGTTGGGACATTTTTCCCAGTGGGCTTTTGAAATGTTCAACCCAAAAGTTGATATTAACAGGGATTGGCAACAAGTTTTTTCCCTTAGCACTGTATTTACTAATAGTATTCCAAACACTTTTAGGGTCAGAACCTGGTGCCAAGTGAAGGGCATCTACAGCATTTTGAAAGTTAGCTTGTTTTGCAGCTTTCATTGATTTCTAGTATAGCTTTTGAATGGAGTGTTACTGCTCTTTTATGCTACTGTCATGTGGGTGTAGGGAGATTTGTTTTCCCAGGTTTATAACAATGTTGGCTTGCTTTCTTCTTAAATCACCAGTATACCAGATATTTTGGGGGGATTTTTTGCTCTTCTTACTACTGCTGCAATTCGGACTTCTACCATTTAGATAATTTCTTAATTACTTCTGCCAGAGTATCTGTTGCTTGGTTTATGCTGCCCACAAACAGTTTGATTTGTGTTTGTTCGAAGTCTAGACATTTGTCCATGACTTCAGATGTGGTGAGAGATATCAAAGATTTGAGCGTGTGATCCCCCACATTTGTGCTTTCGATATTGTGTAAAGGTGTTGTACTTCACTGGTGAGAGAAAGCGGATCTATCCTACAATCAATGGCTACTCCGATTTGGTAATGGTCTGACACACTACTTTTGTAGTGATTTCTAAAGAATTTAATATTCATCATGAGTGTTTGGTCGGCTAGACCTAGATCCACAGAGCTTTTCTCATTTTTCTGAAGAATGTTAAGTACCCCAAAGAGTCACCCTGGTATCTACCATTCAACACCCTGAAGCTGGCTGCAATACAAAGATCTATCAACTCCCAACCATTTTCATTACATTCACCATCCAGATTGTTTTGGTGTAAAGTCATATCCAGGGCCAAAATTTTGCCAAATTTTGGGTGAATCTAAGTGGATTCTCATGAAATGGAGCTCACACAAATTCTGGGAATCATAATGCATCTGCAAAGCAACCCGACGGAACGTCTGCAGGCTAGTATATGTGAAAATTAATTTCCAAAATGATTGTAAAAATAGAGATATATTGGAAATAGCTTTTAGGAAATCTCCCAAAGTTATTACTAAAATAAAGTGTGTGAGCTATTAATCAGGTAAGTATTCTTTCTTTATTAAAAAAAATAAAATGCCTCGCACAACATTGACTTGTTTCATTTGTGAAATTGTCAATACCGGTATGTGGCCTTATTTTTCAATCATGTGTAAGCTCCTTTCAATAAAAGTCTAAACCACACCCACAATGAAAGTTGTCGCAATGGTTAACATCGAGTCGTATTATTTTTTTACATCTTTTTCTGGTACCATATCACTTAGTGCACAAGTCGCACCACCAAATTTCTTATCAACCTACCCTACAATTGTTTACTACAGGCTTGCACTACAGTGGAAGTCCCTAACTCAGAAAATATACTCTCCATTTTGATCTTTTACAAGCGATTGGGGAAAGAAAAGTGGTGCAAAAGCACCAAGAAAAAATAAGCCCAAACTGGGACGAGAGCTACCGGCACACACCCAGTAGGGGATGCTCTTCTAGTACAGATCCACAGCTTCCGGTACCAGTGCACAGTCATGTAACTAATGAATCATTCTTTTTTTCTTCCGCTGTCCTGGAAAGACGTGCAGTCATTTGCATTACTGAAGAGTGATAATTCAACTAGTTGATAATGGTTACCTGTGACTAGAATTATGAATCTGAGTATCATATAATAGCAGGACTGTGTTTTATATATTCTCGTTATTACTTTCAACCACATTTTCATTGTATATTTGTATATTCTCCGTGTTTGCACGTGACTTTCGCTTACCGTGCAGTTCGGACATATAATTTTTTTGGTTAATAAATTTATGTTATCCTTTTGGATATTATTATTATTATTGGAGTTAGGTGTCTTAGGTGTCAGTGGGGGGCTGTATGGACAGGATTTCTCCTCTCTGTTGAGGGCAGAATTTCTGTTTTTTGGGTCCCTATCGGCCATCTGGGTTCAGTTGCGTTCCTGCCAGTCCTTTATTTTCTGCCACCTTTCTCTCATAGTTGGGGGTGTCCTTCTCCTTTCTACATCTGTTGAGTTCACCTTTTCTTCTACTGCTCTCATCTCTGTTATGCCCAGGACTGTTCCTTGAGGGAGCTTTTGATCACGGAGATAGACAATCTCCTGTCAAAGGGGGCGATCGAGGTCGTCAAGAACATTCATTCAGTGGGATTTCATTCCCGCCTGTTCTTGGTGCTGACGAAGGATGGCCGACTCCGACCGGTTATCGATCTGAGTATCCTCAACCAGTCTATCATCATTGCTCCCAAGTTCAGCATGGAGACTTTCAGATCGGTTCGCCACTCCATTCACCAGGGAGATTTCGCTTCCAGCATTGACCTGTGAGACGCTTACTTTCACGATCCGATTCATCGGACATCGAGCAAGTATCTCAGGTTCGCTTTTCTGGGGCGGATTTACCAGTTCAAGGCCATGCCTTTCGGCCTCAACTTGGCTCCTTGCATGGGCCTTCACCCGACTCATGTCGCATGTGATAGCCTTCCATCGCACACAGTCCAGGGTGACTACTTCGGCATATCTGGACGATATCCTCCAGAGGCACTCCAATGCTGCTCTTCTGGAGTCAGATGTTGATACCTTGTTGAGCTTACTCACGTCGCTAGGGTTCAGAGTCTACTAGGAGAAGTCGGACCTGGTCCCTTCTCAGTCATTTTGTCATCTGGGGATGGACTTCCGCACTCAGCTGAATACGGTGGCGGTTCCGCGGGCAAGGGCTGTGATTCTCTCAGCTTTCACCCTGACTCTGTCCCAGGACCAGTCCACGTCCGCGACAGATCGGAGTATTCTCTGGCTGCTCAGTCTCTGCGGTTTGGTGACAGATCTCATTCCTCTCAGTTAGCTGCATGTCAGACCTCTCCAACACTTTCTGCTCAGTCATTGGAGGCCAAATGTCGATCCCCTGGATCTGGTGCTTCAGTTAGTCTTCATCGTCACCTTCTTCCCTCGACAGATGTTCAGTGGATTATGCAGGGAGTTCTGTTGGACTTGCCCACGTCCAATCGTGTTCTGACGGCAGAAGCCAGCAATCTCGGATGGGGTGCGACGTTGGATCCTCTAGGTCTTTCCCTTCATGGTGTATGGGACCAGGATCAAGCAGCTCTTCACATCAACCAGAAGGAGCTTCTTGCTCTTCTTCAGAGTTTCCGGCAGTGGATACCCCACCTTTCGAATCATCAGGTCCTTCTGTTGTCTGGCAATTCGACAGTGGTCGCTTACATTCAGAACCAGGGCGGCACTCACTCGGTTCGCATGTACAAATTGGCTTGGGATCTTCTACTGCTAGCTCAGGATGTCAACATCGGAGTAGTTGATCATCACATTCCCAGTCGTCTGAAATCCTAGCCGACTCTCTGTCCCGACAAGGCAGGGTCATTTCCACCGAGTGGATGCTTCACAGGGCAGTGTTCCAGTCACTTTGTGAGCTCTGGGGTCGTCCCCACATCGATCTCTTTGCGACCCGTTGGAACCATCAGGTGGACACTTTCGTGTCCCCATGTCCAGATCCTCTGGCTTTCGCCATGGACGCTCTGTCACTCGATTGGAACGTAGTCGATTACGCCTTCCTGCCAGTTCCGATTCTGCCTCAGGTTCTGGCCAAGATCTGAACCTGCAGTTGTCGAATCATGCTGATCGCTCCCCTGTCGCCACAACAGGTGTGGATTAATCAGCTCCGCTCTCTGTTGGTGGCGGTTCCGGCACATCCCCCTTCTTTGCCAAGGTCACCCGAGGAGGTTTCACATCGACCCGACTTCATTGTGCCTTCACGCATATCTTTTGTCAGGTCCTGTCTCCTCCGTAGAGGTTTTTCGAGACGAGCAGTGGAGTGCATTTCTTCTTCAAGGCGGCACTCCACTGGTTTAGCCTATGAGGCTAAGTGGAAGGTCTTCTGTTGACGGTGTGCTGATCACTCTGTTGATTATGCCAATCCTTTCGGTAACACAGATTGCGGAGTTTCTGGTGTATCTGTTTGATTCTCGGGGTCTCCAGCCTGTTACCATCAACGGGTACAGGTCCATGCTTTCGGAGACCTTTGCGTATGTGGGAAAGCGTCGTATCGGCACTAATCCATACCTCTCTAAGCTTATTTGGCATTTTTCTTTGAAAAGGCCTAGGATTTTGCAGCTTACCACGAGATGCAATCTTTATTGGGTGCTGCTTTGCTTGGGGGTGGGGGGGTTATTCGAACCTTTATCCCAGGTGGATATGCGTTTTCTCACATACAAGACAGCTTTTCTGATGGCTTTTGCCTCAGTCAGACGGGTTAGTGAGCTTCACGCCCTCTCAGTTGATCCGGCCTTTTTCAGGAGCTCCGCCAACAGTGTTACTTTTACCACTGATTGCTCCTTTCTGGCCAAGAATCAGATACCAGAAACAACTCCACCTCCTATATGTATCAGGGCTCTTCCTTTGGCTGAGGGTAAGCGCCCTTTGCTCTGTCCGGTTTGTGCACTTCACATTTATCTCAACCGGACGCAGTTCATTAGGAAAGGCAGGAAACGATTCTTTCTTTCTCTTATTCCTGGTCGACAGAAAATCTCTCCTCAATCCATTTCTCATGGATTTGTCTTGCTATTTGTGCGATTTATGCTGGTCTAGCAACTGATGATTGTACTGCCAATCATATTTCTGCCCAAGAGGTCCGTGCCTTGTCTACCTCCTGGGCTTATGCTAACTCTGTCAAGTTGTCGGATGTTATGCAGGCAGCCGACTGGAGAAATGCTTCTACTTTCTCCACCTTCTATCTGTGTCAGATGCAGGAGCAGTCAGAGGGCCTTTTTTCTTTGGGCCCTCTTTTCTTCTGCTCAGGCTGTTGTCTACCCAAGCCATTAGGCTTCAAGGTCAGTTCCAAGCCGTGGATCTGTACGAGGAGAAGAGCTCCCCTACTGGGTGTGCGCCGGTAGCACTCGACCCAGTTTTGGCTTATTTTTTCTTGGTGCTTTTGCACCACTTTTCTTTCCCCAATCACTTGGCAAAGATCAAAATAGAGAGTATATTTTCTGAGTTGGTGCAAGCCTGTAGTAAACAATTGTGGTAGGTATAATAAGAAAGGAAATCTATACTATATTTTAGAATGTATGTCTGTCTGTCTGTCTGTCTGTCCGCTATAGAAATGAATATGGGGCCACCCCGACTGTCCAAAATGGGTCCACTAGGAGTACTTTTTTATGGCGAAGATCATCGTCAGGTTTAAAAAAGTGTGTGGGGTGGGGGTGTAGGGGGGGCATCAAAAGTTATGACCAAATTTTTTTTACCGATATATGTCTTCAAAGGGGTCTACTACAGGGTTCCTGCACCTGACCTGACATGAAATTCCAGGCTTTTCCAGGCCATATACACAATAAATTCAAGGAGTTTCAAGGCTAATAGAAAGTTAAATTCAAGGTTTTTCCAGGCTTATCGTAGTTGAACCACTCGAACCGCCTCGGACATATTTCATTCATCTCAATTCGGCGTGCAATGCTTCATTTTTCAAGGCTTTTCCAGGCCCAGGGAGCCAAATCAAGGCTTTTCAAGGCCTTGAATTTCATTTTTGAAATTCCAGGCTTTTCAAGGCCCGCGGGAACCCTGTATTAGGGGTACTTTTTTATTATGAATCTAATGGTGAGGTTTAAAAAGGTATCGGGTGGGGGTGGGGGTGGGGGTGTAGAGGGGCACCAAAAGTTATGACCAAAATTTTTTCTCACCGATATAGGTCTTCAAAGGGGTCTACTAGGGGTAATTTTTTACCAGCAATCTAATGGTGAGGTTTAAAAAAAGTGCCAGGGAGGGGTGGGGGTGTAGAGGGGCACCAACAGTTATGACCAAAATTTTTCTCGCTGATATAGGTCTTCAAAGGGGTCAACTAGGGGTAGTTTTAACACTCTCCTCAGCCTGAGCAACATCATGTAACCCTGTAAGAGTACTACAAAATTTAGATTTTCAACTAACTTGCCGCCTTTTACATGTATCTGTTGTATAAGTTGCAGTGTCATTCAACCAGTGATTACTTCAAGAACTCTTTGAGTTGCGTAAGTTACAAATAAGTATACCCACACCAGAAATTGAAACAGAAAGTTGAACATTTTGGGAGTGCATCGAATTCAGGGAATTAATACAATGACACAATTGTGTATGCAATCTCACGTTTTCTCATGTGGATAATGAAATTACTCACAAAATCATTATAGGGGGTGTTTGTTTTATTTATTCTATCCCTCTCAGAAACAGATAAAACCTGAAGCCAAATTGAGCAACATTTCCATCATCACTGTTATTGTGAACTTATATGAATATTAATAAGCTGTTCAATGGCAATGAAGATGTGGGTATGATGTCCCTGTCACGTTTTGTTCCAGTTTTAAAAATTAAAAAAAAAATGTGAACCAGTAATCCAGTAATTTATGTGGAGAAAAAATGACAAATAAACAAAGACTATATTTACAATTATTTTAATCTTTGCCAATATTGAGGCAGACTTCTCTACACACTGCCTGGCTCACTGGTTAGAGCTCAGCAACATTAGGAAGTAGATCTATGTTACATGATGTTCGTAATATGATTGAGGTGTCCAACCCCCTGGTTATGGCCCAACCAATGAGGTCTGAAAGGACCTAGTTTATAGGCGTAAGTTGAGGTAACCATCCTGATGCATTTCCCAATAGGAAACAAATCAGGTGATGTATGTGTCCCGCTCCCTGGTTAGAGCCCCGCAGGCTAGCGGTAGTATAAGTTGTGACATTTTGGAAGCTTTAGTGGTGCCCGGCTCCCTGGTTAGAACCCAGCCGGCTAGTGGTAGGATAAGCAATGACATTTGGAAGAGTTAGTGGAAGCAACAACTAACTTGAGTTTTAGAAACAAGTTGCTGTTAGGTGGAGATAAATGAAAGTTAGAACTGTACAGTTGCTGGTGGCGAAATTATAATACATAACAAACATGCAGTAAGTAATATACATTTGTTATAAATTATGGTTGTCCTATTGGTTGACAAACAAATCAACTGTCAATACAGAAAAGTTATTCAAACAAGAGGCCCCAGGGGGCCTGAGGGCACTCACCTGACATGGTAGTCTAAATATCAAACCAGGGACTTGAATAAGCTGCATACGCCCCTCCTAAGAAAAGCATATACCAACTAGATGAAGTGATTGTGCCCACACAATACACAGGATTTTCCTTCTATTTTCAGTTCCTGCACTTTTACGTCCCAAAATTGAGATAAACACATTTCAGCCCAAATTTTTTTTTTTTCCTTAAAACGCATAAAAAACCCAAAAACTAATTTCCGGATTTTGGTCCAAATTTTCTAAGTCCCACCCGGACCCCAAATTTTCAGTGTAAAAAAAAATAATTTTTTTTTTGTCTTAAAATTGACCGAAACGCATAAAAAAACAACAAAAATTTCAGATTTTGGTCCAAAATTTTGCAAGTCCCACCAGGACCCCAAATTTTCAGAGTAAAAAAAAAAATTTTTTTTGTCTTAAAATTGACCGAAACGAATAAAAAAAAAAAAAAAAAAAACTTCCAGATTTTTGCCACTTATCGGCCGATACCGATAACCCATACCAATAATCGGCTCATCACTAAAAAATAGTATAGACCTTTCCATTTTATGCCGTGCAAACGCCATAAAGACGGATGGATAGGGATTAACTTGAAAGCATCAACGATATTTGTTTTGCACATCCAGCTACCAACACCTAATTCTTTAATGACCTTTACTGTATCGTCTAGCTTCACATAGCTCAGAGAAAATTCTTTCTTATCAATCAAATCATTCAAACTCGACTGGTCAGAACCATTATGAGGAGCAGAGAGATCAACTATTATCCGTTTCTTACCCGAGTATTTGCCTTTTGTAACACCTACAGGGTTTACACGGTATGTTTTGAAATGTGGAGTTGTGAAGGGTCCCAAAAGGAAACCTTTGTCTACTTCTTTCTTCAGTGACTCATCAACAAACTCAGGATCTCCCCTTGCCGATAACAGATTTCTACATTCCAAGTTTATGGTAGGAGGGGGATGTAATACCCGTCATAAAACCATTTTTTAACCCCCGAACTAAGTTGTCAACAAATTTCTTATCTGGATGATTTTCCAATTCATGTTCTAATGCATTTACATTAATAGGAGTAGATGCTTGGAGTAAAACTTCCTAACTTGTTTTAACATGTATTATTCCTAGTCACCCTGAATTACTTTTTGGAGCAGCTGGAGAATTTGGCTGGGAAGTAGTTTTATTTTTCTTACTGTGTGTAATTACTGGGGATTTTACAACTAGTAACCAAATGTTCTCTTCTGCAGCGTAGACAAGCATGGAGAAATGGAAAGCCAGATCGCAAACAACCAGCCTCACTGTTAAAATTCCATGCCAGCGTGCAAAATCCTGCGGCGACCCGTTATCCATTCCACTTGCAGTCCTGCTGGAAGAGCAAAAATGCACCAAACCATAAATGCTTTGTTTGGAAGTGGTGTGGTTACACTCCCACCAGATTGGCCAACCAAAAGCACCTTGGGACAGAATTTGGTCTTATGGCAAGCACTTTCACAGATCTCACACCTGTTGTGTGTGATCCCTGAGAAAATCCTCTGCATGAGCTCTGTCTGGGCTTCCTTTTGACCAATCTTATGAGAATGTTCCTTTGTGCCAACCATGCAGCTGCTTCTACCGAGAAGGCTTTATGCAATTCATAAAAACCAAAACCTCTGTATTGATTGTGCCAGTTCCAGCCCTGTGCTGTTTTATTGTCCTTTCTGTCTGTGTGTCACGCAGTGCCATATGCCTCATCTCTCATTGTCTTTTACTAATGTTTGTGATGCTATGGTTTGATAGGCCTTGGGGCCTCTTCTTCTGTCCACGGTTCCAGTGCAGTCGAGTTATGTAATTCCCTCCCCCTATTGTCTATTCAGCCTGTAGTAACAATTGTAGGGTAGGTTGATAAGAAATCTAAATTTTATAGTAAATTTCTTTTCTTATTGTACCTAGCACAATTGTTTACATGGAGGCCCTCCCGTCTTCTTATTCGGGTAAGAATCCTTCCTCCCCGCTGATCACATAACTTCAATGTTGGCGGATTCAAAAGAATGATTCATTAGTTACATGACTGCGCACTGGTACCGGAAGCCGTGGATCTGGTTCCTGCACCTGACCTGACATGAAATTCCAGGCTTTTCCAGGCCATATACACAATAAATTCAAGGAGTTTCAAGGCTAATAGAAAGTTAAATTCAAGGTTTTTCCAGGCTTATCAACACCTAATTCTTTAATGACCTTTACTGTATCATCTAGCTTCACATAGCTCAAGAGAAAATTCTTTCTTATCAATCAAATCATTCAAACTCGACTGGTCAGAACCATTATGAGGAGCAGAGAGATCAACTATTATCCATTTCTTACCCGAGTATTTGCCTTTTGTAACACCTACAGGGTTTACACAGTATGTTTTGAAATGTGGAGTTGTGAAGGGTCCCAAAAGGAAACCTTTGTCTACTTCTTTCTTCAGTGCCTCATCAACAAACTCAGGATCTCCCCTTGCCGATAACAGATTTCTACATTCCAAGTTTATGGTAGGAGGGGGATGTAATACCCGTCATAAAACCATTTTTTAACCCCCGAACTAAGTTGTCAACAAATTTCTTATCTGGATGATTTTCCAATTCATGTTCTAATGCATTTACATTAACAGGAATAGATGCTTGGAGTAAAACTTCCTAACTTGTTTTAACATGTATTATTCCTAGTCACCCTGAATTACTTTTTGGAGCAGCTGGAGAATTTGGCTGGGAAGTAGTTTTATTTTTCTTACTGTGTGTAATTACTGGGGATTTTACAACTAGTAACCAAATGTTCTCTTCTGCAGCGTAGACAAGCATGGAGAAATGGAAAGCCAGATCGCAAACAACCAGCCTCACTGTTAAAATTCCATGCCAGCGTGCAAAATCCTGCGGCGACCCGTTATCCATTCCACTTGCAGTCCTGCTGGAAGAGCAAAAATGCACCAAACCATAAATGCTTTGTTTGGAAGTGGTGTGGTTACACTCCCATCAGATTGGCCAACCAAAAGCACCTTGGGACAGAATTTGGTCTTATGGCAAGCACTTTCACAGATCTCACACCTGTTGTGTGTGATCCCTGAGAAAATCCTCTGCATGAGCTCTGTCTGGGCTTCCTTTTGACCAATCTTATGAGAATGTTCCTTTGTGCCAACCACGCAGCTGCTTCTACCGAGAAGGCTTTATGCAATTCATAAAAACCAAAACCTCCATATTGATTGTGCAACTTGATGATTAGTTTCTCGTAAGCATCAAGTTCTACCCATCTGTGGGGGTAAGCCTCACACGATATTTTTGTAGGTGGTAAATGCCAAAACAAATTCTGAAATTGTTCAATTTTTATTTAGACGACTGTTTCCATCTTTAAGTTGTTCAATTTTTATTTAGACGACTGTTTCCATCTTTAAGTTGGAATGAAAGACTATCAACTATCAACCTCTACAGTCTGCTGCCCCCCCCTCCCCCCCCCCCCCCCCCCCCCCCCCCCCCCCCCCCCCCGTTCAAAATTAGGGATCAGAAGACTAGCCAGGTTGATATCTTTTCCCTCAATAATGGCTCGTTTCAAAGTGGGGGTGATGATTTCAATGTCATGGTTGAAACTATCCAACCCAATACCTTCAGAACTAAACCTACCCATATCGCCCCCTGTTGGGGCAGGGTGAGTTTGGAACCCAATACTTCTCCAGGATGCAGAATTTGCTGGTATGGTCGTCGGTTGTTCCTTGTCATGCCTGGATCCACTGATGTCCTCAACATATATTCTTTGCCAGGGCGAATTGTATTGTGCCCGGTTTGGTACTGCTGCAGACATGTTAACTCTCCCGTAATGCCTGGGAAAATCACGGAATTTCAGTGTAGTTCCTGGCCTCCTAGACGGGAATCAGTTTTGGACCAAATATCCCGGAAAACAACAGTCAAATATTTCATTCCCGTTGTAACTTAGGAACAATGTTCGGAGTCAAATCTCATGCATTTCAAACTCTGGTAAAAACTCACGAAGCAGTAAAATATGGATTTAAGTTAAATTTATTTAAGAAAAGGCTAGTTTATGATATATATTTCAACTGTGTTCATGTTTATTTCTGGGGTTTTTCTTCAGAGATTCGTGACCAATGTGCAAGTGTCGAAGTGAAAATGGGTGACTTACTTTCAAAAAATTGAAAACTCCACCTTCATTTAAATGCAGTTTTTGGAAATTAAAATATATGAAAAGGAATTAAATAATATATATTTATTTATTCCTCCATAGAATGGCTTTAATTCTCATCCCTTTTCCAAAATCAAAACATAAACAACAACTATTTAGCACAGCTTAAAAGTAGGTTAAAGTCGCTTAGGATGCCGAAAAATTATGACAGCATATTTAAACACAATGGACTTTTTTTCTAACATCACATTTATTCTGTTGTGCTGACTACAGAACTGTTAACTGTTGGCCATCTGTAGCCAGAAAATTTCGAATGGAATTAAACAGAAATGCTTCAATGATGAAAAGAAAAGTTTTGTGTAGGGCATAAGCGTCCCACATGCATGAAGTTTGCTGAAGATACTTTCTGAGTACTAATGTTCAAGATTGAAGTAACTGAATATCAGGACATCTTTTCCTGTTAACATTTTCAGATTTGGGAAATTATTAGCTAAGTAGACTTTGATAAGAGCAAACCACAGGTGGATGTGCTCTGTGGGTCAGTGTGGGTGGGTAGTGGTGGGGAGGGGGGGTCATGAAGAAGAGGATCCCGGGAGAGGGGGGGGGGGGTTCAAATCAGCAGTTATTTTATGAATTTTTAACATAGCATAAATGCATCAGCATAGTTGACAACTAGTTCTGGATATAACCTGGTGTTAATAGTGGTCCGTGAGCTGAAAATTCACAAGTGTTTTCTTTTATTTTGCCCCCGGGCGAACTTTTCCCTGAAATCCATCCCATTTTCCTGAAAATCACCCTTAGGTTCCCTGAAAAATTATTCTGGAGGTTAACATGTCTGTACTGCTGCTGTGCCTGTTCTCCCAGCCAATCCTGGTGCATGGCTGTTCCGTGTACATCTCTCAAATTTATTGGTGTAAATATATTATTTGTTGTTGTCTGTGTCTCCTGTTGAAATCTTTCTGATGAATCGGCTGTTTTTTGTTGAGTTATGAAAGACGAAAAAGATTCTTGCAGGCGAATCAACTGATTGGCAAGTCGTCTCAAGTCCGCATTGTTTTCATTAGCAACACACGTGTTATTGTTTATGCCAGAACTTGGGTGATGTGCACGCACATTCATTTCCGTATTGGCATTTGACACACTTTGCCTTTCCAAGCTGGTTTGATAACTGTTACTCGCTGCCTCTTCTCTTGTCCCCAAATGATTAGAACAATTGTCCTTGTACAACAGACAAAGCACCGATTTTTTTGGCATTTGGTGCAATGATTTCTAGTTCGCTTAGTTTCTGTTTTAATTTTGCGATTGTCCAATTGTGTGGTTCATCTTCCTCCCACCAGGCTGCATTCGGGGAAACAGCCTTCAATTTCTTCCTGGCACAGGTTTGCTTTGACGAAGCTCGTTTCCTCACTGGACGGGACAATTATTCCCTGGTCTCCTGAGTTACCTGCAGTGACAGTTTGTTTACTGATTTGTCCATCCTCCCATAAGAAAGTTCACTTAACTCGTTGAATGCAAAACCGCCATTGCCATTTCATAACATAGCTGGAGGTTTCTCACTCCTTTCAATTCGTCTTTGATTAGACATTCTTCTTTTCTCGTGAAGGAATTTGATAAAAATGTGGTAAAAACAGTTAACTTATTTTTGTGGTAAAGATTGTTTTAGAACTTCTCCAGCGACAAAACGAACGTCCTTGGTTTGTTGTTTAACTTTAGAACAAAGAGAGTTAGCGTCCCTACTAAAAATAGCAACAGGTGGAATCATTGATTTTGGAGTCTATTGGTTACTCCAAATGGACAGTGCCACCTGCTGCAGGCCAATCATTTCTTCTCCCCACAAACCACACCAAATATGTAATGCATATTTAGTTACAACTTATTTTAGTAAGTATAAACATTTTTTACAGATGTTATCCCAGAAATTAATGATAAATTCAAATAAACCTAGTATTTACATCTTAACCCTCTAGAAACTGCATTAACAACGCCTCACATAAGGTGCATCTCTGAGGGTACATGCATATATGAACAGAAACAAGAGGCCCCAAGGGGCCTGAGGGCGCTCACCTGACATGGTAGCCTAAATATCAACCCAGAGAATTGATTTCAACAAGTTGCATCTGCTCCTTCTAAGAAAAGCTTATATCAAATATCCCAAGATTCTGACCGGTGGATCTAAAAAAAAAAGAAGATTTTTAAAGAATATTCCTCATATTGAACTAAGTTATAATTCGGGATCCCACAGTGAGTCCAAATATGGACCTAGGGACTTGGCTTGAACAAAGTTGAATCTCACCCCCCTAAGCATGGTGCATATCAAATATCAAAATACGTCAGTTGGTGACCTAATGATCACGGGTGATTTCAATGACAACCAAATGGGATCCCCAAGAAGTAGCTTTTCTGAAATAATCAATTACTTCAACCTCAGACAACTTGTGAGTGAACCAACTTGTTTTACTGAAACATCCGCTTCACTGTTAGATCTCTTTGCTGTCAGTGATACAATCAACGTGAAAACATGTGAAGTCCTCGCACCAATTATTCCAGACATGACCCGCTATCATTGCCCAATTTCAATTGAAATCGAATTTTTGAAACCAAATCCCCCTTATTTCCGCAGGAGGATATGGCTTTACTCTCAGGGTAAGTATGATGAATTGAACAAGGCTTTCTCAAACGCAGACTGGAATTCCATTTTTGACACCCTATGCCTCGATACCATAGTCACTAATTTCACTGATAAAATACTCGATATTGCATCCAAACATATACCTAACAAATTTATTACGGCGAGAGGGGATCAACCGAAATGGATGCATAATGAAATAAGACTATTAATGAGACAGAGAAAACGCCTGTATCGCATTGCTAAACGTATCAACCTCCCTTACGCCTGGGTCAAATATAAACTTAAACAGAATGAGGTTGTATCGGCCATCAGGAATGCTAAAGCCCAGCATCTTGCAAAAATCCAGTCCACACTGAGAAGTAACGAAACCCCAGCTTCACTGTGGTGTAAGACCCTAAAAAACTTAATCGGTAACTGTAACGCAACAGCAATTCCCACCCTTATTCATCAAAACAAAATATATTCTTCAAGTGTTGAGAAAGCTGATGTATTCAATGAATACTTCTGCTCTATATCGACAGTTGATGACTCGAATGCTCGCTTAACAGATCCACCATCCCATGTTTCCCAATGCATTGATAGTATCACCCTACACTGCAGTGAAGTATATGCCGCAATGAAGTCGTTAAAGGTGTCCAAGGCGTCAGGTCCCGATCAAATAAGCCCCCATCTTCTAAAAGAATGTAAATCCTCTCTCTGCGAACCACTCTCAATTTTATTCAACATATTACTGAATAATTCCTACTTTCCTTCATTGTGGAAAAAGGCAAATGTCTCTCCAATTTTAAAAAAAACAACCCTCAAACTTAGTCACTAATTATCGTCCGATATCGTTGATCAGCTGTGTTGGTAAATTATTTGAAAAATGTGTCTTCAAACACCTGTGGGAGTTTTTGAGTGAAAATAATATTCTCAGTCAATTTCAGTCAGGTTTTACACCTAGAGATTCAACCGTCCTTCAACTAACTGACATTTATGACGAATTCTGTCGTGTGCTTGATGAAGGCAAAGAAGTTAGGGTGGTATTTTGTGATGTTAGTAAGGCATTTGATAAGGTATGGCATGCTGGTCTTATCCACAAGTTGGAGAGTATTGGTATCTCAGGTGAACTACTTTTATTTTTGAAATCGTATCTTGTGGATAGGTTGCAGCGAGTTGTGATAGCCTCGGAGACATCGTCATGGAGACCAATCAATGCCGGTGTACATCAGGGGTCTATACTCGGACCACTACTGTTTTTGATATACATAAACGATATAACTGCGGACTTACTCAGTAGTATTCGCCTCTTCGCAGATGATACGTCCTTATATCTAGTTATTGAAAACCCGGAGCAAGCCGCGGATATAATCAATAACGATTTGGCTTCAATCGAACACTGGGCCAAAACATGGTTGGTCGAGTTCAATCCCAATAAAACAGAAAGTATGTGTATATCACGTAAAAGCAATCCCAACTCTCACCCACCATTATATTTAGGTGGCACACAGGTATCTGAAGTTTCTGACCACAAACACTTAGGACTCATACTAAATAATACATGTACATGGACCAACCACATTGACCATATTTGCGCCAAATCCTGGTCTCGCATTGACATGTTGAGAAGGCATAAATTTAACCTTGATCGCTGTGTCCTAGAAAAAATATATTTTGCCTTTATTAGGCCTCTTCTCAAATGCGCGGACACTGTCTGGGATAATTGTTCTGTGACAAATGTCGCAGAACTCGAAAAAATACAAATTGCAGTAGCAAGAATCATCACCGGAGCAACAGTTAGTGCCAGTAAGTCCTTGTTATATTCGGAAACACGGTGGGGATCCCTGCAAGAAAGACGCCATAAACATAAACTAATTCTGTTCTTCAAAATGTATCATCATATGTCACCCCCATATATTTCCAACAAAGTCCCTCCACTTATCTCATCGACGAACTCATCACATAGTCTCCGATCCAGTCAAAACCATCGAGTACCTTTCTACCGAACACAACTGTATCAGTCTTCTTTTATCCCCAGCGTTACTGACCAATGGAATAAAGTACCGTTACCTGTCCGGGAGAACTCATCACTGATTAACTTTAAAACGTTTCTCAGTAATGCTAACCAAAGACCACCAAAGTTCTATAGTAATGCTAAATCGCGTAGGGCTCAAATATACCACTGCAGACTGTGGACGCATTGTAGTAGTCTCAATTCCCACCTTTTCGACAATCACTTATCACCCAGTCCCTTCTGCCAGTGTGGTGAACGTGAAACTACTGATCACTTCTTCCTCTATTGTCCTTTGTTTTCTAACGCCCGTAATTACACAATTAATTTACTCCTGTACGTAGCCGACACACCCATGCTTCTGTTTGGCTCTGAATTCTTGAATAACGATGACAACCGTCTAATTTTTGAAGTGGTACATGACTTCATCTTGTCAAGCAAGCGTTTCGAATAAGTCGAAACTCAACACTGCACCCCGACCACTGTTCCTTGTGAAAAGTCAGTACTGAAATCGCGACTGTTCAGAGCATCAAACAAGTTTGGTTTAGCTGGCATAATAGGACCCATTGACCAATGTTTGTTGTGGAATTCCCTCCCATGTCTTTCAACTCCTAACACCTCGAGGTCTACTTACACCCGACTTGCAACTAAGTGAACTAGAAGTTATCATGATATGTCCTCGACTCATCGTGAGCTGTTATTGGAAGCCTGGGCGTGACTTCGATGCATGCTTTTTTGCATCCGCTTAATGGTGATAATCTCTATCTATCATGTATTCAAGCTGATATCGTCATATTATTTACTTTTTCACTTCTTCATCTCTCAGTTTATAAGTTCTCTTCTCAACTCTTCTTCCTTTCCTTTCATTTCACCTTGGAGTTTAAACAAGCTCACATGGCATTGCCTGGCGGTCAAGGCGCCTTCCTCTACTCTGTATCTGTTATCATGTGACACTTATCCCACTTGATTTCCAATCGTAGTATGTAAATTGTAACCTAAGTTACCATCGAGGATGGGGGGGGGGGGGGGGGGGGGGCCTCGGCTGTCATGTGATGACGTGTGGGTTCTTCCGCTGACCTGAACCACCTACAGGAGTACGTTATATGATGAAAGGGAGACGACTTACATAAGCTTTAGCTTTCTGTCGAATCCCTCTTTTACATAGTATTCTGCTTTCCCTGTCGTGTGTATACTCTTGTAACTAGTGTTGTTCATATTCTTTGTTATCCATATGTTATTGTGAAATGTACACATGTTAATTACTGAATAAATATTGTTTAAACTAAATATCAAAAGATTCTGCCTGCTGGATCTTGAGAAGATTTTTAAAGAAAATTCCTCATTTTGAACTGAGTTACAATTCAAGCACCCACAGTGAGTCCAAATATGGACCTAGGGACTTGGCTTGAACCAACTTGAATCTCACCCCCCTAAGCATGGTGCATACCAAATATCAAAAGATTCTGCCTGCTGGATCTTGAGAAGAAGATTTTCAAAAAAATTTGCCTGAAATGCACTAAGTTCGAAATCGGGCTCCTATACTGAGCCCAAATATGAACCCAAGGGGCCGATTTGAACAAACTTGAATCAGATCCACCCCACAATGTTGCATACCAAATATCAAAAGATTCTGCCTGCTGGATCTGGAGAAGAAGATTTTTTAATCTTTTTCCCATTGCCTACAGTGTTAAAAAGTGCTGACTCGGCACTTTTTCAAAGTCCTGAAAAAAGTACCTTTTCAAACCGATAGGGATTTTTTTTAACCACTCTATTCTACTGGATAAAAGTAAGCTTTATACAAAATAAAAATTCTCTGTGCCGTGTAGTTTTGGAGATATGGCAGTTTTAAGGTTTTTCCTATTTTTAGCTACCAAGGTTCCCATGGGGCAAGGAGAAAATTTGTTTTTGCATCAATCAACTACTTATGACCCATTATCACCTCATATCAAATTTGGTTCAAATCGACCTGACGGTTCTGAAAACAGAAATTTTAGGCGTGGCCAAAATTTTTGCCCCTCCCATAACGAAGGCAAATAATGCCCGACAAACTTCTCTTGAACAAACTTGAGTCTACACCTCAAAAGGAAGCTGCATACCAAATATCAAGTTTCTGCTATTGCTGGTTCTTGAGAAGAAGATTTTTTAAGAATTGGAGCATTTTTGCCCCATCCCTCTGCTCAATATGAGCCGAAACCTAATTTGACAAAAAAATCAAAATGCCCTTATATAACCCCTACTCACTTGAAATTTCATTAATATATGGCCAGTGGTTTGGGAGAAAAAGGTCCAAACACCACATTCACAGCGGACAACGGACGATGGACGCCGGACGAAAAGTGATTAGAAAAGCTCACCCTGACTTTCAGTCAGGTGAGCTAATAAAGGGAAAGGGAAGCCTGCACAATAATAATCCATTCAGACATTAATAATGACCGCTTACATGAACATTAATTACTAACACAAACATACCACTGACCATATCTATCAACACTTAAAATACAAAACATGTAGTTTATAAGAACCAAACAAACAAGAGAAGAAAATGCAGGTGTGAAGTGACCACACTCCACAATGAGCTGTATTAATTAATATTTATGAACAGAGGAAAATAAACACCAGAGTAACAAACTGTGGGATTTTTTTTTTTCAAAGAAAAAGTTATGGCACTTGTTTTCCCTCATGTCTGAGCTGTCTATGTTTGTGATTTTAAATCAAAATAAAATAATGCTGTGCATGTTTGTAAAAAAAAAATGTGTTATTGAAGATATTGGTTTCAACTGAACATAAGGTAGCAAGTACAGTGAATTTTATTCAACGGTTAATCAACCAAAATATAACTTGTGTTGTCAACTATTTACGAAATCAGCTGTCCAGAACATCACCCATTTTTTTCACCCCAAAATTGGACAGTCTATCCTACTGATGTGAAAGACCCACCCTTAATTTGGGGATTATTTTTCAACAGAAAAAGTGTGACTTATACATCAGCTGGATAAACTTGACTTTATACATGTATTGCGGTCACAAAATAGCCATAAAGCAGAAAGTGACTAACAATCAAATTTGTATTTTTTTACGTGAATTGCGTACTTGGAATTTTGGGCGAATCTTTAGCTGAATCGATTTGCGTTGAAATTTTGCCCCCGAATTATCTATGCTGTAGTTAGGTGGCAGTGGCACTCTGAGTTATTATTACTATAATCTGCTAAATGGCCAGTTCTGGCACTGAAGTCGCCCAATAAAAGGATATTTCCAAGATTTGAGATGTGGACAATGTCTATTTGAAATTTGTTAAAATCATTGTCAAAATCACTGTTAAAATAATTTGATTTGCTAGGTGGGATGTAAACTGCACCAAGATAAATGTCGTTGATTCTGTTAATATGTTCCTGACATATTTTTAGCCATATTACATTTTTGTTGCCACTGGGTGACTTCATGTACAGGAGGTATGGCTTTATGTTGTTTCTGTCAAACCTCCACTGTTCCATTTGGCCCACTTAGTTTTTGATCGTTTGTATGTTATGAGCACCGAGTGGCCTGGGAAATCAAAAGTTGTAGATTCAGAGGCCCATGTCTCACTCAGAATATTAATATCATATTTCTGTAAATCAATTACCATATCTGGGTTTGTGAGTTTCCCTCCCAAACCATGGATATTCCATGCTGAGATTTTCAAGTTAGTATACGACATTGTGTCACAAAATGAGCTTTGAGTATATTATGCTAAGAATATTCATGAGAATAGTTTTGTACTCAGAAAGGAATAGGGTTGACTTAATGTCTTCAGTGTGCACACCAACGCAATGTTTGCATATCTAATGTTCATTACATGCGCGAACCTTAACAGTGATGCAACTGCTTCCATTGTTATTTTGCTTGTCTTTGCTTTGAGTACAATGGTATGAAATCCAGGTAACACAAATGCATAAAGCACACACACATAACACAAAATGCAACTGCTAATCACAGATACACTTTTCTACCCTCTCCCACCCACAGACTTATACACACTCACACACATACACACTCTATATATGCAATCTTGCATATGTACATATAGATATACATATCTCTACGCATACATACATATACAAATACACATATTATTATATTTATTTATTGGTGTTTAAGGTCACAATTGTTTGCTTTGAATGGTAAATTGATAGTTTATATGCATGCACTAGCTTTCTAATGCCCGTGTCGTTTAAATGTAATCCATCGTAAGTGTCATCAGCGGTAAGGAACGGTGGTGGGGAATAGATGGCCCCGAAGGATATACATGTTTGCGGTAATTGTTTGTTTCTATACAAATTCTGGGATGGGGTGCTCCGAATGGTCCATAAAGCATGGAAGAACTCCACTCAACATTAGTTTTGTCACACTGGTAGTAAAACTCACACTGGAAATCAGAAGCTTTATTTCCTCTAGGCACTCTTCCACTGTTTTCACTGTCAAGTCATTGGAAGCAATTTGTGCCAGGCTCTTGGGGGGTAGAATTTCATGTGATAACAGTTCATCCCTGGCTCCTTGAATTGTCTTATTCCACAGAGTTAGTACCTGGACACTCTTTGCTTGTATATTCTGTGTGGTTTGATAGCACAAACAATGCACGACCCTTCTATTAGAATGTTGCCCTCGTCTCATGTGATACTTTTAGGTGGGGTGCTCCATATCTGTGATATACCTGGCGATTCACTTTTGGTACCATTCGTTACTCTAGTGCTTTTGGGTGGGTTACCCTGAGGCTGAAAGTATGGTGACACTTCACTTTCATGTCGCGGTGTTTCCCTAGTGCGAGTTAGGTTAGGTGGAGGCTGGCAGGCTTCATTTTGCTGGGCACTTTCTTGCCTTTTGTTGTTAAAATTCCCACTGTTAGCCGTATACTCCTGTTGGTTTCTGTCTTGGGCTGATTGTTCTGTTATCTACTAAATTTTCATCTTGTTGCAACTGAGCCGGTGTTTTTAGTTGTGAATAGCGTGAGTCAAGTTTCTTTGTTAATATCTGGGGGCACGATGACGCCGTGTACTAAGGCGTACTGCACGTCGATAGTACGCATGTCTTCAACCAATCTAACCCTGCCTGTGCTGCAGTGCGGAGTTACAATGTTGGGGAGCTGGCAGCTGCTCGACATTGCTTGGTGGTTCTCTCCGGGTACTCCGGCTTCCTCCACCTGTAAAACTGTCACGGTCATGATTAGCCATTGTGCATAAATATGTGACCTTAAACATCAATAAATAAATAAATAATACTTTGTTAATATCTCGTTTTTTTCTTGTAAGGTTGTTTGACATGCTTCCATATGAATAAATCTATCATTTAGTTTGTTGTTAAACTGAAGTTGTTTTTGCTTTTCTTCAAGTTGAATTTCGAAATTCTAGTGATTTAAGCCTGTTTGTTAAAGGTGGAATAGTGTCAACGCTGAGTTTTTCAAACCTACCTTCCAGTACATCCAGTAATTTTTTAATATGGTTAACAGTTTTTGATAGACAGTCCACATTATATTAGGGCGCAACTGTGGATTCTGAACATGCAATTATGTTATTCATTTTCTGACCTAAGAGTTTAATCTAGAAACTGGTGGGGGTCTATTCTTATCATCTGTGATGTTTGGAAAGAAACAAGAGTAAAGGAATGTGTTGACTTCCAGTTGATGTAACTGCTTCAAGAGTTTTTCTCTCCACATTAACAACAATCAAACAGCTTAATCTGGTGAACTCCCACTGATAGAAGAAATGTTTACCAAAGCTACTTTTATCTACATTTTTATGACCTTATTCTCCTGATTGTTTATATAAATGTGAAGACCTGCTAAGCATATTATTTTCTTTACTCAGTGTTTTTAAAGGAAATTGTGGACTGGTCCTTTTATGAGTATTATTTTGTTTAGGATATATACTTTTCTTTGAAGAAGAAATTTATTCTTCAATATGTGCATATTATTGGTTACATATGTCTGTTCTCCTCTTTGTGAGGTCTTCCAAATGATTTCATCTGAGAGATATAAATGTTCTCACTGGCATATTATTTAACCCTTTACCTAACATGAAAAGCAGACGACACTTGCAAAAAAATTCTTGAATAACTAAATTTTTTCATTTTTTGTCTCAAAAACATAGGTTATGACCCCTCGTTGGAACGAACTCGATGAGCTCGTTCCAATGAGGGGTCATAACCTATGTTTTTGAGACAAAAAATGAAAATATTTTGAAAATTAATTGGCAATTTTTGAGAATAGCGCTGGCCGGTTTTGGCCGTTACGTTGGGTAAAGGGTTAACCCTTTATCAAACGCAAAGGATACCAAATTTGTTATTTTAAAATAATTTTTTTAATTTAAAAAATAAAATTCAATGAAACCATACCATGTGATCCCTCATTGGAATGAGCTCATCGAGATCATTCCAGTGCGGGGGGCACATGATATGGTTTTGTTGAATTAACAAAAAAAATTTCAACTGCTCAATTTGGAAACAATGTGGGCAGATGTGACCAATTCGTTAGGTAAAGGGTAAACTGCTCAACTGCTTTAAATAGTGCATGCAGCCACTACATTGGCTCCACTGATATTCTATTAACCCCTAGCACTCTGGTAGTGCAACAGCTCTTTCTCCAATCACTCTGTTTTTTTCTTGTTTAACTATGAATTTATCCAATTATATCTTGTTGGACAGAGCTCAGTGAGCTCTGTCAAACAAGGTATATTTGGTTAAGTATCAAATTGCATTATGGGAAATATCTGCTGCTGAAAACTTTGCCATTTTGACATCTGAGTGCAGGGGGTTAAGGACCTCTCCTCAGGGACCTGTTCTTCTCTTGTGTTGTATGATAAATTGTAGTGCCTGAATTTTTAGGTTTTTGCACTATAACAGAGAAGAACAGTTCCCAATACACAGAGTATAATCAAACTGTATCCTCTAAGGAAAAACGTTAGGGGTTGAAACGACTCTGGAGTTCCAAGGTAAGCTAGTCGGTATTCCAAAGTCGAGTCGACGTCGACTAGTCGAGGCTTTCCTGTCCCCATAAATTTACATTTTAAAGTTGATCATTGGATGTACAAAACAAGAGTCCCCAAGGGGCCTGAAGGCACTCACCTGACATGGTAGCCTAAATATCAACCCAGAGAATTGATTTCAACAAGTTGCATCTGCTCCTCCTAAAAAAAAGCTTATACCAAATATCCAAAGATTCTGACCAGTGGATCTAAAAAAAAAGATTTTTAAAGAATATTCCTCATATTGAACTAAATTATAATTCAGGCTCCCACAGGGAGCCCATATATGAACCTAGGGACTTGGCTTTAACAAACTTGAATCTCACCCCCCCCCCCCCTAAGGATGCTGTGCACCAAATATCAAAACATTCCGACTGCTGGATCTGAAGAAGAAGATTTTTAAAGAAAATTCCTCATTTTCAACTATGTTACAATTCGAGCTCCCACAGTGAGTCCAAATATGGACCTAGGGCCATGGCTTGAACAAACTTGAATCTCATCCCCCTAAGGATGCTGCATACCAAATATCAAAACATTCCGACTGCTGGATCTGAAGAAGATTTTTAAAGAAAATTCCTCATTTTGAACTAAGTTATAATTCAGGCTACCACAGTGAGCCCAAATATGAACCCAGGGACTTGGCTTGAACAAACTTGAATCCCCCCCCCCCCCCCCCCCCCCCATCCCTAAGCATACCCAATATCAAAAGATTCTGCCTGCTGTATCTTGAGAAGAAGATTTTCAAAGAAATTTTCCTGAAATGCACTAAGTACAAATTTGGGCTCCTATACTGACCCATAATATAAATCCAGGGAGCCGATTTGAACAAACTTGAATCAGATCCACCCCACAATGTTGCATACCAAATATCAAAAGATTCTGCCTGCTGGATCTGGAGAAGAAGATTTTTAAAGAAATTTGCCTGAAATGCACTAAGTTCGAATTCGAGCTTTTATAGTGAGCCCAAATATGAATCCAGGGGGCCGCTTTGAACAAACTTGAATCAGATCCACCCCACAATGTTGCATACCAAATATCAAAAGATTCTGCCTGCTGGATCTTGAAAAGAAGATTCTTTAAGAAATTTGCCTGAAATGCACTGAGTTCGAATTCGGGCTTCTATAGTGAGCCCAAATATGAATCCAGGGGGCCGATTTGAACAAACATGAATCAGATCCACCCCACAATTTTGCATACCAAATATCAAAAGATTCTGCCTGCTGGATCTGGAGAAGAAGATTTTTTAAGAAATTTAAGAAATTTGCCTGAAATGCACTAAATTCGAATTCAAGTTTCTATAGTGAGTCCAAATATGAATCTAGGGAGCCGATTTCAACAAACTTGAATCAGATCCACCCCACAATGTTGCATACCAAATATCAAAAGATTCTGCTGCTGGATCTGGAGAAGATTGTTTAAGAAATTTGCCTGAGATGCACTAAGTTCGACATCGGGCTCCAATACTGAGCCCAAATATGAACCCAGGAGGCCGATTTGAACAAACTTGAATCAGATCCACCCTACAATGTTGCATACCAAATATCAAAAGATTCTGCCTGCTGCATCTGGAGAAGAAGATTTTTTAATGTTTTTCCCATTGCCTACAGTGTTAAAAAGTGCTGACTCAGCACTTTTTCAAAGTCCTGAAAAAAATACATTGTGATCAACCGATAGGGATTGTTTTTAACCATTCTATTCTACTGGGTAAAAGTAAGCTTTATACAAAATAAGAATTCTCTGTGCCATGTAGTTTTGGAGATATGGCAGTTTTAAGGTTTTTTAGCTCCCGAGGTTCACATGGGGCAATGATAAAAATGTTTTTGGCATCAATCCACTACTTATGACCCATTATCATCTCATATCAAATATGGTTCAAATTGACCTCACGGTTCTGAAAATAGAAATTTTAGGCGTGGCCAAAATTTTTGCCCCTCCCATAACTAAGGCAAATAATGCCCCACAAACTTCTCTTGAACAAACTTGATTCTAAACCTCAAAAGGACTCTGTATACCACATATCAAGTCTCTGCTACTGGTGGTTCATTAGAAGAAGATTTTCAAAAAATTTGGCCACTTTTTCCCCACCCCTCTGTTCAATATGAGCCGAAACCTAATTTGCATAAAAATCAAAATGCCCCTATATAACCACTACTTACGTGAAATTTAATTAAAATGTGGCCAGTGGTTTAGGAGAAAGAAGCTCAAACACCACCTTCACGCAGGTAGATGGACGGACGGATGGACGGACGGACGTAGAGTGATAAGAAAAGCTCACCCTGACTTTCAGTCAGGTGAGCTAAAAATCAAGTGTATTTTTCTAGGACGCAAGTCCACTTGACAATCGACATCTAGCACATCAGAACTCACAAATTCCTGTGTGCATATAAACACAAAGCAAAGGCAATCGTGAACTCTTATGTGCTTCCATCCGAGGTAAAGAGCACAGACTTTAAATTCTGCTTCTACATTGCTCATACCAAAATGAAATGATGTTGATATTTATCTTATACCTGTTTGCAATAAAGGGTGTGTGATCTAAACTTCGCCTTTATCCCACATGCCCTGATACGGGTGTAATATAAAATTAATAAGGGATGATGCATGTATGTGTGTTTCTGTGAAACCCCGCCATGACCTTATCCCAACGTCCAGGCAACCACAAGATGCCCAGTCGGATTCAAAGGTGAGAAGATCCAGTCTCCGACGAGGCAGAGTCTTCCTCAAAAAAGAATCGGGTCCAACTTTTCCTGGGTTCAAATCATCCAAGGCTGACTCTTCAGGGACCCGAAGTCACATTCACATTTACCTCCAAAATGCTGAACTTACATTCTTGAGGTTATTGAGATTGGCAGTTGGTTTTAACGTTTAACAAATTTCTTGAAATGGAGAAGTGAAAAGAGTGATTCTAATTCCAGGCCATTTAGCTTAACGAGACTGTGTCAATTTCAAACCCGCATGCATTCAAAAAAGCGAAATCAGACAGACGTTACTGTCGTTGAATAACTTCGAATTTAAAATTGCGTTGTATGTATAGTTGTATTGTTTAGACATTCTTTGAAGTCATCAATGATTTCACAACATTTATTGATAGCTATGAATTTCATGTCCTGTTGTTATGTTGGTTGATTTAACCAACTGAATTCTACTCAAAACACATGCATTACATTTCAAAGACTGAGAGTTGGCATTTGCCTCTGATGTTGTCAGAGTTGCAAATCGCAAGAAACTGCACAGAAACGAAGCGTATCCACATAGGTGCACAAGCTTTGCTTTAATGTCCCATTTGCACAATGTGTTTGGTGTGCAAAGTAGTGTTTGGACGATTAGTGATTTTTGCTAGTCGACTAGTCGCTAGTGATAGTTGACGACTAGTCGAAAACCCCTGTCATAACACTGTTGAAAATTTGCGTCTTAATTTACGGAGTAATATGGACCTGTATCTCGCATTTTTCCGACCTCAAATCTGAGGGATTCTACACGAGGTTATAAACCAAAGTTATTTATCGATAAACGGCAATAAAAATTGGGGAAAACTAAAAAAAAATAAGCGAAAAACTTACCCTTTTTAAAATATTTATTCTAGTAATTTCACAATTACTTCTCATGATTCCGGGTGTATCATATATCCACTATCCAGAAACACTTTAGTAAAAATACTTAAAATAGGAAAGTAAAAAACAAATTGACAGGAAGTCGGCGCACTCACCGCTCTGTGTGTGACGGACTGATGGTGTCACTGACGTGTGTTTAAATAAAATAAGTTCCGTATATTGATAATTGAATACTTTGAATTCACGCCTTGTCTGAACTTTGAAGTTCTCTGAGATAGACTGAGAATTTAGTGGAAAATATTAAAATAATCAAAATATTTAACCGAAAATGAGCAATTCTTTCGCCAATTAAAATTCAAGCTGTTGCCAGACATCAGATGTTTTTTGGAAGCCATTACTCTCATTAACAAGTGTCGTTCAAAAGAAATTTAAGAAACTTTAATTTTTTTTATTAAAGACCCCTATTCAAAACTGATAATATTTGCCCGATCATGTCAAACTGTCAATCACACTTTTACTGAAGCCTAGGGTCACGCCCAAACTGAGACATGCCAATTGCGTGTGATGGACAAACGTGCCTGGCATCACTTCAATTACACTCGTGGCTCGCTCTTCTGAGTAAAGATTACAGCTGCTGTGTCAGACGACATTGATTGAAGTCTGAGATCAAACATTGCACAATTCGCATTTGTGACATAAAAGGCAAAACTGATTGGCAGTGATTGGAAATAATTGAACTTATTGAAGTGAAATGAACTAAGTTCATTGAACACCATTCAACAGTAGTATATATCTCTTTCATGTCTGCCATCAAAGAGGAAGGAAAGTTCGAAGATGTGTGCGTTTTTCGTTCATAGACAGTAACCAGTTACCTCAGATCTTTGCCGACAAATACTTGTGTACGGCAATGTGACACGACGTTAATCCGTCACATTTCCTGTATCCCCGAAACCCAAACCAAGAGTTTTCAGCTGAAAAAAAAGGGCAGACAGTTGTTAAAAGACTTAACAAGTAAATCTTCCAACTAGTCGACTACCAAATTATAAGATCGACTAACTAAAAAATTGTGTCGACTTCGACTAATCGTCCAAACACTAGTGCGAAGCTTTAACCGCATTTTAGGCCGAATTTTAACACAGTTTTTCTCATGATGGACAATTTACTATCTCAATATTATAACTAGTCGACTGTGGATTTCGGCGTCGACAGTTAGTTCCACGAAAGTCGATGTCAACTAGTCGACTAGTCGTTTGAACCCTAACAAACAACATCCCCTAAGTGCAAATTGGCATTTTCTGAAGGTATGGAGGCAGCCTGTTCTTATTGAATAACCAGAAAGTAGAATTGGAGAGATATGTATTAACAGTTTTGCATTTATTAGTTTAAGGGATAATCTTGTGATCTGCATCACATGTGTTTAAAGAAGTTTAAAACAGAAAAATAGTGTGCACAAATGTAGAGGGGTGAGTCAAATTTTGCATCTATTGAACACTCCGATGAGCTTTTACATAATCTGATGGCATCGATTGTTGAATGTTCATTGATAATTTGGCAGCAGAATATGTTAGGAACACAAACAAATAAAAAGAGGCACTGTGAATAGTTCAAGAACATGCAAAATACCAACAGAAGTGGAGGTGGTGCACAACAAAAATTGACATTGAGCCCTCTTGAAAGACTGACTCATCACCTCTTTTTTGTGTACCATCTATCATCTCATCCGCATTTGGCATATTTCCAAGCTATTTGAGGCACCTCTTGCCATTTTTGTTTTTTCTTGATACATTCTAGTCAATGAAAAGTATTTTAAGCCCACAAATTGGGCAAAAGCCCACCAGATTGTCAAAAAGCAGAAATGCAACCCATCCCTCTAAGTTTGCAAAACAATTGATACATACCTCTCCCTTTTGACAACTGGTGTGACACAACAACCTGAAACAAGAACCTTTGCCCTCTTCGGGAAAATGACGATTTTCATAGAGAATGGTACAAAACAGATTTAGAATATCTTGGTATCTTAGCTGTGAGCAGGGCCCCGAAGAGAGTGTGTGTGTGTGTGTGTGTGTGTGTGGGGGGGGGGGGGGGGGGGGTCTGTTGTAGTAACTCCAAGGCCCAGAAGTTTGGGGGCTTGTAGTCGGCCGAGGAGACCGTGATTCTGGGGTCAGGTCCCTAAAAGTTCTGACTCCTGTACTAACCCTTTACTTAACATGAAAAGCAGATGACACTTGCAAACAAAATTATTGAATATCTATTTTTATAATTTTTTGCGTAAAAAAACATAGCTTATGACCCTCATTGGAATGAGCTCCCATTGAGTACCTGGAGAGAACCACCGAGCAATGGCAAGCGACTCAGACTCCCCAACATACTAACTCCACAAAAGCAGGGTTAGCATTGGTTGAAGACAAGTGCACCCTCAAAGTACCCTTAGTACACATCGCCATTATGCCCCCCCCCCCCCCCCCCCCCCCACGTGGGAAATTAAATTGGGATAAAGTGTCTTGCTCAAGGACACAATGTGGTTGCCACAAGTGGGATTTGAACCGAGGACTTCTTGAATTGCAACAATCATCTCTACCTTCTGAGCCACCATGCTCCTGTAATATGCAGTAATAGAGCTCTTTATGTGTACTTGTGTGAATAATATTAACGTGGATACGGTTCCACTGAATCAACTTGTACAGTATAATGGTCAGTTTACTTGCAACTTCTAAGTGATGAGATAGGAAAACAACATTTTGTGTGGAAAACCAAAATGTTTTTTGGTCATTTCTGGCAACTAAATTGTCCGAAATTTTCTGGCATACTGGCTCCTTCCTGACTCAGGGGTGGGTTGGGGCACAGTCCTTCATGAACCCCGGCTCGTACGCCCATAATTCATATGTACTCATTTTTTCCAAAGCACAAAGGACATCGCTTGTTTTGCTTTCTATGAAAATATTCTGTAATTATTGAAGAGCAAATTTTGTGTTAAATGTTTTGGTGTCCTGCTGTATCTCAAATATCTGTTTTGGCTGCATAAAAACTAGTAGCATCACAAAAACTTTGATTTCCACTAAATTTTCTGTTTTCAAAACTGATCGATAGTTTTGTGTACAATACAGTTTGCCTTTTCACATTAAAAAGTTGGGAAAGCCCGTAATTTGTCCAACAAATTACAATTCTCTAGTTATTATTATTATTTATTGGTGTTTAAGGTCACATACTTATGCACAATGGCTAATCATGACCGTGACAGTTTTACGGGTGGAGGAAGCCGGAGTACCTGGAGAGAACCACCGAGCAGCTGCCAGCTCCCCAACATTGCAACCTCGCACTAAAGCACAGCTGGGTTAGATTGGTTGAAGACAAGCGCACCATCAACGTGCAGTACACCTTAGTACATGGCATCAACCTTAGTACATGGCGTCATCTGCCCCCATGTGAACAATCGGGGTTAAGTGCTTGCACAAGGACACAAAGTGGGAGTCCGAATCGATCTCTCAGACAGTCACCCATCCGAGAACTAACCGGGCTCGATGTTGCTTAACTTCGGAGATCTGACGAGAACCGGTTACCGCAATGCCACCGCACCCCCTTTTGTGAGATTATTATTATCTCTGGTGGGTGAGGGTGTGAGATGGGGAAATCTCACCTGAGGGCAAGATATTTGGGCCACACACAAAGCTTTTGCAGAGTGTCTGGTAGAGATGGGCAGTTAACCCAAAATTCGGTTCGGTTTTGTTATCAAAACAGAAACCGAAAAAATTACACAAAACTGTTGTCGCAGTTTTCAACTTCAATGTTGAAAAACTCTAATCAGGTATTCAATTCTCAGAATAAAGAGATAAACAACCTAAAATTAATCTATTTTCAAACTTCAGAGTCACGATACCCCATTTTCAGAACAGCTGCAGTAATTGGTATTGCGTTCGAGCATGGCATTTACCGCGAAAATATGTGACAAAATTACTTCTTAACGCATCGTGTTTTAAACGTTCATCTGTTTATCAAATGCGATTTCCTTTGCTGAACTGGAACTTGTCACTTGTTCCATATTTATAACTAGAAAGTGTTTTAGCACACTAAAACATATGTCTCCCCTTCCTTTCTATTTTATGCACTACAAATGATATATACATAAAAATATTGACAATCATACCAGATATGTAAGGTCTAGCTCTAAAGAGAAATAAGTTATGATGACTCTGGCAAATAATACTCTATAAAATATCTGAACTTGACCTTGGGGTCCAAAGGTCAAGATCATGCAAAGGTCACCATGGGTTACGTGGCCACAGGGCCACATGTTGATACATCCACAGACAAAATAGAAAAGGTTAATACCTGATCTTATTGAGAACCAACATCTAAAACAATCCAGTGATCACCAGACACTGCCATTTCAGAAAGATTAGCAAGGGGCAAGCACATTGCAGACAGGAGTTGTATTGACAATGAAGACTTGTACAGTTTGTAATCAAGTTCTTCTTCATACACCAGAAAACTGTTCTCTGAAATACTTTATGAGGTAGTTTAATAGCATTGGTCCATGAATCCAATTTATGATGACATGTGGTCTCATTGTGATACATCCACATGTCAATCATCTAAGTCCTAGGTCAAAAAACAAAAAAGTTCTGATCTGGAAAATTATTCCCTATTTGAAGTACATAAATTTGACCTTGACGTCAGAGGTTAAGGTCACATGCAGTTCATGAAGGTAGCGGACATGCGGTTTCATGGTGACACATCCACATGTCCCCAAAAAAAAAAATCTGGTTTGGACAATTACTCCCTATTTAAAGCACATAAATTTGACCTTGAGGTCAAGGTCACATGAAGGTCATGATTACATGTGACATGCGGTTAATTGTGATACATCCACATTTCAAATATCTAAGTCCTAGGTCAAAAAACAAAAAAGTTCTCGTCTGGATAATTATTCCCTATTTGAAGTACATAAATTTGACCTTAAGGTCAGAGGTCAAGGTCACATGAAGGTCACAGAGGTAGATGACATGCGGTCTCATGGTGACACATGCACATGTCAAATAACCAAGTCCTAGGTTAAAAAACAAAAAAAAATTCTGGGCTGGACCAATTACTCCTTATTTGAAGTACATAAATTTGACCTTGAGGTCAAGGTCACATGAAGGTCACAATGGTATGCGACACATCGGCTCATGGTGATACATCCACATGCCAAATATCTAAGGCCTGGCTTAAAAGACAAACAAGTTTTGGTCTGGACAAAGTTTCCTTGAAAAAGGCACAAATCTGACCTCCAGATCAAAGGTCAAGGTCACATGAAGGTCACAATAGTACGCTACACACCGGCTCATGGTGATACATCCACATGCCAAATATCTAAAGCCTGACTCGAAATACAACAAAGTTCTGGTCCAGACAGTTTCCCTTAAAAAAGCGCATAAATCTGACCTTCAGGTCAAAGGTCAAGGTCACATGAAGGTCACTATGGTACACTGCACACCAATTCATGGTGATACATCCACATGCCAAGTGTCTAAGGTGTAGGTCAAAAGACAAAAAAGTTATGGCCCGGACAAAGTTTGTGTGATGTTTCCCTTAAAAAAAACCCACATAAATCTGACCTTCAGGTCAAAGGTCAAGGTCACATAAAGGGCACTATGGTACACTGCACACTGGCTCATGGTGATACATCCACATGCCAAGTATCTAAGGTGTAGGTCAAATGACAAAAAAGTTATGACCTTGACAAAGTTTGTATGAGAAGAAGAAGAAGAAGAAGAAGAAGAATATGCGATAAAACAATATGTCTCCCTTCTGGGAAGGGGAGACATAATGACAAATATATGTATTTCAACACGTAATTTTGAGAGCATGAACTCCAAAGCCAGTGTGAAAATCACAGTTGAAGTTGGATGGAAATTTCGGGTTACAATGACCTATGTGAGCGACTTGTACCCGATAAAACTTTTATGGTCGGCATAATATTTTAGGGTGTATCAGATTACCCTAAACACAGGTATTTGGGGAGGGGGGTAATTTTGCAACAGACTCGAGGCAAAAATCATTTTTCTCAAACTTGAAACTCTTGAGATAATTTATGTAAATACAAGAAAAAAGTGCTAAAGAAATCACGAGTACTGGTATAGGCTATTACACAGGTGAGTTGAACTGGAAACAGAGTCCCAGTGACACAGACTGGCACCAAATACATCTTCTTATATGCAAATGCAATGTATTGTTATGTTTGTACAATGAAAACCGAAACCAAAACCGAAAACCCGATTCTTTGAATGAAACCGAAACCGACAAGAAATTTGAAAACCGCCCATCTCTATGACCAAATATCTTGTCTACCACAAAATTAAATCCCAACATCGGCAAGACAGGGGTTAAATATTTATAGTGAAGAGAACATTGTCACATTCCGATGACGTCATATTGTGAATTCTGAAATGTATTCGCATAACTTTTCGATGGAAATTTTGTGCAACTCGTTCCTCTCATATTGGTGTTCATCCAAAAATTCATATAAAAGAGTCGAGTGTCCTTTGGTTTTGCAGTCGGTGTTTTTATTTCTATTTTCTTTGACAAATGTGTTTGCGAATAATTTTTATACATGACACCATGTTGTTTGTTTACAAAAGAACAAGCTATGATTGAATATTTATTTATTGGTATTTAAGGTCACATACTTATGCACAATGGCTAACCATGACCGTGACAGTTTTACGGGTGGAGGAAGCCTGAGTACCTGGAGAGAACCACCGACCATTGACGAGCAACTGTCAACTCCTCAACAATCTAACTCTGTTTAAGTTCCACTCAAGCAGGGTTACAGCAGTTGAAGACATGTGCACCATCGTCATGCAGTATGCCTTAGTACACAGCGTCATCGTGCCCCAGATAACGTGCAACCGGGATAAAGGGCCTTGCCCAAGGACACAATGTGGGTCATCCCGGACTGGGATCAAACTTGGGACCTCAAGCAAAGAAGTCCAACAGTCTACCACTGAGCCACCACACTCCCAGCGATGACTGAATAGTCCTGCGCCCATTAAATATGCTAATAAGCAGGACACGTGGGTTATGTGAGATAGATATCTATGTCAGATGGCCCTCTCACATGAGACATGCATATCTTGTATAGGAAGTGGGGGAGAAAAAAAGAGTTAAGATTCAAGATTCTTATTTTCAAGAAACATAAGAGAATAAATTTGTTACAATAAATTCATATAATTAGGCTTTATGATGTTTTACCATTCATTCATGTAAACGGAAATAACTGTTCCTGAACCATTTTCAGGTGCAGTCCCTTGGGGAAACATCATCACATCTCATCATGTACAGCAATTCCATATTCAAGGCCCAAGGGACACTATTTTGAAAAGATAATTTCTACCTAACCATTCAATGTTCTAAAATCTTACATATTGTGCAGAATGAAAATAGGAATGCAGTACAGTGGAACCCTGTTAATTGAATAGCCACTTTGCCAATGAAAATTATTCAATTAACAGGAGTATTCAATTAACAGGGACTGTGTCACTTTCCTGTATTCTAGAGATAAACTTAGCATTTATTCTATTATATCTTGCTTGACAGAGCTCCATGAGCTCTTGTCAAACAAGAAATAATAATTAAATGCCTGTATTGGATGTACTGAAGCCAAATAGGTCTATAAACAAAGGAAAACTGGGGAGATTTAGGGTAATTTCTCGACAGGTTGCAAGATTTTTTATTCAGTTAACAGGAGTTTACCCTGTAACCTATATTCATTTAACAGGCTAAATATGTACTGGAGGTATGGTAATTGGTTTTGTATTATATTCAATTAGCAGGGTTATTCAGTTAATATATATCCAACAAGAGCTGGACTGTCGTCCAGTGCATACCCTCACTTGGTGCACCGCCTAGTGTGGGCATAACTATGACCAAATATTATAGAAAAAAATGTGTATTTTCCAACAGGATTGCATTTGCAGAAAGGATTGCATTTTCCGACATTATTGCATTTTTCAACAGGATATTGTAAGTCAAACAACATATAAAGGGGTGCTTAGATTAGTCCCTTCTATAAAAGATATCTTGACACATCCAATATCCACGATTTGCATTGTGTCCACATCCATGGATCATTTGACATTTTGAAATTCACTGTAGTCATGGATGATGTTACAATTTCTATTACATACCAAATTTCATTTAATTCCATAATGATATACTTAAGTTATGAATATTCTCGTATGGACGGACGGATGCACAGATGGATGGACCCAATCCAGTATACCCCCCCTCCCCCCCCCCCCCATTTTCTTCTAACGTTTTCAACAATTTCCAACAATTTCTAAGTCAAAAGGTATGGTAAATTGTCTGGTGTTTGGAAGTTTTATGTAATGAGGGAGAAGCCTTTGTCATAGGCAAACTGCATGCCATATTTCACTGAAATCTGATAACCCATACCTGAGAAACAGGCTGAACAGACAAATAATGTGTATTTCCTACAATTTCTAAGTCATAAAAGGGGATAACTCTAAAAAGGAGAATGTGAGAAATATCGTTGAATCCTTTTTTTAAAGCCTATACCATAAATAGTGTTCACGGCAAATTTCATTGCAATAGAACATTCGATACCCGAGATACAGGCTAAACAGACAAAATTTGGCTCAGATGGACACAATTTCTAAGTGAACAAGTAATAAAAAAAAATGAACAAGTAATAAAAAAACAAAAATAATCTGACAACACCGAAAATCATTCTAGTCTTGGGAAATGTTACAATTTAGTTACATACAAAGTTCCATAATAATAATAATTTACTTAAGTTATGAAAGTTCTCGGATGGACTCACACATGGACGGATGGATGCTTGTAATCCAGTGTACCCCCCATTTTCTTCGAAAGTGGGGGTATAAATTAAGTGGGCTCCACTGAACCATTATTTTGTACCATGTTTTCAGGTATTCCAACTTATACATACCCGGTACAGTGGTGCACACTTAATTGTATATCATTTAATTGAATAACCCTGTTAATTGTATATATTCACGAACACCAAACCATTTAACATACCCTCAGTACAAATTTATTTATTGGGGTTTAATGACACTTTTTGACAGCCAGGGTCACCTCGTGTCAGACAGTTTTATGGCTGGAGGAAGCCGGAGTACCCGGAGAGAACTACCGTGTCAGACTCCTCAACATACTAACTTCACACAAGCAGAGTTAGCATTGGTTGAAGACAAGTGCACCATCAACGTGCAGTATGCCTTAGTACACAACATCACCATGCCCCCATGCGGGCAATTGGGATTAAGCGTCTTGCCTAAAGACATAACGCAGTTGCCACAGGTGGGATTCAAACCGAGAACCTCTTGGCTTGCAGCCTACATCTCCACCTAATGAACCACTGTGCTCCCCTCAGTACGAATTTGACCTGTTAAATGCATATAGGTTATTATTATTTATTTACCCTCCAGGATATATTGTATACCAAATATGAAGGATTCTGACGGGTCAACTGAAGAAGATTTTTAAAGAAATTTCCTTATATTGCACCAAGTTAAAATTGCAGCTCCCATAGGGAGCCCAAATATCAACCCAGGGACTAGGATTGAACAAACCTGAATCTAACCCTCCTAGAGATGTTGTATACCAAATATGAAAGCATTCTGACTACAGGGTCTAAAGAAGATGTTTTAAAAAAGTGGGAACTGGACCCAAAATTTTCAGGCCAGATTTTTGGTTTTTTGTCTCAAAATTGAACAAAACGCATAAAAAACGAGAATTTTTTTTCCAAATTTTGGTCCAAAATTTCAGTCTGACCCAGACCCAAAATTTTCAGGCTACAAATTTTTTTTTTTCGGCTCAAAATTGAACAAAATGCATAAAAAATCTCTATAAAAATTTTTTTATCTGAAATTTTGGTCTCAAATTTCTAAGTCCGAACCAGACCCCAAATTTTCAACCCAGGGACCCGATTTCAACGAACTTGAATCTGCCCTCCCTAGAGATGATGTATACCAAATGTTAAAGGATTCGGACTGGTGGATCTGAAGAAGATTTTTAAAGAAAATTCCTCATACGGCACTAGGTTAAAATTCGGGCTCCCATAGAGAACGCAAATATTAACCGAGGAGCTCGATTTGAACAAGCTTGAACCTGGTCCCCCTACAGATGATGTATACCACACATGAAAGGATTCTGACTGGTGGGTCTGAAGAAAAAGAATTTTACAGAAATTTCCTCAAATTGCACCAAGTTAAACTTTGGGCTCCAATAGAGAGCCCAAATACTAACTGAGGGACCCGATTTGAACAAACTTTAATCTGACCATTCTAAAGATGTATACCAAATATCAAAAGATTTCAACTGGTGGATCTGAAGAATATTTTAAAGAATATTCCACATGTTGCATTAATTTAAAATTTGGGCGCCAATAGAGAGCCCAAATCTTAACCCAGGGACTCGATTTGAACAAACTTGAATCTGACCCCCCTAGAGATGTTGTATAACAGATATGAAAAGATTCTGACTGGTGGATCTGAAGAAGATTTTTTTGAATTTTTGAAACAATTTATGGGTGCTATCAGTTATGCCCCTTGTGGTGCCCCCTTATGGGCACGGCAAGATTATTTGAACAAACTTGCATTGACATATGATAAGGAACATGCACACCGAATTTGGTTCAATTTGGTCCAGTAGTTTGTAAGGAGAAGTCGATAATGTAAAGTTCACGACGGATGACGGACAACGACGACGACAGATGGCAAGTGATAAGTTAAGTTCCCTTCAGTGAGCTAAAAAATCCATCAGTGAAATCAACATGGAAGCTCTAGTATTGAATTTTAGGCACTAACAGCTGGATTTTAGGCATCGGCGACCATTCCATCGTGAATGAAAAATAAAAATAACAAGAGGCCCAAGGGGCCTGAGGGCACTCACCTGACATAGTAGCATAAATATCAACCCAGGGAATTGATTTCAACAAGTTGCATCTGCTCCTCCTAAGAAAAGCTTATACCAAATATCCAAAGATTCTGACCAGTGGATCTAAAAAAAAAGATTTTTAAAGAATATTCCTCATATTCAACTAAGTTATAATTCGGGCTCCCACAGGGAGCCCATATATGAACCCAGGGACTTGGCTTTAACAAACTTGAATCTCACCCCCCTAAGGATGTGCTGCACACCAAATAGCAAAACATTCCGCCTGCTGGATCTGGAGAAGATTTTTAAAGAAAATTCCTCATTTTGAACTAAGTTATCATTCAGGCTACCACAGTGAGCCCAAATATGAACCCAGGGACTTGGCTTGAACAAACTTGAATCTCACCCCCCTAAGAAGGGCGCATACCCAATATCAAAAGATTCTGCCTGCTGGATCTTGAGAAGAAGATTCTTTAAGAAATTTGCCTGAAATGCACTAAGATCGAATTTGGGCTTCTATAGTGAGCCCAAATATGAATCCAGGGGGCCGATTTGAACAAACTTGAATCAGATCCACCCCACAATTTTGCATACCAAATATCAAAAGATTCTGCCTGCTGGATCTGGAGAAGTAGATTTTTGAAGAAATTTGCCTGAAATGCACTAAGTTTTAATTCAAGCTTCTATAGTGAACCCAAATATGAATATAGGGAGCCGATTTGAACAAACTTGAATCAGATCCACTCCACAATGTTGCATACCAAATATCAAAAGGTTCTGCTTGCTGGATCTGGAGAAGAAGATTTTTTAATCTTTTTCCCATTGCTTACAGTGTTAAAAAGTGCTGACTCAGCACTTTTTAAAAAGTCCTGAAAAAAGTACCTTGTGATCAAACCGATAGGGATTTTTTTAACCATTCTATTCCACTGGATAAAAGTAAGCTTTATACAAAATAAGAATTCTCTGTGCCGTGTAGTTTTGGAGATATGGCAGTTTTAAGGTTTTTCCTATTTTTAGCTCCCGAGGTTCCCACGGGGCAATGAGAAAAAAAAATTTTGCATCAATCAACTACTTATGACCCATTATCATCTCATATCAAATTAGGTTCAAATCGACCTCACGGTTCTGAAAATAGAAATTTTAGGCATGGCCAAAATTTTTGCCCCTCACATATTTTTAAAGTTCTTTTTAGCCCAGATCAAGGCACGCGCTGAAGGCAAATAATGCCCAACAAACTTCTCTTGAACAAACTTGATTCTAAACCTCAAAAGGACTCTGTATACCACATATCAAGTCTCTGCTACTGGTGGTTCATTAGAAGAAGATTTTCAAAAAATAAGGCCATTTTTTTCACAGCCCTCTGCTCAATATGAGCCGAAACCTAATTTGCATAAAAATCAAAATGCCCCTATATAACCACTACTTACATGAAATTTAATTAAAATGTGGCCAATGGTTTAGGAGAAAGAGGCTCAAACACCACCTTCAAGCAGGACGCCGGACGCCGGACGAAGAGTGATCAGAAAAGCTCACCCTGACTTTCAGTCAGGTGAGCTAAAAAACCCGATTTTTAAAGAATATTCCTCATATTGAACTAAGTAATAATTCGGGCACACAGGGAGCCCAAATATGAACACAGAGACTTGGCTTGAACAAACTTGAATCTCACCTCCAGTGAGATGCTGTATACCAAATGTGAAAAGATTCTGACTGGTGGATCTGAAGAAGAAGAATTTTGAAGAATATTCCCCATATTAAGTTAACTAAGTTATAAGCCCAAATATCAACCCAGGGACTTGGCTTGGACAAACCTGAATCTTACCAAGGATGCTGCATACCAAATATCAAAACATTCTGACTGCTGGATCTGAAGAAGAAGATTTTTAAAGACAATTCATCATTTTGAACTAAGTTATAATTTGGGCTCCCACAGTGAGCCCAAATATGAACCCAGGGAGTTGGCTTGAACAAACTTGAATCTTACCCCCCTAAGGATGTTTTATACCAAATATCAAAACATTGCGACTGCTGAATGTGAAGAAGTTTTTTAAAGAAAAATTCCTCATATTGAACTAAGTTATAATTCAGGCTCCCACAGGGACTTAGCTTCAACACACCTAAATTTCAACCCCATAGGGATGCTGCACACCAAATATCAAAACATTCTGACTGCTGGATCTGAAGAATAAGATTTTGAAGAAACATTTCTCATATTGAACTAAGTTATAATTCGGGCTCCCACAGTGAGCCCAAATATGAACCCAGGGACTTGGCTTGAACAAACTTGAATCTCACCCCCCTAAGGATGCTTCATACCAAATATCAAAACATTCTGACTGCTGGATCTGAAGAAGATTTTTAAAGAAAATTCCTCATTTTGAACTAAGTTACAACTCGAGCTCCCACAGTGAGACCAAATATGAACCTAGAGACATGGCTTGAACAAACTTGAATCTCTCCCCCCCCCCCCCCCCCCCCCTTCCCCAAGGATGCTTCATACCGAATATCAAAACATTTCGACTGCTGGATCTGTAGAAGATTTTTAAAGAAAATTCCTCATTTTGAACTAAGTTACAATTCGAGCTCCCACAGCGAGACCAAATATGAACCTAAGGACATAGCTTGAACAAACTTGAATCTCACCCACCTAAGGATGTTGCATACCAAATATCAAAACATTCTGACTGCTGGATCTGAAGAAGAAGATTTTTTAAAGAAAATTCCTCATTTTGAACTAAGTTATAATTCGGGCTCCCACAGTGAGTCCAAATATGAACGCAGGGACTTGGCTTGAACAAACTTGAATCTCACCCTCCTAAGCATGCTGCATACCAAATATCAAAGGATTCTGATTGGTAGATCTAAGAAGAAGATTTTTAAAGAATATGAACCCAGGGATTTGATTTCAATAAACATGTGAAACAATCTTCCAAAGATGTCATATGTGAAATCTGAAAGCTTTTGGATCAGTGGTTTGGGAGACTAGTAGCCTTACAATGTTTTTCCCATTACTCACAGTTTTAAAAAATGTTGACTCTGCACTTTTTCAAAGTCCCAAAAAAGTACCCCATGATAAAACTGGTAGCAATTTTCTTTTTTAGACCATTCCATTCTGTTGGTCCTAAGGAAGCTTCACACCAAATAAGAATTATCAGCGCCGTGCAGTTTTGGAGATATGAGTGTTTTAATTTTTTTCTATTTTTAGCTCCTGCAGTTCCCATGGGGCGACGGGAAAATTCTTTTTGGCATAAATTAAGTACTTATGAGCCAATAAGCCCTCATATATAATTTGGTTCAAATCTGCCTCTCGGTTTGGAAAATAGAAATTTTGGACAGGCCCTCCCATTATGAAGGCAAATGTAGCTCCTCGAACTTCTCTTGAAAAAATCTTAGCCTTCACCTCAAAAGGAAGCTGCACACCAGATATCAAGTCTCTGCTACTGCTGGTTCATGAGAAGAAGATTTTTAAAGATTTAAGCACACTTTTTGGGCATGGCCCTACCGAGGGTCGAGGCAACTTGATTTGAACAAAATCAAAATGCGATGTCAGAACAAATAATTATCTGAAATATCAATTAAATTGGTTCAGCTAAAAATCACCTTCCATCATTCGTTTTAAAAAAAAAATTGTCTGGGAATCAATTATTTAATTTTGTTTGGCCAAAAGTATCACACACTACATGAAAAGGGACACTCACTGATGCTGTGCAATGCACAGGGCTAGTCGTATAATAGAGATCTTATTTATAACTGGAAAGAAAATGGTGACTAACCCTGTGCATTGCACCGAGTTAATTGATAAGCCAAGATATATTGACTAACCCTCGGCATTGCACAGAATTAGTTGAAAGGCTGCCGCTGAATTGCACACTACATGAAAATATACACTGACTAAGGCAGTAAAAATGCACGGGGTTTGTTGGTTACATGTTTCACAGGGTAGCAGGATTCCAGGAACTAATGGAAATACATAGAAAAATGGATTGTGGATAATTTTTTAAGTAAATTCCAAAAATGAATACATATTTTATTTTCAATTAATAGCTTGTTCATAACTGGTTGAGAGATAGATTATTCTTGATGGTCTGATTTGTTATTCAAAATTTGTATATTACAAATTATTGGAGAGTGCCCACAGGCACTCTCCAATAATTTGTAATAAAATGACTATATAAACAAAATATTCTTTGCATTTGACTGAATGAAGGAAGGTTAACGTTGGCTTTTGCTCTGGTACCCTAATTTTTCTGAAAGCCCTGATAGTGGCTTCTACGACTCAACCAGTTAATAAATTTTAGTACATTTTTTTTGTTTGTCTTGTCATCAATGTCCTAGCAGAATGAATCACTGGTATGAATGTTCTTTATCAGACATATCAATTTTAAATAATTATCTTGATATTAGTGTCTGTCAGCTTGGCTTTGTGGAATGCAATTCCAACATACCCATTGTAATACAAACCACAGGACTGCATGAATAGAATGACTTGGCAGTGATAAGTAAAATCTGTCATCTTCTGGAACTGTTTGATGGACAGATAATAACATTCTAACAGTACTGATATGTCTGTCTTGGCATACCTCACACCAAATCTCAGCCAAGAGATGTCATGCATAACCATGATACATATACAACTTACAAAATAAAAACCTGTGTTTAACCCTTTACCTAACATGAAAAGCAGACGACACTTGCAAAAAAAATTCTTGAATAACTAATTTTTTTCATTTTTTGTCTCAAAAACATAGGTTATGACCCCTCGTTGGAACGAGCTCGACGAGCTCGTTCCAACGAGGGGTCATAACCTATGTTTTTGAGACAAAAAATGAAAATATTTTGAAAATTAATATGCGATTTTTGAGAATAGCGCTGGCCGGTTTTGGCCGTTACGTTGGGTAAAGGGTTAACTACTAGAGTACTAAATTATTTTTGCTCAACAAAATTTGTTCACATGACCATGCCTTAACTACAGATGGTCTGTCACCCGCTATACCCCCACCGTGACATACCGCCTAGTGTGGGTGACTGAAAAGGGGCATTCAATTTTTCTAAGTAAAAAAAAAAATCTAATATGGCCACCAGACGGCCATCTTGAAACCGAGTGGGAAAAAAATTATGTCACGGACTGCTCCTCATCAGGTTGATCATTTTTGTGAAGTTTCATGAAAATGCGGCTAAAATTGTGGAAGTAGTTCGCTCCACAAGTTTACACTGCAACGGACTGACAACGACGACAGACCGACAAGTTAACTCCTATATACCCCCGTAAAACTTCATTGGGTATAACAATTCATCGGAGAGTGCCTTGTGACAGGCAAATCCATACAGACTAAATAATTTCACTTGAAAGATAATATGAAGCACACCCACAGAATGAAGTTCTCAGGCCACCAGTCTAATTATGTTAGGAAGTCAATGCTGTTAGGCTAAAGAAAATTAATCTTTTGATTCTCAGGCAGCGCATTCATTTTTTCAGCCCGCGTTCGCCATATTTATTTTGGAGGCAAAATTCAAAATGTATAAAACTATCAAAGTTCGTGATTTTAGCGGTATCACATCACGATTTGGAATGTAATATGTCGAATACATTAATACAGTATTGTTATTCTCTTCTTGAAATGCGACATATTTTTCATATGTATGTACAAAATAAATATTCATTCAACTGGTTGAGAGCTAGATTAGTTTTGGTGGTCCGAATTTGTTCATCAAAAATTGTTTTATTACAAATTATTGGAGAGTGCCAACAGGCACTCTCCAATAATTTGTAATAGAACAAATTTATATAAACAAACTATTATTTATGTTTTTACGAAACATGGGTAAAGAAAATGGCTTTTGCACTGGTACCCTCATTTTTTTTTGGAAGGCCTCAAATTTTGTGGCTTCTTGCATTCAACCAGTTCAAAAACTCCTTATTTTTGATCTCCATTTTATTTGTTCTATATTGATTTGGGGTAGTATAATCACTGTTACAAAAAAAAACTATCAGTGAAAACAACATGGAAGCTCTAATATTTAATTTTAGGCTCTTACAACTGGATTTTAGGCATCGGGAACCATTCCATCAGGAATAAAAAATAAAAATAAAAACCGCCCTCCCTCATTTGCTTTTAAAAAAAAATTGCCTGAGAATAAATTATTTAATTTTGTTTGGCCTTATGGGAGGTCTGTTATCACACTTTTCGTGGAGTTCGCATGCAGACTTCCGTTGATATAATGTTATGTTCCTTCACTCACAGATATGGTGTAATCATAAAACTACTGCTGTGATGTGACGAGTCTTCATTCATAATTGTGTAATAAATAGAGGATATGGAATGAGTGTTTTTCCCATATAATATTTATGAAACGAGTCTAAGAATTTTCCGTTTGGGCGAGCCCAAATGGAAAATTCGGACAAGTTTCATAAATATAATATAAGAAAAACACTCATTTCATATTCTATTTATCATATGACACACACACGCACAAATTAGCCACTTAGTATGACTTTTTAACCCATCACCTAATTTGAGTTGCAGACGGCACTTGGAAAAAACATCCTCATATAACTAAAAATTTTCATTTTTTGCTTCCAAAACATAGGTTATGACCCCTCACTGGAACGAGAGCAACACGCTAGTTCCAATGAGGGGTCATAACCTATGTTTTGGAAGGAAAAAGCGAAAATATAAAAAAAAAAATAAATGGTGTTTTTCTTGTATTGCGCGAGACGGTTTCTGCCGTTACATTAGGTAAAAGATTAATACAATATAACCCACCCTAAATAGGACAGATAACGTAAATTCTCCCTACTGAAATTATGCAAATGTGACCCAGTTGTATTTTGTTTAGCCAATCAAATTGTCCAGTTTTGAAATTGACCAATGAAAGCTCCCAACTCTAATTATGCAAATTATGAAAACGTGGCCCAGTTGTATTTTGTTCAGCCAATCAAATTGTCTAGTTTTGAAATTGACCAATGAAATTGATGGAAGGCTTTATTTATCACTGATTGATGTGAAAACAAAATATCAAATGTTTCAAAGTGAACAAAACGGACGAGTCATATTATAAAAAAACATCTCATCATGGTATTGGTATAAAGTCAGAAAAACATCTGTGAAATCAAGTCTCGATTGAGTATCAATTCTTGCATTGTTCCAAAGGTTCGCTTTTCCAGCTAACTGATATATTCCAGACGAGTGAATCTAAACATAGGCAATGGACTATTTAAATGCTAGACTGGGTCCAGGCTACAACCACTTTGAATTCCTTACAAAATTTTACTGGTGGCTTGAGAGCTTGCCACAGATATGAAGCCTTTAAACAGAGTACCCCACAATTTCAGGAATGAAACTCAAGGACTTTCAAGGACCTTTTTGAGGTTTCATTCCAAGGTTTTCAAGGATCCCAATGTACCAAATTTAACCCTCTGCACTCAGATGTCAAATGGCAACATTTTCAGCAGCAAATATTTCCCACAATGCATTTTGATATTTAACCAAATATACCTTATTTGACAGAGATTAGTGGGCTCTGTCCAACAAGATATAATTGGTTAACCCTTTCGAGACTCAGCCAAACCAGCCCCCAGACTTGGAATATTGGGGTTAATTTTGGGATCATATCATCCGTTAGATAACGGTTTACCAAATTCCATTCATTTGGATTCCTCCAATTCCTCGACCACGCCTCCTCCACTGGCCAGTCCTATTCCAGACATTGAAGGACTTTCTCTGTCACCCGGATTATTACTGGCAACATCATCTAACGTCCAGCACTCATAGTAGTGTCATTTGTGTCAGCTTGATTTGAGCCTGACTGTACTGCAGAATACTGTTCCACATCGCTATCATTAGAGTGACATTCGTCCATAAAATTATTGATTGTGGTGCAATTTGCGCTAACACGGTAGCCAAGCAACTAAAGGGAAATAACTCTAAATTCATTCGGGCATGAAAATTACTTCTGTGAACTGATAGAGGTAGCACACATGGACTGGTGAGAGTAGATGCATTACTATGCCATCGGCACGCAGCGCACCAACAGGTTTGTGGTGTCAGTTTACCATCAGCGGGGCGCACGCCGTCAAGGCACAAAAGGGTTAAATTCATAGTCAAACAAGAAAAATGGGAGTGACTTGAGAAAATTCTGTTGCATTACCAGAGTGCTAGTTGTGAGAACTTTCAAGGATCTTTGAGTTATGAATTATATCATTAGGGTACATGTACAGTACCTGCTGAAATAAGCTGCAGGATAACCACTAGAAGAGTTCTCTCACCTTTGTTCTTTATTGGTGCTACTAAAGTTGTTCCTAGAAAGGCTTTGGAGTTCCGACAAACCGTAAACCTTTACAAGTACTTTGGGGTTTCACGCCCATTTTCAAGTACTTTCAAGGCCTTGAAAATTAACGTTTTTTTTTAATCAAGGCCCTTCAGGGATTTTTTAAAGCCTGTATCCACCAAAGTTTTTTCAAAATAAAGCTCAATCTTGGGCTTTTTCGACCAATTAACCCTTATTTTGAAAATGAAACCAAACTGATCACTGAAATGATTAAAATAAAATTTAATTTATGCTTCCAAAATGCAGCTTCTGATCTCATAACTGGACTGCATGCAACAAGTTCAATCCAATGAATATTTATGCAGAGGAACGGAGGTTTAGCTAACAAATGTAACACATCCCAAATTTTCCGTCAGAGTGGTGTACATGTCCAAATCATGGTTTTCAAAGTGCCATTCACACTTGTGTAGCCAGTTTCTCCATTGTTTATACTTTCTTAAAAAAAATATAGAGAACAGTGTCGAATGGTTATTTTTGTTGTTAGTATTTACATGGACAATTGCAAGTTAAGTTCCAAACACACATGGAATTATTGAGCATCAATACATAAGGATTGAATATTCAAATGATGGAATTATATTTCGAAGTTTTGCCACAGTGTTCACACTGACACCTCTCATTTTAATGTCTGTCAAGACCAAACATAGCCTGTAAAGCAGTAATTTATTTTTTTTAGTTTGGTACGTCCTGAACGATGAACCAAACTAAAAAAATAAATTGCAGCCTGAAGTCCATGTCTGGTCTGCACCTGTCCATTCGGGGCTAAGGCCATGTGGTGCAAAAGAAAAAATCTGCCCATCCAAAAGACGGGTGGACAGGTCACTTGCTAAACCTCTGCTTAAGGTCACATATTTATGCACAATGGCTAATCATGATCGTGACAGTTTTACAGGTGGAGGAAGCCGGGGTACCCAGAGAGAACCACCGAGCAAGGACGAGCAGCTGCCAGCTCCCTAGCATCGTAACTCCGCACTGCAGCACAGGCAGGCTTAGATTGGTTGAAGACATGTGCACCATCGACGTACAGTATGCCTTAGTATACTGCATCATCGTGCCCCCATGTGGACAATGGGGGTTAAGTGCCTTACCAAAGGGCACAGCGTGGGAGTCCAAATCAATCGCTCACATGGTCACCCATCCGAGGACTAACCAAACCTATGTAGAAGAATCATTCTAACTGAATAGCTACTTTGCCAGTGAAAACTATTCAGTTAAGAGAAATCTTTAACATTTATTATTTTAATTACTATTTTTTTAAATTTAAAAAAAAATTCTACAAAACCATATCATATGACCCTTCATTGGAATGAACTCATTGAACTCATTTCAATGAGGGGTCACATGATATAGTTTAGTTGAAATATTTTGAAAAATTTATTTTTTTCAACTGCTCAATTTACAAATTACGAGGGTGGATGAGGGTGATTCGTTAGGTAAAGGGTTAATACAGATCTGGTCATTTTCCTATTTTCTGGTGATGAACTGAGTAGGCATGTATTATTCTTTTATATATTGTTTGACAAACCTCATGAAGCACTGCCAAACCAGATTAAATGCCTATTGTGGATGTTGCAAGGATAAATAGGCTTCGAAAATGATGAATTCCTGGCTGTCAGATTAATTCTTTTGATAGATTAATAGATTCAATTAACAGAAGTTTTCTCTTTTACCTTTTTGTAGTTAACAGATCAAATCTGTACTGAAGGTATAGTAAATGGTTTGATGTTTCAAAGTTATATGCAATTAACAGGGTCAGTCAATTAACAGATATCCAATTAAGTGGACTCAGCTTTTTATAAAAAGTTGCAGATGAAACTTTTTCTCATCATGCTCACACCAATCTATGTAATAGGTCACATTTAACTCCTTGCTGAGTATTTTCTAGATATTTTTCATCAAATCTAGTCATGGCTGCTTTAAAGCAGCCATGACTAGATTTGATGACAAATTAATATAAGTGTTACACAAGAAATCTTTGGTGAAAAAATCCATTCAATTTACACGGGGCAAATATGATTAAATGTGCCCAACATATACTTATTTCAGTAACAAGAGAAACCCTGTGCTGGGCAGGAATAAGTATGTGAGTAAGTATGTTATTATACTTATTTATTGGTGTTTAAGGTCACATACTTATGCACAATGGCTAATCGTGACCATGACAGTTTTACGGGTGGAGGAAACCGGAGTAACCAGAGAGAACCACAGCGTTAGAATGTGCACAGCAAAATAACCATCTGAGAAGGCCTTAAAAAAGAGGTTCATTTTTGTTGGCCTTATTTTAGATTTGTATCACTAGTATCTGCTCTGGGAGTTTAAAGAATGTGTTTGGTGAGAGAGGTTAAAGACAGATGGTGGTCCTAAGCACCTCTCTAATCATCACCACTCAAGACATCTGGCTCACAGTTTATCAAAGGCTCAAGGTTAAGGAAAAACATCTTCTATCTCATAAATAATATGTCTACAAGGTTCACAGTGATTGACAAGTCTAACAGGAGGTGATATGATGATATGGCAATCTCTACCAACAACAGCAGCAACAAAAATAGCTGTACTTTTTCTCTGTTCTTAAATAAGTAGTCTTTAGTTTGTTGTTGTGTGCAGTGTCAGAAAAGTACATGACCATTCCATAGCCCAGAAACCTCTTTATCTAAGAAGTTTTTGCATTCTCTCTGCTGAAATTTTATTGATGTGAGAATACATTTAATATTTTTCATAAGCCATGGTCATGCCCCATTCAGTGCCATAAAAATCAGGCTCAACACAAACTAAAAATGTGATGAAACTTCCAATCAACATATTACTTATTAACTTATCAAAAAATAACCTGCTCTATAATGAATACTTTAATTTCTCTTGCATGTGGCATCTTTCAAAGGATGGTCCATCCCGTTATAAACTTGGTTGGGCCATAAGTCAACTGGAGGAATGCTGAATCACTTTTCAAAGGCGGTTTGTAACATGAGTATTTTTCTTAAAACTACAATGCTACCAACAAGGTAAGCCTTAGTAAGAATTTGTTCATACATCATTATTTCCTTACAACACTCTCCATTAAATTGAAACAAAATAATTTTGAACATTTTTTTTTCCAGCTGCTGAGAAAACAACAAATGCATACTGTAATTTGAGCCACAAAAGTGGCTTTTCACTATTCAACAGAGTCATTATAGTGACTTCTTGCACTCAACCAGTGAACTAGTTTTGGGGTACATCTTTATTATTTTCTTTATTGCGTTTAAGGTCACTTTCTAAATCTGTGGCTATATCATATAACAGCAACACAAGTTTAACAGATTTTTTTCACTATGTTCTCAACTTTTAGGGACTCACACCACAGGCATTTGTCCTATTTTCACAGTGAAACAGAACTTGTATATCATTATAAAAATGCACTGCTCCACTTTGACTTTGTGGGGGTGGGGGGTGGGGGGTCCCATGAGGCAGGTTACATTAAGAATATTATACCACAATAACAATCAATTTATGGCCTTATCATCCCCATTTGGTCTGATATGATCCATTTTAGCTTACTTTCCGATGTATTCCTATTTACATTTGAGAGAGAGGTTTCTTAGAACATCTTTGTATAAATTATTTTTAATAGCATGAAACAAACTTATAACTTGACCTATTCTTGACAATCCCTGTAAGAGGTTAAATAGTACTGCACTTGTCTGCTGAACTGGTTTATCCTGAGCCTGCATCAGGTTGGCCTCAGCACAAAACCATTAAATCCCAGTTGAATTTATTATATAGATTTTTGGCTTGTGAAGTGTTGATAGAATTCTCATAATTTTTTATTCAGACTGTACAGTAGTCAGATAAAAATGATCTAACAAGACTGATGGTCAATCTCGCAGTCAGAATCACTATCAGGTTACTTACAAAGTTGATATAGTCAAACAAAATTAGACAAACACTTTATAATACACCAACAATTTGTTGAAATAGTTTATGATATATGGGAGGTCTAAATTATTCTGTATAAAAAATGAGAACTGCTTGAGCTGGATCGAGAGCAGGTGTAATCTTCACATTTGACAAAAAACAACTTAAAAAGAAAACGTTTGGCATCAAGACTATTGTGATTCTTACTTGGGGGGTCCACAAAACCAAGCACTAAAAAGCAAGTTAACCCTCCAACTAATGAACTGACTAAATCCCAACATTCCTATTCACAAAAAACCCACTCTACTTGTTTTCATTTTCCTTTTCCAAGCATATTCCTTGTGAGCAAAGCTCTAACTATAGCATGAGATTGGTGGGGTGTCACTTATCCTTACCTGAGAATGTAACCCTCTGCACATTGATATTAAAATACCAAAATTTCAAGTGCAAAGAATGCAACTAGAAATCAAAATTTTATAGTAAATTTCCTTTCTTATTATACCTACCACAATTGTTTACTATAGGCTTGCACTACAGTGGAAGTCCCTAACTCGGATAAAATACTCTCTATTTTTGTCTTTCCCAAGCAAGTTGGGAAAGAAAAGTGGTGCAAAAGCACCAATAAAAATAAGCCAAAACTGGGTCGAGTGCAACTGGCGCAGACCCAGTACGGGACGCTCTCTCCCAAGTACAACTCCACGACTTCCGTTGCCAGTGCGCATATACCGTCTCTAAAGACTCATTCTTTTTGAATCCGTAAACGTTAGAGTTATGTGATCAGCGGGGAGGAAAGATTCTTTACCCGTAAAGAAGACGGGAGGGCCTCCATGTAAACAATTGTGGTAGGTATAATAAGAAAGGAAATTTACTATAAAATTTAGATTTCTTATCAACCTACTCACAATTGTTTACTACAGGCTGAATAGACAAAAGGCTGGAGGGAATCGCATAACCAACCCCCACATAACCCTAGTGCACTGGAACCGTGAAGTAGAAGGAAGAGGTCCCGAGGCTTAACAACCATAATGTCGCAATCATTGGTAAAGGACAATGAAAAGAGACATATGAGCCTGTGTGACACACAGACAGAAAAAGGGCAGTAATCAGCACAAGGCTGAAACTGACCTTCAAGAAGCCTAATGGCTATGGCAGACAACAGCCTGAGCAGAAGAAAGAGGACCCAGGGCAAAAAGGTCCTCCGACTGCTCCTGCAACTGGCGCAAATAAAAGGTGGAGAAAGTAGAAGCATTTCTCCAGTAGGCTGCCTGCATAACATCCGACAACTTGACGGAGTTAGAATAAGCCCAAGAGGTAGACAGTGCCCGTACCTCGTGGGCAGAAATACGATTGGTAATACAATCGCCAGCTGCTAAACGACTATAAGCCATACGAATAGCAAGACAAATCCATCGAGAAATGGATTGAGGAGAGATCTTCTGTCGACCCGGAATGAGAGACAGAAAAAAACGTTTTCTGCCCTTCCGTATGAAGCGTGTCCGATCAAGATAAATGCGAATAGCACGGACCGGACAGAGCAAAGGGCGAGTACCCTCAACAGAGGGAAGAGCCCTGATACAGATAGGAGGAGGAGTAGTATCTGGTAACTGATTCTTAGCCAAAAAGGAGCAATCAGTGGTAAAAGTAACACTGTTGGGAGAGGTCCTAAAAAAGGCCGGGTCAACCGAGAGGGCGTGAAGCTCACTAACCCGTCTGGCCGAAGCAAATGCCATTAGAAAAGCCGTCTTATAAGTGAGAAAATGCATATCCACCTGGGATAAAGGTTCGAATGGCGCCCCCCCCCCCCCCCCTCCAAGCAAAGCAGCACCCACGAAAGATTCCATCGTGGAGTAAGCTGCAAAGTCCGAGGCCTTTTCAAAGAAAAGTGCCGAACAAGCTTGGAGAGGTAAGGATTAGTGCCGATACAACGCTTCCCCACATAAGAAAAAGTCTCTGAAATCATAGACCTGTAACCCTTGATGGTAACAGGCTGGAGACCCCGAGAATCAAACAGATATACCAGAAACTCCGCAATCTGTGAAATCGAAGGATTGGCATAATCAACAGAGTGATCAGCACACCAACGACAGAAGACCTTCCATTTAGCTGCATAAGCTAAACCAGTGGAGTGCCTCCTTGAAGAAGAAATGCACTCCACTGCTCGTCTCGAAAAACCTCTACGGAGGAGACAGGACCTGACAAAAGATATGCGTGAAGGCACAATGAAGTCGGGTCGACATGAAACCTCCTCGGGCGACCTTGACAAAGAAGGTCGCGACGTAGCGGGAGACGTGCCGGAACCGCCGCCATCAGCGAGCGGAGCTGATTGATCCACACCCACTGAGGCGACAGGGGAGCGATCAGAATGATTCGACAACTGCAGGCTCGAATTTTGGCGAGAACCTGAGGAAGAATCGGAACCGGCGGGAAGGCGTAGCCGACTAGACCGTTCCAATCGAGTGACAGAGCGTCCACGGCAAAAGCCAGAGGATCTGGACACGGGGACACGAAAGTGTCCACCTGATGGTTCCAACGAGTCGCAAAGAGGTCGATGTGGGGACGTCCCCAGAGATCGCAAAGTGACTGGAACACTGCCCTGTGAAGCATCCACTCGGCGGAAATAACCCTGCCCTGTCGGGACAGGGAGTCGGCTAGGACGTTCAGACGACCGGGAATGTGACGAACATCCACTCCGGCGTGAACATCCTGAGCGAGCAGTAGAAGATCCCGAGCTAACTCGTACATCGGAAGCGAGTGCGTGCCGCCCTGGTTCCGAATGTAAGCAACAACCGTCGAATTGTCAGATAGTAGAAGGACCTGGCGATTCGACAGGTGAGGGATCCACTGCCTGAAACTCAGAAGAAGAGCAAGAAGCTCCTTCTGGTTGATGTGTAGAGCTGCTTGATCCTGGTCCCACATCCCGTGTAGGGAAAGACCGAGAGGATCCAACGTCGCACCCCATCCGAGATCGCTGGCATCTGCCGTCAGAACCCGATCGGACGTGGGTAAGTCCAGCAGAACACCCTGCGTAATCCACTGAACATCTGTCCAGGTGAGGATACAGAGAGTCCGGAAACGGAAGCACCTGATCCCGAGAATCTACATTCGGCCTCCAACGACTGAGCAGAAAGTGTTGGAGAGGTCTGACACGCAGCCGACCTAGAGGAATGAGATCCGTCACCGAACCACAGAGACCGATCAGCCGGAGAAAACTCCGAGCGGTCACGGACCTGGACTGGGACAGAGTCAGAGCAAAAGCTGAGAGAATCACAGCCTTGGCCTGGGGAACAGCCACCAAATTGAATTTGGTTTGGAAAGACATCCCCAGATGACAAAACGACTGAGAAGGGACCAGGTCCGACTTCTCCTCGTTGACTCTGAATCCTAGCGACGTGAGCAAGCTCAACAGAGTGGCAACATCCGATTCAAGTAAGGCAGCATTGGAATGCCTCTGGAGGATATCGTCCAGATATGCCGAAATAGTCACCCTGGACTGTGTGCGATGGAACACTATCACATGCGACATCAGTCTGGTGAACGCCCAAGGAGCCAGGTTGAGGCCGAAAGGCATGGCCTTGAACTGGTAAACTCGCCCCAGAAAAGCGAACCTGAGATACTTCCGTGACGCCCGATGCATCGGAACGTGGAAGTAAGCGTCTCGCAGGTCGATGCTGGCTGCGAAATCTCCCTGGTGAATTGATTGGCGGACCGACCTGAAAGTCTCCATGCTGAACTTGGGAGCAATGATAGACTGGTTCAGGATACTCAGATCGATAACCGGTCGGAGTCGGCCGTCCTTCTTCGGCACCAAGAACAGGCGGGAATAGAAACCCACTGACTGAACGTTCTTGACGACCTCGATTGCCCCTTTGCCAGGAGATTGGCAATCTCCGTGGACAAAAGTTCCCGACGTAAAACGTCTGAAGGAACTGTGGTTGGAAGAGGCACCCTTGACAGAGTGGGGTGCCGTCGGAAGGATATGCGCAGCCCGGACCGAACAACATCTAACACCCATGGATCGGATGTGATAGTGGTCCAATGGTCTGCGAACTCTGCTATCCTTCCTCCAACCTGGGACGAGTCGAGGTGAGGACCTTCATTTCGAGCCCCGACGAGGCCCGCGAGAGGAGAAACCACCTCCTCTGCTAAATGAAGAATCCTGAGACTTCCCTCGATTCTGCCGACCCCTACCTTTAACCCGTAAGTAAGAAGTAGAGGCGGCGGCAGAAGGACCAGCCTTTTGCTTCACAGAGGAAGCAGAAGGGTACTTGTTAGGCTTGGAACGGCCCTTGCCTCCCCGAGAAGGCTGATCAAGCTGACGAAACAGCAGCTGATCTTTGGAATGACGTAGGACGTCATCCCGGACCGTCGACACGGAACCATGGAAAAGTTGCGGACCTGCCAAAGAAGCAGTTCGAAGAGTAGCACGCTGCTCCTCGGGAAAGGATCGTCCTGTGTCCAACACAGCGTCCCTTCGAACTAATTCCAAATTCGCCGTGTTACAGGCATGCATGTGAGTAAGGTGCATAAGCGCCTTGGACAGCACACGCAAAGGAGCCTGTACCTCGTCAAACTTATCTGGAGGCAGATAAGCAGCCAAAGCTGAGACGATGTGATCTGAGAGAGAAAGCATGCCAAGCATCTCTCAAGATAAGCCCAACGTGGACTCCAGAGTCGTCATTGGAATGACGGCAGACTGGGGCTTGGGAGGCCCGAGGGAAGTGGAGTCCTGATCCAGAACCGTCAAAGCCTGGCAGATTGACGGATTGGCGGAATCGTAGGAACGATAACGCACTGGAGGCAAAAAGGTGTCAACCCTGGTGAAGAACGAAGTCTTCAAAGCCTTGGAATTCAGCTTGGCATCCAATGCTGAAAAAGCTTCAACCACCTGTACCGACTGGCACGGTCGAAGGCGCCCAGAAGCAGGTTGCTCCATAGGCTGTTGGCGCGCGACCGATGATCGCGGCCAGGCTGACACTGTCGGCTGGTTAGCAGGTTTGAGCTCAGGCAGAAACCCAAACACAAAGTCAAGAGCCGCCCCCAAGTCCGAAGACTGCTGGCCCTCGACCTCAAGCATGTCGGACTCCTCCCTAGAGTCGGAAGACACATAGCCCATCGTGGGCAAACCAGCCGACGCCTCCCATGGTGTCGGGACACCAGAGGAATTGGAAACCGGCCTGTTTCCAATCCCGGGAGGCGGCGCCATAGGAGGCGCCTGGAAACCACCCATAGCCTCGCTGGAAGCAACAGGAAGGCTCTTAGAAAGAACCTGAGTGAGTAAGGAGAGGGCCTCCCTATGCTCACTGCCTGTACCGACCAGTTCGACAGGGGAGCGAACCGGCAAAGTGGCTTCACCTCGGACCCTCTTAAACCAGCGAAGGGTCACGATCCTCCAAAACACCCGACACGGGACGACGGGCGGCAGCCGAAACATCTGAAGGCAGACGTGTATAGGGGTACGAAGCACCCCGAGGATCAATATTGCGAGAACTCATGAGAGTCACTGCGGACCTCTGCGGGGCAGAAGGTCCAGGCTGCACAAAAGGCGTTGGTCCCCCAAAACTGGTCGTGTGACCAGAGTGAGTAGACGGAAACGCCACGGAGTTCATAGTGTTTCCACTACGAACATCCGAATCCAAAGACACAACTGTGGTGCTCGACGGCGAAGAGACCACAGCGATGGGCTCGACCGGCAGCCCCTTCCGACTTCGCCGAGTTGAAGTCAGGGAAGGCTGAGGCCGATATCCCACGTCTACAGTATCGGACAGTCCTGCAGTCCCCTGCAGCGAAAAGCCGAGGCCAGCTGAAACAGACAACGAAGCAGACGGGCCAGCATCAGTAGTAGATACGTCGAGAGTCGTTGAGGCTGGTGAAAAAGTGGAGAGAGCACACCGGCTCGGCTCCGAAGGAGGAGTCACAACCCTAGTGACAGCCTCAGATGTCGACTGGAGGGGGACCGTAGTCCCGGAACCAGGCATCTCTACACCAGAACACTCAACGGCTCCCGCAGTATCCACCACAGGAAAAGACTGCACATCCCCCACGGAGGAGGAATAACTCTCACCAGACAAAGTCAGCTCGGGAGGCCCCGAACAACCACGTTCTCCTTTCCCGCGGGAGCGGGAGGCACGGCCACGAGAACAAACGACACGGTTTACTGACGCCCAGAAGGTGGAAGACCATGTTCCACAGACACCACACGGCTGCTCGGCCGAACACCCATTACAGGAGGAACAAGACGAATGTACATCGTCCACATGCTTTGGCAGCAGACATTGCCCACAAGGAATTGTCCTGGGCATGATAGAGGTGAGAGGAGCAGAGAAGGTGAGATGAGAAAACAGAACACCCCCAAAGAGAGAAAGGTGACAGAAACAAAGACCCCAGACGGTCGACCGGGAACCACCCAACAGGAAGACTACTCTCAAAAGAAAGAAGAAACACTGTAGGAGTGGTACCCCGCTGACACCTAACTCTAACACAATTAGAAAATTTTGCAAAAAAAGCATTAACAATAATTGTGAAAAAATCTAAGTCCGAACCGCGTGGCACGCGAAATACGCGCGCGACTCGAGAGAGAGCAAATAAATATACATTATGGACATATAATAGAAAAGAGAATATATAAAACACTGTTCGTGAGAATACAAAGGATACACTGTGGTATAATGAATCAGGAATCATCAAACATCGAGCTGGTGGAACACTGATAAGCGTGCAAAAACATCTCGACACGAAGCGGATTTTAAAAAGAAAGAGTCTTTAGAGACGGTATATGCGCACTGGCAACGGAAGTCGTGGAGTTGTACTTGGGAGAGAGCGTCCCGTACTGGGTCTGCACCGGTTGCACTCGACCCAGTTTTGGCTTATTTTTATTGGTGCTTTTGCACCACTTTTCTTTCCCAACTTGCTTGGGAAAGACAAAAATAGAGAGTATTTTATCCGAGTTAGGGACTTCCACTGTAGTGCAAGCCTGTAGTAAACAATTGTGAGTAGGTTGATAAGAAATTTAACCCTTTAGTAACGAAACGGCTGCATCCACCTGCGTAAATTAAATTTAGCAGCTGAAAAAACAAAATTTTTCATAAAAGTTCTGCAAAACTGCAAAATCATATCATGTGACCCCCCCCCCCCCCCTCCCTTCCCATTGGGACAAGCTCTCTGAGCTCATTTCAATTAGGGGGTCATATAATATGGTTTTGTAGAAATATTTTAACAAATTTGAACAATTTGTCTGAGGGCGCTCACCTGACATGGTAGCCTAAATATCAACCCAGAGAATTGATTTTAACAAGTTGCATCTGCCCCTCCTAAGAAAAGCTTATACCAAATATCCAAAGATTCTGACTGGTGGATCTGGAAAAAAAAGATTTTTAAAGAATATTCATCATATTGTACTAAGTTATAATTTGGACTCCCACAGGCAGCCCAAATATGAACCCAAGGACATGGCTTGAACAAACATGAATCTCACCTCCCTAAGGCTGCTGTATACCAAATATCAAAAGATTCTGACTACTGGATCTGAAGAAAAATATTTTTAAAGAATATTCCTCATACTGATTCCGGCTCCCACAGGGACTTCGCTTGAACAAACCTGAATCTCACCCCCATAAGCATGCTGCATACCAAATATCAAAAGATTCTGATTGGTGCATCTGAAGAAGAAGATTTTTAAAGAATATTCCTCATACTGCACTAATTTAAACATTTGGGCTCACATAGAGAGCCCAAATATGGACCCAGGGATTTGATTTCAATAAACATTTGAAACAATCTTCCAAAGATGTTATATGTGAAATTTGAAAGCTTTTGGAGCAGTGGTTTGGGAGAAGAAGAGTCTTAAATGTTTTTCCCATCACCCACTGTGTTAAAAAATGCTGACTCAGCACTTTTTCAAAGTCCCGAAAAAGTACCCTATGATAAAACCAATAGCAATTTTTTTTAACCATTCCATTCTGTTGGTCCTAAGGAAGCTTCACACTAAATAAGAATTCTCAGTGCTGTGTAGTTTTGGAGATATGGGCGTTTAAAATATTTTCTATTTTTAGCTCCTGCGGTTCCCATGGGACGACAGAAAAAATCTTTTTGGCATAAATTAAGTACTTATGACCCAATAAGCCCTCATATCAAATTTGGTTCAAATCAGCCTCTCGGTTTGGAAAATAGAAATATAAATTTTATAGTAAACTTCCTTTCTTATTATAACTACTGCAGTTGTTTACTACAGGCTTGCACTACAGCGGAAGACCCTAACTCGGATAAAATACTCTCTATTTTAATCTTTTCCAAGAGATGTGGGAAAGAAAAGTGGTGTAAAAAACACCACGAAAAAATAATCCAAAACTGGGCCGAGCGCCATCAGCGCACACCCAGTATGGGACGCTCTTCCCTTAGTACAATCCACGACTTCCGTTAACCAATGTGCAGTGCGTCATCAATTCATCATTCTTTTGAGTCCGCCTACATCGGAGTTATGTGATCAGCGGGGAGGAAGGATTCTTACCCAAATAAGAAGACGGGAGGGCCTCCATGTAAACAATTGCTGTAGGTATAATAAGAAAGGAAATTTACTATAAAATTTATATTTCTTATCAACCTACCTTACAATTGTTTTCGACAGGCTGAATAGATAATAGGATGGAGGGAATCACATAATCAACCCACACATAACTCAATTGCACTGGAACCGTGATGAGGCGTATGGTGATGTGCGACACACAGACAGAAAGGGCAGTAACAGCACGGAGCTGGAACTGACCCTGTAAGAAGCTGAATGGCTGGGATAGACAACAGCCTGAGCAGAAGAAAGAGGGCCCGTAGAACAAAGGTCCTCTGTCTGCTCCTGCAACTGTTGCAGATAAGTGGAGAAGGTTGCATTTCTCCAGTAGGCTGCCAGTATAACATCCGACAACATGACGGAGTTAGTAAAAGAGGAAGACAATGCACGCACCTTGTGGCAGAAAAAAACAATTGGTAATATGATCACCAGTAGCTAGACGAGCGGAAACTGCACGAATAGCAAGACAAATCCATCGAGAAATGGATGCAGGAGAGATCTGGCATGTGAGAAAACCCATATCCATCCAGGATAAAGGCGCGAACGCCCCCCCCCCCCCCCCCAAGCAGAGCAGCGCCCAAGAAAGTGTCCATCTTGGAGTAAACTGCAAAGTCCTAGGCCTTTTCAAGGAAAAGAGCTGAACAAGCTTGGAGAGGCAAGGATGAGTGTCGAAACAATGCGGTACCACATATGAAAAAGGTCTCCGAAGCATGGACTTGTACTCATTGCTGGAGACCCCCCAGAAACAAACATATACCAGAAACTCTGCAAGCGGTGTGATCGAAGGAGTGACAGAAGCAACAGAGTGATCGCACACCATCGATATAAGAAGAACCGTCTACTTAGCCACAGAGGCTAAACCAGTGGAGTGAGTGCCTCCTTGAAGAAAAGCAACTCCACTGCTCATCTCAAAAAAACACTACGGAGGAGACAGGACCCGATAAAAGACATGCGCGAAGGCACAATGAAGTCGGGTTAACTTGAAACCTCCTCAGGTGACTTTGGCAAAGAAAGTTGCGACGTAGAGGGAGACATGCCGGAACCGCCGCTAACAGAGAGCGGAGCAGATTGTCCACACCCATTGAGGTGACAGGGGTGTGATCGAAAGGATTCGACGACTGTAGGTTCATATCTGGGGTAGAACCTGAGGCGGAATTAGAACCGGCCGGAAGGTGTAGCCGACAAGACCATCCCAAAGGAGGGCCAGAGCGTCCACGGCGAAAGCCAGAGCATCTGGACACGGGGACACGAAAGTGTCCTCCTGATGGTTCCAACGAGTCACAAAGAGATCGATGGAACACCGTCATGTGGAGCATCCACTCGGTAGAAAAGAACGTGCCCCGTCAGGACAGTGAGTCGGCTAGGACGTTCAGACGACCGGAAATGTGACAAACAACCACCTCGGCATTGACATCCTGAGCGAGCAGTAGAAGATCCTGAGCCAATTCGTACATTGGAACTGAGTGCGTGCTGCCCTGGTTCCGAATGTAAGCAACCACTGTCGAATTGCTGAACAACAGAAGGACCTGTCGATTCGACAGGTGAGGGATCCACTGCCTGAAACTCAGAAGAAGAGCAAGAAGCTCCTTCTGATTGATGTGTAGAGATGCCCGATCCTGGTCCCGCATCCCGTGAAGGCAAAGACCTAGAGGATCCAACGTCACACCCCATCCGAGATCGCTGGCATCTGCCGTCAGAATGCGATCGGACGTGGGTAAGTCCAACAGGACATCCTGCGTGATCCACTGAATATTCGTCCAGTGGAGAAGGTGAGGATGAAGAGATTCTGGTAACTGAAGCATCAGATCCAGAGAATCGACATTCGGCCTCCAACGACTGAGCAGTAAGTGTTGGAGAGGTCTGACATGCAGCCGACCTAGAGGAATGAGATCCGTCACCGAACCGGAGAGACCGAGCAGCCGGAGAATACCCCGTTCTGTCACGGATGTTGACTGGGACAGAGTCAGAGCAAAAGCTGAGAGAATCAGAGCCCTGGCCTGGGGAACTGTCACCGTATTGAACTGAGTGTGGAAGGCCATCCCCAGATGACAAAACGACTGAGAAGGGACCAGATCCGACTTCTCCTCGTTCACTCTGAATTCTAGCGACGTGAGCAAGCTCAACAGAGTGTCAACATCCAACTCCAGTCAGGCAGCATTGGAATGCCTCTGGAGGATATCGTCTAGATATGCCGAAGTAGTCACCCTGGACTGTGTGCGATGGAAGGCTATCACATGCGGCATCAGCCGGGGGAAGGTCCAAGGAGCCAGGTTGAGGCCGAAAGGCAAGGCCTACAACTTGTAAACTCGCCCCAGAAAAGCGAAACTGAGATACTTCCATGACACCCAATGAATCGGAACGTGAAAGTAAGCGTCTCGCAGGTCGATGCTGGAAGCAAAATCTCCCTGGTGAATGGAATGGCGGACCGACCTGAAAGTCTCCATGCTGAACTTGGGAGCAATGATAGACTGGTTCAGGATACTCAGATCGATAACCGGTCGGAGTCGGCCGTTCTTCTTCGGCATCAAGAACAGGCGGAAATAAAACCCCACTGACTGAATGTTCTTGATGACCTCGAACGCCCCCTTGGCCAGGAGATTGTCTATCTCCGCGGACAAAAGCTTCCAACGTAAAACGTCTGAAGGAACTGTGGTTGGAAGAGGCACTCTGGACAGAGTGGGGTGCCTTCGGAAGGATATTCGCAGCCGGGACCGAAAAACATCTAACACCCAAGGATCGGATGTGATGGTGGCCCAACGGTCTGCGAACTCTGCTATCCTTCCTCCAACCTGGGATGATTTGAGGTGAGGACCTTCATTTCGAGCCCCGATGAGGCCCACAAGAGGAGAAACCACCTCCTCTACTGAATGAAGAATCCTGAGACTTCCCTCTAGCCTGCCGACGCTAACCCTTACCCTGTGAGTAAGAAGTAGAAGCGGTGGCAGAAGGATCAGCCCTTTGCTTCGCAGAGGAAGCAGAAGGGTACTTGTTAGGCTTTGAATGGTCCCTGCCTCCCCTAGAAGGCTGATCAAGCTGATGAAGCAGCAGCTGTTCTTTGGAATGACATAGGACGTCATCCCGGACCGTCGACACGGAACCCATGGAACAGTAGCGGACCTGCCAAAGAAGCAGATCGAAGAGCAGAACGCTGCCCCCAGGAAGGAATCGGCCTGTGTCCAGCACAGAGTCCCTTCGAACTAGTTCCAAAATATCCGTATCACAGGCATGCGTGTGAGTAAGATGCATGAGCGCCTTGGACAGCACACGCAAAGGAGCCTGTAGATCGTCAAACCTATCGGGAGGCAGATAGGCAGCTAAGGCAGAGACGACGTGATCGGAGAGAGAAAGCATATCCAGCATTTCTCTCGATAAGCCCAACGTGGACTCCAAAGTTGTCATAGGAATGACAGCAGACTTTGGCTTGGAAAGCCCAAGGGAATTGGGGTCCTGATCCAAAACCGTCAAAGTCTGGCAGACTGACGGATTGGCGAAATCGTAGTAACGATAACACACCAGAGGCAAAAAGGTGTCAACCATGGTGAAGAACGGAGCCTTCATAGCCTTGGAACTCAGCTTAGAGTCAAGGCTGAAAATGCTTCAACCACCTGTACTGACTGGCACGGTTGAAGAAGCCCAGAAGCAGGTTGCTCTACAGGCTGAAGGAGCGCGAATCGCCGCCCAGCTGACACTGTCGGCTGGTTTGATGGTTTGAGATCCGGAAGGAACCCAAACACAAAGTCAAGAGCTGCCCCCAAGTCAGAAGACTGCAGGCTCTCGACATCAAGGATGTCTGACTCCTCCCTGGAGTCGGAAGACACCTAGCCCATCGTGGGCAAACCAGCCGACGCCTCCCATGGTGTAGGCACACCAGGGGATCAGAAAGCGGCCTGTTTCCAATCCCGGGAGGCGGCGCCATAGGGGGCACCTGGAAACCACCCGCTGCCTCACTGGAAGCAACGGGAAGGCTCTTGGACAGAACCTGAGTAAGGAGAGGGCCTCCCTAAGCTCACTGCCCGTACCAGCCGGTTCGACATGGGGACAAACCAGCAAAGTGGCTTCACACCTGACCCTCTTAACCAGCGAAGGGTCACGATCCTCCAATATACCCAAAGCGGGGCGACAGGCAGCAGCCGAAACATCTGAGGGCAGACGTGTATAGGGGTACGACACACCCCGAGGATCAACATAGCGGGAACTCAGGAGAGTTGCCACGGACCTCTGCGGGGCAGAAGGTCCAGGCTGCACAGAAGGCATTGGTCCCGCAAAACTGGCTGCGTGACCAGAATGAGTGGACAGAAAAACCCAATGACAAAAACTGTGGTACTCGACGGCGCAGAGACCACAGTTGAGGGTCCGGCCGGCAGCCAATTCCAATTTCGCCGAGTTGAAGTCTGGGAAGGCTGAGCCGATACCCCCACGTCTACACTACGAGACACCGCTGTCGACCACTGCAGGTATAAAACTGCTGTGCTCAACGGCTGAGAGGACGCAGCATGGGGTTCAGTTGGCAGCCACTTCCGACTTCGCCGAGTTGAAGTCCGGGAAGGCTGAGGCCGATACCCCACAACCACACTACAGACATCCCTGCAGACCCTTGCAGGGATAAGCCGAGGACGGCTAAAAACGGTGTCCAATGACGTTGTAGACGGAACAGCAGTAGCAGCAGATACAACGAGAGCTGGCGGAAAAGGGGAGAGAGCCACCTAGCTCGGCCTCCAAAGGAGGAGTCACAACCGTAGTGACAGCCTCAGATGTCGACTGGACAGGGCGCATCGTCCCGGAACCAGGCATCTCTTCACCAGAAATCCCGCAGTTTCCACCATCGTAAAAAAAAACAAAAAAAACTGCACATCCCCCACGGATGGGGAATAACTCTCACCAGACATGGTGGAGTCGGGAGGCCTCAATACGACAGCATCCCCCACCCCCTCTGGTGCAGGAGGAGCTGCACATCCCCCCACGGAGGGGGAGTAATTCTCACCAGACGTGGTCGAGTCGGGAAGCCCCGAAACAACAGCGTTCCCACCCCCCGCAGGTGCAGGAGGAGCTGCACATCCCCCATGGAGGGGGTAACAAGAGGCCCCAGGGGGCCTGAGGGCGCTCACCTGACATGGTAGCCTAAATATCAACCCAGAGAATTGATTTCCACAAGTTGCATCTGCTCCTCCTAAGAAAAGCTGAAACCAAACATCCAAATATTCTGACCAGTGGATCTAAAAAAAGATTTTTAAAGAATATTCCTCATATTGAACTAAGTCATAATTCGGGCTCCCACAGGGAGCCCATATATGAACCCAGGGACTTGGCTTTACAAACCTGAATCTCACACCCCTAAGGATTCTGCACACCAAATATCAAAACATTCTGACTGCTGGATCTGAAGAAGATTTTTAAAGAAAATTCCTCATTTTGAACCAAGTTACAATTCGAGCTCCCAGAATCAGCCCAAATATGGACCTAGGGACATGGCTTGAACAGACTTGAATCTTACCCCCCTAAGGATGCTGCATAAAAAATATCAAAAGCATTCATCTGCCGGATCTGAAGATTTTTAAAGAAAATTCCTCATTTTGAACTAAGTTGTCATTCAGGCTCCCATAGTGAGCCCAAATATGAACCAAGGGACTTGGCTTGAACAAACTTGAATCTCAGCCCTCTAAGGTTGCTCCATGCCAAATATCAAAACATTCCAACTGCTGAATCTGAAGAAGAAGATTTTTTAAAGAAAAATTCCTCATATTGACTAAGTTATAATTTGGGCTCCCACTGGGAGCCCAAATATGGACCCATGGACTTGGCTTTAACACACTTGAATCCTTCCCCCTCCCCCCAAGGATGCTACTCACCACATATCAAACCATTCCGACTGCTGGATCTGAAGAAGAAGATTTTTTAAGAAAATTCCTCATTTCGAACAAAGTTACAATTCAAGCTCCCGCAGTGAGCCCAAATATGGACCTAGGGACATGGCTTGAACAAACTTGAATCTCACCCCCCTAAGGATGCTGCATACCAAATATCACAAGATTCTGCCTGCTGGATCTGGAGAAGAATATTTTAAGTTCGAATTTGGGCTTCTATAGTGAGCCCAAATATGAATCCAGGTGGCCGATTTGAACAAACTGGAATCAGATCCACCCCACAATGTTGCATACCAAATATCAAAAGATTCTGCCTGCAGGATCTGGAGAAGAAGATTTTTGAAGAAATTTGCCTGAAATGCACTAAGTTCGAATTCGAGCTTCTATAGTCAGCCCAAATATGAATCTAGGGAGACGATTTGAACAAAATAGAATCAGTTCCACCCCACAATGTTGCATACCAAATATCAAAAGATTCTGCCTGCTGGATCTGGAAAAGAAGATTTTTTAAGAAATTTGCCTGAAAAGCACTAAGTTCAAATTTGGGCTCCTATACTGAGCCCAAATATAAACCCAGGAAGCCGATTTGAACAAACTTGAATCAGATCCACCCCACAATGTTGCATAACCCAATATCAAAAGATTCTGCCTGCTGGATCTTGAGAAGAAGATTTTCAAAGAAATTTGCCTGAAATGCACTAAGTTCAAATTTGGGCTCCTATACTGAGCCCAAATATAAACCCAAGGGGCCGATTTGAACAAACTTGAATCAGATCCACCCCACAATGTTGCATACCAAATATCAAAAGATTTTGCCTGCTGGATCTGGAGAAGAAGATTTTCAAAGAAATTTGCCTGAAATGCACTAAGTTCGAAATCGGGCTCCTATACTGAGCCCAAATATGAACCCAGGGGGCCGATTTGAACAAACTTGAATCAGATCCACCCTCCAATGTTGCATACCAAATATCAAAGGATTCTGCCTGCTGGATCTGGAGAAGAAGATTTTTTAATGTTTTTCCCATTGCCTACAGTGTTAAAAAGTGCTGACTCAGCACTTTTTCAAAGTCCCGAAACTGTACCCTATGATAAAACAGATGGCAATTTTTTTTTACCAATTCTTTCTGTTGGTCCTAAGGAAGCTTCACACCAAATAAAAATTCTCGGTGCCATGCAGTTTTGGAGATATGGGCGTTTTAATTTTTTTCTATTTTTAGCTCCTGTGGTTCCCATGGGGCTACGGGGAAAAAATCAGCATAAATTAGGTACTTATGACCCAATAAGCCCTCACATAAAATTTGGTTCAAATCAGCCAAATCAAAAAATTTTGCCCCTCCCATAACGACGCCAAGTACAGCCCCACAAACTTCTCTTGAACAAATCTGAGTCCACACCTCAAAAGGAAACTGCACACCAAATATCAAGTCTCTGCTACTGCTGGTTCATGAGAAGAAGATTTTTTAAGATTTCAGCACACTTTTTGGGTGTGGCCCTACCCACGGGCGAGGCAACTTGATTTGAACAAAATCAAATTGCGATGTCATAACAAACTATTATCTCAAATATCAATTAAATTGGTTCAGCGGTTTGGGAGGAGAAGACGCAAACACCATGTTCACGGACGCCGGACGCTGGACGGTGAGTGATCACTATAGCTCTCCTGACTGAAAGTCAGGTGAGCTAATAACTCACACCAGACGTGGTCGAGTCAGGAGGCCCTGAAACGACAGCGTTCCCCCCCCCCCCCCCCGCACCCCCCTCTCCCCCCCCCCCCCCCCCCCCCCCCCCACGGGTGCAGGAGGCGCTGCACATTTCCCACGGAGGGTGTATAACTCACACCAGACGTGGTCGAGTCGGGAGGCCCCGAAACGGCAGCGTTCCACACCCACCGCAAGAAACAGCCACAAGAATGCACCAAGGCGAGAGCAAAAGGAATTGCCCAGAAGGAACTGAACTGGAAATAACAGAGGTGAGAGCAGTAGAAGAAAAAGGTGAACTCAACAGATACAGAAAGTAGAAGAACACCCTCAACTATGAGAGAAGGTGGCAGAAAAAAAACGGTGGGTACACGACAGAACCCAGACGGCCGACAGGGACCTAAAAAACAGAAATTCAGCCCTCAACAGAGTGAAGAAATCCTGTCCAGACAGTCCCTCATTGACACCTAACTCCAATAACAATTTAAATTTATCAACCAAAAAATTTCATTGTTGAACCGCATGGACACGTCGAAAAAATATTTGCGAAAACGGAATAATAAATAATATTCAATGAGAATGTGGTTGAAAATATTAACGAGAATATATAAAACACAGTCCTGTTATTATACGATCTTCAGATCCATAATCCAGTCACAGGAAAACCATTATCGATGAGTTGAATTATCACTGTTTCGTAGAGCAAAATGGCGACACGTCCTCCACGTGTGTGGATTAAAAAAAGAATGATGAATTGATGAAGCACTGCGTATTGGTTAACGGAAGTCATGGATTTGTACTAATGGAAGATCATCCCATACTGGGTGTGCGCCGATGGCGCTCGGCTCAGTTTTGGCTTATTTTTTCGCGGTGTTTTTTACACCACTTTTCTTTCCCACATCTCTTCGGAAAGATTAAAATAGAGAGTATTTTATCCGAGTTAGGGTCTTCCACTGTAGTGCAAGCCTGTAGAAAACAATTGTAAGGTAGGTTGATAAGAAACGCGTGTGTAGTAAAGCCCCTGCCTCAATATTATGTGAGTCACATGTGTAGTGAAAACCCTACAGCAATATTATTGGACAGCCTAATGTATAGTGAGAACCCTACCATGATACTATGGGAGAGTTCCTACCAAGAAGAAACTAGAAGACAGACCCAACCACAATACTATTGGAGAGCCACATGTGTAATAAAAACTCTGCAATACTACTGGACAGTCACATGTGTGGTTAAGACCCCCCCCCCCTCCCCCACTCACTCATTTGCAGTGAAGACCTTACTACATTACTTCTGAGGATTCATGTGTAATGATGTCTCCCTCTGCCACCTCACAATACTATTAGAGAGCCAGATGTGCAGTGAAGATGCTACCACAATACTAATGGAAAGTTACATGAGTAGTGAAAACGTACCCCATACTGCAATACTGCTGGACAGCCACACGTGTAGTGAAGACCCTACACACTACTATTAGAGAGACACAACCACAATACTATAGGAATGCCTCACGCAGTGAAAACCCTACCACTGTACTACTGAAGAGCCACATGTGCAGGAAGACTTTACCACCACAATATTGCAGAGCCATATTTGTAGTGACTTTATTGACACTATATCTGTTTTATGTCTGTAGAATGACATATGCATACAATTTTACCAGAACCAGTTCTGATATTATATATAATAATTTGGTTTTGTCTTTTGTCAGTAAGTTGTACTGGTTTGCCAAGTGTGTTTTATCATGCAATAAATACTAATGATACACGCTTTTTCTGCAAAAACGGAAGCAAACAATAAATTTTATTGTATTGTCCTTGAACAATAATACAGATCATGTGTGTGGACTATTTAACTATTTCTTTTTTATGTCTGGGTTATTTTGGGCAATAATTTGTGTTTTTTATATTTTTTAGTAAACTGTGGGCATGCAATAAATACAGAACAGTATACATATGCATTTGAACTGTCATTTTTTACAACATGAGATCAATTTGGCAGAGGGATAATATTGAACAAGAATCCAAAGGCTTCGAATTCAATATTATCCCTCCGCCAAAATCGATTAATAATTTTTTAGTAAACTGTAGGCGTGCAATAAATACAGAATAGCATACACGTTCGAACTGTCATTTTTACCGCACTCAATCAATTGTGGTGGAGGGATAATATTGAACTCGAAGCCAAAGGCTTCTCATTCAATATTATACCTCCACCCAAATTGATCATGTGCAGTTAAAAATGACAGTTCAAACGTGAATGCCATTCTGTCTATGTCTAGGTTTTTTTGTGTATTTGGATGGTATTGACCATTATTGACCATCATTTCAATCATTTTTGTAAATGAAATTTGGCAACTGAATACATGTGGTGAAAAATAAGCACTTGATGAATATTATTCCTCAATCAGTAATGTTTTACAGACGTGATTCAAAGAGGACCTTACTCAAGTCATACACACAATGACACAAACCGAAAGCTCAATGCAATGCATAGCACACCTGAGTTTTCCAAAACTGAGACAATAATACATAAATATATGTCATTTTGATACCTCCATTTTTCATGTCAGAGCGCAAGCTCCCAAGAGAGTTATTTGATACTGAATGCACAATAATTTGGTACTCCATCACCCAATAAGACAAGTTCCACAACTCTTACTTACTACATCTGAAGAAGACAAACTTTGAGGACCAAATTAACAAATTTGCAGTTCGTGGACAACCATTTCAACTGCCTAGTGGTTCAGGAACTCCACACTTGCTTATTAAGTTCTTGCTCAGTGCAGTCCATGGATTGATTTGATAGACTCCAAATTTTCTTGTTGGGTTCTCAAGTTTCTACTGGTCTGACAAGCAAGAGTAGAAGAAAATGCCCACCTACAAGTTGGCAGATTACTAAATCACATGAAGCACAATTAGGGTCCTGTGAAGCCTCGAAAATACAATGTGATGTTGACATCAATGGCCGGATTCCAGATTTTTCATTGATTTTGTTCCCAATTCATGTACAGTAGAACCCTGGCAATATACCAAAAAAACAAACCGATACCAATATCATGGGGATACCAAAAAATAGGCCGATTAAATCATCAGATGTGTACCCATACGCGCAACAAAAACTATACAGCACGGAACATCAGTAACCTGAAGATATATATAAAGTAACATGACAATTGGATTGATATTTTTTGAGTTATCTCATGCCAAAGGGATTGGAAAAATTCGCAATTTGAAGGATAATAAAGGATAATGGGTTAATATCTCAGGATCAAATTATCAGATTTACACCAAAAACTATACAGGTCGGCCGGCACATCAGTAACCTGAACACAAATATAATGCAACATGACAATCCAAGCAATATTTTTCAAGTTACCAAAATCTATACAGCTTGGCACATCGGAAACCTGACCACACATATGAACTAACAAGGCAACCTAATCAATATTTTTTAGGTTTCCGCATGCCAAAGAAATGGATTGCAGTAATGCTTAATTTGATGGATAAAGGGTTAGTATCTCAGGATCGAATCGTCAGATTTACATCAAAAACTATACAGCTCGGCACATCAGTTACCTGAACATATCTGTCAAGTAACATGACAATAGGATTGATATTTTTTTAGTTATCACATGCCAAAGAAATCGATTGGAATAATGTTTAATTGGATGGGTAAAGGGTTAATATCTCAGTATTGAATTATCAGATTTACGCCAAAAACTATACAGCTCGGCACATTAGTAACCTGAACACGAATATAAAGGATCATGACAATCTAAGCAATAGTTTTCAAGTTACTGAATGCCAAAGAAATGGATACGGATGCTGGACAGACAGACAGACAGACAGACAGACAGACAGACAGACAGACAGATGGACAGACAAAGGATGGACGAACGACGGAGGGCCATCCCAGACACTGGCATTATGTGTAAGTACACATAAATGAAAGTGTCAATGACACTGTAGCTCAACTTGACGAACTTGAACTTGGTAGGTTATAAACTAGAGGTACTGTGAGCAAGCTCACAAAGTGATCCCCCCCCCCCCCCCCAGTGCCTCAGTTGTAGCCTTTTTGGTACATTAAAATGGATAAGTTAGATTATCTCCCCTTGGAAAAGTCAGAACGGAATTATATTGCTTCATGCTCATCTTCATATGGAGTTCTTCCATTGTGTAAAGTTTCATGAAAATTCTTCAAACGGTTTAGGAGGAGTTGCGCTTATAAGGATGGACAGACGGACAGATGGACGGACAGACAGGGTGATTCCTATATACCCTCCCAAACTTTGTTTGCGGGGGGTATAATGAAATGGCAAAATTGAAGATCACTGGTACCAATGTTATTTGATGAAATATCAACATAACAGCACAGCATAGTGTGTGCACAACGTCCGAATAATCCATGCATTTTTAAATGTAAACTGTAAGACTGGCTAAAGGAAGAATGTTGATACACAAATGCAGTATGTTCAGAGGTTATTGTAAATGGCAACTTTTTTCACAGAAATGAATGCTAATCAATAGCTCTCATCTAAAGTTCTTGCCTAATGAGCACACCAAGTTCAAAAACAATCCTATGATAAATGTGGCCTGTCGGCCATGTCAAAGAATGTTGATGCACAATTTCAATAAATTCAAAGATTGTTGCTAACAGCAACAGTTTTTGATGGAAATAAAAAGAAAATCAATAGCTCCTATCTTTGTCACCCTGCATAAGCATACAAAGTTTCAAAACAACCTGATAATGAATGTGCCCTCTGAGGCATGCCAAAGGAAGATGTTAATGCACAAATGCACTAAGTAGAAGGTCATTGCTTGTGGCAAAGGTTTTTTTTATGGAAATTCATAAATATACCCTGCAGAGAGTGCAAAAGGGATAAGTTGATGCACAAATGCAGTAAGTTCAAAGGTTGATGGCAACGACAATAATTTTTTATGGAAATGAAAAAATAGCTCACATCTAGAGGTCACCTCCGAACACACATACCAAGTTTCAAAGTGATCCGATCATAAATGTGCCCTGAAGGGTGTGTCAAAGGGAAATATTGAGGTTTGACTAAACTAAATTCAAAGGTCAGCGAACTTTTTTGGACAGAAATGGAAGAAAATCGACAGCTCCCATATAGATGTCGCCCCTCACAAGCTCACCAAGTTTTTACAAAGTTCATCGAAGGTCATTGCCAGTGGCAACATTTTTCGACAAAAATCGAAGAAAATCGATAGCTCGTATCTATAAGTAACCCCAAACAAGCATTCAGAGTTTCAAACCGATCTGATCATAAATGTGCCCTGTAGGGTATGCCAAAGGAATATATTGATGCCTGACTAAACTAAGTTCAAAGATCGTTGCCAGTGGCAACATTTTTTGACGGATGGAAATGGAAGAAAATTGACAGCTCCCATCTAGAGGTCACCCCAAACAAGCATGCCAGGTTTCAAAGCAATCCGATCATAAATGTGCCCTGTAGGGTGTGCCAAAGGGAAATATTGAGGTCTGACTAAACTAAGTTCTAAGAACGTTGGCCGTGGCAACTTTTTTTTACAGAAATGGAAGAAAATCGATAGCTCCCATCTAGAGGTCACCCCAAATCAGCATACCAGATTTCAAAGCAATCCGATCATAAATGTGCCCTGTAGGGTATGCCAAAGGGAAATATTGAGGTCTGACTAAACTAAGTTCTAAGAATGTTGGCCGCGGCAACATTTTTTGACGGAAATGGACGAAAATCGATGGCGCCCATCTAGAGGTCACCCCAAACAAGCATACCAGGTTTCAAAGCAATCGGATCATAAATGTGCCCTGTAGGGTGGGCGAAAGGGAAATCTTGAGGTCTGACTAAACTAAGTTCTAAGAACGTTGGCCGCAGCAACATTTTTTTACCAAGTTTCAAAGTGATCTGATCATAAATGCAACCTGTGAGGTGTGCCAAAGGAAATTGTGGACATACGTACAACATACATACGTACGTACATACGTATGCCGACGGCCGAGAAGTGATGACAATAGCTCAGCTTGACTTTGTCAAGTTGAGCTAAAAACACTCCAAAACAATCATTGAATACCGATACCATCTGAATTTTCAACTATACCTACATTTGCTATTTATAAGTAAGTACCTGTTGAGGCTTGATAACAGTTGAAAGGTTCATTTTCATGAAAAAAGTGACTGATTTTTTTTTTTCAGTTTTGTTACCCCTCAATGGACTGGGCAACTGTCCCGGAGATCACAAAAGCCTGAAATAGGTCTTTGAACAAAAAAGTGTTTTTAGAACAGGTCAGAAAATTACTGTAGATATGATTTGTGGTCGTAAAGAATGCCACTGTTGATCTCATTGCCAGGGTCATTTATAGTGTTGTGGTAAAATGATACTACAACAACTTATTCTGTTTTTCCTGATGTGTATTCCTCACTATCCGCAAATCCAAGTCAAGTCAGATACCGAATACCAAACTGATACCGAGGTATACCTCCTAAAAATACCAAAACAGTACTGAACTCAAAATTCCAATATCACCCATCTCTACTAAGCACAATGTATTCTACATGGATAGACCAGAACCACTTGCATTTTCTAGCTCCCACTCTACATTATCCAGCCAATCAATAACAAATAAATTGACCAGAGAATTGATCATGGCACATTCCAAAGTGCTAAATGACCAAAACGCGCAATGATTCAAAGTTTATTAAACATTTAAATCCCATAGTTCCTCATCAGCTATGCATGAGTATCCATTCTGACAGATAGGCTTAGCATTGTGAATGTACAGTTCTGCACAAAATACCATCAGAATGTATATACAGTTTATAAAGATAAGATGTTGTTGCCAGTTACTAAAATTGGAAAGTATTTCATAAAAAGCTCTGAAAAGATTACCAACCAAATGAATGGCGTACTATTAGGTCCACTTCTCACCACAAAGCAAATAATAGCAGGCATGCAAATTTCACGGAAATGCTTGTTCCATTTCCATGCAGGTCCCATCAGGGCAAAATTATGAAAACGAAAAATAGGTTCCCACAAATTTTTTAGCATTTCACTTTTCATCAAGGGGCACTTAAAACACCAAAAGTTTTCTACCAAGACTAAAATAGTATTATTTATTATAGGTGAAACAGTGATCTGATTCATAACAATAACACTGTTGCACTTGTTTGGACAATCTCAGTCCATGTAGATTGTTGAGAATGTATGTTGCCTCAGTTTCTGATTCTTAATTATCATATTCGAATGCACCCAATTTCACAACAAAACCATGTGAAGCCAAACGCACAAAACTGTTTACTGAAAGCAATAACAAACTCACTTTTTATCACTGAAACCAACGTTGAGGGGAAAATACCTTTGCTAAAATGCAATATATGTCCTTCCAATTTCACAGTGTTCCATGCAGAACCAAGGAGAAGAGATGTGTTCATGCTTTATCTATAATCAAAGTTTACAGACATTACATCCCAGTCAGTTCAATACCATTAGCTTCCTGAATGGGATGTTTCGCACACTGCACTGCATGCCCGTAAAAGGGAATATCGGTCAAATAACCCTTTACCCAACGCAAAGAAAATCAAAATTTATTAGTTTAATTACTATTTTTATAAATATTTCCAAAAATTTCAACAAAACCATAACATCTACCCCTCATTGGAACGTGCTCAATGAGCTCATTCCAATGAGGAGTCACATGATTGGTTTTGTTGAAATATTTTTGAAAAATTTAATTTTTTCAACTGCTCAATTTGCAAATTACACGGGCAGATGTGGTCGATTCGTTAGGTAAAGGGCTAAATTTACCTTGTCACTTTTTCCTCCTAGATTCCAAAATTAATTGTAAACAATTCATACATTAATTGTATATGCAGACCAGACTGAAATACTGTTTTATCATCATTTATTGGAGAGCTCTCTTACAAAGAACATTACAATAAGTGATAACCAGTCAAGAATATGTAGGCCTTGCATATTGTTGGGGTTGAGACTTGAAGGTTCCAAGATAAGCTCTGAAAATATTTTTCAGAGGCCAAAGGTAGACCTGAGAAAATATTTTACCATTGAGTTTATTTAATAAAAATAGGCCTCAATGACATTAAAAGAAGCCCAAAAGTCCATTCTACAAAGCCTATTGGTAAACACCAACATTATCTCAAAATGCAAGGCCAAAATTTGGCGAAGCCTTCTAAAATTGGATATCTTATTAAATTACAAATATTATATAAAAACAAGAGCAATGCGAAGCAGGGCATATACCCTGAGCAGTGTCATAAAAGAGTAGGTAAGTCTCTCGGGCATAGCCAAAATCAAAAGGAAGCTTCCTCTTGACACCAACAATGCATCACAAAAAAATAAAATTGATCTGAAACAGCATTCATAAGTTATTAAGACGGAAAACAAATTCAAGATGGCCATCATGGCAGCCATATTGAATTGATTATCAGATCTAAAATCGAAAGGAAGCTCCCTCTGACACCAATATTGCAGAACCGAAAAATGAAACTGATTTGAGTCAGTATTTATTGGTTATTGGACGGAAACCAAATTCAAGATTGCCACCATGGAAGCCATAATGAATTGGCCATTGGTGGCCATCTTGGTTCAGCTGACTGTTCCAACATTGAAAGGAAGCTTCCGCAAGATGCACAATTCAAAATAAAAATGATTTGAGTCAGCATTTATTAGTTACTGGTCGGAAACCAAATTCAACATGGCTGCCATGGAGGCTATATTGAAATGCTAGCTCATCCAAAAATTGGTCCAACGTTGAAAGGAAGCTTCCTTTAGACACCAACAATCCATAATTCAAAAATAGAAATAATTCAAGTCAGCATCCATTAATTATTGGATGGAAACCAAATTTAATATGGTGGCCATGGCGGCCTTATTGAATTGGTTGAATTTGCTGGCTCATCCAAAATGAAAAGTAATTAAGCTTCCTCTAGACACCAATAATGCATAACCAAACAAGAGATTCACTCAGAAGTGAGTATCCTCCCTATGTGGCAATGACCTTGATCTGTGACCTTGACCTGCATCAAACAAAAAAATGTGTAAAAAGTTTAATATTTGTATTTTGGTTCATTTCGGTGTTATGGCTGGGACACAAATATTGATGATTTTCAGTGTGACTTTGAAATGTGACCTTGACCTTTGAAATGTGACCTTGACCTTGACCTTACAGACCTGGCTGTGGTGTGTGACACATCCACCCACTGTCCTTTATAATTGAGCGAAGTTAGATGATTGTAGCCCTAATAGTTTTGGAGTTATGCTTGAGACACGATTTGTGACCCTGAACATATGAAGGTCAATTGTGACCTTCACCTTGCAGATGCAGCGGAAACTGTTATACGCGACACACCTTCTGACTGTCCTTAACATTTGCAAAAAGTTTAACAATTGTACTATGATTCGTTTCTGAGTTATGGCGGAGACACGAATATTGACCGATTTTTAGTGTGACCTTGAAATGTGACCTTGACCTTGAAGGTATGAACCCGGCTATGGTGTGTGACACATCCTCCCATGGTCCTTTATAATTGTGTGAAGATTGATGACTGCGGCCCTAACATTTTTCGAGTTATTGGCTCAGACACACACACACACACACACGGACATACACACACTCACACACACGGACAGACACATGCACACTTCAATCACTATATGCCACCCTATTTAAGTTGGGGGGGGGGGGGCATAAAAATGAAATTGATTTGAGTCAGTATTCATTAGTTATTGGGCAGAAACCAAATTCAAGACCGTCACCATAATGAATTGGCCACTGGCAGCCATCTTGGTTCAGCTGACTGGTCCAAAATCGAAAGGAAGCTTCCTCTAGATACCAACAATGCATAACCAAAAATTAAAAATGGTTCGAGTCAGCATTCATTAGTTATTTGGTGAAAACCAAATTCTATATGGCTGCCATATTGAATTGGCTAGCTGGACCAAAATCGAAAGGAAGCATTGTCTGGTCATCCACAAGTGTCAACTAAAATTATGATTTGATCAAATAAGCAGTTCTTTAGTTATTTAACAGGAACCAAAAGTTAATGGATGGACAACGGATCCTGGATGACGGACACCAGATGGCAGGCAGCAGATGGACATAGTGAAAATATAATGCTGCACACTACCCCCACCCCCCCACCCCACCCCCACCCCCCACCCCAAGTGATTCTTGGAGCATAAAAAGGCTGGAAGGTAAGGTAAGAAGATTGAGTCATTTTGAAATGTTCATATAAACTTGCATTGAGTTTTAAGAAATTGTACTGGCTATTCATTCATTATATATCCAGCCCAAGTGATTTGTCCCTGTCAAAAATGCGATTTGTCCCTGTCAAAAATGCAAATTGTGACTGTCAATGGCCATAACAGGCTGCTTATTTGCAGGCTTGTCTATTTGAAAAAAGGTGAAAATAACATTTTTCTATACCAGCCACACTGCTTCTTTAAGAAGATGTATTCTAAAAGTCCATGTACAGAACCCATTAGTGAGACCAAGCATACAAAGTGGATTTGGGGATTCTGTGATGACACACAATTAAAACCTGATGACTGGAAGCCAGTCGGATGTCATAAACCTTATCTACGACCATGTTATTGTAAAACAGAATCAAATGTTCACAAGCATTAATTTTCGAATAGTTCACAGAACAATAAATCAACAAGGAAATTCATTGTTGGTGCCCAATGACAAGTGCTTCATTGGAAAGTGTGAGATAGCACTATAAATTATCAAGCAGGATATTACATGGTGATAGGCACAGGAAGTGCTTTATTAGTTATCTTTTCTCTTTCCCCTCCTATCTCCAATATCCAAAGTAATTAATATTACCCTCATATATTTGGGAGACTTTGTGTTTGAAGGCAATTACAACAATTGTGTTGGCAAACAAAGATAACTCCTCTGCCAAATTTAATCAACATAAAAATAAAAGTATCCAAGAAATATTTCAACTGTTCTCTCAGATTTATAGGCTCTGTACACCACAGTATTACTTACAATAAAGAAATCCCCATATTTGGAAGGGCAGGATTTGTATTCACAATGTACAAGCTATTAATTGGAAATATAATATGTTTTCATTTTTGGAATTCACTAAAAATTTCCCACAATCCATTCCTATGATGGATAATAAACTGAGTATGAAAGCTTTTTGAGAATGTACAGGCTAGTATTGGTCATTACATTGGGTCAAGAGTTGATATAGATGAGTTTTAGACTAAGGTGTAGAGTGCACAGAGTTAGTTACTCAGTAAGAAAGGAAACTTTTTTTTATAACCAGCAAGTGTGACTAACCCCGTGAAATGCACAGGGTTACTCACACTTTCTGGTTAGAAACTAGAGGGAGCTGCCTGTGGGTGGCAAATCCTCCCGAAAAATCACCTTGATACTGTAACCTTGGTAATATATTACATTAAATTAACACAACAACTGCTGGTATTATTTATTAAACTAATACAGATAAGATTACCTGTATTTGTTGAAATGTCAAGTTTGGTTTCGATCAGGACTGATAAGATTTGAAGTTCAAGGTGACTGTGACCCTGACCTTTTGGCACAATGATCTAAAAATATGTAGGGCTCAACCCACATGCCAAGTTGGGTTTCAATTGCGAAAGCATATTTTTTAATAATTATGAGAGCTAAAACCAGCTCCTACCAATAAAATCTTAATTTCAAGGTCACTGTGACCTTGACCTTTGGCAATAATGACCTAAAAATACAAAGGGTTCCTCCTCTCATTATGCCGGATCCACATGCCAAGTTTGGTTTCGATCAGGCAAACAACATTTTGTTGGAATGGCATAGTCATATTTCGCGAGAGCCGTAGGCTCAAGCAAAATATGATTATGCCATTCCAACGAGTTATGTAAAACACCCACCGATTCAAACACACATCGCATTCTGTGTTTTTTACACAACCCATGCATTAAAATTCATTTAAATGAACAAATTTCAATTCCGATGTTTAAACCCAAAGGTGAAGAGTTTGTTTTGACTGAAGCTGTACTGATCAAATGGATCGATAAAAAACCAAAACAACCTTTTCGGAACCAGTGTTTGTTGAAATTTGTATCGCTGTTTCTCTTCGGCTGGTGTCCATTCACGCCTAACCGTTTGGTGGCTATTACTGTTAGTAAAAATATAAGTACAAATTTGTGCAGATTTGGGAGAAACATTTTTAAAAGAATTTCAAAGCCTCTCAAGATGTACGAAGATTTACCGAAATAAAGTTGATCAATTTAGATATAATGGGATCCACAAAACGAGACGGCCACGGGACTGGGTTAATGTTCTGGTTGGAAATGATTGGATTTTTTAAAAATATTATCTCATTTTTGGCTAACTAATTTTTTGTGAACCAACTTTATTTTGCTTTGGACGTTTTCATTTTCACACTATGCGACAGACGGTCAATGATTGTATAACAAAAATTTTGAAACTTTTCGAAGTGTAACTAAACGGTGCAGTAAAAAAGTTTCGGCTTGTATATCACCCGTTGAATACAGAATCATTTATATCATAGTGGCGATTCCGTTGAATACAAGGATTTAAAGTTTAATGGATGTGTAATAAAATACTGTCTTCGATGATGAAGATGTTTTCGTTTAGAAGCTGGATGAGCAGTTTCTAGCTGCAGAGCCATGAGAATACTGGGTGATTCAGTGGTGTATGGTGTAGTAGTATGTAGTATATGTTAAATTAAATTGTATCGCCAGTCAGCCTGTCATAGTGTTGTTTTCTGTTTGGGTGGGCACTTGCTGATCAATGCATTGCTTTGATTATAGAGAATTTAAGTAAATTAATCTTGTTTGTTAAATTCCTTGTTGCATTGTGGGAAAAAATGTTCTTACCGGTATTTCGACATCAGTGTGCAGATGGTTAAGATGTTTAAGGGTAACTTTTTGCATCTCCAGCTATATGTGCTAGCAACATAAGTATGAAGTCAAGTTTAGCCAACCGTTTATACAAATGCTATTCACTTTACAGGACTTCCACCATGGCATTTGTTAACAAGACCTATTTTACCAGTAAGGCAGAACTTGATTACACACTAAACAAGTACTGCTCCAATTCCCTGTGTTCCCACAGGGTGAGCATGACAAAATTTTATAAGAACTTCAGTAAAATACTCGACAGGTTAAGGGTTAATGGTTATCAGGTCACCAAAGTCATCCAATACAAAGTTATGTCTTCAAATGCAGTTTTCCTCTCACTTCTTGTCACAGAAACAAATTTATAGTTTCGACACACTTCTGACCAGTGGCAAACATAAATTAAGTACTGCAATCAATGTAATTGGAAAAATAATAAATGTTTGACAAACCAGAAGTTGGTTTGCTGACAACCAAACAAAAGAACTGTGACAATTAAACAAATTTGAAAAACAGTTTTAATACAAGAAAAATGAGGTGTAGTGCATGTGCTACGGCATCTTGTCAACAAGAAAAACATGCCACTGTTTTCATTCTCTCAAAAGAACATCACATTTTCTTAACCTTTTCACCTCATATAATATCTCAAAAATCATTACAAAAGCTCATTAGTATTCTCATTAGTGTAAAAGCTAGGATTTTCCTTACACTCTCAGCATTGTAGGTGCATTACATTTTTAACTGTTATATTGGCAAATCAATTTAAATGATATTTTGAAATATGAATGGTCTTAGTTTAAACTGATATTACAGGGAGGGCAATAGAACCACAAAATAAGGGTTGAACTCTGGCTTTCCATTAGCTGAAAGTGTCCCTGCATTTTTTGTCTCTTCGCAAAAGTTATCAGCTGGGTGAAAAAATTAATTCATTTATTTATACAATAGTTTATTTTCATAATTATAACCAAATTATTTCTATGACATCAAGCTTGTAACCCTTTGAACCTTAGTGGTATCTTCCATGTCAGTTCAATGGCAAGAATTGGAAGAGACCATATCCATTATTTGGGGGTTGACCAATTAATTTGCATCCTACTTGATTAAACTATCAAGTATAATGTTCCTGGGCCAAAAAGCGGTCTCATGGTTTCAAAGGGTTAAGCCATCAGTCAAATTCTGCAAGGAATTTGATGCTCTTGTGGTTTGGAACCAGGCTGGTCTTTCAATACTCCATTGCCTATGTGGAATACTCCACTCATCTGGTATATTTCAGTTGGAACCTATGGTTCACTTTTTTGACAAACTGAGATATTCCAGATAATCTAAATTTACCATAAACATTCATTTTCTTTGAATCAATGCAATAAATCTTTCTAAATCGAGACTTAATTTGACAGAATTTTTAATGACATCACCAATACCCTCAGGGACACTGGTTTATTAAACAATTATGAATGGAGACTTATCACATCAGTCAGTAGTTTTAGGATAATGACACATAGTTCCACTAATTGTGTTAATATTTTTATGTTTTCAAGGTGAATTAAATACTTATTGATTGGAATATCTATAACTGGAGCATGAAAGAATATCTATTGGTATATTTTTGTGAGTAAAAGACATCATATTACAACAACATTAGTCTGTGCATAACCTCCACGAAAAGAGGGTAAACAAATGGCCCATAACAGCATCATATTCCTAACAGAATTACACAGGTGGCCTGAGAGCTTGTGATACATCAATGGAATGAGTGCAATGTCTTTTAACCCTTTACCTAACACAATGAGAAGACAATACTTGCAAAGACATTTCTTGAATAACTAAAAATTTTCATTTTTTGCCTCAATAAACAAATGATACATCATTATCTTTTTATTTATTTATTGGGATCGAGGGCACTTTCAGCATCTATGGCTATATCATGACTGCAACATAAGTACCAAGTCACGTTTAGTCAATCCCTCATACCTGTGTTGCGCACTTGAGAGGACTTCGACAGGTGTTGGTTACCGGGTTGTATTATAATGTAGGGTAGAACTTGTTCACCACAGTATATAAGCACTACCCAACTTCCCAGGATTCCCACAGGGGGATGATACATCTTTGAAGTGAGCTTGATGCGTCATTCCAATGAGGGTTCACAATAGATATTTTAGACGAAAATATTGAAAAAATAATAAGTTTAATTTTATCAATTATTTATTTAACCCTTTACATGCTGCTGGAGGATATTCCTGCCCAGCACAGGGATTTGCTTGTCACTGAAATAAGTATAATCTGGGCACATGTAATCATATTTTCACCCTGTAAATTGAGTGGAATTTTTCACCAATGACTTCTCGTGCTACATTTAACTTAATTTTTTATCAAATCTAGCCATGGTTGCTGGAAAGCAGCCATGACTAGATTTGATGAAAAATATCTTGAAAATACCCAGCAGGTTAAGAGTTAATTATGAAAATTAAATTGTCCAGTGACAGTAATTGGTTTTACGTCAGGGTATATGGTTGAGACAATTGTGATTTGTCTTTGAGTAAGACAAGACACTCGCCCCAAATTACTCCTCAAACAGAGAACAGTGGCATGATATCTTAAGGAATATTGCACTTTAATGATACACATCTCTTCCACCAAAGAGAATCAAGATCAAGCTTGCTTGTTATTGCTTACTAAGTTGAAGAGTCTGGCATTATTTGCCATTGATGTTTGTTGCTTCCAATCCACTCCCCTCACCAATAATCTGGTTCCCTCTGGTTAAAACAAGAGCTGGACTTTCGTCCAGTGCATACCCCAAGTTGTGTACCACCTAGTGTGGGCATACTTGTGACCAACAAATATTATTTATGAATATTCTCTGATGGATGGATGCACAGATGGATGGACGCAATCCAGTATACACACCCCCCCCCCCCCCCCCCCCCCCCATCCATTTTCTTTGAAAGTTTTCAACAATTTCCAAAAGGTATGGTAAATTGTTTGGTGTTTGGAAGTTTTATGCAATGCGGCAGAAGCCTTTGTCATAGGCAAACTGCATGCCATATTTCACTGAAATCCGATAACCCATACCTGAGATACAGACTGAACAAACAAATAATGTCTATTTCCTACAATTTCTAAGTCAAAAAAGGGGGATATCTCTAAAAAGGTGAACGTGAGTAATATTGATGAATCCTTTTTTTTAAAGCCTATACCATAAGCAGTGTTCATGGCAAATTTCATTGCAATAGAACATTCCATACCCAAGATACAGACTGAACAGACAAAATTTGGCTCGGATGGACACAATTTCTAAGTGAAAAAGTAACCAAAAAAAAAAAATAATAAAAAAAAAAATAACTAGTGTGGGCATACCTATGACCAGCAAATATTATAAAAAATAATAATTTACTTAAGTTATGAATATTCTCAGATGGACTCACACACGGACACACAGACGGACGGATGGATGGACATTCTTACACGTTCTTACTTGTGGGTTTTTTCCCCATGTTAAACCCTAACCCCACAAGGTAAAAAAATTAACCCCACAGTTAATAACCCCACAAGTGCAAAAAATAACCCCACAAGTGGCCACTGTACTAACCCAACACCACAGCTACCACTGACCCTAAACTGTAAACCCCACAATGTACCTCTGCTAAGCCGACAGACGGATGGACAGATGGATGGACGGATGCATGTAATCCAGTATACCCCCATTTTCTTCGAAAATGGGGGTATAATTATTGGACACAAAATGACCCTGTCAATTGAATGAGTCCTTAAAATAAACACAGAACCTGCTTTAATACATCACAGGTAAGTATACTCAACTTCAGGTTTCTCCTTAACAGGTCAACTTGTACCTATAAAACAGGACTTGTTTAGGCCCCACGAAGTAGACCTTCTGTTTCTCAGGACATTTTTGTGTAAAATTGCATGTGGGTGCAGGTGGGTGGACGTTTATTTTATTTTTGTAATTATTCCTTTGCCATCAAAAGTTCATGTTCTTGGTTTGTTTTATGTTTTAGGCCTCAAAATCTACAGAATAGCATGGGCGATGGTGTATTTCATCCCTGGAGTGCACGAAGGCTTTGCAAAGTCTTGTTGCACTCCAGAGACAAATTTATCAAGTTTATTAACTTGGGTAAAATATCAGACATAAACCATTTAATTATTCTTTTTTTAAGTTTGCATTGGTTATAAAAAAGAGAGCATGTGGCAGCCAAAAGGACCATGTTCCAGGACCTGAGAAATAGATTTTTAACCCTTTTAAGCTTTACCACAACAATCAAGTTCTGCTCCATTTCCAGGATTCCGAAGAGGAAACTAATACAGGTATAGGCATTCTAATCAACTGCAATCTGACTGGTGATGTGGCTGATTTAGGTATACAATATTTTGAGATCCCTACTTACCTATATTCAAGAGCTCAACATAATATCTTGAGATCTCCACATACACATCTTACCAACTCGAGATAATATCTCATGATCTCAACATAAAATCTCAAGATCTCTTGATAATATATCTGGAAATCTTGATATTATTCTAAGATCTCACTAGTTATGCTGCCAGTTATGTTGCCAGTTATTTGGGCTTGTCCACAGTAAAACTAATTGCTCATTGTTAGATCAAATGAAGTTGAAATCAAAATTTTAACACAGAGGGACATGACTAGTAAATTTCCGATGTATACTATTAAAAAAAAGTAGGGTATAATTGATAAAAGTGAGATATATGAAGAAATATATTTATATTTTCATCAAGAAGACAGCTGAGGCATTGCACTGTCATCTGGTGAATGACTTCAGCAATAGTTGGGTCTCTGTCAAGCACACATTCCACGCACTGAGCTGCAGAAGACATGGACAGTCAGTCAGAGAATTTACAACATTCAGTTCAAGACCTTAATATCTTGTAAATCCTCCTTGGTTAGCGAGACAAGCACGGATCTGACGTGGCATACTCCTCAGCAAATGTCGAATATCGGCTTGACTGATGTTATTCCATTCTTCCTGCAGTGAGGTGGCGAGTTCCTGGACATTGGTAGGGGGGCTATTGGTGTTGTCGTAGGCACCTGCCAAGCATATCCCAGACGTGCTCGATTGGTGAAAGGTCTGGACTTAGTGCTGGCCAAGGCAGTATAGTGATGTTCTGCTCCTGGAGGAACTCTGTAGTGACACAGGCCCTGTGTGATCTTGCATTGTCATCTTGGAAAATGAATCAACGGCTGTGACGTTGTGCAAATGGCCTGCCCTGTGACATGCCCTTGCATCCTCACACCATAACCGATCCATGACCAAAACGGTTACGTCTGTCATCAACATTGCCTGTCTGATGGTAGCGTGACCACAACCTGCTAATCACTGATTTGAGTAATGTTGAGAATTTGAGCCACTGCAGTCTGTCTGTTGGCAGCTTCCAACATGCCAACGGCATGTAAACGTTCGTCACGTGTCAGTCTCAAAAGTTACATTTCGACCAGGAACTATTGATGAACAAGTTTATACCAAGAAAAGAACGATGAGACCTCCGAAAAAGCCTGTCCAGTAGAAAAATTTCAAAATATTAATAGACATTAATGCAGCGCTTGTGCGAAAAACCTGCACAAAGTTTTCGTAGGCCGGTGACATTCATGATCCACACTAAACTTGGGAACATTTTGATGTGTCCAATCACATGTATCAAATACCATTTTCCAAAATATCAACATTGGTTTGGATACTTTTTTGAATAGTATATTAGTGGTATTGGTAATGCTAGGTGGCATTCACAATGCTTTGCTTCAGTAATTTCTTTTAGAAATTCTATGGTCTTGCCCACCCTCTAGAAAAAGATATCTATGGCACTGTCAGCACCATGCATGACAAATTATAACTTTCTGTGGTTCACTCACACACAATACATCACAGTGATCCAGCAAACAACCGTAATGAAATTCTGGAATTTAATTATTTCAAATCTGAAAGTCAATATTTGAAAACTTGGAAGTTGACAAATTAGAAGCAAATCTTACAAATTAATTATGCATGATCTGGCACTAAGAAGAAGAAAATTCAGTTTATGTTTCACAGACCACAAAAGAAGGCTGTAAATTTTCAAAGAATTAAACTTTGTCAGTAAATCTATGCACTGATTAAAAAATTTAATAATGATTATTTGTGAGTGTGAATTCTGGCTTTCTATGACCCTGACTCCAGAGACATCATATAATAAACCGTGAAACTTAATTAATATCAATTATAGTTAACTGCATAGTTAATTAATGCTGTGAATCATTCACACAGAGAGGAGAACAGAAAATAATTTAATTCGGAAATGTTATTTGTGTGAATTAATTTTCAAGTTTGTCAGCGTGATCAATTATTATAGGTAATTTATTTTTCATTTGTCAAAAATCAACAAGCTGTGAGGTATTCTCTTCATTACAACGCAGCATACACACTGGCTTCTGTAATAATTAGAAGACATTGTAAAATTATATTGGTTCATATTGATTTTTCAAAACTCCATTTGATGTGAAAATTTTCAGTTACTTTGTTAATCAACACATTACCTGAAGTCATTTACATGGACTGGTGACATGATAAATGTCATCATACTTTTAAGAATTTCAATGCAGGCTTTTGAAAACTAAAATTTTGCATAATCCCCCAAAAAGTGACACAAACAGGCCTGGATATTTTATTCTCAATATACTCACCTAGCAGGATGAGCAACTCTAAAATATTACTCATCCTACAAGAAAATTGACAAGAGGAAGCTACGCCTAGATAGCTCTGCCGAGGGTCATGTTTCAGGAGGAGCTGAATACAAGACAACAATCCATGTCTTAATGCTTGTGACCTTAACCTTCATGATATGACAATGGGTCAAAGTCATGACACAAGGTTAGGTTATGGGTGACAATGGTGTGAAGTATGAACAAGATCTGTCACACAGATTCAATGAAACAGACCAGACAAGGGCTGCATAACAATATCAACGTCTTGTTGTCTGTGACCTTGACCTTGATGGTACCAAAGTTGCAACATACTTTTGTGTCATGAGAAATACTTGTACCAACTATGAATAAGATCTGTCAATCATACAGTTATATGAGCTAGACAAGGCAATATAACAATATAAGTGTTGCCGCCTGTGACCTTGAACTTGATGATATGACTTTGGATCATAGTCATGACACACCTTTGAGTTATGAGTGATAATTGTACCAACTATGAATAACACCTGTCAATCATACCAAGTTATGTAGCCCAGACAAGGGCTGTATAACAATATCCAAGTTTTGCTGTCTGTGACCTTAACCTTGATGATCGTACCTTGGATCAACGTCGTGACATGTCTTTGAGTCACAAGCAATAATTGTACCAAGTATGAACAAGATCTGCTGATCAGATCAAATTATATGGACCGGACAAACAAAACGTTGACGCCGAATGGACAGGTGATGGACGGATGATGGACAACTTTGCATTAGAAAAGCTCCACTGTCATTATGTCAGGTGGAGCTAATATTCTGTGGTTAAAAAATTATGGCCCTGACAAACAAATGTCAAAGTGTCACCGTATCATGGGGCCTGTGATCTTGACCTTGAGGGTCACATACTATATAATAATTTGCAACACATTGTCTTATGATATTACATACTGGTAAAAAGTTTCATTAAAACATATTCAGCAGTTAAGAAATTATGGCCCGGACAAATAAATGTCAAAGTTTTTCTAAGTGTCACCTTATCATAGGGCCTGTGACCTTGACCTTGAGGGGCACATACCATTTATGATTCCTGACACACTGCCTATTGATATTACATATTAGTGTAAAGTTTCATTAAAAAATATTCAGCGGTTAAGAAATTATGGCCTGGACAAATAAATGTCAAAGTTTCTCTAAGTGTTACCTTATCATTGGGCCTGTGGCCTTGATCCTGATGAGCACATAACACATTATAATTTGAGACACACTGTCTTTTGATATTACATATTAGTATACAGTTTCATTGCTTCATTAAAAAATATTCAGCGGTTAAGAAATTATGGCCCAGACAAATAAATGTCAAAGTTTTTCCAACTGTCACCTTATCATAGGGCCTGTGACCTTGACCTTGAAGGGCACATACCATATTATGATTCACGACACACCATCTTTTGATATTACATATTGGTATAAAGTTTCATTAAAAAATATTCTGCAATTAAGTAATTTAAATAGTAAATTTCCTTTCTTATTATACCTACCACAATTGTTAACTTCAGCCAGGCTGTGATCATTGGTCACGTGCCTATAGCCTGTGGAGCAACCCACTTCCGGGCGCCTTCGGCCATGCCAGTCAGTACAGGTGGTTGAAGCGTTTACAGCTTTGGACTCTAAGCTGAGTTCCAAGGCTATGAGGACTTCGTTCTTCACCAGGGCTGACACTTTTTTGCCTCCAGTGCATTATCGTTCCTACGATTCTGCCAATCTGTCAAGTCTGCCAGACTTTGACGGTCTTGGATCAGGACTCTACCTCCCTCGAGCTTTCCAAGCCCAAGTTGGCCGTTATTCCTTTGGCACCTCTGGAGTCCCTGTTGGGCTTATCGAGAGAGATGCTGGGCATGCTTTCTCTCTCAGATCACGTCGTCTCTGCTTCAGCTGCTTATTTGCCTCCAGATAAGTTTGACGACATACAGGCTCCTTTGCGTGTGTTTTCCAAGTTGCTCATGAATCTTACTCAATACTCACACGCATGCCTGTAATACAGCTAACTTGGAAATTAGTTTGCCGGGATGCTGTGTTTGACACAAGCCGTTCCCTTCCCAAGGGGCAGCGTGCTGATCTTCGATCTGCTTCTTTGGCGGGTCCGCAACTATTCCATGGTTCCGTGGCGACGGCCCGGGATGACGTCCTATGTCATTTCAAAGATCAGCTGCTGCTTCATCAGCTTGATCAGCCTTCTTTTGGAGGCAGGGACTGTCCAAAGCTTAACAAGTGCCCTTCTGCTTCCTCTGCGAAACCAAGGGCTGATCCTCCTACTGCCGCTTCTAGTTTTTACTCATGGGCTAGGGGTAAGTGTCGGCAGGCTAGAGGGAGGACTCAGGATTCTTCATATAGTAGAGGAGGTGGTTTCTTCTCTCACGGGCCTCACAGGGTCTTGAAATGAAGGTCCTCACCTCGATTTGTCCCCGGTTGGAGAAAGGATATCAGAATTCGCAGACGATTGGGCTACAATCACATCCGATCCTTGGGTATTAGATGTTGTTCGGTCCGGGCTCCGGATATCTTTCAGGAGGCATCCCACTCTGTCGAGAGTGCCTCTTCCAACACAAATTCCTTTAGATGTTTTGAGATCTGGAAGGAACTCAAACACAAAGTCAAGAGCTGCCCCCAAGTCAGAAGACTGTTGGCTCTCGACGTCAGGTATGTCTGACCCATCCTCTGAGTCGGAAGACACATAGCCCATCATTGGCAAACCAGCCGATGCCTCCTATGGTGTAGGCACACCTGAGAGATCAGGAAGCAGCCTGCTTCCAATCCCGGGAGGCAGCAATGCGGGGGGCACCTGGAAACCACTAGTAGCCTCACTGGAGGGAACGAACCGACAAAGTGGCTTCACTCCTGACTCTTTTAACCAGCGAAGGGTCACGATCCTCAAATGCATCTGACGCTGGGTGACAGGTGGCAGCCGGAACACCTGAAGGCAGATGTGTATAGGGGTATGACATACCCCAAGGATCTACAGTGCGGGAACACAGGAGAGTTGCCACAGACCTCTGAGGGCCAGAAGGTCCAGGCTGCACAAAAAGTGTCGGTCCCACAAAACTGGCCATGGGACCAGAGTGCGTGGACAGAAACGCAACAGAGTCCATGGTGACCCCACCATGAACATCCGAATCCAATGAGAAAACTTCTAGGCTTGACGGCTGAGACCATAGCAGAGGGTTCGGTCTGTGGCCAGGGAAGGCTGTGGCCGATACCCCACGTCCACACTACTAGACATCTCTGCAGACCCCTGCAGGGATAAGCCAGTCGGAAACACAACAGAGTCCATGGTGACCCCACCATGAACATCTGAATCCAATGAGAAAACTGCTGGGTTTGATAGCTGAGAGACCACAGCAGAGGATTCGGTCGGCAGCCCCTTCCGACTTCGCCGAGTAGAAGTCAGGGAAGGCTGAGGCTGATACCTCACGTCCACACTACCAGACATCTCAGCAGACCCCTACAGGGATAAGCCGAGGCCGGCTGAAACAGTGAATGATGACATAGCAGATGGAACAGCAGTAGCAGCAGATATGATGGGAGCTGTTGAAACCAGTGGAAAAGTGGAGAGAGCAACCGAGCTCACCTCCAGAGGAGGAGTCACAACCCTAGTGACAGCCTCAGATGTCGACTGGAGAGGGACCACAGTCCCAGAACCAGGCATCTCTTCACCAGCCAACTCAACAGCTCCCACAGTATCCACCACGGTTAAAGACTGCACATCCCCCACGGAGGGGGTATAACTCTCACCAGACATGGTCATGTCAGGAGGCCCCGAACGACAGCATTCCCCCTCCCCGCGGGTGTGGGAGGAATGGCCACAAGAACGCACCAAATGCTTGGGCAAAAGGCGTTGCCCTAAAGGAACAGTCCTGGGCATAAGAGAGGCGAGAGCAGTAGAAGAAAAAGGTGAATTCAACAGATGTAGAAAGTAGAACACCCCCAACTACGAGAGAAAGGTGGCAGAAAATAAAGGACCAGCGGGAATACAACTGAACCCAGATGGCCAACAGGGACCCAAAAAACAGAAATTCTGCCCTCAACAGAGAGGAGAAATCCTGTTCATACAGCCCCCCCCCCCCCCCCCCCCCATTGACACCTAATTCCAATAATAATAATTATATCCAAAAGGATAACATAAATTTATCAATCAAAAAACTTTATATCTGAACCGCACAGTATGCAAAAGTCACGCACGAACACGGAGAATATATAAAATACAATGAAAATGTGGTTGAAAATAATAACGAGAATATATAAAACACAGTCCTGTTATTATACGATCTTCAGATCCATAATTCCAGTCACAGGAAACCATTATCAACTAGTTGAATTATCACTGTTTCTTAATCCAAAGATGAACGTCTCACCACGTGGGCGGACGAAAAAAGAATGATTCATTAGTTACTGCCTGCACACCGGTCATCTGTATTAGAAGAAGAGCGTCCCTACTGGGTGTGTGCCGGTAGCACTCGACCCAGTTTTGGCTTATTTTTTCTTGATTCTTTTGCACCACTTTTCTTTCCCAAATCCCTTGGGAAAGATCAAAATAGAGAGTATACTTTCTGAGTTAGGGTCTTCCACTGTAGTGCAAGCCTGTAGAAAACAATTGTAAGGTAGGATGAGAAGAAATTATGGCCCGGACAAACAAATGTCAAAGTTTTTCTAAGTGTCATCATATCATAGGGCCTGTGATCTTGACCTTGAGGGTCACATACTATATAATAATTTGCAATACATTGTCTTTTGATATTACATATTGGTATAAAGTTTCATTAAAAAATATTTAGCGGTTAAGAAATTATGGCCTGGACAAATAAATGTCAAAGTTTCTCTAAGTGTTACCTTATCCTAGGGCCTGTGGCCTTGATCTTGATGAGCACATACCATATTATAATTCGAGACACATTGTCTTTGGATATTACATATTAGTATAAAGTTTCATTAAAAAATATTCAGCGGTTAAGAAATTATGGCCCGGACAAATAAATGTCAAAATTTTTCTAAGTGTCACCTTATCAAAGAGCCTGTGACCTTGACCTTGGGGGGCACATACCATATTATGATTCACGGCACACCGTCTTTTGATATTACATATTGGTATAAAGTTTCATTAAAAAATATTCAGCAGTTAAGAAATTATGCCCGGACAAATAAATGTCAAAGTTTTTCTATGTGTCACCTTATCATAGGGCCTGTGACCTTAACGTGAGGGGCACATACCATATAATCTGCGATACACCGTCTTTTGATATTACATGTCGGTATAAAGTTTCATTAAAAAATATTCAGCGGTTAAGAAATTATGGCCCGGACAAACAAAATGTTGATCACAGACGGATGGATGGACAGACGACAGACAACTTAGTACCAGAAAAGCTCCGCTGACTTTGTCAGGAAGAGCTGACAAAGCTAACTAGCCCTACAAAATATATGGAAGCTCAACATTGAGTTCATACCATAGTGCCACAACAGGTCTTAAAATTCATTCAAGACTTAAAATAAATTCTTGCAAATGATTCTTGCAAGGAAATCAATGAGGATCAACTCGCAAACCGTACATGCGATTTTCATCATAGATTCTGAAATTATCCTTAATTCTTAACTCGCCAAGTATGTTCAAGATATTTTTTATCAAATCTAGTCATGGCTGCTATGGAGCAGCCATGATTAGATTTGATAAAAAATTCCTCTAAATTCAACACAAGGAATCATTGGTGAAAACATCCATTTAATTTACATGGGGAAATATGATTAAATGTGCACAAATTATACTATTTCAGTGACAAGAGATGCCTGTCCTTGGCAGGAATATCCACCATCAGTCTGCAAGCAGAATTCTACTTATCACTTACTCATAATAAGGTAACACTGGCGCATCAGTGGTGTCCATTTAAGTCTTGGTTGCCTATACAGGTAGCCAATAATTCATTTGAAACTGACAAATGACCCAAAATCTTTATTTATTGGTGTTTAAGGTCACATGTTTCTGCACAATGTCTAATCATGACTGCAACATGGATATAAAAAAAAAGTCGACCTATTATACCCATGTTGCCATTTTAGAGGACTTGAACGTTCACCTAGGCTTTGGTGAGTGGGTCCCATTTTACCAGTAAAACAGAGGTGTTTTACCATAGTTTTGCTACCAAATACCCATAAAACTCTTATTCATACATGAATTATTCCTAGGGCCTAATTTTCAAAATACAAATCATTTTCTGATATTAACTGGTTGAGAGCAACAGACTAAATAATTTCACTTCAAAGATAATGTGAATAAGAAGCCTGTAAGTTGCAGTACCAGCACTTTAGAATAAAGCCCAAATATAGGCTTTCAGCATGTAACCAGTTATCAATGTGATATTCTAATGTAATGGAAGAAAAAGTTCCTCTCTTCTTTCTTTGCAAATATGTGTTAAGCTACTGTTAACTTATTTAAATCACTGACATTGGAAAGAGGCCTATATTTATTTGTCCTGTTTTTTTTGGGACATATAAATCCTAATGCAATTTTTTTTGGCAGATGCAGGTGACAGATGCATTTCAGCAGGCACGTATGTACTAGGTCCAGTTTGGATCAAGCCAGAAAATAAGCAGACTGTCATCTGCGAAATGACGTCCCCAGAGGGTGGATTTAGTGAATTAGCATCACTATATTTACAGTCTGTGAACCTCAATCTGAATCAGGGTCTCAAAACTAAATAGAAAGAAGTACCCAGAGGATAAATTGGCCCACTATATGGGATATCATCATCAAATTCACCCTCTGGGGATCTCATTCGGCAAATGTCAGACTGCTTATTTTCAGGCCTGGTTTGGATGTTGCTTTCTTAAAGAGAATGAGCATTCTGATGCATGTAGTGTAGAAATGCCCTCATTCAATTGTTAAAGGAAGGATTAACAAGTTGATTTACATATTATTTACCGCAGACATACTATTAAGTTATTGCTAATCTAAATCCAGTCAAACACTGAATCAGTGGCTTTAGCGTAGTCACAGAATAATACTGATGAAGGTCGATCAAAATGTAAGGGAAGATGGAGAGAGTCCCAAGTAAAATGCTTTGACATTCAAACTTGCTTACTGTATCTTCCACATTAAAAAAATTAAATTAGAACTCTTGAAACTCGATCTTCCTTGAAAAAATAGTTTCACAAACTATGGTTCAAGAAATAGACAAAATATAAATGGCACAAAAGACCACATGGCACCATTGAAACTACATAACCAGATGGTTTGGAAATCACAAAGCAAATTTCCAGAAGTCATTTGATGAAGCATGGTCAGCACCATTTTGCCACTAATGCCATTTCGGTGGCCAAGTCTAATGTGTATTTTAAACAATATTTCCAAAATTTCAAAAGGAAAATGTTAAAAATGAAGTTTAAAAGAGAAGGTAAACACAAGAATATAAATTGGCATCACTGCCATCGGGAGTCAAAATTTTAATTTCAAAATGGAGGTTAACTATTTCAAATGACTAGAAGACAGTGTGTGAAGTTCCATAGCTTGTGTGTGTAATTTTAAGTGTACTGTGCTTTACTCACCCAATGAATCACCAGCCACTCATGAAATTCAATGGATATTCACTCTTAATCCACTGTACTGTGATGTCAAAATACCGAAATTTCAAGCACCATTTTTATCTCTTCATACCACTGGAAATTGAATCAAATCAGTCTTGTTTGACAGAGCTCAATGAGCTCTGTCAAACAAGACTGAAGTGATTAAATTCCTAATTGCATTTTGGGAAAAATTTGTCCCTTGAAATTTGATATTTTGACATTTGAGTGCTGAGGGTTAAAATGCTATAACCACTTAGCATGAACCAGAGGCATAACTATGGGGGGTGTAGAGGGTGTGACACCTTCCCCCAATAACTTTCCAGTCCGATCATTTTCATCTGGATTTAAGCCGTAATTACATATCAATTCGTTCTTGATGTTAATCATATACTTTCTTATTGTACCTAGATTTGTTTCTTTGAATTATGTTACACAACACATGCAGTTGATCTCATGAAAATGGAGGTCTTTTGCTAATTGGAGATGTTGGGGTCTGACAATGACCAAGTTGGAGACTAGTATGTGTTAATTATATAAGAAGTTGGGAAGCCCATGTATTACAACCACTATACGTCATGGTTCATGCAGCTTATCCGTAAGTGGATTCCAGGTTTTTCAAGGCCATTTTCATGCCATATTCAAGGATTTTCAAAGCTTCACAGAAGTTAAATTCATGGTTGTTCAAGGTTATCGGCGTGATTCCTGGATGTTTTTGGCTCCACATTTTATGAAGCCCATCACAAAAAAGGTTTTATATATTTTGAAAGATTGTTTTCAAGGATTTTCCAGGCCACTTTTGGAGTTTTGAAGAAATTCAATGACTTTCCAGGCCTTGAAAATTGATTTTCAAATTCAAGGCTTTTCAAGTCCTGTGGGAGCCTTGTAAGTATTTATCCATAAGTTTCCTTTTTTAAAAACCATAATCCCCATGGACAAATAAATATTCCAACAACAAGGCATGCCTTGATGGTGTAGTTGGAATATTTCATTTATCGGGACTTGAGTCATGACAGTCAGGACAAATTGGGTTTACCCCCCACATCCCCCACACACACACTCCACCCCTCCCCCTCCAAATTACTTGTCTTTGCAATGCCCCTGGACTGAATAGAAATGTTTTTTTGAAAGTGGTTCAAAATTGTATATCAAGGTAAACAAAAGCTAAAATTTAGTTCACGGACAGAACCAGCCCTCCTAGTAGTATGAATCCAAAAGAGTAGCATTCATCACAAAATGTTCACAAAGGTTAAACTAAATTTTATTTCAACTATCAATGTGAATTATTTAGTGGGATAAGTGAGATAGAGAAGATCAATATAATATATGAAGTGGGATAGATTACTCTCAATGAGGTATCATTTCATCCACTGTGACAGACATGGTGACATTTTAGGAGTTGAGGAACTTGAATCGATGCACTTCATTAACACTTACACTGTCGAAAGTAATGATTGTCACCTATTTTATGATCATTATCTAACCTACCATCTGATTAATTGTTGGAAAGGGTTCAGAGAGCCCTTTCCAACAATTAATCAGATGATAGAGTTTCAAGTATGCCATAAATCTTATTAAACTTCCTCGCATACAGGTGTACATAGACGTCCTCCGTATATGGCTAAAGTGGGTGTGGCAGTAAAAGGATTAATTCATAACTGGCTGAGTATTTTCAAAATATTTTTCCTTCAAATCTAGTCATGACTGATGAGAAGCAGCCATGACTAGATTTGATAAAAAATTCATGTAAATATAACTCACAAAATTATTGGTCAAAAAGTCCATTCAATTTGCAGATGAGAAATTTTGTTAAATATGCACAAAGTATACTTACTAGTGGACAGACCCATGCTACACACATTTTTCTGATGGGTGGCATTCACAGGATGCCACACAACTGCCCATAATCAGGAATAATGCAAAATATTGCCACCAAACATTTTGATTTAGTTATATCGGATAAAAATACATACAGAGTTTGAAGTCAATTGGTTCTGGAGAGGCTGAGGAGACAGGATATGTCTCAATAAACAGAATAACTCAAATTATAGTAAGATTTCAATGGCAAGAAATTTTGTTCTGGGCAGGACTATCTACCAGCAGCATGCAAAGGCTTCAGTCTTCCCATTGAAACCAAAGTAGAAAGTTGGCACAGCTGCCAACAGATGCTCCCCGAAAAGCAAATTGATGGAAACAACATATTGATTTTTTCAAATGCAGAACTGTGAAATGGTTTAAGCCATATAAAAAATACAGAAATGTGGGGAAGGACAAGGGTAACAGTACACAGTAAACCTGTACCAAGAACTCCTTGGGAAGGAGAATTACACTAGCATTTGAAGACATATCACTGCTTAATTAGGGTGAATGTATAAGCAGGTTTGATTACACATACACTGGGCATTTAATAAAATACCATGAGAAATGTTTTATCACTTTACCATATTGCCACATTTCAAGGGGCTTAACTCTGGAATGGTAAATGCCATAATGGTGACAATCTAACTTGACCTAAATTACATGGTAGGTAATAATGTTGCAAAATTAAAGGTCGTACATCAAAGTGAACTAGAGTTATCATCCGGGAACTATTGATTTAAATGATTTTACCATTTTGCGACTTTTCAAACCCCAGGAACTTTAAGTGCCATAACAATGACAATCAAACATGACCTGCATTTCATGGTATATAGTAATGTTGTAAAATTACAAGGTCATACCAATAAGTAAAAAATGATGTGTTGTACGCTTTTCATTCAATGCTGCATTCAAAATGCAAGTGTCAATGATACTGTAGCTTAACTTGATTGTGTGTAGTGTTTGATGAAAAGGATAATGTTCAATGTTTATGAAAGGATTATGAAATAAGACGAATTGTGATAATTGAGAATATGTTAATTTCTATTCCTTGTATGCTACGTTTTCAATAAGATTAATTTGAGGTGTAGACTGTACTAAATAATTAGGACCTGGGTTGATGTGGCCCTATCAGTTAACGTATGTCAACCAAAGTTACCAAGTTACAGAAAATCATTCCAAAACCAAGTTACAATGAAATCCCTTAGTAAATATAACTCATAGACTTTGCTAAAGGAATCTAGATCACGTTACGGTTCGGTGGTTACAGTCGACCGATCATGACCAAAATAGGAGAGTCTCATCTCGATATCATATGAAGTTATCCCACCAAGTTACAATGAAATCCCTTCATAAAAACAACCTGTAAGCAGTGCTAAAGGAATCTGGGCCATGTGACCAGGCGGCGGGCGGTAACAGCTGACTAATTGTGACCAAAATATGATAATCTCATCTAGACATCACACCGAGTTATCCTTTCACGTTACAATGAAAATGCTTCATAAATATGAACTGTAGACTGTGCTAAACAAATCTAGGTCACGAGTCTGTGCAGCTGTCATTGATTATAGCCAAAATAGGACTTTCTTAACTAGACATTATACTGAGTGATACAACAAATATGCAATGAAATCCCTTTATAAATGCAAGTTGTAGACTGTGCTAAAGGAATGTAGGTAACTTGCCCCTGCGGCCATCACGGTTGACTGAACACGACCAAAGGGTTTTGGACTCTCGCAGCCGTCATGGTTGACCAATCACGAGCAAAAGGGGATGTTCTCATCTAGACATTATACAGAGTCATCCTATCAAGTTACAATGAAATCCCTTCACAAATACGACCTGTAGACTGTGCTAAATGTTTTCGGGTTTTGGGCTCTGGCATCCATCGGGGTTGACTGATCGCAAACAAAAGGGGACGTTCTCATCTAGACATTATACAGAGTCATCCTATCAAGTTACATTGAAATCACTTCACAAATATGACCTGTAGACTGTGCTAAATGTTTTCGGGTTTCAGGCTCTGGCATCCATCGGGGTTGACTGATTGCAAACAAAAGGGGACGTTCTCGTCTAGACATTATACAGAGTCAACCTGCCAAGTTACAATGAAATCTCTTCATAAATACGATCTGTAGACTGTGCTAAAGGTTTTCAGGTTTCTGGCTCTTGCAGCAGTCATAGCTGACCGATCGAGATCAAAAGGGGTTGTTCTCATCTAGACATGCCCTACATATGAAATTTCGTGATGATCAGACAAGAACAATGGGGTGTAGCCTGTGCTAAAGAAAATGTGAACAGACTCACAGACTTCCGCATGCATGATGGCAATAGACCCATGGTAATTTGATCATTGTCCATGAGATCTTTTCTTCAGTGCCTGTTCTGAGACAAGAATATTTAGTCAGATGAAGACCTTTGTCCATTAACACCTCCCAATGGATGGTATTAAGCAAAAGTTTAATTGGTACAGGGTTTCCCCATCACAGTGAAATCACTGTTATTCTGGAGGGATATAGTCACCTTTCTGAACCCTTCTAGGAGGGCATTAGTCACTCTCTTATGATTTTCAAAATCACAGGCCAAATAGGATCTTATATAAATCATGACTCAATGAAGAAATCACTGCCTTATGATTTCTCAACATCCACCCATCCACCCCAACCTCAGCAAAAAACATACATTAGTCAGGCTAGAATGCATTTATCACACTACACTTCACTGTTAATGCCTAAGTGATCTGCATGGTTCAGTTTACTTTTACAATGCAGTTGATGTCAAAACTCTCTCAGTAAGGGTTTGGCCCCTGCCATGCCTTTTGCAAATAAACTTTCAGTTTGACAACCAGGTAGACTTGATCTGTTGTGTTTTAAAAGAAGTAGCAAATAAAAAAAAGAATTCTGGGAGTAAAAGCTGAAAAGATAGGTGGATGGAAAAGCGAATAAAACCCAAACATAGGGATGAAGGAATATTAATTTGACTACCAATGATGAACCAATGCTAATTACCATAAGAAAATTTGTCAATAAATTCTGTTGTAACTGTGGGTTAGGGGAAATTCCATAAAAATAAACTTACAATATCACAATTAGATTACTATCTTCTAGATTACCTATTATAATGGGAGAAAAAGTAAAATATATAATATTGATCTGTAAAGCACAAATACATCTTGGGAACATCGATCTGGAATTTGAATATTATGAGCTAATTGTGTACATCTAATATTTCTTGTAATGTATCTGGTGGGAATTTTTTTCTGTATGGAAAATCAATAGCTAAACAGCTACTGTGAAACAAAACATTAAAAAGTACCCACTCATAACCCTTTGTGCAACACACTTTTTATTAAAGAGCACCTGAATCATATTTAAAAATACTTTTTTAATTGTGATGAGTGCTCTGCTTAATTCAGTTTATTTAAGCCATTTTCAAATTTCAAGTTTTCCATTGTGTACTGCACTGGAACATTGTTATCCCTCTGCATGCTGATGTCAAAACATGGAAATTTAAAGATGCAAATTTTTCCCATAATGCAATTTGGAATTTAACCAATTCAGCCTGTTTGGCAAAGCTGACTGAGCTTTGCCAAACAGGCTGAACTGGTTATTTATTTACTGGTGTTTAAGGTTACATATTTCTGTACAATGGCTAATTGTGACCGCAGTTGTATTATAGGAAAAATTTGCCGACAGAAACATCGATATATTTCAACATCAGTGCAGGCCTGTTGTTTTAAAAGTTTTGTGCAACCCATAATCCATTTATTGTTCACCACGTCTGAGCTTTGGTAACCTATTTCTCATTCGGATGTACTTGTTTCAGGTAACCCATTAGATAATCAAAATATATATGAATTGCAACTATGCTGATATACAGGGTTTCAGCTAGGGGAAAATTTGTGGGTTCGGTATTTTAAAGAAAGTGAAACTCAAGATGCCGAAGGCATCTGCTGCATGTGCCAAAGGCACGTGCATATAAGGGGAGTTCGGGGAGGGGGGGGGGGGTTCTCCCCCCACGGAAATTTTGATTTTTAGGTGCTCTCTGGTGGCCTCTGGGGGCATTTTGGTCACTAAAATGCTGAATAATTGAAGTTTAAGGTTGATTTTTAGGTGCTCTCTGGTGGCCTCTGAGGGCATTTTGGTCACTAAAATGCTGAATAATTGAAGTGGAAAATATGTATTTTTTCCTCCTACAATTCTCTAAATTCCCACGGGACACACAATACTACATCTGGTCGGAGGTTTCATAAAAATACAAACCCAAAACAACACAAAATCTACGAATCCTGACAGTGACTGCGATGCTTGACCTAATTTTTTTTTTATACAACCCGATACGTGCCAACGTAAATAATTGGAAATGCAGAGAGAACGAAATATTCAAAAAGAACCATGATGCGGATGTGTGACATCATGCACGTGCAATTACATCATTTATCGCTCAAAATAAAAGCAAGTGATTTCGGCCCAAACACGACAATTTGAGTCCGAAATTTTATAGATGACGTTTCGGATTTGAACTTTGTTTCCCCCTCTCGTCTGGGGATTATAAAGTATAAGGTTGTCGCCAGTAATAGTAGGCATGGTATACATCATAATTATGCCTATATTACGTGGAAACAAAGGATCCTGAGTGTCATTACGATACAGCATTGTACTCGACATTTTAACCACCAGCTTTTCGGACTGATCATAGTATGATGGGCGGGGGGAATGGGTCCGGTCGACAGACCCGCAGCCGGTCTAGCAGAAACCCTGTGATATATGAACTGTTGTACCATAGCTAAGTTCTTGTTCCTATTGGCAATATCCTGATGTCTGAACAGAGATGAATCCTTCGGAACAATAATGAGGCTGTGTTGCAGCAATTCAGATACAAATTAGTTGCAATTATGGCCTAATCTTGGCGTGGGCAAGTATGGTTCAGAACAGTATGGAGTCCATAATCACTATCTGTGGCAGAGACATGAGTTATTGCCACTTCCTAATTTTGTACCAATGTTACATCTAAAGATGATCAACAGTTTAAAATGATGTTGAGCAGCTAATGATTGGTTGATGCACAACATAATTCCACCATTCATTCATACTAGATCATTCAATTTGGCAAACATTTTTGCATGACCCGGTGTCAATTTGGCACAGCCCTTTTTTCGTTCGTGTATTTGTCATTTCAGGTAACCTCCATGCAACCCAAATGGCTGTTCGCCTCATATCGACAGGCCTGCAGTTTGCAGAAAGTTCACTGATCTCTTTGTTAAAAAATAGATTCAAGTAACCCTTTACTTATTGTTGTAATGGACATATCCTGTTGGAAGTATTCCAAACAATCTCCATTATTACCACTTTATAGGGCGTTCCCTAGTACATTAACAAAGTTTAACAGGTCATTACAAGAATGTAATGCTCAACTTAAAAAGTCATGTGATATGTCGGGCCGTTAATGAGTTAACTCTTAACCCGCTGAGTATTTTAAAAATATTTTTCATCAAATCTAGTCATGGCTAGATTTGCTGAAAAATTAATCTAAATTTAACTCAAGAAATCATTAGTGAAAAAATCCGTTCGACTTACTGAAGGGAAATTTGATTAAATGAACCCAAATTATCCTCATTTCAGTGGCAAGAGAAATTATATCCTGGGCGGGAATAACCGCCGGCAGCATGCAAGGAGTTAAGCATCTCATTAACAGCCCGACACGTCAAGTGACTTTTGTTCCTCGCTGTTGTACACTCGAAAATGGAAACAGTTTCCAGAAATGGTATTCAACTAGTAAACAAGGTTGATTTAATTTATTGATGTTTAAGGTCACATATTTATGCACTATGGCTAATCATGACCGTGACAGTTTTACGGGTGGAGGAAGCCGGAGTACACGGAGAGAACCACCGAGCAACGACGAGCAACTGCCAGCTCCCCAACATCGTAACTCCACACTGCAGCACAGGTAGGGTTAGATTGGTTGAAGACATGCGTACCATCGACGTGCAGTACGCCTTAGTACACGTCGTCATCGTGCCCCCACATGGGCAATGGGGGTGAAGTGTCTTGCCCAAGGACACAATGCGGTTGCCGCAGGTGGGATTCGAACCGAGGACCTCTCGGCTTGCAGCCTGCACCTCTACCTACTGAGCCACCGTGCCCCCCAAGTAAACAAGGTGATTTTTATTTAAATTATTAAATATGCAAAATGTCCAGCAAAGATAGTCCCATAAGAACAAGCAGCTGTATATAGTAAGTAAGTCTGCAGACATTTTAAGCCTTTATTCCTGAAAAGCGGTAAATATCGAGTCTGTTTTTAAGTTTTCTAACTTCCTTGCAATTTAAAGAGTACGTGATAATCATGTGACATCAGTTTGTTTGAGAACAGAAGATAATATCACCTGCCAAAATTGAAAATATTAAAAATGTCTCAATCAAGTGAATTGAATGAAGACCAATTGGCTGTTTGTAGTCCAAACATGGCCTGAAAGTCCGTAATATAAATTTTGGGTTTGGTACATCCTTCCAAAGGACGTACCAAACCCCAAAATTATATTACAGACTTTCAGGCCATGTTTGGACTAGGCTGTTGGTAGCTGCCATGTAAGGTACAGGGTCAAACCTTTCTCAGAATCGCAGCGGTAATAATAGTAATAACATGGCTTTGTCGAGCCTTGTGGTTTATTAACACCCCAACAGGCGTGAATAACAGCACTTCAGCTTATTAATGGCCATTGACTTCGTCTCGGGCCTTTTATAAGCTGTCGGGCTGTTATTCACACCTGTTGTGACGTTAATAAACCACAATGCCCTCCAAAGTCATGTTATTGTTATATTCAAATTTTTTTTTTCAATTATTGTCTTCATAACAAAATGAAAATTTCTATTTACAACAGAACCCTGTCAATTGACTAACTACTTTGCCAGTGAAAACTATTCAATTAACAAGAGTATTTAATTAACATGCACAGATTACAGAACAGAGTAAAAATTAAAGTTCTACAATTAACAAGAGTATTCAATTAAAAGGGATTAGGGAAGCTAAATGCAGATAAGCATATTATGCAGGTCTGCAGGTCAGCGTACCACCACCTACGGAACATCTCCAGGGTATGAGTGGTGATCGATGAGGGGAGTGCCAAGAAACTGGTAGAGCTGTAATGGTTTCCTTGATCAGTTAATCACATGGATTAACCTTGGTTAACCGATTAATCATTTGCCCTAATAGGTAGATGAATATTTGCCATGCTGTGGATGATTTACAGCATTAACCCTTTTCCCAAAGTGACAGAAAAAAGGGCTGCTATTATATACAAAAATCTCCATTCAAAATTGATTATGTTTTGAATTTTTGTCTCAAAAACATAGCTTAAAACTCCTCATTGGAACGTGTTCGTTGAACTCGTTCCAATGAGGCTCATAAGCTAAGTTTTTTAGATTCAAGAATTTATTTTATAAACATGGTCTATTAGCCCTTTATTGGGTAAAGGGTTAAGAATGACCATATTCAGCTTCTGATACATTATAATGATCAGGTAAGTGAACAAGTATGTCCGCACATAACTTGCATGCTTTGTTAACCCATATAATACAGTAGTCAAAAGTAGCGATTAATCGATCAATTACTTTTTTGATCGATCAAGACGTTGATCATCGGTTAAGCAATTAATGGGTTAACAATTCAGCTCTAGCAACTGGTCCATGTCTTCATCACCAGCAGATTAGACTTCTGCAACTCACTTTTGTATCATTGCAATCAGTCTTCATTAACTAAATTTCAGACTATTCAGAACTGCGATGCAGAATAGTAGCCAGGAGTAAAAAATACTGTCATATCAGTCCAATTATATTTCAGTTCCACTGCTTGCCAGTTGAGCACACGATCATTAAAATGATACTTAAAATAATAAATTTTGATATCCTGTGCATAGGGTAAAGGATTAACTTGATTTAGTCCTCTTTTTTGCATTATTTCACGAAATTTTGATCCTTTGATGTAAATGTGTTGCAACCCGACAAAAACTGAGAAATAGTTTTGCAATCACAGTACTTTTGGCCACACAAAGTAGATCTTCTGTTTCTCAGGCCATTATTTGTGAAATTGCATGCGGGCGAGCGTTTTTTTATTTTATTTTTTATTTCAGTAATTACTTCTTTGCCATCAAAAGTTCATGTTCTTGGTTTGTTTTAGGCCTCATAATCTACAGAATAGCATGGGTGGTGGTGTATTTCATCCCTTGAGTGCAAGAAGGCTTTGCAATGCTAAAGCATTGCAAAGCCTTCTTGCACTCAAGGGACAAATTCATCAATTTTTTTAACTTGGATAAAATAACAGGCATAAACCATTTAATTTCAGTTTTTTTAAAGTTTAAATTGGTTACAAAAAGAGAGCATGCGGCAGCCAAAAGGAGCATGCGGGAGGGCCTGAGAAACAGATTTTTTATTTTTTTAGGCCTTTTCATTTAATCTTTTTACGTAATGAATCAGCTACATCCACCGGCATAATCTGCTGATTGCATGAGCAATTTTTAACACTTTTACTGCCACACCCACTTTAGGCATATATGGAAGACCTCTATGGACTCCTGTATGCAAGGAAATTTAATAAAATTTATGACATACTTGAAAGTCTATCACCTGATTAATTGTTGGAAAGGGCTCTCTGAGACCTTTCCAACAATTAATCAGATGGTAGGTTTGATTATTCATTTATTGGGGTTTAACGACACTCTTGACAGCCAGGGCCACCTCATGTCGGACAGTTTCATGGTTGAAAGAAGCTGGAGTACCTGGAGAGAACCAGTGAGCAATGGCAAGCAACTGTCAGGCTCCCCAACATACTAACAGCACACAAGCAGGGTTATCATTGATTAAAGACAAGTGCACCATCGACATGCAGTACGCCTTAGTACACGGCGATGCCATGCCCCCACGTGAGCAATCGGGATTAAGTGTCTTGCCCAAGGACATAACGCGGTTGCCTAATGCGGGATTCAAAACGAGTACCTCTCAGCTTGCAGCCTGCATCTCTACCTACTGAGCGATTGTGCTCTCAGCATGTTTGATCTGCGCATACCAGAACGTACAGATAATCATCATAAAATAGGAGACAATAGTCTCTTTTGGCAGCCTAAGTGTTAAGCTAGATATGTCAGTATGACACATAATCCCCCGCTTGCAAAAAAAGTCATGAAAACTGATTCTCAGAATTTTCACATCAGAAACTAAATTGAAGGTCAATAAAGCCGCAAAAGAATAATCAGACCGGGACAAAACTTGGAACTTGATTTTTAGGTACCCATGACAAATCCACATACCAGAAATCAGCCTATTATCTCAATGTATGATGAAAAAATAGTCTGGAAAGCTGTTATTTTGGAATGATGGAATGGTGGGTGGATAGGGGTAACACTATATGCTCCCAGCCATTTTATGGTGGGGCATAAAATTGTCAACAAAATCATATCATGTGACCCTCTCATTGGAACAGGCTTGCCAGGCCCATTCCAATGATGGGTCACGATAGTTTTGTTGACAGTTTTTGAAAAAATTTAAAAAACAATACTTAAAATAATAAATTTTGAATGATTTATTTATTTACTGGGGTTTAACAACACTTTCAACAGCCAGTGTCACCTCATGTCAGACAATTTTATGGGTGGTGAAAGCCGGAGTACTCAGAGAGAACCACTAATATACCGGTGAGAAATTTCCCCCAAAGTGGCACCCAAAAATCATATTTTGCTTATTATTTGTGTTTTTGAACCTGTTCTAACAAGAGGGGCAATGCAAAGTCTGTGCCAATGTCCTGACCCGCCATATGGCTGTGGCACATATCAACCTGGCACCCCTAAATACATTATGCCCCCCCACCCCGTCTCTAGGAAATCTTAGCCACAACCCTGGACTAACTCAACTTCAAAGTTTGCACATTGCATCCGCATATGAATCTCAAGTGGTATGTTGTTTACATTGCAACAGAATTTCTGCCAAATTAAACAGCAACAACTATTATGTGATCTCTGCAAAGCAAAATCACGAGTTACTTGTTGCTATTTATTGACAGAAATTCTGTTAAGATGATCAAAACATCCTGTTTAGCACAGTAAAAACAGAGAAGGCAGAAATGTATCCCAATACTTTTTTTTTCTTTTAGATTACCATGTTTTATAGCATAACCTGCTAATGTGTTATGATGTACACTCATTTTTCTGGGCCTGCTGAACTCTTAACCCTTTACCCAACGCAGACGATTTCAAAATTTATTATTTTAAATATAATGTTTTAAAATTTTTCAAAAAATTTCAAGAAAACCATATCATGTGACCCCTCATTGGAACGAGCTCAATGAGCTCGTTCCAATGAGGGGTCACACGATATGGTTTTGTTGAAATATTTTGAAAAATTTAATTTTTTCAACTGCTAAATTTGCATATTACGCGGACGGATGCGGGCGATTCGTTAGGTAAATGGTTAATCTGCTAAGTATTTTCAAGATATTTTTCATTAAATCTAGTCATGGCTGCGGTGAAGCAGACATGACTAGATTTGATGAAAAGTTCATATAATTATAATTCAAGGAATCATTGGTGAAAAAATCCATGGACTTTTCAGGGGAAAATTTGATTAAATGTGCCGAAATTATATCAAATTGCATATCCTGTGCAGGAACATCTGCCAGCAGCAGGCAAGAAGTTAAGGGTCAGAGTAACTTTTCAGACTTTCTACTATACCACACCTCAGGAATGCAAATTGAAATGGTAAGATAACCCCCACATGTTGAAAGTCGACTGCCGATGGATCATTATTGGTCGTTGCCAAAAATGAATGTTGAACTTATGACTGGCCTGGTTTTGGGAGTTAAAAAAATGACAAGGGCAAAACAAATTATGGGTCACTGCCCTCGACCCACAGGCATGTTCGAAGTAGCCCTAAAGGTATTGTGGGACATAAAAATTTTCTTTCTAAGTTGAAAGAGTAGAAAAGGGACAGAACTCTGGGAAAAATTATTGACAGAACCCGATTCTTGTGCATATCCGTTCCCCAATGCAGGTCTATCAGCATACCAAAGGAGGTCCAAATCCAACCTATGGCTCTGAAGTTACAATGCAAAACATTTGTACGGACAGATGGACAGAAGGGAAAAAGGGACATAACTTTGGGAAAAATTATTGGACCGAACACTTTCCTTGTGCATATATGTTCCCCCTTTCAGGTCTATCATCATACCAAAGAAGATCCAAATCCGACTGATGGCTTTGAAGTTAAAATGCAAAATGTTTGTATGGAAAGAAGGGAAAAAAGGCCCATAACTCTCAGAAAAATTATTGGAGAGAACCCATTCCTTGTGCTATCAGCACACCAAAGGAGATCCAAATCCGACCAATGGGTTTGAAGTTACAATGCAAAAAGTTTGTATCGACAGACGGAAAGAAGGGGGAAAAGGGGCCATAACTATGGGAAAAATCATTGGACAGAACCATTCCTTGTGCAAATCTGTTCCCCCATGCAGGACTATCAGCATACCAAAGCAGATCCAAATTCGATAGATGGCTTTGAAGTTACAATGCAAAACGTTTGTATGGACAGACGGACAGAAGGGAAAAAGGGACATAACTCTGGGAAGATCATTGGACGGAACCCATTCCTTGTACATATCCGTTCCCCCCATGCAGGTCTATCAGCACACCAAAGGAGGTCCAAATCCGACTGATGGCTTTGGAATTACAATGCAGAACATTTGTACGGATGGATGGATGGATGGATGGATGGATGGATGGACAGACATTCTTAAAAATGGGAGTTGTTGGCTTAATTTTTTACAGGAAAATTTATTATTTTAATTCGTTTGGACAGCGGTTAAAACCTTGTTTTTTTTCGGTAAAATTTTGGGGGGTATAGACATGGTTACATCCCCCAACATAATGCTTGATAGTAACTAATGTTAACCCCAACCCTGAACGACCCTAACCCTTAATATAAACCCCGGCTAATCGCTATTTGCCTCATAAGTCTCATATCTTAGACATTAAACTCATAATATTTTCAATTAAGCTCACAATATGTCGGTAAGCTCATGCCTGTCCGGACAAAAGAAAAAAACATTGTAACTCCAATATTATAGTGCAGACAGACGGACAGATGGACGAACAGATGGATGGATGGATGGCAAGATTAACGGATGGATGGACAAAAGGACAGATCGTCAGATGGACGGAGGGCTTCACTAGATCCCCCCCCCCCACCCCTAAATCCTCCTTCGGAGGTTAGGGGCTTAAAAAAATGTCTTGGAAAATATGGGTGTGTCGTCCTCTGGCTGTGTTGGACAGTTGATCATCATTTTGCCAACCAAATTACATATTGTGTTCTGTGGACATGTTGCCAAGTATATTTACAAGTTGGCAATCTATACAATACAAGTTAATCCTTAAATTTACTCAAGACATTCTCTATTCAGGAATACAATCTGGCAAATGCCGGGAGGAATGAAACAATCCTGAATTTGACAGGGCTGTTCAGGACTTAAAATTCGACTTGAAATTCATGCGAGAAACAACCGATCCTCAAATTTCTCACAAATTATTTATGCAAGGAAAACAAAGAGAATTAACTTTGATTCTCGCAAAATGCTCATGTCATTCTTATCATAGATTCTGAAAGGGTCTTTAAAGGCCTTTAAATTCATTTATTTTGGGCACACCATTTTGCCCTTTATCTTATGTTTTATTGCCATGCCTTTCTTTGTGTTTCTATGGTCATATTATGATGGAAGTTATTCTCAAATGTAGAAGAGGTACAAAGAATTTTTATATTAATTTTTTTCTTAATGTCTTCACACCGTCTCTAATTTGGGAATACCTGTAAACAGTGTGAAATCGTGTTAATCTTAAGGTCTGAGTTAAATGCCTGGCGAATTCTTATTTTGTGTTCCCACATAATAAGTAACACTTTAACTGAGAAGTGGTTTCTAGTGAAGTCTTGGCGACATTTACAGGTAGCCAAGACTTCACTAGAAACTACTGCCAAGGTAGGCCTACTGTAATTTTCACCAAGACCACCCCAAAAAGCCTGTATGTTGAAACATGAATTCTCAGGCCTGGCATTCTTAAAAGTGCAGGAGGGCTGAAAATCACCCCTCTTGCATGACCTAGGGGAACGATTAGCTCTCCTCAAGCTTACAAAAGCTAAAAGTGGCAAAATGAAGTTTCACAAATAAGGAATTCTGCCTAGTGGGCTTCATATATTTTATTTGGTGCAGCTAACAAGGTAGTCTCTGTGAGATGGCTACACTGCCCCTCTCACATCTTTAGGCCTAAGTGAGGCCTGGAGGTGTGGGAGGGGCAGTGTGGCCATCTTACAGAGACCACTAACATAGCCGAGATCTGAAAAGGTGTAGGTTTTAGGAATAGGAGGTTATGGTAATCATTATTTTCTAAGGCCAGGAGGGCTAGTTTTCGCTCTCCTTAATTTTTTAAAGGCAAGCAGTAGGCGAGCAAATATATCACTCTCCTGAAAATACCAGGCCTGAATTCTACATGAACATGTATGACAAGGAACTCACCAAAATTGGAACTCGGCTCTTATAGGTTAAAAATAAAAGGCCGCTCAGCCACATGTCCCCCGAAAAAACAAGTCGAAAAAGGGGCATAACTCCAGTAAAAATGATCGGTCCAAACCCATATTCGAACTTGACCTATATTATTACCCCAAAAAGTCACATAACAAAATTCTTTCCAATCAAATAATCCTAACTGGAGTTATCATCTAGACACCGCAAATCTTGAAATTTCCAAGTCGAAAAAGGGGTATAACTCTAATAAAAATAATCTGGCCGAACCCACATTCAAACTTGACCTGTGGTTTGGGCTAAGAAGGTGACTCACACACCAAAATTGGTTCCAATCAAAAAATGATCCAAACTGGAGTTATCATGGGGACACCAAGTGGGACGGATGCACAGACGGATGGATGGACGCACACATGCACACACGGACACTGCTGATTTCTAGTCCCTCCAAAAAAATTTCGGGGGACAACTAGCAAACATATAAATGTGATGTTTGCTTTCTACTATGGAAAATGTATGGGCTGCAAAACCAAGGACATAACAGAACCCTTAAACTCTAAATTTTTTGATAAATGAAATTTGATTCTCGCAGGAATTAGTATCAACAGTGATTCTCACAAATCGGGACCAGTTTTAAGGCCTGCTGTTTGACGAGTAAAAGTGCTACTTGACTTCTTGGTTAAATTGCCAACGCCGTAAAAATCATTAACTCAATGACCTGTATGGATGTATCAACTAATGAAATTACAGATGACATACCATGCTTGACATTCTTTCAAGTCCCCAAATAGCACCATTTCAGCTATAGTATTCAAATATCTCTGGAGAGGTCCAGACCTGGGTCTCCACAGAGAAATTTTAAAAATATATAAAAATGATAAAATTTTGGAAAAATTTAACCCCCTCAGATCTGGGTGCTTTTATGGTTTGGTTTCGGTTTTTGCAGCAAACCACAAAACTGAACCACAAAACCCAGCCAAAATCTGCCAAACCATTTTACTGTGTTTGTTCATAAACTGATCAGACTATCTTACTGGGAGGAAACTGGACTATTGACCACTGTGGATTCCAGTCACTAGGTCTATCAGGCAAAGTGGTGAATGCATTGTGTTCTGTCACGTTTTCTCCCTTATTGACTCGTCCAGTGAATGACATTGATTTGATGAACTTTATTCATTTGTTACCCTAATTTATGGGGCTTTTCTGCCCAAATAGGCTTAGCAACTGAGCCCCTAGAACCTCTAGGAATGATTAAAGAAGAGTGAGTTATGCTGAACTAAATGGAGACACATACAGACAGGGCTTTTGTGGTGAGTGGTGTCATAAAAACTATTGCGGATTTTTTCCAAGTTATGGAGCCTGACGTGTTATTTACTATCTGTTCTTAACACATAGAAACACCGAACCAAAACTGAGGTTTTTTCCTGAAACCGAACTGAAACCGAATCTGAAAAATCAAAACCTCCCAGCTCTACACCCCTTCTCCCTCAGACCACCAACCTGAGAGGGACACCACCTATATACCATTCCCCTACTTAATACTTCAATCTTCGTGATATGCCTATGGCATAACACTGATCCCTCCCCCCCCATCCCAATAAGATCCATGTGCCCTTCTTAATATAGATACCTGGTTGCATACCTATAATCTGCTACCCGATTCAGAATCAAATCAAATCTTGAATATTCAAAGGGCCCTTTCCAGCAAGACAGATCCACAAAGGGAATTTGTTTTGAATGAAGGCTGAAAAAAGGTGGGTTCCATCATTCAGTTGTGCTAAATATTTGTGTCAAAGAAGTTAAACATCCAACAATACCATGACAGAATCCACCCAATAATATTTGTAGAAAATGAAACACAATCACCCAACAAGCTTTGGTGAAAAACAAATTGAATTTTCAAAAAAAAAAATGTAAATATTTGCAAACTGGTGTAAAAAATGCACTGTGTAAAGATCACTGCAATTAAGTGAGATCGACTGTATCAACATATAAATCTGCATTTCATTGAAAGTGTAAAGGGAATTAACCTGCAGACAGTTCCTGCTGTGACACAAAAGCTACAGTGTAGAGTATATGGATAGTGGACTATCACAGTCAAACTCATGCAATGGAATTTCCACCCATGGAATAACCCTTGTTCTGTGAAAAAGACATAAGAATTGGACCCTATGAAGTTTTGTGATTCGATTCAATTTCGAATATCAAGCTGGTATTTGATTCAATTCGAAATCGGCTTCCCCATTCATTTCTCTTCGATCCTTTCACTGGAATATAGATTAGTATCAGTCATATTCGTCGTCTCACAGTTCAGGTGGAAATTGTAGAGCTGAAACGGTTAATCAGATGGATTAACCTTGGTTATAAATTATAAGTTAAACGTCTTAGTGACCTTGACCTTTGACACAATGACCTCAAAATAAATAGGATTCTTTCTCTTATCATACTCAACTCACTTGTCAAGTTTCGTTTCCATCAACCCAGCAGAATTGTAATTAGAGCAGAAAATGTCCCAGAAAATGTTCAAGGTCACTGTGACCTTGACCTGTGGCACAATTACCCCAAAATAAATAGGATTTGTTCTCTCCTCATAATTGAAATAAATAGGGTTCATTCTCTCATCATGACCAAAATAAATAGGGTTCTTCCTCTCATCATACCCAACTCACATACCCAAGTTTGGTTTTGATCAGTCAAGCAGAACTTCAGTTAGAGAGTGTAAACTAACTAACTCTACAGACGGATAAACAGATGGATAAATAGATGCATGGACAGACAAAGTAGGAATTATGTGCATCCCCCTCCCCCAGCCGCCAAGGAATTTGGAGGGGGGAGGCATAATAACTAAAAAAACAAGAGGCCCCAGGGGGCCTGAGGGCACTCACCTAACATGGTAGCCTAAATATCAACCCACAGAAATGATTTCAACAAGTTGCATCTGCTCCTCCTAAGAAAAGCTTATACCAAATATCCAAAGATTCTGACCAGTGGATCTAAAAAAAAAGATTTTTAAAGAATATTCCTCATATTGAACTAAGTTATAATTCGGGCTCCCACAGGGAGCCCATATATGAACCCAGGGACTTGGCTTTAACAAACTTGAATCTCATTAAGGATGCTGCACACCAAATATCAAAACATTCCGACTGCTGGATCTGAAGAAGAAGATTTTTAAAGAAAATTCCTCATTTTGAACTAAGTTATCATTCAAGCTCCCACAGTGAGTCCAAATATTGACCTAGGGACATGGGTTGAACAAAGTTGAATCTCACCCCTCTAAGGATGTTGCATACCAAATATCAAAACATTCCGACTGCTGGATCTGAAGAAGATTTTCAAAGAAAATTCCTCATTTTGAACTAAGTTATAATTTGGGCTACCACAGTGAGCCCAAATATGAACCCAGGGACTTGGCTTTAACAAACTTGAATCTCATTAAGGATGCTGCACACCAAATATCAAAACATTCCGACTGCTGGATCTGAAGAAGAAGATTTTTAAAGAAAATTCCTCATTTTGAACTAAGTTATCATTCAAGCTCCCACAGTGAGTCCAAATATTGACCTAGGGACATGGCTTGAACAAAGTTGAATCTCACCCCTCTAAGGATGTTGCAATCCAAATATCAAAACATTCCGACTGCTGGATCTGAAGAAGATTTTTAAAGAAAATTCCTCATTTTGAACTAAGTTACAATTCGAGCTCCCACAGTGAGTCCAAATATTGACCTACAGCCATGGCTTGAACAAATTTGAATCTCACCCCCCTAAGGATGCAGCATACCAAATATCAAAACATTCCGACTGCTGGATCTGAAGAAGAAGATTTTTAAAGAAAATTCCTCATTTTTAACTAAGTTTTTATTCAGGCTACCATAGTGAGCACAAATATAAACCCAGGGACTTGACTTGAACAAACTTGAATCTCACCCCCCTAAGCATGGTGCATACCAAATATCAATAGATTCTGCCTGCTGGATCTTGAGAAGAAGATTTTCAAAGAAATTTGCATGAAATGCACTAAGTTCAAATTTGGGCTCCTATACTGAGCCCAAATATAAACCCAGGGAGCTGATTTGAACAAACTTGAATCAGATCCACTCCACAATGTTGCATACCAAATATCAAAAGATTCTGCCTGCTGGATCTGGAGAAGAAGATTTTTGAAGAAATTTGCCTGAAATGCACTAAGTTCGAATTCAAGCTTCTATAGTGAGCCCAAATAGGAATCTAGGGAGCCAATTTGAACAAACTTGAATTAGATCCACCCCACAATGTTGCATACCAAATATCAAAAGATTCTGCCTGCAGGATCTGGAGAAGAAGATTTTTTAAGAAGTTTGCCTGAAATGCACTAAGTTCAAAATCGGGCTCCTATACTGAGCCCAAATATGAACCCAGGGGGCCGATTTGAACAAACTTGAATCAGATCCACCCTACAATGTTGCATACCAAATATCAAAAGATTCTGCCTGCTGGATCTGGAGAAGATTTTTTAATGTTTTTCCCATTGCCAACAAGTGTTAAAAAGTGCTGACTCAGCACTTTTTCACAGTCCTGAAAAAAGTACTTTGTGATCAAACCAATAGGGATTTTTTTAACCATTCTATTCTACTGGATAAAAGTAAGCTTTATACAAAATAAGAATTCTCTGTGCCGTGTAGTTTTGGAGATATGGCAGTTTTAAGGTTTTTCCTATTTTTAGCTCCCGAGGTTCCCATGGGGCAATGAGAAAAATTTTTTTGCATCAATCAACTACTTATGACCCATTATCAGCTCATATCAAATTTGGTTCAAATCAACGTCACAGATCTGAAAATAGAAATTTTAGGCGTGGCCAAAATTTTTACCCACCCCCCCCCATAACGAAGGCAAATAATGCTCGACAAACTTCTTTTGAACAAACTTGATTCTAAACCTCAAAAGGACTCTGTATACCACATATCAAGTCTCTGCTACTGGTGCTTCATTAGAAGAAGATTTTCAAAAAATTTGGCCATTTTTTCCACACCCCTCTGTTCAATACAAGCCGAAACCTAATTTGCATAAAAATCAAAATGCCCCTCTATAACCACTACTTACATGAAATTTAATTAAAATGTGGCCAGTGGTTTAGGAGAAAGAGGCTCAAACATCACCTTCACGCAGGACGATGGACGACAGACGACGGACGAAGAGTGATAAGAAAAGTTCACCCTGACTTTCAGTCAGGTGAACTAAAAATGTGGGTGTGATGGAGCACAAGAGCACCAGCTTGCCTCAAAATAGAAAGACTGTTGCATCATTGAAAAACTGTTCAGCTTTAAAGCTTGATATTTTGACACCAGTGTACAGAGTTAAAAGTGTTGTCCACATGACATTAGGATTCTACAATCGTAAAATCAGGATTAATTCTGAAAATCCTTGCCCTATCAATACAGTACATGAACAGTGGATTGTTACTAAATCACCCATGGGGTGATTCTCTACTCAAGACATAAATTCCTTGTCTGGGAAAAAGCATTAGAACACAAGCAAAGTTTCAGCCAAGGGACCTCCTGGTAGAACCTGGAGGTCCCTTGGCTAAAACTGTGCTTGTCCTTTTCATGCATTACCACAGGAATCGACTGTTATTGTCTGGATGGAAACTTCACTTCACGAGTGTTTTAGTGGTAATTCACTCTCCACGTACTGTACAGTTGAATGCTGCATCTTACTTCGAGTTGTGATGAGGCAATTAATCAGCATACTTCGGCCAATAAGCACCCATCAGTTGACAATCTGTAGATGAGGGTGTGGGATCGGCCCTTGCCGAAGATCACATGCAAACAAATGTCGAGATTTCCTCAATTCATCTTCCAGATTTAAGACATTTTTATGGAAATGACTCTTTGATGATACATAGTTCTGTTTGATTTCGTCAAATTTTACAGAGCATTGGCGGAAATTGAGAGACAACAGTGTTCACTCAAGTGATGAGTGGCAGCTTGATATCAAAGAAATCTGAAAACGATAGCAAGAAATTGCAGGAACTTGCTTGCGGCATTGTGTATATTACTTTTGATGCATGGCTTCCATAAAAGAAAAAACTGCAGTGTTCAGGTTTATGTTGGTTTCATTTCGTTTCATTCTACCCTGATTCCGGTTTATCAAAAATTATGTATGTACAAGATGGCAGTGCCCATTACTAAAATAAATGTGCTCCTCATCAACAATTAAATTGATAATTAAAGCCCTCAACATTGATAACAAACACCACTAAAACTGTTGTCAATATTGGGGGGTTTACATGGTGCATTGCCTGGCAATTAACATCATTTAAACATAAAACACTTACCATCTGACATTGGTATTGATCAACAATCGGCCGATTTTGTATCCAAAAATTTGGCATTTGGATGACGGGTCATTTGTCTTACCGGCTCATCAATAACTTTAGAGCTCTGCAGGGAATGATATGTAGTTAGGCTACACAGTTGAAAATATCATTTGGGCTCATTCCAGCAGCACATCTCAAACTAGCCAGGCCTGGAAATAACCCTTGACTGATCATTTAGGTTATGAGGGGGTTATGGCAAAATGATACAACAAAATAATACAATATAAATTAAATTCCTGACATGTTTTGCCTGTCAGACCTACAATTTTGCATGACTAGCTCAACTCATTGTTTGTGCATTTCATCCACGCATGAGTAGAATATTCTTGTGTTCCAAATAAAAGAACAGGTGGGAAAAAAGTACTAAGAGGCATTTAGGCATCATGAATACAACAATGAATACACTATGCTAAACAAGACTTTCACACAATCTAGCGAAGATTTATTAATCTGAAGATCTTCTCCCTGTTGGAAGGGCAATGTTAAATAAGCATACAGGCCCAAATAAAGTACATACAGGGTGGAAAAATTCCCCAAATTTAATAAACTTACAAGTATGTTTAACGGGAACACAAGAGTACCATGCCATTCATGTCTTAACAGAATTTCCAGCATAATAAAAAGCAAAAACTCGCACGTTAGTTCTTACTATTTATTGTGGAATTCTGTTGCGTCATAAACAGCAGACCTGACATAGTAAAACAGAGAAGGTAGAAAAGCATCACAACACATTAATTATTTCAAAAGGTTACCATTGTGGCAGTGTACAGAATAGTAGATATTTAGTCTGTGTGAAACACACAGACTATTGTTTTTGCACGGATTCATTTTCCTTTTCTTTTTTTTTTTCAGGCGTGGTATGACGTATGGACCTGGGACCAACACGAAATGAGTCAACACTTGATGGAGATTCAAAATATGGGTCAAGGTCACGGAGGTCACCTACGGATCATTGAGTGCATTTTTCAGAATTGCTGGAAATCACATTTTTTGATCCCCTAAAGTATTCCTGACATACATACATGCATTTTGACATAAAAAAAGTGGGCATGGCCACATTTTTTGAAAGTGGGTCATGCCCATATCTCAGGCATGGTATGACGTATGGACCTGGGACCAACATCAAATCAGTCGACACTTGAGGGAGACTCAAAATATGGGTCAAGGTCACAGAGGACACTTAGGGGTCATTGAGTGCATTTTTTTCAGAATTGCTGGAAATCACATTTTTTGATCCCCTAAAGTATTCCTGACGTACACACATGCATTTTGACAGAAAAAAAAGTGGGCGTGGCCAAAATTTTTGAAAGTGGGTCACGCCCATATCTCAAGCGTGGTATGACCTACGGACCTGGGATCAACACCAAATGAGTCGACACTCGATGGAGGTGCAAAATATGGGTCAAGGTCACGGAGGCCAACTAGGGGTCATTGAGTGCATTTTTCATAATTGCTGAAAATCACATTTTCTGCCCCCAAAGCATTCCTGAGATTCATACATGCATTTTTACGTTAAAAAAGTGGGCGTGGCCAAAAAATTTGAAAGTGGGTCACGCTCATATCTCAAGCATGGTATGATGAATGGACCTGGGACTAACACCAAATGAGTTGACACTTGATGGAGATTCAAAATATGGGTCGAGGTCAAGGAGATCACCTAGGGGTCATTAAGTGCATTTTTCATAATTGCTGGAAATCACATTTTTTGACCCCCCAAAGCATTCCTGAGGTCCATAATGCATTTTTATGTTAAAAAGTGGGCGTAGCCAACATTTTTGAAAGTGGGTCATGCTCATATCTCAATCGTGGTATGATGAATGGACCTGGAACTAACACCAAATGAGTCGACCCTTGATGGAAATTCAAAATATGGGTCAAGGTCATGGAGGTCACTTAGGGGTCTGCCTGAAAGAGGGCACCAAAGTCATCAAGTGCGTATTATTCAGAAATAAAGGGAAATGAATTTTATTACACCTTAATGAATTTCTAAAGTTTATGAACGTATTTCATCACTCAGATTAGTGGGCAGAGCCAAAAATGTCCATTTCTGATTTGAGTATCGAACCCTTTGAATGCTGGTCACATGTATGCCTTTTCTGGTTTCTTATAAATAACTGTTCTGATTCCAGTATGAATATCTGTAAATACTGTTAACGAAAACCTATTTCTGATTTGTTTAAAAATATTTTACTCCTGAAAATAAGCCTCCATAAATCCTCTTTCTGTATAGTTTATTCCTGATACTTTAACCCTTTTCACACAGACTTGAATTTACTGGGAGCAGTAAATTCTGTTTCTCTAGTTAATCTAAATGCTTTTATTTTATTTACAGGATGACTGACTGAATGCTTGTGTAGATTTTCAACTATTTTATATTTCAGGTTTATAGTCACTCGTGTGCGCTTTGTCTTTGCGACTTGGTTGCTTTTGGGTTAAGTTGGTTGAAGGTTTAGTGAGTAGTTCTCATTCGTTTTGCTTGTGTTCGGTTTAGCGGGAAGTTTCTCGGGTTTCGTCATTCAGATCTTGGATGTTGGAGCAATTAGTGTTCAGTTTATGCGGAGGCAATATTTCTTGTGAATTTATAAGGATCTATGTCGTTTTGAAATGGTAAGTTACATTTTATTTATTGGTTCTAAATTGAATATCAATGTAGCGTGCATCTGCAGTTTGATCAGAGTTCCCAGCCCCGATCAAGCCGCAGATGAACATACATTGATAGACAAGAGTATTCTCCTTTTTGGCGAAACAAAATTATTTAAGCCCTCCATTTTTATAAACTGAGTACTGACGTTTGTTAATCTTTATATTTCAGGGTCAACTATGATTTGTTTTGAATATATTTGATGACGTAAATATACAGGATGTAAAGAAAGAACTGTGATATTTTAAATAAATTGTATATAAAACTGTTTATTGGAGTTCCACCAATTTATCGTATCCTCGGACCACACAGAACCACGACCTTGCGATACCATCACGTTATTTATCATAACCTGCAAATGTGTTATGATGTAAGCTGGTTCTTTCCAGGCCTGCAAGCATTTCATCAGCAAAGAGATGCAAGAAACAAATGATTTTGATCTTATTGTGGGTGCATGTCAACCCCTTTAAACCTTATGAGTTGACATGGTGACGGATACACCGACCTGCCTACTGTAAATAGTTGTTCAATGTGCATGTAAATACTTATTCATTCAATTTTGTTATGTTTGCATTGATTCTTCTCTCAAATAAAAAGAAATTATGATTACAGTGGTAATAAGTTGGCAACACTCATTTTGGCTCAGGGGTTGCCCAAACTGGAATTTCATTTACTGTTGTCTGTTCCTTCAACTCTCTGATGGTCACATACACATAAACTTTACATACACATAAACTTTGCATGTAAATTTGTTTGCGATGGTCAGCAGAATTTATTGAACAGGTTGTCGTGTGAAGCACTGAGTTTGGAAGAGTTAAACGGCACCACAGGTTGGTATGAATAGGGAAGGTCCCATGCTTTTGCTTCACACATTGTCTTTTAATTAACCAATCAAAAGAAAGTACTGCAGGGGTTGCAACAGGCTAGCATCCCCTCTGGAAATAAACACCAGTCTTCAAGCTTCCAGCAAGAAGTTATCTCACCAGTTCACAAATTCAAATTTTCCCCTCCCGCCATCACCCATTTCGAGATGTAAATCAGTCGACTCCACCCCTCTTCCCGAATCAGTTGCATCATTTTACCTTTTTCCAAGTCCTGCTCATCTTTTTATCATTATCATATTTTAACACATAGTGCACCTGTAAAATGTCACTCAACTTAAATCCCATGCTTTTCCAGAGTTTTCGGGCAGTAATGCCTTTTTATCTCTGGTTTTTAATGCCGGGATTGCAGGCGGATACACCCACCTGCCTACTGTAAACAGTTGTTCAATGTGCATGTAAATACTTATTCATTTAATTTTGTTATGTTTGCATTGATTCTTCTCTCAAAAAACAAGAAATTATGATTACAGTGGTAATAAACTGGCAACAACCATTTTGGCTCAGGGATTGCCCAAACTGAATGGCAGTTAAACTGTTAAACCATGTATTGGAAAAGAATTGAATAATAATAAACTTCAATTAGATGTTGATGAATACAGCACAAGTTCACATTACCTTAATGTGTCCAAAACATGTACACAACACACAACCAATCAATTCTCTAACACTGGGGAACACAATTAAAAACAGTGAGATTATCTGTTCCAGTATCTGTTTTTTTCAGTCTGTGAAAAAACAAAAAAACATGTCAGACTGATCAGGTCAACACTGTCTTGAATGATATTTGTTCATCACGCAGAGAGGAAATTCCCTGAATCATTCACAGATATTCCTAATTAATGAAAAGCTTTAATGATAGTGAAACTCAATATGCAAACATAAAAAATGATTGCTGGGGAAAACATTTTCTACCATTGTCAAGGAATCATTTCCTTTTGCCTTTAACCCTTTACAAAAGATACCTGAAAATAAGCAGACCGTCATCAGCAGAGGTCCTCAGAGGGTGAATTTGATGATGCTACCCGACACATTGCAGCATCACTAAATTTACCCTCTGTGAACCTCAATCTGAATCAAAGTCTCTGGTCTAAACAGAAAGGGGAACCCAGAGGGTATATTGGGTGATTCTAGCCCATTGTATGGGATAGCATCATCAAATTCACCCTCTGGGGACCTCCATCTGCAAATGTCAGATTGCTTATTTTCAGGCTTGTTACCCAACACATGTTATATCAAAAATGATCATTTTTAATTATATTTCAAGTGACTTCCCCTCATTGGAATGAGCTCAGAGCTTGTTCCAATGAGGGCCACATGTCTTGGTTTTGTTGAAATTATATATATTTTTTTTTAATTCCTACATTTGTAAATTATGCGGGCACATGCAACCGATTCATTAGGTAAAGGGTTAATTCTCATACATGATTAGCCATTGTGCAGAAATATGTGACCCAAAACACCAATAAATAAATAAATAAATAACCCTTAACAGAATTTTTTCAGGCCTTCAGATTGGCAAGATTTGGCAATGTTGCGATTGGTTGAATTCGGTAGCCGTGTACCTACTGGACTGACCATGCTTGCACCAGTGAATCCAATGTCCCCAAATTCAGTCAATATTCAGGGGTGGAGGAAGTCCTTGAATTACACAAAGAGCGGTGATGTTCTCATGGTGTAGTTCTGAAAGTCGATTGGGTGGGTTTGAAATCACTTGGATGCCTTTAAGTACAAAGTAGTTTGTGTACTCTGATCAAATGCTGCGATCAAATGTTAAGCTGATACATTGTAAAATAGGGAAACTTCTGAGGCAAAAAAAAAAATGGGTGCACCATCTGACCTACCCTATTTTAAGGTTCCAACCCCAAATATTTTATTGAGGTCACAGCTGAAATTTTTATTCAAATTCAATATTTAGAGGTGTTGTTGGATTTTAGCATAATTTAATCGCTTCATAATAATATTACTTTATTTATATTTGTGGACTGGGCCATATACAGTCTCCCAGGTGTCCCGATTTGCGAGAATCTGCTTTGATTGCCGGAAACTCCTGACATGAGAATCAATTTTCAGTTCTTAATTTAGAATCTGAGAGTACTGTTATACCCTTGTCCTCAAGGGTGAGTGCAACCAGATTATAATCACCAATAAAAAATGAAAGTGTCAAAGACATTGTAGCTTAACTTGACTGTGTTGTGTTTGATGAAAAGGATAATGTTCAATGTTTATGAAAAGATTATGAACACTGACAAGAATTGTGATGATTGAGAATATGTTAATTTCTATTCCCTGTATGCTATGTTTTCAATAAAAATAATTTGAGGCGCAGACCGTAGAAAAAAATTGGGGGGGGGTGGGTTAATATGACCATCACAGTTTATGTATGTCAACCAAAGTTACCAAGTTACAGTGAAATTATTCCAAAATGAGTCATCCTATCAAGTTACAATGAAATCCCTTCACAAATACAGCCTGTAGACTCTGCTAAAGATTTTCGGGCTTCAGGCCTGTGTAGCCATCATGGTTGACTGATCGCAACCAAATGGGGATGTCCTTATCTAGACATTATACTGAGTCAACCTACCAATTTACAATGAAATCCCTTCATAAATATGACCTGTAGACTGTGCTAGAGGTTTTCGGCTCAGGCAGCAATCACAGCTGAATTATCGTGACAAAAAGGGGATGTTCTCATTTAGACATTATCTGGAGTCATCCTACCAAGTTACAATGAAATCCCTTCATAAATATGACCTGTAGACTGTGCTAAAGGTTTTCAGGCTTTGGGCCCCTGTAGCCGTCACAATTGACCAATCGCGACCAAAAGGGGATGTTCTCATTTGGACACTATATGGAGTCATCCTACCAAGTTACAATGATATCCCTTCATAAATATGACCTGCGGACTGTGCTAAAAATTTTGGGGTTTTGGTCTCGGGCAGCCATCATGGTTAACCGATCGCGACCAAATGGGGACGTTCTCATCTAGACATGACCTCAAACCTGCATATGAAATTTTGTGTTGATTGGACAAGAACTACGGGGTATAGCCTGTGCTAAAGGAAAATGTGAATAGACCCACAGACTAACAGACTTCCACACGTGTGATAGCAATAGCTTATCTTGACTTTGTCAAGTTAAGTTAACATTCTTCATATTTGTATATTTACTAGTACTACAGTTTAACCCTTAACCCTGTGAACTCTTAATGTCAAAATGGCAAATATTTCAGCAGCAAATATTTCCATAATGCAGTTTGATATATAACCCTTTAACTAACATGAAAAGCAAACGACACTTGCATACAAAATTCTTGAATAACTAATTTTTTTCATTTTTTGTCTCAAAAATATAGGTTATGACTCCTCATTGGAACAAGCTCGTCGAGCATGTTTCAATGAGGGGTCATAACCCATGTTTTTAAGACACAAAATGAAAAAATAATGAAATTTAATTGGCGATTTTTGTGAATAGTACTGGCTGGTTTTGGACGTTACGCTGGGTAAAGGGTTACCCAAATATACCTTGTTTGACAGAACTCATTGAGCTGTTTTAAACAAGATATAATTGATTAAATTCATAGTTAAACAAAAGTAAAACAGACTTCGTCAGCAGGGGATAATAAAAAGAATACTTTTGGTTCTCTGGCAATTAATTTCTCAACTGAATGTGAGGAAGAGGGGGGTGGGTGTTTTTTTATTTGCTTGTTGAATGGTTGAGTGCTGAAAGCCCATATTTGCGCTCTATTCTAAGTGCAGGTGCCATAATTTACACGGAGCTGAAACATTTAACTGATTAATTGATTAACCAATGATCAACATCTTAATTGATCAAAAAAGTAATTGATCGATTAAGAATTACTTTTAAACTACTGTATTATATGGGTTAACAAACTTGCTCCAAAAGGAAAACATTGTCACACTGACTCACATCATTTATATGAGACAGAGTAAAGTATGCAAGTTACATGCTGACAATACTTGTGCGAGATCATAATACATGTACTGTGTCAGTAGCTGGAAACGGTCTTTCTTAACCCTTTACCCAATGCGAATAGCTGACAATACTTGCAAAATAAAATCTTGTATTACTATAAATTTTTAATTTTTGTCTCTAAAACATAGTTTATGATCCCTACTGGAATGCGCTCAATGAGCTTAATTGTTCCAATGATGGGTTATAAGTTACACGTATGTTTTTGAGACAAAAATTGAACACATAATAAAATTTGAATGGACATTTTTGTACATAGCATTGGCCTGTTTTGTCTATTATGTTGGGTAAAGGGTTAATGCTGTAAATCATCAACAGTACTACAATCATTCAGCTACCTATTAGGGGGAAGTGATTAATCCATTAACCATTAACCAAGGTTAATCAATGTGGATAAGCGATCAAGATAACCCTTTAACCGTTTCAGCTCTAAACTTGCAGGGACAAAGCCACACTTTTGCTAAAAATTAGTTGACCATTAACAAAACCACAACTTCCATAATGCAAAAGTAGAGTCATGTTTTAAATATCAATTGTGTGATATATACAATACATAAATTAACTTGAAGGCGCGAATTTATTGGATATTTGAAAAACGGCATGCTGTAGTTTGTCAACCTGAACTGATCAGCCGATCACTCACGGAAAATTCCGGCAGAGTACAATCTGCAATATCATTTTCCATATTCGGCATTATTTGCAATTCTATAGAATTGTTCTATATATTGCATATGCCTTCATTCAATTCGATCCAGACTGACATTTTCGATGAAGGTACTGCGAGTTGTATTGGAAGCACAAGTGTGCCTCATTAAATATATTATGAAGTAAGTGATCTAATAATGCCAATTATTGCTAAAATAATGTACAGTTGTGTTCGTGGAGATCATTCATTGGGATGACAATAAAGGTAAAATTAGAAGCGATGTGGATGCATTCAGAAATTATGTTTACTTCCAATGACTTCTGGCTACTTTATTTATATCTGCGAATGATGTATCCTGTGGATATTTAACCCTTTACCCAATGTAACGGCCAAAACCGGCCAGCGCTATTCACAAAAATTGCCAATTAATTTTTATTATTTTTTCTCTCAAAAACATAGGTTATGACCCCTCTTTGGAACAAGCTCAATGAGCTCATTCCAATGAGGGGTCATAACCTATGTTTTTGAGACAAAAAATAAAAATGAAAGTGTCAATGACACTGTAGCTCAACTTGTGTAAGACATGTACATGTATAGTATGTGACACAGCAATGACACACATCTAGGTAATGACCTGATAACAAAGGTACATATAAAGTATTGTAATGGGCGACAGTTACATGCTAAACTAGAAAAGAAATCTTCATGGAGTTAATGTTACAATGGGGATTCTTGTATAGCGCACCATAAGCCAAATGTTAGTAACTGTTTTGGCATGTTTGATTCAAACCTTTTTAAGGTTGATTCATACTAATTAATAAATATTTGTCCAGTCCTTCTTAAAATATAGGTATTTGAATTTTTTATCTTTAGCTCATAGGGTTCCCACGGGTGAGGAGGTTTTATTTTTCTCATTGTAAATAGAAAATCGGATTGTGCTAATAATGTTTACTGTCCCCAAACAACAAAAAATATTAACACAGGAACTTGGCTTCAACACATTTGAATATACACATCCGAGGGATGCTGAATTCAAGAAACATTATTTTGTCTGGTGTTTTGGGAAAAGATTTTTAATTATCTTCCTTTTTGAGTCCCCAAGTGGGTCTGACTCAACCCAAAAATATTTGTTCTCATAGAACAGTAATAACAAAGGCACCCAATAAATTTATAGCAAACATTACGGACATAAAAAATCTTCTTTACAGGTTCTGAACAAAAAGTATAATGCACAGAATTCCCATACATATGACTGCCAACAGGCATTTTGAATTTTTGGCCGAGCCCCAAAGCACCCATTACCATCCCTTGATGATAACAAACGTAGTCCTAGAAGTTCTGTACAAAAAATTGATTGCACCTAATTTCAGTATAAAATGGCCATTGGCAGCCATCTTGAATTTTGGACCCCACCCAAAAACACTCGTTCCTGTCCAAGGTGATAACAAAGGTACCCAAGAAGTTTCGTGAAGATCGGTTTATAAATACAGCAGGCCTGGCCCTCCTAAATCTGTTTCACGGGAGCTATTCTACACTAATATCAATTATACAAGGTTATTAATGTGAAAATTGAGGAGAGCCATTACAGTTCAAAGAGAGCAATTATGGCTCTCCTCAATTTGCCATTAGGACAGCCAAGGAGAGCCGGAGCAATAGCTCCCCTCAAACGGCCAGGCCTGTGTAATACAGCCTCTAGCCCGAGCCGTATTGACATGTGCACTTACTGTGTATAAGTAGCACTGAATAAATCAAAGTTCATCTAATTTGCATAATTTCTGCACGAGAAAACAACCAGTATTATATGTGATGTATTCCATGTTACTAAACATTCATTCAAAAATTTATTTAAATCAGAACCTTCATATCTGTACAAAAAACTGATTGTACCTAATTTCGGTAATTTTGGTACAAAATGGCCACTGGCAGCCATCTTGAATTTCGGACCTCACCCCAAAACACTTGTTCACGTCTCAAGGTGATAACAAAGGTACCCAAAAAGTTTCGTGAAGTTCGGTTCATAAGGTTCATAAATACAGCCCCTAGCCCGAGCCGTATTGACATGTGCACTTACTGTGTATAAGTAGCACTGAATAAATCAAAGTCCATCTAATTTGCATAATTTCTGCACGAGAAAAAAACCTGTATTATATGTGATGTATTCCATGTTACTAAACATTCAGACAAAAATTTATTCAAATCAGAAATTTCATACAGAAGTTCTGTACAAAAAACTGATTGCACTAATTATGGTACAAAATGGCTGCTGGTGGCCATCTTGAATTTCCAAACACAACCGAAAACACTTGTTCTCGTCCCTGATTGTACCTAATTTCGGTACAAAATGGCCATTGGCAGCCATCTTGAATTTCGGACCCCACCCAAAAACACTTGTTCACGTAGCAAGGTGATAACAAAGGTACCCAAGAAGTTTCGTAAAGATCGGTTCATAAATACGGCCTTTAGCCTGAGCCGTATAGAAGTTGTGTACAAAAAACTGATTGTATGTAATTTTGGTACAAAATGGCTGATGGCAGCCATCTTGAATTTTGGACCACACCCAGAAACACTCGTTCTCATCCCAAGGTGATAACAAGGGTACCCAAGAAGTTTCGCGAAGATCGGTTCATAAATACAGCCCCTAGCCCGAGCCGTATTGACATGTGTACTTACTGTGTGTAAGTTGCACTGAATGAATCAAAGTTCATCAAATTTGTCGAATTTCTGCAAGAGAAAAAAACCTGTATTATATGTGATGTATTCCATCTCGTCCCACGGTGATAACGAAGTTACCCAAAAAGTTTTGTAAAGATCGGTTCATAAATACGGCCTCTAGCCCTAGCCGTATTGAATTGTTGATGGACAGACAAATGGACAGATGGACAACTGGCCATGGCATAACCTCAAATTTGACTATGTCAAAGTTGAGCTAAAAATCTGACTATGTCAAAGTTGAGCTAAAAATGAGTTTTTCAAGAATTTTGTTTACAAGTGTCATCTGCTTTTCATATCAGGTAAAGGGTTAAATTGATGTTTTTTAATTTAAGATTTAAGTAAGAGATGGGCAGTATTTGAAGTTTTAGTTTGGTATCGGTTTTGGTAATTTTATGGGGGTATACCTCGGTACCAGTTCAGTATTCCGAATCTGACTTGACTGAGATGTGCTGAAAGTTCCAAAGAGGAATTCACATAGGAAAAACAGAATAAGTTGTTGCAGTATCATTCTACCACAATGCTATAAATGACACTGTCAATGAGCTCAACAGTGGAATTCTTTACGACCACCAATGATATCGATAGTAATTTTGTGACTTGTTCTGAACGCACCTTAATGTTTAAAAACCAGTTTCAGGCTTTTGTGATCTCAGAACATGTGCACTAGCTGACCAAGCTATCTTTAGGAGGTTCTGCTGATAAAAGACAAAACATCTGGGCAGTTATTTATATTGAGGGCTTGGCTGCCTGCAACTTGACGAGAAATCACTCCTGAGCAATTGGACACATACAGGTTGTAGTCTAGAGGGGATTCAGGATAGTTGCCCAGTTCAATAAAATTTTGACAGCTGGGAAAAAGTTAGCTAATAAATTTAGTTAATCAAGACATATCAAATACATATTTATGCACCTTTTTCAAAAAAAAATACTATCCAATACTATCCACATAATATTTAATTTAGCTAATAAAATCAGTTGATAAATAAATTTCAAATACATTTTTATGCATCTTTTTCCAAAAAAAATACTGTCCACATATTTGAGTTATTTTAACATATGCAAATACATATACAATCAAAACTAGTAAAATTTTAAAGACTGACAATTATTTAACTCCTTGCATACTGCTGGCAGATATTCCTGCTCGTGACAAGATTTCTCTTGCCAGTGAAATGAGTATAATTCAGGCACATTTATTCAATTTGTTTCCCTGTAAATTAAATGGACTTTTTCAATAATGATTTCTGAAGTAAAATTGAGAGGAATTTTTTTATCAAATGTAGTCATGGCTGCTTCACAGCAGTCAGGAGTAGATTTGATGAAAAATACCTTAAAAATACTCAGCAGGTTAAGAGTTAATGCCAATTTTAGAAAACACTGGAGGCCAATAAAACTGTTCAACGAGATGTTCAGGGTTCCCACACCTAACAAGAAAAAAAATTTCAGACTTTTTCCTTTTTGTCCTCTAGTTTTTCCCAACCCTTCGCAGCCATTTCAGAGTTGGGTTTTTTAACCTCATAATTTTACAAGTTTCAAAATTTGAGTCAAAACGAAATAAAAACTAAAATAAAAAAAATTTTGTAAGAAATTTTTATTTCATGAACAGCAAAAGTGATTCTGAATATATTTAATTAAATTTCCAAACTTTTTCCATACCCTTCATGTGAAAATGTAATTTTTCATACCTTTTCCAGGCCTGGAAAATGTTTTTAAAAATTCCATACTTTTTCCAGACTTCCAGACTCACATACGAACTCTGGATGTTTAATTTCAATAAGTTTGGCCTAATCAGTTCAGTGTTATTTGAAAGAGGTCAATAGGCTCTGTCAAAAAAGACTAAATTGGTTTAATTCCTAGTTGATTATATGAAAAAAAAATTGGAGCTTGAAATTTTGATATTTCCTTATCAGTTTCAGAGGGTTAATTAAGTAAGCATTTATTTTACGAGTGGACTTCCATGAGGACATTTATAATTTGTACATTGTAAACATACTAGTGAATAAAATCATTCTAATTGGAAATCACATCAACTGGTCATCATTAGTCACACAATTTATTAATTATTATTACTATTTATTGGAGTTTAAGGTGACATTTCTGCACAATGGCTAATCATGACCACGATAGTTTTATGGGTAGAGGAAGACGGAGTAGTCGGGAGTACCTGGAGAGAACCACAGTGCAATGGCAAGCAACTGTCAGGCTCCCCAATATACTAACACCACACAAGCAGCGTTAGTATTGGTTGAAGACTGGTGCACCATCGACGTGGAGTATGCCTTAGCAAACATTGCCACCGTGCCTCCAAGTGGGCAATGGTGGTGAAGTGTATTTCCCAAAGACACAACGCGGTTGCCACAGGTGGGATTTGAACCAAGGACCTCTTGCTTTGCAGCCTGCACCTCTACCTACTGAGCCAACACCCCTCCACACAATTTATTAGTTTGCATGTACCTCCTCACCCTGACATAAGTGTATAGCTTATTGGGGTTTTAACGATACCTTTAACAGACAGGGTGACATTGGGTCAGGATAGTTTTTCAGGGTGGAGAATGCCAAAGTACCTGGATAGAACCATCAAGCAATGGCAAGTAACTGTCAGTCTCTCCAACATACTAACTCTGCTCAAGCAGAGTAGTTGAAAGCAAGTGCACCATCAATGCACAGTTTGTCTTCAGATAATGTGCCACAATTGTTCCACAACTAAGTGCAAGCAGGATTAGTTGTCTTGCCCAGGGACTCGATGCAATAACCGTTAATCAGAATCAAACATCGATCTTTCAGTTTAAAGTCCAATGCTCTAACCACTGAGTCACCTCACTCCCACCCTGCCATACGTGATGCAGTGCGCAAAATTTGCCGAGAACGCTCGTTTCGTTCACGTGGTAGTTATGCAAATAAATCTACGCGAACGGATGACGGCTTAGCCAAAAGTTGCATCTTGAATGGTAGTCTGAGTAATTTAACTGGTAGAGTGCTATATTTTTTCTCAGCCTCAAGATTTGTTCACGCATTTTTGTCTTGTTAGAATTAATGGGAGAGTGCCATATTCTGTTGATGTCCTTTAATATTATCTTGGAAGTACAATTACTTCATCTCCATCGATTTGCATTGTTACAATTTATGGAAGAGTGCCTACACTCTCCCATAAATTGTAACAATGCAAATCGATGAAGATGAAGTAATTGTACTTCCAAGATAATATAAAGGACATCAACAGAAAACGAAGCCTTTAACTTTAGGTACCTGCAGTTCAGAATAAAGCCCAAACATGGGCTTTTAGCACTTGACCAGTTAACCAGCCTTTCTTGTGTCTTGGTAGATTTTTAGACTTTTGTCTTGAGAGGCTATAGATATTTAAATTCCACACAATATATGAATACTTGTTAATGATAAAAAGGCAGTTTTCCCAAGAATTTTTATGTAGCCGAGCATTCGGTTAGCCATCCCCAAATCGCAGGAACAGTCAGTCGGTTAAGAGTCATTTTTGAAATTTTGCACACTGGTGATGTCATTTTCTTCCAAATAAAAATTGATAAATATAACCATATTCCTTTCCTTAAAGTCTATATTTATTTATCACTGGACAAAATACTACTTGCCTGTGCCGTAGTACTGTGATTACAAAAGCAGATAGTTAAATTCAATCGTATCAAGACTTTGTCACAAACCAGTCGAAAATACTCGTCATGATGGCAAATAGCCAATCGGATACAAGGAAAGAGGAGGATGAAGGTAAATGGGTAGGTCAGATAAGATTTTTTAAATTTTTTGTTTAATTTTTACCTAACTACAAAATTTCCACTTTTGCCTCAAAAACACAAGGTTTATGGCCCAATTAGGATCATAAGCCCTATTTTTGAGGCAAAAAATGGAAGTTTTGCAATTACCATACTCTTAGGTTAGATGAACATGATGAGGAACACTGTTGATCGATAAATATCACACAACCCTAATGCAAATCATTACCAGGAAAAACACATTTTGTCATGCTTAAAGTTATTTTCGCGACATGAAAATTGAAAATCCCTTAATTGTTTCTACATAATCGGTGTGTTTTTTTCTAATTTCTCCTCAGGCCATGGTGAATTAATTTTTGGTTTTAGTGTTGTTCGCCTCATTTTTTTTCAAAATAATAATGCATTTTGTTTATTATTGGCTCTGCAAATGAGTCACCTCCTTTACAGACCCAGGAGAATTCACCATTTCATGTTTCTTCCTCATCCATTGAAATGTCGGATTATTGCCTCATTTTTGCCAAATTGCTATAGCAATCTGGCAATAATAAGACAATAGTCTGGTGTTATTAAAGGTATTATTTATTTATTGGTGTTTAAGGTCACATACTTATGCACAATGGCTAATCATGACCGTGACAGTTTTACGAGTGGAGGAAGCCGGAGTACCCGGAGAGAACCACCGAGCAACAACGAGCAGCTGCCAGCTCCCCAACATCGTAACTCCGCACTGCAGCACAGGCAGGTTTAGATTGTTTGAAGACATGCGCACCATTGACGTGCAGTACACCTTAGTACACGGCGTCATCATGTGGACAAACAGGGTTAAGTGCCTTGCCCAAGGACATAACGTGGGAGTCCGAATCGATCGCTCAGACGGTCACCCATCTGAGGACAAACCGGGCTCGACGTTGCTTAAATTCGGTGATCTGAGGAGAACCAGCTACTGCCACACCACCCCGCCCTATTAAAGGTAAAATGTTCACTAATGGTATATTTTGTTTCAGACTGTTATGTAAAAAAACAAACTGGGCCATTGAAAGTTCTACTTACTATCTAAGACAACCTACATATGTAGTGTGTAGGTACAAAATGATAACATATGCATCTTGAGGAAAGGGGTATATTTCGCAATTTCCCCACAATGATATAATAATTAATAATAACCTCATTCTGCATTTTGTTCTGATACCCTGGAATAACGTTAAACTGAAAATTAACCAACCATGGCCTTATGCCCGGAGATGCTCGTGTTTTGATAACAATCTACTCAATGTACATTTCAAATGTCACTGTTCAAGTATTGTTAACTAAACACGCACAAAACTTTTCATAATACTTCAATTTACGAACTTGATAATCAATATAAAAATTCAGGAAAATATAAATAACACTATTTTAAATTTTACAAAACAGCAGTATTTTGTTGTGTGCTATTTTGTCACCATGGCAAAATAACCTGTGGCCAGTGGCGTAGATAGCTTTTCACTGGCAGAGGGGCAAGCCCAAAATTTTCCGACAGACCGAAAATTTTCCGACAGTGTAACAATAACAAAAACCCAAACAAACAGAAAGAATCTGTTGTTTACTGCAAATGTACTGAAAATTGGACTTTTTACCCAAAATGGCATGTTTTTATCCCCAAAGCCAGCATTTTAATGTTATTAGGCATAAATTCGCCTAAAAATGGTCCCAAAAAATTTCCGACAAAACTTCTGGAGGGGGGGCCTCTACCCCCCACGCCCCCTTTATCTACGCCACTGCCTGTGGCACTATGTCACTGGGCTTATATTTCGACGAAAATCCGAGAATTGATTCACGCAAAGATCTGCACAACAAAACCAGAAAGAATCCATGAAGATTCTCGCTGCACCTCTGCTAGGATTCACATGAAAATAATTGAAGGCAATTTGACCCTTTACCTAACATAGTGGCAGCAAATTAACCATTAGGGGGCTAACATGACCTGAAATATCCTGACACTATTGTAAGGGTTTATTTGTAAATATTGTTTATTGTCAAAACAATTATCAAATTCATTTTACGTTTTAAAAATTAAAAAGCTGTGTTGGGTAAAGGGTTACTATGTGTTATCAATATACAACAGGGGTTCAACCATGAAATATGAAATATCCAGACACTTTTGTAAGGTATTATTCGTAAATATTGTTTATTTTTCAAAAAAAGTTATCAAATTCAGTTTATGTTTTAAAAATTAAAAGCTGTGTTGGGTAAAGGGTTACCATGTGCTATCATTATTCAACAGGGTTTCATCCATGGTGGCATCACAGGATCATTGGACACTCGTAACAGGTATGGATTCTTGCAACCATTTTCACGAGAATCTAGATGGATTCTCCCAAATTTAGATGAAGTATAAGCAGGCCTGAAAATAAGCAGTCTGACATTGGCAGTATGAAGTCCCCAGAGGGTGAATTTGATGATGTTATCCCATAGAGTGGGCCAATTTATCCCCTGGGTACCTCTTTCTGTTTAGTTTTGGGACCCTGATTCAGATTGAGGTTCACAGAGGGTAAATTTAGCGATGCTACCCTGCTGAGCAGGGTAGCATCACTAATTTCACCGTCTGGGGACCTCATTTTGCAGATGACAGTCTGCTTATTTTCTGGCTCGAATGTAAGCTGTGTCTGAAAAATAAACCATTACCATGCAAGTAATAAGCGTAATAATATTATAATTACCGACTTAAGTCTTTACCCAACGTAGATAATTTCAAAATTTATTACTTTAAATATTATGTTTTTAAAGTTTTCAAAAAATTTAAACAAAACCTTATCATATGAGCCCTGAGCTCGATGAGCTCGATGAGCTCGTTCCAATGAGGGGGTCACTTAATATGGTTTCTTTGATTTTTGGGGAAAAATATAATTTTGCAACTGCTGAATTTGAATATTATGCAGGCAGATGTGGCTGTTTCAGGCCTGGCATTTTCAGGTGAGCGAATTATTCGCTCGCCTACTGCTCGCCTTAAAAAAATTGAGGAGGGTGAAGAATAGCCCTCCTAGCCTTAGAAAATAATAATTACCACAACAGCCTATTCCTAAAATCCACAGGTTTTTCAGATCTCTGCTAAGTTAGTGGTCTCTGAAATATGGCCACGCTGCCCCTTCCACACCTCCGGGCCTTACCAAGGCCCCAGAGGTGCAGTGTTGCCATCTCACAGCGACTACTACCTGGTTAGCAGCAACAAATAAAATATACAAAGCCCACTAGGCAGAATTCATTAATAGTACAACTTGATATTGCCACTTTTTGCTTTTGTAAGCTCGAGGAGAGTTAATTGCTCCCCTAGGCCATGCGAATGACGCAATTTTTAGCCCTCCTGCATTTTTAAGAATGACAGGCCTTCCGTTTTGTTAGGTAAAAGGTAAAAAACTGGTGGTGACAGAAATTATTTTTGGCTGTCAAAATTGGTTCATATGTCTTGGCCTTGTCACAATTTATAGGAGAGTGCGTGTAGGCACCCTCCAGGTCCATATTCAGGGATAATTTGTGGACACCTGTTCATATATTCCACAGGCATAACCAAAAGCCAAAGGTGGTAGACGGAAACTGAAAGTAGGATTACCGTACTGAAAGCAACGTTTTTAAAAGACACAAAAGTTGAAATTACCAGAATGTCTCCACATGCTTTCCACATACCAGTGTTCCGTGCATTTTTTTTATCAGAGTGCAATTGCCTCAGGTGTATTTTTAGTCAGCTAAAGTATCCTAGTTTGGGATTTAAGGGATTAGCATCATTTGCTTTATGTTGGCTTTAGTCATCTATAATTTCTGCCAAATTTCAACCATTTTAGCACACTATGGGATGGAGATTATACACATATACAATGAGTTTGGGTGCTTGAGAGTTTGGGTGCCCAAACTGGTACACCGGTACCAAAAACATCCTGGATATGGCCCTGCCCTCCATCCAATGTTGCAATATAAATCTAGACAGACTAAATAATTTCACTTCAAAGGTAATAAAAAGCTAATCCACAGACCATTGAGCTTTAAACCCTATCCACAGTCACTAATATAAAAACAAACAAAAATTTCAGGTGGAAAATTGTTTTCCGTAATGCAACTAGTAGCTCTGTGAAATAAGACTGATCTGATTAGATTTCTTGTTATTTATTGGTGTTTATGGTCACATATTTCTGCACAATGGCTCATCATGACAGCCACATGGATATAAAGTCAAGTTTAGCAGATCGTCTATATCCATGTTGCCCATTTTAGATGACTTCCACTCCAAGCATTGGTTACTCAGGGTCCAATTTTACAAGTAAAACAGATTGTTTACATCATTAACATTCTGCGCACTGATGTCAAAATATCAAAATTTCAAACTGCAATTTTGTTCCATAATGTAACTAGTGATTTAAGTAATTCCAATCCTGTTTTGACAGAGTAAGCTCTGTCAAACAGGATTAAATTGGTTAACCCTTTACCCAATATAACGGTCAAAACCGGCCAGCACTATTCACAAAAATCGCCAATTAATTTTTCATTTTTTTTCTCAAAAACATAGGTTATGACCCTTCTTTGGAATGAGCTCATCGAGCTCATTCCAATGAGGGGTCATAACCTATGCTTTTGAGACAAAAAATGAAAAAAATTAGTTATTCAAGAATTTTGTTTGCAAGTGTCGTCTGTTTTTCATGTTAGGTAAAGGGTTAAATTCCTAGTTGAATTATGGTAAAAATTTGCACTATAAATTTCTGCATTTTGACATGAGTGTGCAGAGGGTTAAACAAGAACTGCTTCACTTCCCAGGGCTAAAATTTCATCTAAATTTGAGAGAATCCATTTCGTTTTTCGCAAAAATGATGGCGAGAATCCATACCGCCTATGAGTGCCCCAGGATCCCATGAGGCTATCATGGTTGAACCCCTGCAGTATTAGTCCAGGCACATTAGACATAAAAATGAGAAAGTAAGGAAAAAAATCAGAGAAAGCTGATTTTTTTATATGTTTCCGGGACACACATTGCGGATAAAGTGTGAAAAGTCCCCGCGAATCCGAGTTGAGCTTTTTTAGTTATAGCGTTTTTTTGATGAAAAAAAAATTTTTTTTAAAAATTCGACCCAGCTCCATATTTCTCATTCTTATTCGCCTTAGTAGGGTGAGAATCATAAATATCGTGCTGAATTATATTGAGAATACATATCCCCAACAGAAAATGCCAACTTTGTACCAATCCTCACACTCAATGGTGAAATATTCACGAAAATGTACAAAATTACGAAAAAATTTTTATTGTTTTCATACACACAACGGTACACAACGTCCATTAAATCAAATCTACGACTACTTTGGGAGTTAAATTATATATCAAAAATTGCAGAAAAGCAGTGGCTTTATAATGATATATAACAATAGTCATTTATTCCATAATGAACTGGTGAAACGTGTGAAATATTAACCATACCCCCTAAACTCAAATTCAAACGGCATCGACTTTTCTCATTCAGGTACCGTATTATAGCATCATTGTTTCAATTTAATAATAAGAATAACTGATAGCACTGTTGCGAAATGGGTACATGGACTACCTCTTTGCCTTCCGATATGTAATGCTCTCGAAAATTTTGTTCATGTTCACACTGGTCATGGCGAACAACATCGGGATCTTCGTCAAAGTTCACAATTGACTGATGCCAATGATATCACCAAATTATTGAACTGGCTCAGAGTGCATTTCCCCTTTCAGAATAGAGATCCACTACAATTAGTCTCTATAGCAACCGGGCTTGTGGCCGACGAAACTGTGAACTGTGACCAAGTTCGCAAAATTGGTGAATGTTGCGTATCGAATGTTGTAAGCAAAACGTTCAACAGCATCAAACTACGACGTGTTGACACTGTGAAGTCTTTCGCATCGATGGCAAATAGCATCAAAGTCCGTGGAAGTAAGGTAGTGATTGACCCCACAATTCTGTTCAACCGCATCACATGTGTTATTCAGTCACAAGCAGAGATGGAAGAGTATCTCAAATATGAACTCGCCCCGAAACCACCAGCATTGTTTGATTCTGCTGGAATGAGGAAGACACAGAAAAGCACGCTTGGTAAGATCCTCAAAACATACGGTTCCGAGCAAACTAAAATCCCAGAACATTCTCTGTTTGTTGTAGATGGTGGATTTTTATTGAGGGCAGTTGTATGGCCTAAACAGTCGTCATATAAGGACATATGTACATCATATTCCAATTATCTAGTGAGACATTTTGGGGCAAACATCGTGGTTGTTTTTGATGGTTATGCTTGTACAATGTCGACAAAGGGCATGGAACAAGCCCGTAGATCTAAAGACAGGTATTCCATTGATATCAATATCTCACCCGAGTTACCAGCCACCACACCCCAATCCGATTTCCTTGCAAATGCCAAGAACAAAACCCAACTGATCGATCTTCTAATGCAGGAGCTATCTGCTATCAATATTCAGTCCAAGCAGGCCGAGGCTGATGCTGATGTACTGATAGCCGAAACTGCACTTGACATCGCTCAAGATGACAACAATGTTGTCGTTGAGGGAACAGACACAGACTTGTTAGTCATTCTTACCTCTCGAGTTCAACCGGGATGTAATATTCACATGATGTATTCCATTACCCCAAACTTACTAGTTTCAGTTAGTGAAATAGCAACCAAAATGGGTGACCATAGAAGCAACCTCCTTGTAGCACATTCTATAAGTGGTTGTGACACTACTTCTGCACTCTTTCGAGTTGGTAAGAAGAAAGTATTCAGTACAATTGTCTCCGATGTTACTAGCGACTCACAACAGTATGTCAACACAATTTTGGCGGATGACAGTACACCAAGTGCAGTAGCCGCTGCCGGGGAACAACTTCTCCTGATCTTATACGGGAGTAAAACTGTTTCCTCTCTCGACCAATATAGATATGTCACTTACAAGCGTTATGTAGCAAAATCTAAACTGAATAAACCCATCGACCTAGCCTCACTCCCACCAAGCAGCGATGCTGCACAACAACATGTCTACAGATGTTATCTCCAGGTCCAACAATGGCTGGGCACTTCGCTTCCTCCGACGGATTGGGGGTGGTCGCTAGACAATGGACTTCTTGTACCGACTGCAGCCACAAAGCCATGTGCCCCCGATAACCTACTGAATCTGATCAGTTGTGGTTGCAAGAGTGCTTGTACAAAAAGGTGTGGGTGTAAGAAGGCAGGACTCTCTTGCTCAGGTTTGTGTAATTGCAGTTCGGATTCTTGTAACAACCACAGAAACACTGTCCTGTCGGAAATTTCTGAGTTCGATGAATAATATGTATATAGGTCATGTCATTTCTGTATATAGCGTTGATAATAGTCAATGTAACTTAATCCATGTTGATTGATTTGTACATTCTGTAAATATTATTTATTGATTTTTGTACATTCTGTAAATATTATTTATTGATCTAATGCTGCCAGACACAGACGTGTCTGTTCGGTCCCAAGCCCGAAAATAGTTGAGTTCTCATGCTGACGAATTTTATGCCAAAAGGGGAACTCGGCCAGAAGCAGAGGGGGTCTTCCATAATGTCTATTTTGTAAGCAATGATAAAAGTCTTCAAATGGTGGTGGATTTTTTATCGTCTGTCCAACTAACATCCCGTTCTGTACTACGACCCTTTGGGCAAATCCGTTAGGAAAATCGTCATTTTTTGCATAAATCCGATACTTTTTTGTGAATTTTCAATAATTTTTCGCAGAAATTGTCACAGAATGCACATTTTCCTCTAGGTAAATGTATATTAGACATTATGTAGCTCGAAATATGCGTAAACAAAAAATACAGTTGGATCAATTCGAGGTTACAAAGTTCATGCGATTTTTTTTTATTTTTTTCAAACGCGTTTTCGAAAAAAGGCTGTAGAAAAAAAAGCTCAACTGGGATTTTAGGGGACTTTTGTCTAATCGTTCAGTGACATGTACTCGACATTCCCTGAAAAAATCAGCTTTCTCCGATTTTTTTCCCTAGTGAAACCTAATGTTCTTGGGCTATATACTGATAACACATGTTGACCATTTACCCAACACAGCTTTTTAATTTTTAAAACATGAAGTAAATTTGGTAATATTTAAAAAAAATAAACAATATTTACTAATAAAACCTCACAAAAATGGATGTCATTGGAAGCTGCTCATTAAGCCGGTTCCAATGACATCCATATTTTGTAAGGTTTTGTAGGCCATATTTGTACAATTGTATTGACAAAGTGTCAGAATTTTTCAAGTCATGTTAGCCTTGTAATGGTTATTTTGATGCCTATGTCAGGTAAAGGGTTAAATTGAATCAATTCTTTTCATGTGAATCCTAGCAGAGGTGCAGCGAGAATCTACATGGATTCTCAGGGTTTTTGTGCAAATCTTTACGTGAATCGATTCTCAGATTCTCGTCGAAATATACCGGTAAGCCCAGCTTCCTGGGGTTCCCACAGGGCAAATTCCTTGGTGCATTATGGGAAGAAATTCACAGGTTGAAAAACTGGTATCTCAGCATCAGTGTGCCAAGCATTTAAATGCCTACATGTGGATTTTCAGAAGTCAATCCATTAAGTTGTCTATGCTTAGATTTATTGACTTTTATATGTCAGAAGAATGACACCCCTTTTGGCAGGGTAAAAAGGTAAATTATAACTTTGAACATAGCTGTACCACTAATTCTACTGGGCAGCTTTCTATCAGTTTTGTCAACAAAACCATTTAATCAGATTCATATTTTAATGACAGACTGTATGAAAATTTCAGGTTTCGTCTTAGATTTTTTTCCAGCACATTAATAAACCGTAATTAAATTGATCAAAATCATTATTATTATCTCGAAAATCTGCATAGTGTGAAGAAAAAATATTGATAAAATTCTGAGACAAAATTGATATGCGAGAGATATGGATAGAATTGTCATATAAATGGAAAGAAAAAAATTAACCCTTGACCAACAGCTAAGCTCTTGTTACTGGATGGAGCTAAATACATTCATGAGATTAACAATTCAACACCCATCATACAAAGAAATCTTAACCCTTTAACCAAATGAATTTATACATATAAATTCCTATTTAAATTTAAATTTTTAACCTTCTACATACCATACATGGAGAGTGTATTGTTACTAAATCACTCATGGGGTGGTGTCTCCACTCAGGGTGGCTCGGTGGCTCAGTAGGTAGAGGTGCTGACTGCAAGCCAAGAAGTCCTCGGTCCAAGTCCCACCTGCGGCAACCGCATTGTGTCCTTGGGCAAGACACTTCACCCCCATTGCCCATGTAGGGGCACAGTGACGTTGTGTACTAAGGCATACTGCACATCGATGGTGCACTTGTCTTCAACCCATGCTAACTTGCTTGTGTGAGGGTAGTATTTTTGGGAGCCTGATAGTTGCTCAGTGGTTCTCTCCAGGTACTCAGGCTATCTCGACCCATAAAACTGTCTGACACAAGGTGACCCTGTCTGTCAAAAGTGTTGTTAAACCGCAATAAATAAGTACTCCATTCAGACAAAAAATTGCTTGTCTGGGAAGAAGCATTAGAATGACGAGCAAAGTTTCAGCCTAGGGAGAACCCAGAGGTCCCTTGGCTAAAACTGTGTTTGTCTTTTTCACGCATTACCACAGGAATCGGCGGTTACTAACTGGGAGGAAACTTCACTCCATGAGCGTTTTAGTGGTAATTCACTCTCCACATACTGTACTAATGTCAAAATATACAAATTTGAAGTTGCAATTCAAAATGTTTAGACAGAGCTCAATTAGATCTGTAAAACAAGACTGAATTGATTAAATTCCTACTTGTATTATGGGAAGAATATGCAGTTTGAAATTTTGGTTATTTATGTATTTATTGGTCTATAACTCCTTGCATGCTGTTGGTGGATATTCTTACCCAGGACAGAATTTCTCTTGCCAATGAAATAGATAATTAATTTGGGTTCATTTAATCAAGTTTTCCTCCAGTAAATTGAATGGTTGTTTTCACCAATGGTTTCTTAAGTTAAATATAAATAAATTTTTCATCAAATCTAGTTGTGGCTGCTTTACAGCAGGCACGACTAGATCTGATGAAAAATATCTCATAAATACTCAGCGGGATAAGAGTTAAGGTCAACTATTTTAGCACACTGACCACTACCTAGATATAAAGTCAAGTCCAGCCAATGCTTTATACTCATGTTGCCCATTTTAGAGGACTTCCACCCCAGGCATTAGTTACCAGGGGCCAATACTATATAACTTTTACAGTTGTATTTTCTCGAATTGTATTTTCTGGGTATGATTTTAAATGGGTTGAAATGAACAGTTGGCATTTTCAAAGATGTGGCAATTTGCCAACTGGCAAATTGTCACATCTTTCAAAATGCTAATGATTCATTTTTGTTAGTTATTATTAAAAGGTAGAAAATACAATTCTAGAAAATACAATTTTAACCATTTTATAGTAGTGGCTCCAGGTTCTATTTTACCAGTAAAACAGAGCTTGATTACCACAGTAAACAAGTACAGCTTCAGGGTTCCACTGGGAGAAATTTTAGCTAATTTCACATCAGCGTGCAGAGGGATAATTTCAGAACATAGCTTATTACTTAATATTGACTCAGGGCTTATAGTTCGACGAGAATCTGAAAATAGGTTCACGCAAAGACTCGCACAACAAAACCAGTGAGAATCCATGTAGATTCTCGATTCGCCTTGGCTACAATTTACGTGAAAAAAATGATTAAATTTAACATTTTACCTAACACAGTGGCAGCAAATTAACCAATTGAAGGCTAACATGACCTGAAATATCCCGACACTTTGTCAATATAATTGTACAAATATGACTGTCATTGGAGCTGGCTCAATGAGCAGGGTCCAAAGACATCAATATTCGTAAGGTTTTATTTGTAAATATTGTTTATTTTTCAAAAAATTATCAAATTCAGTTTTTGTTTTAAAAATTAAAAAGCATTGTTGGGTAAAGGTTTAACATGTGTTATCCATTTTCAACAGGACAGGGGTTCAACCATGGTGGCCTCATGGGATCCCGGGACATCCATAGCAGGTATGGATTCTCACAACCATTATCGCGAGAATCAAAACAGATTCGCCAAAACTTAAATGAACTATACTATAAGCCTTGATTGTTGTAGCTGGGTAGCTGCGGCTGTGAGGGTCTTGAATTCTTACAATGTCAACTTAGAATATTCTATGTTGCTAATGGCTGCATGACTGGAGAGAAGATGAGAAGAGCATGGAAAAAAGTTTCCTCACCCTACTTCTTACATATTTCCAGCTCAGCCTCCTCCCAGAAAGTGGTGGAAGGAAAGGACTAGAGGGGAGGGAGGTGGCTGTGGAGATGGTTACCCCCCCCCCCCTCCCTACAAAGCACTCTTAAGTCTCAAACATCTTTATCACCACAAAAGAAATCGCCAATACTCCAACATGAAAATATCTGTGGCTGTGCTTCCTATCTCCAAGAATTTTGTTGGAATTTTTTAGTTATTTCTGATAGTCTTTACTTCCCCGACAATCCATTTATGCATGTGTGCAGCTTGAAAGCCAAAGAAATATTGTTTTGAAGGCCTTAGAAGTTACACTTTTCGACATCCATCAGGCCATGGTTGGTTAATTTTCAGTTTAGCGTTATTCCAAGTTATCAGAACAAAATGCAGAATGAGGTTATTATTAATTTAATTATTAATTATATCCTTAATGTGGGGAAGTGGCATTATAGTTCCCTTTCCACAAGATGCATATTTTATCATTTTGCACTTACACACTGCTTCCTTGCATATGGAGGTTGCCTCACATAGTAGAACTTATAATGGTCAGGGTTATATACAGAACAGCCTATAACAAAATGTACTGTTAGTCAACATTATACGCCTAATACCACCAGATTATTGCCTCATTATTGCCAGATTGCTGTAGCAATCTGGCAATAATGAGGCAATAATCTGGTATTTCAATAGATGAAGAAGAAACAAGAAATGGTGTATTCTCTTGGCCCGATGAATGAGGTGACCTATTTGAGGAGCCAATAATAAAGAAAATGCTTTATTATTTCGGGCAAAAAACAAAATGAGGTGAATGAAGCTAAACAGAAAATTAACAATGACCTTATTTCAAGTTAAGAGGGAAGAGCCCAGTGTGATGGAACTAAATAAATGTTTTTTTTTCAGTCATTGCAGCCCCCCTCCCCCCCCCCCCCCAAAAAAAAGACCAACAAAAAAAGCAAGCTTATGACTGCTCATGGGAATGTTCTCATTGAGCTTGTTCCAATAATCAATAAATGTTGATTAAAAACACTTCATGGGTAATTCTTATTCATCAAGACAAAGTATTGGGGAGGGGGGGGGGGGGCAAAATATATGATCTAAATGCAGCACCACCCCTCTCACTGCCATCTTTACTGATCTTGCAATAACCCCATCCCCACCCACCCCCACACAGCATCTGTAGGAGGTTGTATGGCCTCCAGTCCAACTTCAGACCCCGAAGCTGCGTGGGGGGGGGGGGGGGGGGGCGGGTAAGGAGGAGATGAAGGGCAGAGTAGAGGACACCCTCCTTCAAGTTAAGTATACATCCTTAGTTGAAATTTTCATAGATCTATACCCCCCTCCCCCCCCCCCCAAGTTAAGTATACATCCTTAGTTGAAATTTTCACAGATCTATATCCCCCCCCCCCCCCCCCCCCCCCCCCCCCCCCCCCCCCATTGAAAATCTCCAAGCTACGTCCCTACCTGGAATTGTTGGGGATAATAACAAAACTGGAATCGAAGTAACGAGATACATGACGACCTAACAGTCTCATCATCAGAATGACATACTGGAAATCGTGCATCATTGTAATCACTGAAATAACAACCAGGACACAAGTGTTTCCAGCCTCCAGGCCAACTTGAAGTATAGCAGGCCAACGAAGTATAGTCACATCGACAACAGCTTTTACAGCCCAAACGTAAACCCCAGAAATAAACCCATTAAATAGACTTACTTAGGAACAGCAGCTGTTTCTTGCCATTTTGATGACATTTTTTTTTTATTATTGTCGTGGAAAATTCACTTCTTGACATGCTCGTGAGGAAGAAAACGTGTTTCTTGCGCCGTAGCACGTGCCTGTGGGTTTTCGGCGCGAAATTCAACGATCTCGGAACTGACTGTGGCAGCGCCGGTCTGTCTCGAAAACTAGAAAAGGGCCATGGCTGTTGACGATATCTCCGGTCCAAGTGTCAAGGTGATAGCTAAAAGTTGCGATTTTATTGTATGAAAGTGTAAATATTTTCGATAATGTTTCTGCCTGGGTTGGATGTAAAGCGTGGAGATACGTATGTAACGGACCCCGAAAACCATTTGTCATCCAAACAGGCAATCAATAATTCAAATTTTGCTAATTAAGTATGAAATTTAATGTCCATTATGGCAAACGGGTTCAACTCCATGTGGGCCTCTGATAACAGATCAATAGTAAGAGAGACAATATTCTCTTCTGTAATAATTATCTGGGTAATTAAAGACCAGTTAAATTGTAATTGTTGAAAACCAGTGCATCACATATGGTCTGGACACACACCCATATTACGCGTCTATCCTGTCTCCGAAATGTCGAAAGGGTTCACTTCAAACGAAATTCCCGTTTATATCTCTATCCATATCGAATTACAAAGCACTCGTTAAATCAGAATTAATGTTTAAACTTTGCGTTCCGACTGTATAAAGAGTGAAGCAGAATTCTGAGAGGCAGTTGGCCTGAGGGCACTCAGAGAAGGTCCGAATTTAGCCTTGGCCGTCGAGGGTCATAGGCACCGAGACTGAAAGTCCGCGTATTGTCGTAACCCTATGAGGGTTGTAAGGAACCGATTGTAGTTTGTTAACGGTTGCGAACCGTAGTGGCATAGTAGACAAAGAAGTAAAAGCTGTAACGTTGAGGTCTAGAAACCGTATTAGGAGCTTGCGTAAGCGCTTTAATAGCTCGTGTGTTAAAATAGTTTTAGGCGGTGCGAGAATTGGTGATGTTGAGAACACTTTGCAGAATATTTTTATGTGAGCTTTGTTAAGTATATATCTGAAGGCGAAGAATAACTTAACCCCGCGAGAGCCAGACAAAGCGCAAAGTGAACGTGAACTGTGATAGACGCCGATTGAATTGTGGTTGAACAACTTGAACTGTGAGAACGCTAGTCGAGTCACGCAAGCAGAACATTATATGAGTGAAGCCCGACTGACGACAAAGTTAAACCTGCGAGGAGGAAGCAACGAGAAGTGAATAGACACTTTGTATTTGTCACAAACCGTGAGAGGATGAAGATGATGTGAGATTGATCCTGCGGACACAGCTGGCTGTGGGAGACATCGAGGGCCCTAAAGAATAAACTTTTATTCGCGTAATTAGTGTATTCTTGTTGATAATTTTTGAGTAATTTGTTTCATATTATATTTCTTCGTAGATGTAAATAATCTTTCAGTGAATTATCGTTGATCACCCTTTGGCGTTGTAAGCCACAGGCACCTTCAGGAATCCTAAGGGTCCCAAGCGGATAGGGCATTGATAAGGTGGCAAGGTTTACGTTCGAACTGGGGTTTAGACGACAGTCACTGGCTGTCGGCTGAGCACTGATAAGAACATAAATTTTCCTCAATAATTTAACCCCGTAATACTGCAACACCAAGGATCGTAGCATTGGTGCAGCTACGGAGGGGAACTTTTGTAGGAAACTACCGGCTCATAGAGCCGGAGGCAGTGGCCGGGGATGGCTGTTAGGCCGCAACCCTCAAAATTCCATCCCCCAAATTCAAACAGCTACTTTTGATTTGCAGCTCTCACCTTCCCTGTCAGACTAGAAAAAAGGCTTCCGTGGCTCAGAAGACTTCAGGATCACTTCAATAGTTGACACCCCTTCAATTACCCCCACCCCCTCTCCTCCCAGCTCAGGCCTTCGGGGTACTATACCTGCGGCAAATCGCTCTGCCCCCGTCCCAACCCCGAATTGTAATTACACCCCCCCCCCCCTCCCCCTGCGATTCGTCAAAGTTGTTCAGCCAAGTGCTGTCCGTATTGCTTGAAAGCTTTTTTCGGCAGAATTTGGCAACGTGGAAGGAGAATTATTTATATTTTTTGCTAAAACATGCGTTTTGGGCTTAAATTCGAATAACTACCCCGTTTGTGTGCCGAATAGGAGTAGTAGTATGTTCCAGCAGCAGTTGTTAGTAGTTAATCAGGGATGGGTCGTGCCCAATTTGTCGGAAGTGGCGTCATAGTCATGAAACGAATGAAGCCATGTTGGGTTGTAATGGTAGCGCCTGAACAGCCATGTTTTGACGTCATCATCACGGTTATGTGTGGTGTTAGTGTTCATGCACAGCTCTTGTTATTGGGTTACAAGTGTTTCCGTCGTCCATTTTGTTTACTGGATGTTGCCAACATGGCTTCTATGGTGGCATGTGGTTGCTGTGAGCCTGGAAGGCTTTTTGTCGGAAAGGATGTGTTTGATTTGAGAGAGAGTATAACTATACTTACCGGAAAAGACCAAGAAATACATAAATCGCACAAACGGACTAGATTTGACTTGGATTCTTTCTGAAGCTTGCCGATATGATTAGCCCGTAATGCTATGGGAACGAATTCCTGTTCCCTACCTATCCCAGGTTTTATTCTCCCCATTTCTTGACTTGTGCTACCCATGGAATGACTGCACTCTACCCTTGTCTACCTAATATGAGTATATGACTTCCCCAGATGTGCTTCTGTGCTAGTGTACAATATGTAACATTGTGCAATTTCCTCACGCAGTTCACGGGCATATACAGTGTGTGTCGGTATGTGCCTATGTGCAGTTGCTCGAAAGAGTGACTCCATGCACATACGACTCTACGACTCATTTGGCTACTTTAGGATAGTTATTGCATATCGATGTAGCATTGTAGGATACATTTTGGGTGATAGCTGTCCGAGGATAGTTATGGTTCTTTTCCAGTTCCAGTTCCTTTGCCATCACAGGGCTTTCGTTGCATCCAGACCATTGATATTGACTTGTCCACAGTCACCGACAGATGTCCCGTAACCAGCTTTTACTGTATTCACCCCATTTCTTCCACAGAAGTGCCACATTTTGTCACTAACAAGGAACTGCGACATCTGCACCATGACTTCACCTTGCATGGCCATATTTTGTCCCATGTACCATCTGAAAAATATACTGGCGTCGCCCTCACATCTTCCCTTCGATGGACCAACCACGTAAATAACATCTGCGAGATAGGCAACTAAATACTCGGATTCCTGGGGAGAAACATCAACCATCAAATCGAAGAGGATCAAGAGCAACACATACCAAACACCTGTACGATCAACGATTGAGTACACAGCTACCACTTGGGACGCATATCAGAAGGAAACCATCAAACAACTAAACAGCATACAAACATGAGCGCCAGGCATGTATTGTATGTACTATCAATGTGAGGATCGCTCAAGCACAACAACAATGATCAGTCTTTCAGTTGGAACCACTGGAAGACGTAGGCGGGGAGCGAGACTCGATATGCACAATTCACTACAACAGAAAACGAGTTCGGGTATACTTCCGGTGGTCCCAACGGCGGGTGTCGAGGCATAATTAATGCACTTACGTACAAACTGTTTTATGTATTTATCTCGATTCTGCTTCCATAGCATCTCCCTTTGGCTCTAAGAACAATCTGGACAATAGGGGTTGCTGCTTTGAACTTTTTAAGAATACAAAACTGTTTTGTTGTTAGTTTCTTTTTAAACTCAGTTTTATTATTTAGATTTTAAAGTTCCTCATCCAAACCATTCCATCGTATTCTTGGCAGGGTTGTCTGATTGAAATCAGTCGATTTAAATGATTGATTTTAATCATGATTTAAATCAATGATTTTTTTTTTAAATCATTGATTTAAATAAAAAATATACAAATATTCAGGAATATTTTACAAACAACACGGAAATGATCTGAAACAAGATGGAATGCATATTAACTGTTGAAATTCGGTAATTAGACCTTGTTTATAACAGAACTAATCTATGGAGTGGGAATATACATCCAACGTGCACTGTGTCTTGACTGTTGGAACATGCTGTAGGTTAGTTAAATGTTATTAAATAAGTTTTTAAAGGTTTATATAATTTTCCGTTAATATGAATAAAATCAAATTAAAGTGAACATATATTTTAAACCATATATATGATATCTTTTCAGTGAACTTGTCAGAAATACTAAATCAACTCTGAGAACAAGGATAAGTGATTTAAGAATATTGCAAGTAGAAAGAAGTCATCTCCCTTCAAGCAATGCTGTAGCAATGAGAAACCGTTAGTTTCAACGATTCCTCTCTATTTTCATCTATGCTGTCTATCATATGCCAATTGTTTTCTGGAATTCTTCCCTCCCTACCACCCCAAAGACTGAAATAGTTATCGCAGCTAAATGTTTGCGTATCAGTTATTTGTAGCCATTGTTTGAACAGCCTTTGATACAAACTGCTGTCAATACACTCTGTTCTCTTATCTAAGGGAATCGTGTAGGAAATAGTACCATCTGGTGAATAATTTATAGTATGGGAAAAAAAATCAAATAAATCGATTTAAATAAAAAAAAATCACCAACCCTGATTTTTGGGAATGCATATATGGGCAAGTTGTCCAAAGACCTTGTTCGAGTTTTGTTTACTCGTATTTGTCCCGATTGCCTCAGGCTGGTGTTCATGCCGCGGTAGAGTTTTGATGGACACTAAAATAATTATTAAAAGACCTAGGAAGTTTGCCATGTTTCTAGCCAAACACTAAAAAGGCATGTTTGAAGTTTAAGTAAGTCGGTAACTTTGAACAGTGGGTCAGCGTGAGAGTTATATTTTAAATGGTTAATTATTCGTAATGAGCGTTTTTGATTTACCAACAGTTTATTTATTGCTCTTGAGTTGCCATTTGAGAATACCATATGTCAGATGGCAGTGGAAAAATGCATAATATAATATTTTCAGGGCCTTTTGAGACAGTACCTTTTAACCTTGTTCATTGGATACTTTGTCCATCTTATCTTTGAACAAATGTTCGCAATATGAACTTTATATGACAGATTCTCCTCGGTATATGTACCTAAAAGCCTCAAGGATTTCTCTTTGTCAGTTGATCCCACTCTAATAATGTTTTGATTGTTTATAAAGATATCTGGATACTTACACCTTTTCTGATTACGGATTGGACCAGTGAAAATGTATTTAGTTTTACTTGCATTTAGAACTAACTGGTTTGCTGAGAACCAGTCAAACAAATTATTAAGTTCATTATAAACACGTGTACCTAGGAGATCAAAATTAGAATCTGAGTCATAGCCTATTGTGTCATCTGCAAATGATAACAGATTTAATATGATTGAAGAACAAATATCATTGAGATATAAGGGAAATAGCGTGGGTCCACATATTGAACCGTGTGGAACACCGAACTTTATTCTTGTTAAATAAGATTTTTGATCACTATATTTAACATACTGACCTCTGTTCTACGGGTAGCTTTTAAACCAACTATTGCTTATGGCTCTAAAGCCTTATTTCTCCAGTTTAGATAACAAAATGTCGTGATTAATTGTATCAAGTGCCTTAGAGAGATCGAGAAATAAGACAGCGTTTTAATATTGCTTCCTCTATTATTTTCTAGCACTATGTGTTTAAGAAGTTGCATCACTGGATGGATAGTAGAATTAAACTTTCTAAATCCATATTGATGATGGTATAGCATGTCAAATGTATCGAGATAGTTTATAATTCTACTGGACACGAGTTTTTCCAATACTTCACAAAAATGTAGTAAAATTCTGATGGGCCTGTAATCATTAAATTTTTGCCCATCTCCACTTTTAAAAATTGGAATTACTTAAGATATGTTAATCCTATTTGGGACTGTACTATGAATAAACGAATTGTTTATGATATGGGATAGAAGTACTGTCGTTCTGTTGATTATGTCTTTAAAAAGCATTGACGTTATTCTATTGCAATCCACGCTGTTTTTAAACTTGATTAAGTTTGTAACATATATTACCTCCTGTGGTGTTGTTGGGTTATAAAGAAGTTAAATGGAGAATTACTTTTCATGTAGTCCAAATAATGTTCTCGGGGTTTGTTTATTTGTTCACCCGATCGTTCTCCAACATGAGCATAGAAATTCTTGAACTCTTGATCTATTTCACTGGGTTCAGTTAATTCTTTTTTCATCTTCTTTTACAAAAGAAGATGGCAAATTAGTGGTTCGTTTTTTCTTATTTATGGTATCAAAATTTGCCATGTTTTCGGAAGATTGTTTTTATTTTCAGTCAATGTATTTTTAAAATACATTGCTTTAGTTCGTATTTTTATTTTATCAAAAACTTACAATAATTGTGGTAATTTATAATATTTTGCTCTGTAGGACTTTTTAACTTTTTATTATAGAATTTTGATTTGTTTCGCGGTGAAATTAAGAGCCCCTTAGTCATCCACGGATTTTGTTTCATTAGTAAACCCTTTTCTCAATACGGTTTGTTTCAACGGAAAAGGCTCTTCCAAATGCTCTTAAAAGGTTAGTTAAAAGTCATTATTTGCCAAATCAGGACAATTTGTTTCTAGGACATGTGAAAAGTCGATGTGGGACACAAGTGCTCAGAAAGTTTCAATGCTTTGTTGGTCTATCTTTGGTTTGTAAATGTGTGTAGTAGTGTCTTCATTGTCGTAACTGGCTTTTACATACAAAATTCCGAAATGATCAGAAACATCCGTAATAATTATACCTGACAAGGGTGTATGTGATATATTATCAGAGAAGATGTGGTCAGTTAATGTGGTAGGGTGAGTAGTTATTCTAGTTGGTTTGGTGATATGCGGTAAGAAGCTCTGACAAAACGTCCCCTGAGTTCCAATATGTTCTATGTGCCTACTGGCACATAGAACACATTGGAACTCAGGGGTCGAAAACATAATATCTATGAAGTTATCAGTTTTAAAGTGCACACCTAATTTCAGGAGATCAATGTTGACGTCAGCCATAATGTAGGATTTTTTATTTGCATTGTTTATTTTATCTGTTAATTCACCGTGTTTTAACAGAAAAAGGTCAATATTTGCTATCGGTTATGTACTGGGTCTGTATATTACTCTAACTAATTTAGTGGCTATTGCGTTTAATTTCAATAAAGATGGATTCAAAAACGTAGAATAAAACACAAGGAGGTTTTGTCGTATCTTAAAACCTATGTCCTTCTCAATGAAAATCCCAACACCGCCATGTCCATCATTTTCGCCGGTTGGTGTGTTCTTAATAAGGGGGTGGTAACCGTTTATTGTATGGCATGTATTTGGAGGAATGTGGAATATCCCCGTTAACACAATCACGTCAAAAAATATTTTTAGAATCTTGGATCTCATACAAGAGATCATTAAAAGAATCCCAAATGAGCTTTTAGACTCCGACAATTAAGATGAAAATAAACGAAAATCCTCCATGCGACTTGTTAACTTTAGGGGAGACGACATCTTTTGGTAAATAATATGTGCATTCATTCTGAAATTCAATAATCGGGGACTTCTCCTCTACATCCACGCCACATCGATTGTGATTAAAACTGTGCCTGAAATCGTACTCTTTCTTAGTCTGGATCTCATCAATCGAGATGTTACCCACCCTCGTTCCAGATAAGGCCACCAAGTCGTCCAGTCTCAGGTAGCCCGAGCGACATTCAGTCCAAGTGAGAGTTAACCGAAAGTCTTCAGAAGTAAAATAGCACAAAATGTCTGCTTCATTGATGTCAGTCCAGTGCAATGTTGAAAGTGTTGAATAAGCGGAGGATAAAAGGTAAAATAAAAATAACAGGAACCTATATAGTGTTTTCATTGTCTATAAATGGCTGTTTTTATGCTAAGAATGAGGAGGTACATGACATGTATTCAACAGAAAATTGTTTACCTATTGTATAGAAATATCGATACGTTGTTTTCAGATTACATGGAATTCGGGGTAAATAGTTTAACCCTTTGAACCCTAGCGGCCGCTTTTCCGGCCAAGAACATGATACGTCATAACGTCATTAAACAGGATGGCTACTCAGTAAATGTGTGGGGTAGACCAATCAATATTTCCAACGTGCAGACCCAATGCTGCACATTGAAAATATCGATTGGTCTACCCCAAATAATGAATATGGACATTTCCAAGTGCTTCCATTGAACTGGCATGGAAGATACCACTAGAGTTCAAAGGGTTAAATGTGAAGTGCAGTACTGCCTGTAATCAAATTTACTATTGGGAAATGTTATCCCCTTAACCCTCAGCCCAAACTGACAGCAAACGACACGTTTCAATACATCTAAAAAGTTTCATTCCTTCCTCCAAAGCACAGCCCGTGAACACTCGTTCCAAGGAGGGGTGACGAGCTATGTCTGGAAGGAAATAAATATATCACAAGTTATGGATAACAGTTATACGAAGCACAAGATAATTAGTCATCACTTTAGGTAAAAGGTCAGTGGGGCTAGACAGATGCGTCAATGATTAGTCTCACATATTCTGTTTACTTACATAGAACCCGGTGATATATAATCAAAGAAAACTACTGAAATGAATGAATGAGATCCAAAAATCTCATTCAAGTTTCATCTCCTCTCCCAAAGCACAGCTCGTGAACCCTCGTTGGAGCAAGCTCAATGAGTTCGCTCCAACGAGCGGTCTAGAGCTATGTCTCAAAGCAAATAAATATATCACAAGTAATGGCTGCTGGCTTATGTGAAGTTCGGGATAATCAGCCATCACTTTAGGTTAGAGGTTAATGGGGCTAGGCTGCCGTGTCACTGTTTGGTCTCGAAGATTCCGATTACCTGCATGGAACTCGGGCAAAGCAATGAAAACTAATGTAACAGCAAATGAATGAGATGTGAAAATCTGAGATGAGATGCTTACTAGAGGCTATACAGAACCTATAATCGCTCACCTGGAACTACATATAAAAATGAGATTCCCCATAGGCTTTCCATGGTAACTATGAGCTGCAATTGTGGCCATGTTTGCAACATTACATCAACATTACATGAGGATCATTGGTAGAAGGTGTCCCGGTTTTCAATCACGTGAAGTTTCAAAACGTTTGAATCCGTCAAACAGAATCATAGAATGTCTCTGGTGGCCATATTTTCCAACCAACGGGAACAAAAAGAGGATCGTTTGTAGAGGGCCTCCTATAGACCATTCTTGCCAAGTTTTGGTTCTGTCAACTCAGTAGTTCCAGAGAGAAGATGAAAATGTGATTCCCCACAGGTTTTTTCTATAGTAACTATAAACCGCAATTGTGGCCATGTCTGCAATACGATCAACATTAAAATGAGGATCGTCGGTGGGGGGTGTCCCAGTTATCAACCATGCAAAGTTTCAAAACATTTGACCCTGTGGTTTCAGAGGAGTAGAGTTTTCAAAATTGACCAATCAGAATCAGAGAATGCTTCTGGCGGCCACGTTTTTTCACCCAACAGGAATAAAATGAGTAACAGTTGCAGAGAACCTCTCGTAGACAATACCTGCCAAGTCTGTTTCACATTGGCTCGGTACTTCAGAGCACATGATGAAAATGGGATTTCCTATAGGGTTGCTATAGTAAATATAAGCCACAATTGCTGCCATAATTGCAACCCGATGAAGATTAAAATGAGGATCATTGATAGAGGGGGTTACAGTCATCAGTCACACTAAGTTTTCAAACCATTTGGCCTTGTAGTTTCAAAAAAGATTTTCTTGAAAATGCACACATTTATGAATTCTGTTTCAACAAAAACAGATCAGTAAAAGAAGGTTAAATATTTTGAAAATTACAATTTTCTCAGACAGTATTCTCTTTCAAAATAGCTTTGGCTAGGTAGAGGGTTACAGTCAAACACATTTTACTCCAATTTTGTCAAATCTTAAAAGATATACAATAATTACTGTCATCTAAGCTGACATGATGGGAAGTGAATATAAACAAAAACTTTCCTGGTTTTCCAAACACCTGTCATCAATCAGTATTTTCTGATAAGTAACTTGACACTAATAATCAACATACAGTTGCATTTATTTAGAGCAGTACAAGTCAAAATAAGTTGTGTAGGATAATCCTATAAACTATGTATCTTTCTCTTCCTACACTGATAAGACCAGAAGCTGACATCATTTTCTGGAAAGCTCTCACTGACAGCTTTCCAGAAAATGTCAGATTCTGATCTTGTCAGGGCAGGAGCAGCAGTTTACTTAGTTTATTGCAGTTATGCTACAGCTTATTTTGACTTGTACTGTATACACAATATTTTGGGTTTTTTTCCCAGTCCTCAGTGGAGAAAACTCGAACCAACCCTTACCAGATTCTCAAAAAACAAGTATTTTGCTGACAGTACCGATCTTCGTGCAGAGAGGAGAGGCATTGGGTTAAGCATTAGAATATAGCCTCTGGTGGCCACATATTTCGTTCCTCTCATAGACCATTCCTGCGAAGTTTGGTTCACGTCGGCTCAGTAGTTCCAGAAAAGTTGAAAATGTGATTTCCCATAAGGTTTCTATAGTAACTATAAGCCGCAATTGTGACAATGTTTACAACCCGATCAACATTAAATGAGGATCGGTGGTAGAGGGGGGTCCCAGTCATCACTTATGTGAAGTATCAAAACATTTGGCCTGGCAGTTTCAGAGGAGAAGATTTTTTGAAAATCCACCAATCAGAATCAAAGAATGCCTCTGGCGGCCATGTTTTTCAACCCACGGGAACAAAATGAGGATCGTTTGTAGAGGTCCTCCCATAGACCATTCCTGTCAAGTTGGGTTCACACCGGTTCAGCGGTTACAGAGAAAAAGATGAAAATGTGAAAAGTTTACGGACGACAGACGACGGACGCCAAGTGATGAGAAAAGCCCACATGGCCTTTTAGGCCAGGTGAGCTAATAAACGGGTCCTCCCATAGACCATCCCTGCCAGGTTTGGTTCACATCGTCTCAGTAGTTCCGGAGAAGAAGATGGAAATGTGATTTCCCATAGGGTTTATATAGTAACTATAAGCCGCAATTGTGGCCATGTTTGCAACCCGATCAACATTAAATGAGGATCGTTGGTAGAGGGGGTACCAGTCATCATTTATGTGAAGTATCAAAACATTTGGCTGACAGAGAAGATTTTTGAAAATCTACCAATCAGAATCAAAGAATGCCTCTGGCGACCATGTTTTTCAACCCACGGGAACAAAATGGGGATCGTTTGTAGAGGACCTCCCATAGACCATTCCTGCCAGGTTTGGTTCACGTCGGCTCAGTAGTTCCGGAGAAGAAGATGAAAATGTGATTTCCCATAGGGTTTCTACAGATTTTTGAAAATCTACCAATCAGAATCAAAGAATGCATCTGGCGGCCATGTTTTTCAACCCACGAGAACAAAATGAGGATCCTTTGTAGAGGTCCTCCCATAGACCATCACTGCCAGGTTTGGTTCACGTCGGCTCAGTAGTTCCGGAGAAGAAGATGAAAATGTGATTTCCCATAGGGTTTCTACAGTAACTGTAAACCGCAATTTCGGCCATGTTTGTGACCCAATCAACATTAAATGAGGTTCGTTGATAGAGGGGATCCTCGTCATCATTTATGTGAAGTTTCAAAACATTTGGCCTGGCAGTTTCAGAGGAGAAGATTTTTGAAAATCCACCAACCAGAATCAAAGAATGCCTCTGGAAGCCATGTTTTTCATCCGACGGGAACAAAATGAGGATCGTTTGTAGAAGACCTCCCATAGACCATTCCTGTCAAGTTGGGTTCACACCGGCTCAGCGGTTACAGAGAAAAAGATGAAAATGTGAAAAGTTTACGGACGACAGACGACGGACGCCAAGTGATGAGAAAAGCCCACATGGCCTTTTAGGCCAGGTGAGCTAATAAACGGGTGCAATAATTTGAAGCTCCATCGTCATGTAACCCAGGACTACCTCCATCGCAGTTTATGTTTAAAAAATATAGCTTTTCTTTCTTGAATAATGGAATTACTGCATTAGAGTCAAAACACCTAATTAACAGCGTGTGATAATGTGAAACAAGTCATTAATATCCAGCACTGGTTGGACTACAGATCATTTCGAAAGGTTTTGATTTGGAATGAATGAAAATTATATACTTCTTGAATGCTCAAATGAATGCCAAGTCACGTTGACTGACCAAGAAAGGAAATATACCATTTAACATTTCATTTCGTTACACTTGGACTACAGGCCGCTATAGCACAAACTTCTATGGAATGAATGAATGGAGGAGTGAGTAAGTGGGTGAGTAGGTGAATTCATAATTAATTAATTGTCCAATCAGTTATTCGGCCAATTACCTAATTAATCAATTAATAAATCAGTCAACAGGTCAAGGAATGAAGGAATTGCATCAGCGAAGCAAGACGCACAAGACAATCCACAAGCAAACTATAAACAAATCCCCAGCCAGACCATAAGGGTTAAATAATTTCTTATAAAATTGAACAAAAAGCTATCTAAAAAACAAAGTAATTGTTTTGCTCTACCAATTTGGACACATTCCTCTAATCGGTTATAGCTGTGAATTTGGTAGAATTTAGATGCATGCGTGTCACGTCTAGCAAGTGTTTGAGCGCGAATGAGTTATTGCGCATGTGAAGAAAATAAACAGAACTCAAGATTTCCGGTTAAATTCCTAGTGAAGCAGGCCACCCCGCCTCCAAATTTACGTTACTAATTGTGACCACAATTTTGTTGAATATCCAGCGAACAGCTGGTTAAAAAGGACTGATCAAGTTCAAGGAAATCCTTAACAGTTGTTACCATCATTGTGAGATATAGTTCATTATAAATTCATGGTTTCCATTGTCATTTTTAATAGTATGCATTCTTAGCGAAATCACGCATAATTTAAAAACTCACATCGACAAGGAGGCACCAGTCAAGAAATTAGACTTGTCATTAAAATCATCGCCTTGCCATTGCAACGGAACGAATATTTCGCGAGAATTATATCAGTTTCATTAAGATGGGTGGTTCTGTATCATTGACGAAGATACATTCAGGAGGGCTGGGAGGGGGGGGGGGGGGCACTCCTCCACCAAGCATTTTATGAAATTGTGAGTTTATTTTCTGATTTTAAACTCCAAACATAATTACTAATATTGTTAATTAGAATCAGTGATAGTACATACAAGTAGGTAATAAAGGCCGATATACTATCACTTGTACATGTACGTGTACAAGATACGCACACGATGCGTTCACCAACGTGGAATTCAGTGTTAAATCACACGCTTGTTCACAAAAACTGTACATGATCTTGAATCGCATCATGTACAGTCGCGACTCCTAGATCGCGCTTTTAACGTTCAAATACTCGTGGTGAACGCGCGTTTTTAAAAAAGGGGTGATATCGTACATCTTCAGTTGTATCTTGTACGTAATTTTTCGTCGACGTTCGAATCGCAGATCAGACCACCGATCCATCGTCGGCGAACGCGAGCGAAAGCATAAGATTCTGGCTCATCATCAAAAAACAACAATAGCGGTTCTAAATCAGCGATTCAGAATCGGCAATTGCGTTGGTACAGATGATTTAGAACCGCAATTGTTGTTTTTTGAGGCGGTGGGTTTTTCCCATTTATGACATTATTAGGGGAATTCCTCCACTATGATAAATTCTCAAAAAACTCAGCTGATTGAGCGATCGGATCGCTCGATTCTCGTAATAAAACTCGATCTGAACGAAGAGTGTCCTTGTCGTCGGTGTGGTTGGAAATTCGCGAGCCCGCTGTCACGTTTTTGATTGATATATATATAGGGGAGAAAAAAAAATATAAATAAATAGTTATTTAGAAAATTAAATATATCAAATCGAATAGATAATAAAAAAAAAAAATACGTAAATCATGAGCGATTCTCAGACTATTAGAGCGAGGTTTCTTTTAAACATGCTGATGAGAGCATACGCAATCTGCGTGAATGAACAACTACGTCCCATCTTGTTAGAACGATGCTTCGGATGTCGGGATCATCTAGACTTCGATCACGAGGATCATTCGTGTCTAACGATGGAAAGGGAAGATATGGTCGTCATGTATTTCGAACCGGCGTTCGAACACGTTAAATTCGACGATGTGATCACGTTTTGGAAGAGATTAGTCTTCTGTAAGAATCGAGACAGGCCCGCAGATTCGGAAGAACTGAAATTGGCGCGTAGAAGTTTGACTTTAGAAGACAAGGGATGCATCAAGAAATTATTGCTGAACGAAGCATACGTCTAAGTTTTTTTTTTCGTTGATATAAAAATAAGGGAGAGTAGAAAATAAAAAAAAAAAATAAATACACACATAAATTTTTTTTTTATCTAGTATTAGAAAGAAAGAAAAAAAAAAAAAAAAACACAAAATGAGACCCAGAAATAAATTGTATCAGACGTTAGTGAACGACGAGGACGAGAAGCCGAACGGCGTTTTGCCGACGGCGCCGTCGCTAGAAGAAAGAGAAAGAGGAGAGAGGTATCGCATCGATCAAATCAATAGAATCCAAGAGTATCTGACTCGAGAGAGAGATTCCCGTCGTTCCCTCAAGAAGAAGTATTCGCGTTTCGTGAAATTCTTCAACGCGATCGACACGACACTCATCACGATTTCCATGGGTTTACACGCGGCCGGCATCGGATTGTTGTCGACCGTGGTCGCCATTCCGATCGTGTTGACCGTGGAAGGAGTGGCTCTCGCCGCCGGATTGTTTAGCACGGTCGGAAACTTATTGAGTAGGAAATTATATCTGAAGGCTAGGAAACACGACAAGATTCGCGTCTTGGCCGACTCCAAGATAGACACGATATCCGAAATGATCTCTATGGCATTGAAAGATGGTAGGATATCGGATGGAGAATACTTCGCGATATTGAGCGAGAAAACGAAATACGATGCCATGAAAGAAGCCGTGAGAATAAAAGACTCGTCAGATCATCAAGGAAGAGATGAAGGATTCTCTCGTGGAAAAGGGGAGGAAAGAGGCTAGGGAGGAATTCAGTAAGATGATAGAACTCAAGAGCAGCGATTGAAAAAAAAAAATATATATATATATAATAAGAACAGAATTTTAAAAAAAAAAAATATTAAATTTATATATAAAATAAAAAAAAACGAAATTAATTTAAATAACTCTTCAAAAAAATGTATTGCGTAAGGTGTAAGAGAGTTACCGAGACGAGTAATTCTAGAGAAGTGCGAACTAAAAACGACAGACGGATGCTTCGCGGAATTTGCGACGTGTGTGGTTCTATCAAGACTCGATTCGTCAAACAAAAGAACGCGAGCAAAGGTAAAGGCGTCGTGAATAAAATGATCAACAATCTACCTTTCAAAATGCATCTGCCCGGTCACAGTTTCACGGGACCCGGAACGAAATTGAACAAGAGACTCAACGCCGATCTGACACCCAAATCTTGGAGCAAACCCGTGAATAGGGTGGACGCGGCTGCATACGATCAGGATCTGTGCTACGCCAGACATCCTGACACCAAGACTCGCAACGACGTCTGCGACAAAAACATGTTGGGGAGATTGAGAGGCATATCGAATCCGACCAGGAGAGAGAAGATGGAACGTTCGCTTGTCAGCAATCTGATCGGTGCGAAACGTCGATTCGGATGGGGCGTTCAAAAAAAAAAGCGCATCTGAAAAGAAGAAGAAGAAACGATTATTGACGAGCGAATTGGCCGAGGAGTTACACAAACCCATAGTGCGTAAATTTTGAAAGAGAAGGGTGTTCGTGAAGGGTCTGGATGACATTTGGTCTGCCGACTTGGTCGACATGAGATCGTTTTCGAGGTGGAACGAGGGCGTCAAATATCTATTGACGGTCATCGACGTGTTTTCCAAATACGGTTGGATCAGAGCTTTGAAGAATAAATCGGGACCTTGCGTCGCAAAGGCTCTGAAGAGCATGTTCGACTCGTCTTCTCGAAAACCGAGTAAATTGTGGGTGGACAAGGGAAAGGAATTCTACAACAAGGACATTCGTCGATTGGTAGACCTCTACTCGATCGAAAACGAAGAGAAAGCCAGCGTGGTGGAACGTTGGAATCGAACGATGAAGGAAAAGATGCACAGATACTTCACGGTGAATTCGACCAAGAAATACATATACGCTCTGAACGGTCTGGTCAAAGATTACAACACCCGACACAGATCAATCAAGATGACTCCCGCGGAAGCTAGCGATCCTCGAAACGAAAAACGGGTCTACGCGAATCTATATCCCGAGAGATCTAAGATCAGGAAGAAGTCTAGAACGCCGAAATTTGCGGTCGGCGATCGAGTGAGAATCTACGCTTATAAGAAGCACTTCGAAAAGGGTTATACTCCTCGATGGACCTCGGAAATCTTCGTGATCATCAAAATATTTCACACCGATCCGGTGACTTACGAAATCGAAGCTTTGGATGGAGAAGAGATCATCGGAAAGTTTTACGAACAACAATTACAGAAGACGAAGTTTTGATGAAGAACACAAAATTTTTTTTTTTATTTACTCTCTTTGACATTTTCTTGTTTACACACATATATATATATCAGAGAGAAAAAAAAAATAATAATAAAAAATAATTAAAAACTATTTTTTTAGATAAAGAAAGCAAGTGAATTAATAAACAAAAAAAAAACAACTAAAAATCCTTTAAAATGACAAATATACTAGATATAGCACAAAGCATAGTGAAAGATGAATAAATACGATAACCGGAACGAGTTTGAACAATGCGGGAGAGATAAGAATCAACGTCGAAACTCAAGATCTATTCGTACATCCTAGCGAGAGTTACATAGTGGTGCAGGGACGTCTCACCAAGGAAGATGGGAGCGACTACGCCGACGACGACACGGTCACTCTTGCCAATAATGGCATCATGCATCTATTCAGTAACATAAAATACATGCTATCCGGACAAGAGATAGAATCTCTTTTTCATCCTGGTCAGGCCACCACGATGTTCGGACTCTTGACGTATCCTGATGATTTTTCGAAATCCAGAGGACTTAATCAGTTGTGGGTGAAAGACACCGTAGGCCCTGCTAGCGCAGGCGCCGCCACGATATTCGACTACATCGTCAAGATGTCCAGACCTAAAGGAACGTTTTCCTTCAGGATACCTTTGAAACACATCTTCGGATTCGCGGACGATTACAACAAGATCATGTATGGATTCAAACACAATCTGACGTTGATTCGAAAAGGAAATGACGACGCAATAGTGAAACTCACTGCGACCGATGCGGGTAAGATAACTCTACACAAGATATCGTGGTTCATTCCGCACGTGGAGCCTTTGATCGATGAGAAAACGCATCTCTACAAGATCATACAATCCAAGAGTATATTACCCGTGGGATTTAGAATGAGACAGTGCGACACGGCTAGCATTCCTCCCTCCATGAATCACTTCGATTGGAGATTGACGGTGAAATCCGCTTCCGAGAGACCGCGTTTCATCGTGGTTGCGTTTCAGACCGATAGGGACGGGTCTCAGGAAAAGAATGCGTCGCTGTTCGATCACTGCCATTTGAGAAACATGCAAGTGTTTCTGAATGCCACGAGATATCCAGCAATCGATTACAATGCATCGTTCGACAAGAACGATTTCTGCAGACTTTACGGCGACGCTGCTGATTTTAGAAAGAAGTATCACGGTCTAGACGAATTGATGAGCAACCCCAACATATCTCCCGGCGAATACAAGTCGATGTATCCCATGTTCGTGTTCGACGTCAGTAAACAGAGTGAACGACTCAAGAGTAGCGTGTTAGACATTCAGATCAAGATGCAATTCGATAGGAATGTGCCGAGAAAAACCGAAGCCTCGCCCTGGTCCTGTCGGACAGAGAATTACATTTCGAATCGGACGGAAATAAGATGTCGATCATTCGATGAGAGACGAGTGTGTGAAAAAAAAAATTAATAAACATTAAAAATGTGGATGTAAGATTAATTAAAAAACCAAAATCTCGAAAACAAAATGAATGTTTCTGACACGAAAACAACAAATCATCTGTTCACTTCAGATTACTACGACGTTAAAATGAAATACTTGGAAAAATGGATTCAAATTGAATATGAAGAACGTAACACAAAAAAAGGATGGAATAGTTGTGATTTTGACGAATATCGTTTAAAAGAAAAAGAAGAGTTTGATCTCATAAGATCTAACGAAGAAATTATAAAAAATACAATTTTAAAATGTCGCAAATGTAAGAAACGTCAAATAAAAATCGAATCTCAACAAACTAGATCTGGTGATGAACCAACAACCGTATTCGCAAAGTGTATAAATTGTAATAAATGGATAGAAAATTTAAAAAAAAAAAAAAAAAAAAAAAAAAACTAATGAGATATAGAGAACATCTCTCTATATGTCCTTAGTTTTTTTTTTTTTTTTTTTTTGTTTTTAATAATCACACATTATTTTTTTTTAATTCATTATTTTCCACGCGTTCACTGTTTGTTCAAAGGATCTAGTTCGATCAGTAGACTCACCACGGAAGTGGCGGCTTCGGGATTATTGGTTTTTGTGACGAAATTAATCCTGTCTTCGGCGTTCACTTTGAGAGGCGTGCCGAACGTGCTAACATTCGCGTGTTGATTCTCAGTCTTTTCGACTCTGTATCTCTTATCGCTCTCCACACCATTCACCATGAGATTGACGACCGCTCTGTTATTCAAATCCGAGGAAGCCAGACTCATTCGAAGGATTTCACCTCCCAACGGCATGGGATATCCCACCTGACCGTGTTTCGAACCACTACTTCCATTTCCGAAAGACCACTTGGCTTTTCCCTCATCTAAGGTGCCGGCCTCTTCGGCCCACACGGTGATCAATTGTCTGGCATATTTGACTTTCTCCACCACCGAAATCAGGGTGCAGGCGTCCGTCATGTGCACGGGTTCCGGTAGATTCGTGAGCACGTGTCCACCCATGTCTAGTTTACCTTCCATGATGTCGCCCTTTCTCCAGACCGAGTTGTCGTCCACGTACTTCCTGCTTACCGCGCTGGAATCGAATTCGGGATTGTGATCTAGACCGAATAAATTGTGACCGTTCATGTAGATGCCACCCTCCATGGTTCCGCCAGATTCTTTGTTCAGGTAGAGATCGTCCACTTGTGATTCTAGGTATTCTTGCGATTGTATCACGGAAGAATCTATGTAGACATGTTGACCACGGTTGAGTCCGCATCCGTGTTGTCGATCTTCGACAGATTCAATATCTTGTGGAATCCCGCATTTAGATCCGATTTCATTTCTCGTCCATCAGACTTTCTCTGTTCCAGATCTACGTAGTGTTTGGTCGCCACGTCCTTGGGATTCGTGGGAGTGGCCACGTTCGTTATCTTGTAAGAATTGGCGTTCAATTCCGAGTGCATCGTTTTTGTAATGTATTTTTTTCTCAAGTGTTCGCTGAATTGTGCGTGAGAGTCGTCCGCATATTTCTTGGTCGCGGCATCGGTGGGATCTACGGGATTCGCGACATTCACCAAACGTTTGGATTTCAGATCCAGATCGTCGGTCATGGTTTTATCCACATAATTATCCAGCAGGATTCATTCGAAATCGGCGTTCCCCCTGTCAACGTATTTTTTAGTCGCAGCATCTGCGAGATCTATCGGCTCGGGAAGATTGTAGAGCTTCTTATCGTTCATGTTCAAAGGTTCTTGTCGAGGTTCGTATCTCCGAACGTAACGCTCGTCCAAGTTGGCAACGTCGTAACCATCGTCAACTTCGAACGTCTTCCTCTTCTTTCTCGGGTTGACTTTTTCGTCATCACTTCTACCAAATTTATCGACTGGCATGTTGTTGTAAGGATTTTTTTTTTGTTTTTAGAAAAAAATGTGTTCAAAACGCAGTTTATTAAAAAATGAACTATGTTATTTTATTTTTCGTTTTTTTATTCGATTAAAAATTTTTTTAAAATAATTTTTTATCTTTATATATACTATAAAAAAAAAAATCTCTCTCTAATGTAAGTCATTGAGAATGTCTTGAAATTCATCTCCTTCAGACCATCTCTTGAGAATGTAGAGACACAGGTGACCGCAAAACACTTGATCTGGTGATTGCACTTGTTCCGTGTTGTAACGAAGCATCAATTTGTTGAAATAGTTCTCTATTTCTTTTGGCGGTGAGATTCCGTAGCTGTCGAAATAATAATTTTTCTTCTTCCCGTTCTTGAACCATGCCACCCAGTGAGTGCCTTCACCCGATGAATCGTCTAGATTTAAAATTCCGCATTCTGATTGTCGAGGTCTTCTCTTCGACAAGGCATCTCTGGAAAACACTCCTAGAAAATCTTTGATTTTCAAATCTTTTGCTGCATTCAACAGATCGATGTTAGATAGGGGTTCGTTGGGTAAGACGACACCTTCTACGGATATCTTTATTTTCTTATTCATAAATAAGTATATATATTTTTTTATTTGTTTTATTATAATTCACTAAAAATGACGTTATTTTTTTTCTTCTATTTTTTTCTTTTTCTTTTTAAACTAACTTTCTCGACATCACTATCCATTTCTATAATTTTGCGTTCATCTAATTCTTCTTGATTTTCTGGAATCCTATCATCCACAATCGTATCTGCAATCTTATCATCTGCAAGCGCATCTAGAATCCAATCATCCCCATTCATATCGTCTAAAATTAGATCCAAAGTCCAATGTCCGAGTGCCAAAGTGCTTATTTTATCGTCTAACACGAATCTCTTGTCGTCGTCGGCCGTCAGCGAAATCTTGTTGACTATTTCGGTATACAAGTCGTGATTTTTGCTTCGAATTGATTTCATAGTCTTATACACCGGACCACTTCCTAACAGACAATCTTTATACTCTTGGAAAGAGATGTTTTTCTTCACCACGCACGCTTTAACTCCTTTGCACTTCTTGATCTCTTCATCATCTTCTAGACGATAAGCATACAGTTTGGGTCTCAAGCCCACGAATTCGACGATCTGTTTACCGCCGCTCTCATCCTTAAATTTACCCAGCACCTTCTTGTTGTTGTTCAATTGAATGTTGGACGGGTGATCGACGGGATAATTGCTCGTGTCGAACCACTTGACCACGTCCGGAGATATATCTTGGTAGACGTCTTTTGTCTCTATCTCGTAAACTAAACTGTCCGTGTCGGTGAACAGTAGTTTGGCTTTGTCACCAAATTTTCGTTTGACGTAATCGTAGTGAAACTCGTAATCAATCGCTTGCTGACATCTAAGATGATCAGTCTGAGATAATACGGTTTGTCGAACTTCAGATGCGTCTTTTGCATGTGAACGGCCACTAGATTTTCGCCGAATATGGTTCGGTGTTTGTAATGGGGTTTCACCACTAATTTTTTGGCTCTTTTCTCAGACATGATGAGTCGAACGTCGGTTCTCTTCCTGATGTTTTCCATCGATTTGCCGTACACGCAGTTGTTCATGAGTTTGAAGAAATCTTTTTCCGAAATCGTTCTTGGCTCGAGTTCTGAGATTCGTGTTGAGATCGATGTATTTTTTCATCCAAGGCTCTTCATCGAATCAAATGATGTGATGTATGTCGACTAATTTCATCCTGTAATCGACGTACTGTTTCAAATTCTCGCTGTAGACGACGTAGTTACGTTTGTTAAATAAATTGGGAATGAGTTTTTCCTCATCTCCTTCGTTCGGTTCCATTCGTTCGGGAGCCAGCGGATAATCATTGTGTGGATCGTGTAATTCTTCCGGATAGTTCAAATCGACTTCTAAAATGCAAGGATAGTCTCTCCATTTTTGCATCTCTTCCGGTTCCTTCACCCATTCGAAATTTCCAATCAGTAAAGGATGACTCATAGCCCAACCGTACAGATTATTGGTGTCCCAATACTGTATGTATTTAGTCGACCGTTTCGAATTGAAACATTCTTTCATGTAGGGATTGTTAGCCTCAGAATGTCTGTGAGAGATCATCGAGACGCCACCTCTCGCAGCCCTTTCGAACATGAGCAACATGTCCACGTCGGATAATAATTCCAATTGGACTTCGGTGGTCTTCAACAGAGTGTCCCATGCCAGACCGGGTGCGGTGAAATACCAAGCGGGATCCAGATCGTAATTTCGACGACAGACGTCTCGAAAATTTTCAAACACGTCTGCCAAGAGCAGAACGTTGGTCTTCAGATAGAGATCGTGATAATCTCTCATGGTTTTCATATCGAATGATTTCCACACGTTTTTGGCATGTTCGTAATTCTCGTCGGAAATGTCAGATTCGTATAATTTCGAATAAAAATCATCTTTCGAAGGTAGTGCGGTGTCTTCGAATCTCTTTAGATCGTTCATGTAATCGTAAGGATAGACTCCTTTCCTCAACATGACATCTACTCGTTCTCCGAAATGTTCGCTCGTGATTTTAAATTTATCCTTGCTCATGTTATCGACTAATTTTTCCAGAGTGGTCGACATGAATTTAAAAGTGTCAATGAAATGTATGCATCTACGAATGGATTTCGTTTTTTCTTTCAACGTATTTCCATCGATTACTCTTTTCCTCTCCATGAGCTTCCATTTCATGAAGGAAATGTATCTTTCTTCGCTGTTTGTGATGCAATTTAATTCTTCGTGTGAGGTGCCGAGATTTTTCACGAACAGATGACTGTCGTAACCCGAGAGATTGTGAAACATCACCGGATAGAAAGTGGCGTCTCGATATTTTAAATTACACTTGCTGTGAGCCCGACCGCGATACAGACCCGTGTAATGATCGTGGTCTTTGACCTTCTTATTTTCCTCCGAATTCTCGTCGAACGATTGTCTGCATATGTGACATTCGGTGGCTCTGTTATTTTCATCCTGCTGCTCTCGCGTGATGATCATTTTCGCCGGAGTTTTGAATTTGTCGTATAACATTTGAATTTTCGATTCTAACTCTTCCACGAACCTTTGATTCACATCGTCGTCTTCGCGCTGTTTCGTGTAGGTGAAGGGACCCATGTCGTGTTGCGAGTCGAAAGCGCATTTCACGTAAATGCAATAGCCCGAAGGTATGTGTTTTTGATATCTTTTAACGTAACTTTGAAGAGCGTTGGGTTGACAGGAACTCATTTTCGCGGTGAAACATTCGAAATCGGCATACACGACGAATGGTACTTTTAACCTTCTATTGTGATTTTCAAACTTCACGATGGTGTTGGGTTTGGGCATTTCGACAGCGACACCTTGATTTTCGTTGCAATATTCCTGATGTTTAGCTAACGATTTTTCGCTCTTAAACATGTTCATGCAGTTGCAACATAAACATATCTTATGTCCATGTTTATTATTTTGTCTCGACAGTAATCGGGTCAGATGTTTAACCCAACAATAATGACGATTGTCACCATTCAAAATCGATAATAAAATAATAGTCTTTTCTCTTCCACGATACGAAGTCTGTCTGAGAGGATAGATCTTTTGATTTTCGTCGTCGTATCCTAGGACGTTCACCGCTACGGTGGGATTTTGAACCTCGAAAAGTTCGATGTGTTTTAACTCTGTTGGAAAAGTCACTCCGGTCCAATCGAGATTTTTAGAAGTTTCCTCGTAATGAGAAACTCTATCAGAGTTTATTTCGACAGGGTATAAAGCGGAGGTGACTGCCCATTTAAAACACTGATCATCTTTTTTTCTCACGTTGACCACAGCGTGTTTCTTAGTCAAGAAATACGGTAATTCCAAGTAGGAAGATCCTTTCAACGGTTCGTTTTTAGTCAATTGAATTTCGAGTTTCAACACCTCACCGAACGTCCAATTACTACCTTCATTTTGATAATTCACGAGAGACGTCAACATCTTGTCTTTCATCTTTTTGAAAACGTCCGATAGATCCGAACCTCGAAATACGGGTTCGACGTTAGATCTGAAATATGCATTTTTCATGATGCTCTCGCCAAACTTCACGTCGATTTTATTCATTATGCAATGGAGTATCATCTTAATTTTTAATCCCAAGTTCATGTATTCGCGAAACAAATCCAATACTTCTTTCTTCACCCGTTCCATGAACAATTTCGGATCGACTTTCTTCAACGAGGGAATCACGTCGAAAGTTTTAAAAATGCCTTTGATCGCACTCTCCCGTTCTATGGGTTTCGATTGGAATAGTTCCGCAACGAGTCGTGTTACATATTCTTCTCCTTTCTCTTCGTCGATTGCTCATTGAATTTCGCTCGATATATCTCATTTGTCTTGAATCTGAAGTGCATCACTCGTTTTCGTTTTAGTTTTTCTTTTCTTTTCTTTGGAAACTTGATGTTTTTCAATGGCTTTTCGTTTAGTCGTCTTCTTATTTTTCACAACCGGTGCATCTTTTGACGTCGTTGCTATCGACATTTCGTTTGCCTTTCTAGCGTTTCACAAATATTCTTGTATGACTTCAATTTTTTTTGATTTAGTTCTATGCTTTCTGAAATCTGAAATTTGTAATAGTTTACAAATCTCGTTTAACTGAGGTATGGTTTTCTCATTTAAATTTACCATTGTTTTATCTGTTTGCTTCATTTGTAAGAATATTTTTTTTTTTTGGAATTTTGTATTAAATAATTTGTTAAAAAAGTGTTGCTTTTTTACTCTTTATATATAATAGAAAAAAAAAAAAAGTAAAATTTTAAATTCAATTTTTTTAATACAAAATTTAAAATAAACATTATTTGTAAGAATTCATAAAAAAACAAATAATCGATCATGACAACAACACCTAAAAGATGTGAATTGAAATTGAAACGAGACGAAAGGTATGAGAAATCCAGTTTTAATATCTATACATTACAACCACATGATCCCATCGAATTGAATGAGGTCGAGATGGTGGACTTAGAGCGCTACTACCACAAATATCGAATGTGTTTGAAAGTGGATGAAGCCGCGCTCGATTTGTTTTATGAGTACCAAAGCAAACTGTTGATTAATATCATCGTCGCCGAAGACAGAGAATTCGACAGGGGTGATTTATTGTTGTCCTATGGAGGTTACATATATCCAATAATCTCACCCGAACTCGTGAAGAAATCGGGTGGTGAGTGCGCATTCGCCTATGAAAAAAAAACTCAAAAGAGTAAAGATGAACATTCACACCATTTTCGTATGTGGAAAAATGACGAATGTCAACTTGCTAATAACAGACTTGGAAATATAAACAATAGAGAGATTGAAATTAAAAAATTTAACTATTTATATATATAAGAAGAAAAAAAAACTTTTACTAAAAAAAATTTTACATTAAAGAAAATTAAAAATTAAAAAAACAACTTTTTTATATATATATATAAAGAGCAAAAAAAAAATAACAAACTTTTTTTAACAAATTATTATTTAAATACAAAATTTAAAATATACATTATTTGCAAGAATTTGTGAAAACAAAAAAACAAATAATCAATCATGAAGACAACAACACCTAAAAGATGTGAATTGAAATTGAAACGAGTCGAAACGTATAAGAAATTCGGTCATAAAATCTATAGATTACAATGACACGATCCCATCGAATTGAACGATGTCGAGACGAAGGGCTTAGAGCACAAATACGAGAAATATAAGATGCCTCTGAAATTGAACGAAGCCGCGCTCGATTTGATTTACGAGTACCAAAGCGATCTGCAGAACATCGTCATCACCGAAGATAGAGAATTCGACAAGGACGATTTGTCGTTGCCCTATGGAAATTACATATTTCCAAACATCTCATTCGAACTCGTGAAGAAATTGGGTGGTGAGAGCGAGTTGACCGATGTAAAAAAACTCAAAAGAGTAAAGATAAACATTCAACACGTTTTCAAAAAAGGAGAAGACCTGAGCGTCAACATGCTAATAACGGATTTGGAAATATAAACAATAGAGTGATTGATTTTTAGCGAAGAAAAAATGAAAAAAAAAAAAAAGTAATGAGATCATCTTTAGATCTCATTTACTTTTTTTTTTTTTTTTTGTTTTTCTTCTTCTTCACTATCATCATGATATATTATAATAATGTTTCCTTTTCTCTCAAATTTCAGCGTCGATTCTTCTTTTTCTTTTTTTTTCTTTTTCTTTGTGATGTGATACGTTTATGGTAACATTTTTGTTTATCCGAATCATAATTATGAACGAATGTTGTGCATCTCTTGGTAACACTCGCTTCAGAAGGTAGTGGTGACCGTGGAAAGCATCGTCTCATTCTCAACCGTATATCCCGCGCTTTATCTATCTCTTTCCTTAGATATCCATCATTAGCGTCTAACCATTTTTTTATTTCTTCGCTCTCTGGCTCGCGATGTTCGTCATTATCGTCAAATTCATCCAGGTGATAAATTTGTTTCTCCACCTTTTCACCCATTTTAAATATATTATTTTATACTTTCTATGATTTTATATATTTTATACAATTTTATATTTATAATAACATATTCAAAATCGGTATGTTCTTAAATGGCGAATTCTCACCGAGCAACAAACCCTTGCCATATCGCTTGATGTTCCGTCCACTCTTCAGATAGAGACCGTTTCCTCTCAGAGAGTTGCCACCTCTAACGGGTTCTAGATACAATCCTTTATCGCTGTCGTCCACGTGGACGTGATACATGGCTCCTCCCTTCTTCAAAAACAGTCTGTCGCCACCCATTAATTTCTCAACTCCCGAACTCGCGAGTCCTGTGAGAGCTCCCACGCCGAGAGTCTTTCCGAGAAGGGGTAGCGCCTTTGCGGCGAAGGGTAATGCTTTTGCGGCGATTCCTGCCAATAGCGGTAGGAAACCGCCTTTCATTCTCAAATTGTATCTCAATTGAGCGGGACTCAAACTCACCACCAACCCTCTTCCATCGCGAATCGCTTTCTCCATCCTTTTGATTTGACTTCTGGTCCAGGCGATCGAATCCTGTCCGCCTCTCGTCAGATCTTCGTGAGTGAATTTGAATCTCACCGCCTCGCCTCGAGTTCTTAATGCTCTCTCAAGTTTCTTCCTCTGTCCTGCGGATATGTTCACGTTTTTAACCACATATTGTGTCATAATTCTGTTTGTTTTTTTTAAATATATTTACTTCAATTGTTTCTTGTTTAATAATTATATTAAAATAATTTTGTAAAAATTAATATTACCGTTTATTTTATTTTTGTTATCTATACATATATATAATATTTTTTTTTTTTTTTTTTTTTGCTTTTATATTTCTCTTATGTGAAATCGTATCGTCACTCTCTCTCCGCGAAGATCTAACAGTTCACCATTTTGATCCGTCAACGTGGTTTTGAGACTATACAAAGTGTCTAAAATCACTGGTAGATAAACTAAATTTCGAGGTCGCTCCACGATCTTATAACCCGGTGACACGTTTGGAAAGAAGGAATAGATCGTCGGCTGAGCGCTACCATTCACGTAGCTTCCAGCAATCATGTCCATGTTCACCAGAATGCTATTGACAGCGAGAATGTTGACCGTATTTTCAGATGCCGCGTGGCCTCGATACATCTTTCGATCGAATCCCAACATCTTGCCTATAGAATCGTCCGTGTTGAAATCCACACGAAAATTATCTTCCAAATCCAACATCGTCTGTAAGGTATTAGGATTGGGAGCGAGTCTGATCTTGTTGCTTCCCTTTCCATCAGTCTTCATTCGCGTCTGAATGTAATGGTTCAAATCGTCTATGTTGTAACTCCCTTTGGGAATTCGAATCTCCAACCAATCCGTTCCGTCGGAATACTTGAATGAGTTATTCTTTTCGGTGACGTTGGGAAAGGAATAATAAGTCTCCAGATTCACCAAAGCCATCTTGTAACTTTTCTCTCTATTCAATTCGATGGAAGGTTCGAATTTCGTAGCGAATCGAGTCGAATCGCCACTCACCATGATTTGAATGGATTGTTTCGCAGCCGTATTCTCGGCTATCCGTTCTAACAATTCTCCATGTTCGAACATTATATTTTAATTTTATTTTTTTTTTATTCAAAACTAATTATTTGAAGATTTATTATTTTTCTAATTTTTATTTTCAAGCTCTATCTTATTATTATTACCATCGGGAACATAAAACTTGTCGAATCCGCACCGATATTTTCCGCGATTAAATTCCCTCGTCAAATCGATAACGACGAAATTGTAAAGTCCACCATCCCAAACCCTCTTGCAGAATCTCCTGAATTCGGCAGCGCTCATGTCGTTTGCGACGTGATCGCCGTAGATGTGATTGAGATTCTTGAGATCTTGGTGAAAGAGACATAGAAAATTAGCGTTCTCCCTTATCGTCTGTCTGGGCAATCGAAAATAATTCTGCGACAGGTACAAACAGTCCACATTGCTGTGTCGACCCCTAACGTAATACGATTCACATCGGTTCTGTCTCTCCAAAAGCAGATCATCGAAAATCATGAGATTCTTATCTTCCGATTTCAGTTCTCTAGGATCCGGAACGTCGCTAGTGTTCTCATAAAATCGACACTCGACGTTCGAAGATGCATTTCTCTTCATCAGCTCCGTCGCCGCGCCGTCCAAAATGGTCGAGAGCGGAGCTCCACACTTGTCGAATTCCTCCCTACTGTCAAAGATTCTGGCTATGACGTCCTTGGGCAATCTGCGATCCATGCACTCTCGAAGCAATCTGTATTCGGGTTGAAACAAGCTCTTGCCAAACACGAACAATCTGTCGTAATCCAACCAGTCGGGTCGGGACAACAGATTCATCAACAGATTGGTCTTTCCACAATTCGATTTTCCCACTATCAAACCTCTTATGCTCTTGGGAAAGTACTCGTTATTCGACCTCTTGGTCGCGGCGTCGTTCCAAGACATATCTTTAATGTTCATCTTTGTTTTATTTTTTTTTTGTCTGTTATTTTAGATTCTTTTCAAACACAAATTTTTTATGTTTTTCAAACTCTGTTTTTTTCAATGTTATTATTATTATTTATTTATATCGCACCGTCGCGAGTTCTCTTCAATCCGGATCCACTCGTCATTTTGGCTAAATCTTGTATGGGCACCACGCCATCCTTTAAATCTTTCCAATCTTTCAGCGTTCGCTCTAACGCAGCTCGCTTCGCCGGCGGACTGATCAACTTGCCGATCAACGCGTCGGCTGCCCTCTTGCCAGCCGCAGAAGCTATCCTACCACTGGCTTCGAAAGCGGCTTTCTTACCAGCATCCAAAGCCGTCTTCTTACCGACCTCAAACGCGGTCGATGCGAGTTTTCTACCCGCATCGCTCGTGAACGCTCGCATTATAGAATCGACGATGCCAGAACCGCATTGAACGTAAGTCCTGACGTATCCCCTGTTCTTTATCACCAACATATTTTATTTTTATGATATATTTTTGTTTTTTTCACTGCTAAATCGTTTTTGCCGTTTAAATACTTTTTTATTATTCTAGTGTAAGAATTTATTGTTTTATTTTTGTTTGTTTGTTTGTTTGTTTCTCTCTCTACTTATTATTATATACACATCAATCCTTCAATTCGTTCATCAGCCTTTTATACTGGTTTTTATTCAAAACCTTCTGTCTCAACAATTCGTCAGATATAGCAACTATCTGATTATCTAATCCCGTGTTACCAGCCCATCTGCTCGCCATCAACAAACTCAATCTCTGACACAGAGTTACGGGATCGCTCGGAAGAAAAGTAGCGGTTTTCACCCCTTTGCCGGTCACCGATTCGACGAACTTCTTGTTCATCTCCCATATGGGTTTCACCACTTTCGTCCACTTGTAACCTCTGTTGGCTTTGGGTCTCGTCTCTCTGGCATCGTTATTTCTCTTCATGGCGTGGGTCTGAACTAGAATGTCGCCGTAATTGTCGAAATCATGTTCCGTGTAATCTCCAGGCTTATCGTAAAGGAGCAATCTCCGCAGACCATCGGTTACTTTATATTTATTCGAACCCACGATCAATTCATCATCGTCCATTTCCACTTCCGTATCACCTACAAAAGTTCTCCCCTGAGAATCCGTATAAATTCCATACGACTGATCTCTCTTACCGCCATCATCATCGGACGATGCGATGCTACTAGTGGTGATAGTCGAAGCCGTATCATCAGACTCGCTCATATCTGTTTGAATTCCCGTGGGAACGTAATCCGGTGTAGATTGAACGGAATACCGATTTCCAAAACTAGGAGGCAACGAACCCATTCTCAAAGAACTCTCCTTTATGGGTCTCAATTCTTCGACTATCTCCTTCCTGCTTCGCTCTTGACCCTCCGTCACGGGTTTAAATATTTTTGCGGCTTCGCGTCTGAGTTCCATCTCACCGAGACGTCTGCTCCTATCAGCAGCCTGAATCGCCTTCTTAGCACGTAAATACTCGTCTAAAATTCGATCTCGACGTCTAGGATCCATCCTCCAAAACATCTTTCGTTTTAATTGTTTTTATTTATTTTTCAAAATTAAATGTTTAATTATATTTTTTTATATTTTATGTTTTAAGTATATTAAAATCTCTTTCCGTCTTAATATAATATCTGAAAAATATTTCACATCTCAAACTCGCTGTGTTAATTGAAGTTTTAAAAAAATACGTTTAAACAGTACATGACAAACCGGTTTCTGATGTAACGCATTTTGACAGTAGTGTTTACATTTTGTCAAAAGATCTTCATTCATTCACACATCAATTCACCGAGTGTCGAATTAAGAGAGCATCCTTTTTTGATGACCGTTAAACAGTTTCAACACACAATGGAAACCTGATTTTAACAAATCTCTCTCCGATTGCTATCATGAATATATTAAAAAATTTTACCACTCAAAACCTAATTGAGCGGAAAATGCGTTTTAAACATTCCGTGGGGAATTCCCCTAATAATGTCATAAATGGGAAAAACCCACCGCCTCAAAAAACAACAATTGCGGTTCTAAATCATCTGTACCAACGCAATTGCCGATTCTGAATCGCTGATTTAGAACCGCAATTGTTGTTTTTTGATGATGAGCCAGAATCTTATGCTTTCGATCTGCGATTCGAACGTCGACGAAAAATTACGTACAAGATACAACTGAAGATGTACGATATCACCCCTTTTTTAAAAACGCGCGTTCACCACGAGTATTTGAACGTTAAAAGCGCGACCTAGGGGTCGCGACTGTATATGATGCGATTCAAGATCATGTACAGTTTTTTGTGAACAAACGTGTGATTTAACACTGAATTCCACGTTGGTGAACGCATCGTGTGCGTATCTTGTACACGTACATGTACAAGTGATAGTATATCGGCCTTTATTACCTACTCATACATTTTGCTATCTGCTCTGACTAGGGTTTAATGATTAATCCCCGGTTCGGAAAGTCGGTCCCGATACCCGAGAAATCCATAGGACGAAACCGAGAATCAAGCGTGGCAGTGGTTGTGTACTGAACTGAAGTGTTCTGAATTCAGAAACTGCTAATGTAATTCTGTAAGATTTCGTCAGCTTTTCCACATCTGAACCTTTTACAGTCCCGATTCCTGACTAACCCTTTCCCCCAAATCAATGTACCTCTCAACCAGAACCAGTTCTGGAGGACTCCCCTCTTCAACAGCAATGACTTAACCCGCTTCAACCCCACCCCTCACTGCCGTCACCAGTCTCCTCTGCTTCAAGCTGGGCAGGTTGAGAGCAGTTAAGTGTGGAGGAACAAGAAGTGATAATTCTTGTGATTCCAAAAATGAAGACGAGATTGAAGAGGGTTTAGGTTTTCACACTTCTCTCCAGAAAAGAACTTTTCCGCTTGGTGATGGAAGATTGCCAATAAAATATGTTCATTTTCATAAAAATAAATACGTCTTGTTACTCTCGTAAATCTGCTCAATATTACCCTGGTATTTCCAGGTTCTGAGGGTTATTTCATTCCCGTTCCCGGTCTCCTAAAAAAAACAGGGAACATATTAAACCCTAGCTCTGGCAGAGGCGATGTATGAGGTGGAGGGAGAGCAAGCCTGAAGCCAGGATCTCAAACTTTTCCGACATGCTGGGGCGAGAATTAAACTTTTCCGACAGTGTTCACGGGTCATATCAGTATGGACTGAAACATGACTCAATATACTTCTTTAACCCTTCACCTAACGAAACGGTCGCATCCTCCTGTAGGGACGGCGGAAGCTCGATAAAAGCGGAGGAGTACAAATTCACAATGCAACCATGGTTCGACCCAGTATGAATAAACAGCTGCGCCACGAGCACATGATACGCCCGCTGTTAATTAAAAGAAAGAAGCACACAATATGAGTCTACATGTGTACCTAACCCTTATTTTTTTAAAATCGTGAAAATCTCTTGAAGCGTTCTCGAGTTATCGTACGACGTGTAAAAAATCAACAATTTTCTAAGTAATAAAGTCCCATAACTCTGGAATGACTAATCGAACGGCGACACTAAACGAAAGGGAGCTTTTCTCCATCGATATACACCACCTACCCAAAAATCACGAAAATCTCTCAAAGCGTTCTCGAGTTATCGTACGACGTGTAAAAAATCAACAATTTTCTAAGTAATAAAGTCCCATAACTCTGGAATGACTAATCGAACGGCGACACTAAACGAAAGGGAGCTTTTCTCCATCGACACACACCACCTACCCAAAAATCACGAAAATCTCTCAAAGCGTTCTTGAGTTATCGTACGACGTGTGACCTGACGGACAGACGGACGGACGGACGGACGGACAGACGGATAGCGGTATACCATAATACGACCAGTTTTTTTCAAAACGGGCGTATAAAAAGGCTACAATCCTATATCGGTAAATGCACCATGACTCGCTATAGTCTGTCGTTTAGATGAATATGCCACTGTGTGGTCACTGCCCTGTCCGTTTCTTCTACTTCAACTATCTTCCAACCCGAAGGATTCTTTGGCTGAATATTGTATGGATTTGCAAATATTGTTACAGGAATGCCCGTATATTGACACGTTTGCATGAGCCCATTTAACTAGTCGTGTAACTGCAAAACACATCTGTGGAAAAAAGTGGAGGGGCACAAGCCCCCTATGCCTCCTGGCTCCACAGCCTCCTGCATAATTTACAAGTTAAGGAGATGAAAACAAAATTTCAAACAATTTCACCAAAACCATATCATCTCTCCCCTCGTTGGAACGAGCTCGTTCCACTGAGGGTCACATTATATTTGAATAAAAAAAAAAATTAAAGTAACAAATTTTGATAACGTGTTATCGTCAAATCATCGAAGTTAAGCAACGTCGAGCCCGTTTAGTCCTTGGATGGGTGACCGTCTGAGCGATCGATTCGGACTCCCGCGTTGTGTCCTTGGGAAAGGCATTAACCCCGATTGTCCACATGGGGGCACGATGACGCCGTGTACTAAAGCGTACTGCACGTCGATGGTGCGCATGTCTTCAACCAATCTAATCCTGCCTGTGCTGCATTGCGGAGTTACGATGTTAGGGAACTGGCAGCTGCTCGTCGTTGCTCGGTGGTTCTCTCCGGGTACTCCGGCTTCCTCCACCCGCAAAACTGTCGTCGATATGACCTTGGCTGTTAAAGTGTCGTTAAATCTTAATAAATAATTAAATTTGATAACGTGTACGTTGGGTAAAGGATTAAAATTGTCAACTTTTTATCAAATTGGCGGCTTCCATTGAAGTTGTTGTTTTTTTCCGAAGTACAACACAATGTTCCGAATGGCATGGTCAAGGGGTTGGGGGGAGGGGGGACTATGGATCTGCGAATCACATATTTTTTTTTCGAATCGTGTCTCTGATATCGATATCGAATCGAATCTCGAATCGAATCTAAATCGACAAGTTATTTCATATTGCACCAAGCGGAAGTTACGGTACACTGTGATGACCCTTACGAGACTGTCTGACACCTTAAACACCAATAAACTTTCTCTGTAGCACCGTCGCTTAAACAGCCAGGTCTATTATCCTTAGTTTTAGTTTCTGAAGGATTAACTTGTTAGTAGTATGTCTCGGGCTTTTCATCCCTTATTTGGGGGAACTCGGTAGGGGACCTCGGAAGTGACGTCATGTCACGTGACCCAGTGGCGCCATGTTGTGTTGTCATGGTAACCCGCATAAGCGGCCATCTTGTGACGTCATCCCCATAGTGATACGTGGTGTTAGTGCGCATGCGCAGCGCGTGTTGTTAGGATGATACGTGTTTCCTTCGTCCATTTTATATACTGGGGGCCGCCATCTTGGTTTCTATGGTAGCACGTGGATGCTATGTTACCCAAAGGCTTACAATAGGACAGGGTATGTTCGGAGGGTATGTACAAGAGTAATTAAGCGATTCGTAGAGTTATCACAAACAACCCGACAAGTTGTACTATTTCGAATTCTTTCGGAATCCTCTGATTCTGTCTATCTATGGAATAGTTTTCGTCTACCAGACCATGTTCGTTTGTCCTGGAGTATACTCCAGTAGAGTAGATGTGCCTATCAGCTGGAAAAGCTTTGCTTATTGTTACTATATTTAGATTTTCTGGACTGTTCTTGTTAGGTCTGACCCATTTCAGAGTACTCTTGTTGTTTCATTTATCTAGATCACCCAAGCAGTTCACTTTCCTGGCGCTAACTAAACAATCACATTGCTTCATCTCCCCCACCCCCACCCCCCCGTAATCTTTATGCAGAGTTATTTCTCCTTATTACAACGAAGTCCTATACGATTTTCATCACCTCTGTATCCAATGGCCACGTCCCATGGTTTCGGTTGAGGCCACGAGGGCCATGAAAAATCCCTGAATGAGGTCTAACTTACTATCCCTCTTAACCTCATCTCGGTATTTAACAGCTACATCCCATGGAATCCCTTTTTTGGAAAATGTCTGGCCTTCGGCACCCTTTTTTATCGTATGAGGCCATGAGGGCCATGAGAAAATCCCTCAATGCGGTCTAATCTACTATCCCTATTAGCCTCATTTCGGCAGAGGCCATGAAGGTCATGAAAAAATCTCTCAATGAGGTCTAATTTACTATCCCTCTTAGCCTCATCTCGGCATTTAATGAACTTATCCCCATGGAATCCCTTTTTGGAAAATGCCTGGCCTTAGACACCCCTTTTTTATCGTATGAGGCCATGAGAAAACCCCTCAATGAGGTCTTATCTACTGTCCCGCTTAGCCTCATTTCGGCTGAGGCCATGAGGGCCATGAAAAAATCCCTCAATGAGGTCTAATTTACTATCCCTCTTAGCCTCATCTCGGTATTTAATGGCCATATCCTCATGGAATCCCTTTTTGGAAAATGTCAAGCCTTCGGCACCCTTTTTTTATCGTATCAGACCATGAAAGCCATGAGAAAATCCCTCAATGAGGTCTAATTTATCATCCCTCTTAACCTCATCTCTGTATTCGAGAATACCTGACATTGTACTATTGGAGGATACCTTTTATAGGATACTTGTAGAAACCTTACATCCGGGTACTTCATGCTACATCCGGGTACTTTTGTTTGGAAAGGTATAAAAAGGGTGCAAGCTCTGCTTAAACCTCATTTCTGTCCTGACCGTCGTCGAGTGAAGACATGTTACCAGTTCGGTGCAGATACGTTTCCAAGTTATTTACGAGATCGGATAATGCCAGAAGACACCAGAAGAACCATCGTCGGCTCCACTGCAGATATGGTACGAAGTTGTTTACCCGATCAGTGCTCGCAGGCATGAAGAACATCACTGCCCAAGAAGAACAGAAGGGTAGACATATACTGAAGATTCAATGACTGACCAGAATAAAGTACTTTTAGAATTTTTACGCCTTGCTGACAAGGGGGAAGTCGATGCCGTTCTACGCGGTGCTGATGAAGATTTGTTTACCTGTTTATGTAAATGTGCTACCACCATCCTCGAAGATAAGATACAAATGAATTTGGCTGAATTTGATGACCTGCGAAAATACAAACATATATTGAAACTGCTGACAGATGATGCAATTTCTACCAATATAAAAAGAAGTATATTACGAAATAGTTGCTTTCTCTCGGCGCTTATCACCCAAGTACTAGCTCCGAAAAGAGTCTGAAAGGGATGTAGCAACACCAAATGCTCATTTGTTCTTCGACCACGTAAGAATGAAGTCATGAAAGTCCATTGCTGCAGATATTGTGGAAAGGCCTTTTCCAAATCAGACAACATGCACAGACACAAGAATGATTACTGTCCCATGAGGAAATCGGAAAAATCGAACAACACTACAAGACTAGACAGAAGGTCAGATACACTGCGAATTCTACCTGATGCGGATCGACATGAAGCCAAAAACTATAATCAAGACGGCCAATGATGATTGGATACAATGTATATGTGATTGTGCCTCGAATATCGTGAAGGGGACAGTAACTATAACCAAATCTGAGAGAGCTCAGCTGATCCCATACAAACATCAGATTAGGAGAATTGCCTTACCAAAGTGAGAACTATCTTATCGAAAAAAAGACGGATCATACAGAACGGAGGATTTTTAGGAAAATTACGCAAACCCATCATCAATGTTCTGTCTAATATTCTATAAAAATGGACGTGCCCGTAAGAAATTTGTCATTTGTAGACTGACCTTCGAAGAGAGCGGACGCAATGCAACCCTGTTGTGAACCAAAAAAATGGTCAAGAGATTCGGGCTTCGATGAGTCGTCGGAACTATCAGAAGATATGGAATATGATGATGAAGAAGAAGAAAACGTTTCTATGATGGGAAATGTCGTTCAAAGTGCCTATGACAAATACCAAGACGATTTTGACAACCTCATGAACAAGTATATCAAGAATGGAATGGACAGAGAAGATGCAGGTGAAACAGCATATTTAGCTCTTCAAAAGAGTGTTAGAGGAGCCATTAGCGCAAAATACATTAATACCCTAGACATTAGAATTTTTTGCAACGACTCAATACACAAGAAAATTCAAGAAACTGCCAAGCGTCTTCGTGAAGAAGATGACTTTGACTTTGAAGAATCCCAGAAATATTCCTGGGAAAAGCGAAGATTTCTGTTCGACAACCTTATGACAAACCATTCATTCAGAGTAGAAGATGATGAAGAAGAAGATGATTAGAGAAAAAAGTTTAAAAGGAGTATTGGTATGAACATAAACTCATTTCCGTTTTGAACGTCGAAGAGTGAAGATATATATGTCAACAACAGAGCTCAGATTCAAAGATGACCGACACTTACAGATCTTCAAGAATGATGCTAGATTAAACCTGACTTCCCAAGAACTGGCCCAAGTGAATCGTGTGGTAGATGGAGCCAAGAGAAAAAATCTAGACAAGCACATAGGTGTTGGTGGAAAGAAACAAAGATGTGTGGATACTGGCCGATTAGTAAGCAAGAGAACAACGACAGAAGAACAGACTGATACTTCCACTACAAACAATGAATGAAGTTACTACTCAAATTACGAAACAACATGAAGACAAGAGAAAGATGCCAGATTCCATAAAGAACGAAATTACCACTACGAAGAAGCATAAAGTTTTTACTGAAACTAAGAATGCTGTTCAGAAGACTGAAGTTACTATTCAAAGTATGAAACTACTTGAAGACAAGAGAACGATACCAGTTCCCATTTAGAACAAAGTTACCACTATAAAACGGATAAAGACAAGAAAGTGGGATCAAAAAGAAGAAAGATGCCAGACAGGATTTTAAACCACCCAACAAAGTCAAGTTACCAGTTATCAATGAGAGAATGTGTTTTATCAAGAAGCTAGCCAGACAATGGGAAGAAGCTCCAACCCACAAGAAGATGAGATGGTTAGCCCACGAGAGAAGACAGAAGAACCACAAAGACGAAAATGATGCCTTGAGAAATTGAACTGTAAACTGTATACTCGAATAAAAATGAATGAGATGTTATATATTGTTGTTGTTGTTTTTATCTACTATCCAAACAGAAGTACCCGCATGTAAGGTTTCTGCAACAAGTATGCTATAAAAGGTATCCTCCAATAGTACGATGTCAGGTATTACCGAGATGAGGCTGATAGGGATGATAAATTTGACTTCATTGAGGGATTTTCTCATGGGCCTCATACGATAAAAAAGGGGTGCCGAAGGGCAGACATTTTCCAAAAAGAGATTCCATGGGGATATGGCCATTAAATACCAAGATGAGGCCAAGAGGGATAGTAAATTAGACCTCATTGAGGGATTTTGTCATAGCCTCAGCCGAAATGAGGCTAAGAGGGATAGTAGATTAGACCTCATTGATGGATTTTCTCATGACCTCATACGATAAAAAAGGGCGCCGAAGGCCAGACATTTTCCAAACTAGAGGCTCTAAAGAGCCTGTAATCGCTCACCTGGAACTACATATAAAAATGTGATTTCCCATAGGCTTTCCATGGTAACTATGAGCTGCAATTGTGGCCATGTTTGCAACATTACATCAACATTACATGAGGATCATTTGTAGAAGGGGGTCCCAGTCCTCAATTATGTGAAGTTTCAAAACATTTGACTTTTTCAGAGGGGACTATTTTTACAAAATCCATCAATCAGAATCGGAGAATGTCTCTGGTGGCCACATTTTCCAACCAACGGGAACAAAATGAGGATCGTTTGTAGAGGGCCTCCTATAGACGATTCCTGCGAAATTTGGTTCACGTCGGCTCAGTAGTTCCAAAGAAGAAGATGAAAATGTGATTTCCCATAGGGTTTCTATAGTAACTATAAGCCGCAATTGCTGCCATGTTTGCAACACGATCAACATTAAATGAGGATCGTTGGTAGAGGGTTTCCCAGTCATCAACCATGCAAAGTTCAAAACATTTGGCCCTTTGGTTTCAGAGGAGATTTTTCAAAATCCATCAATCAGAATCAAAAAATTCTTCCGGTAGCCATGTTTTTCGATGCACGGTAACAAAATGGGGGGCGTTTGTAGAGGACCTGCCATAGTCTATCCCGGCCAGGTTTGGTTCACATCGGGTCAGAAGTTGCAGAGAAGAGGATGAAAATGTGATTTCCCATAGGGTTTCTATAGTAACTATAAGCCGCAATTGAAGCCATGTTTGCAGCCCGATCAACATTAAATGAGGATCGTTGGTAGGAGAGGCCCCAGTCATCAAGCATGCAAAGTTTCAAAACATTTGGCCCTGTGGTTTCAGAGGAGAAGATTATTCATTAAGAGAGGAGAGTTGTTATAAGGGGTCTCAGTCATCAGTTATGTGAAGTATCAAAACATTTGGCCTGGCAGTTTCAGAGGAGAAGGTTTTTGAAAATCCATCAACCAGAATAAAGAATGCCTCTGGCGTCCACGTTTTTCAACCTACGGGAACAAAATGATGGTCGTTTGTAGAGGACCTCCCATAGACCATTCTAGCCAAGTTTGGTTCACGTCGGCTCAGTAGTTCCAGAGAAGAAGATGAAAATGTGATTTTCCATAGGGTTTCTATATTAAATATAAGCCACAATTGAAGCCCTGTTTGCATCCCGATCAACATTAAATGAGGATCGTTGGTAGGGGGGGGGGGGGGGGGGGGGTCCCAGTCATCAAGCATGCAAAGTTTCAAAACATTTGGCCCTATGGTTTCAGAGGAGAAGATTTTTCAAAATCCACCAATCAGAATCAAAGAATGCGGCAATGTTTTCAAACCCATGGGAACAAAATGAGTATCGTTTGTCGAGGACCTACCATGGACTATCCCTGCCAGGTTTGGTTCACGTCGGCTCAGTAGTTCCAGAGAAGAAGATGAACATGTGATTTCCCATAGGGTTTCTATAGTAACTGTAAGCTGCATATTTGTAACCCGATAAACATTAAATGAGGATCGTTGGTAGAGGGGGTCCCAGTCATCATTTATGTGAAGTTTCAAACATTTGGCCTGGCGGTTTCAGAGGAAAATATTTTTGAAAATCCACCAACCAGAATAAAGAATGCCTCTGGCGTCCATGTTTTTCAACCTACGGGAACAAAATGACGGCCGTTTGTAGAGGACCTCCCACAGACCATTCCTGCCAAGTTTGGTTCACGTCGACTCAGTAGGTCCAGAGGGATTTTCTCAAGGTCCTCATGGCCTCATACGATAAAAAAAGGGATTCCATAACCAGAGACGTTTTACAAAAAGGGATTCATGGGACGTGGCCACTGGATACAGAGGTGATGAGAATTGTATAGGTCTTCGTTGTAATAAGGGGAGATAACTCTGCATAAAGATTACGGGGGATGAAGCAATCTGATTGGTTAGTTAGCGCCAGGAAAATGAACTGATTGGGTGATCTAGATAAACGAAACAACAAGAGTACTCGGAATAGGGTTAGAACTAACAAGAACAGACCAGAAAAGCTAAATATAGCAATAATAAGCAAAGCTGTTCCAGCTGATAGGCTCTTCTACTCTACTGGAGTATACTCCAGGACAAACGAACATGGTCGGGTAGACGAAAACTATTGCATAGATAGATAGAATCAGAGGATTCTGAAAGAATTCGAAATAGTACAACTTGTCGGGTTGTTTGTGGTAATTCTGCGAATCGGGAAATTACTCTTGTACAAAGGGACATACCCCTGTCCTATTGTAAGCCTCTGGGTAACATAGCAACCACGTGCTACCGTAGAAACCAAGATGGCGTCCCCAGAATACAAAATGGACGGCGGAAGCACGTATCACCCTAACACGCGCTGCGCGTGCGCACTACCACCACATATCACTATGGGGATGACGTCACAAGATGGCCACTCACGTGGGTTACCACGGCAACACAACATGACGCCACATGGTCACGTGTCATGACGTCACTTCCGAGGTCCCCCAAATATGGGATGAAAAGCCAGAGACTTACTACTCTTGTTACTATTCACGTTCTTCAGAACAAGTTAAGCCTTCAAAAACTAAAACTATGAATAATGTTCTGGGCAAAATTCACTACTTACCTAACAATTAACCATTATCAATTAAATAGGAATTGAACCTACATGAATGAATTGTCTAATGTCAATTTTATCCAATTTCTGTTGGAAATGTAACAAATTGAAATCAGTACGCGACATTCGAAAAAATCGAAGCAGACGTATGGTATCGATACCGAATCGAATCTCGAATATTCGCAGGACTCTAGGAGGGACCACCCTGGCACCCCCACTAGCCTCGGGTCTGCGGGAGAGGCGTCATCGAAACATTTTGTCAAAAAACGTGAAGGGTGTCGAATCGAGGGTTGAATTTTTCCTGTCATAATACATAAATCAAAACGTCATCATTCACCACCCGACCCCTCCCTTGAACCCTAAGGAACGGAACAGTGATTCGTTACTGTGGTGAATAAGTTCTACTTTACTGCTAAAATAATATTAGAGAACAAAGGCATGAAGTGGAAGGTCCTGGGTGGGAAGCCCGCTGCCATGACAATCCCAGTGACACTCAAAGTGCACAACGATATGATGTCGCTTCAGTGGTCACGCAAATAGGGTGTGAAAGGTGCAGCTCCTTCTACTCAAATAGAAAGTAATGCACACCTCACGTGCAGCGAAAACTAATACAGCGGAATCCAGTGACCACGAACATGCGTTTGATCACGATCAGTTCGCACAGAAAAATCAAGGGAGATAATTTGACAATGACGGTTCACAAAAACAATTGTAACTCAGACAAGCGACAATATGTACAAAAGATAATACCGTTTTGATATTAGGAGAGTGATTAATATATTTTCAACAGAAAGGAATCGATTAAAACACGTAACTGTGAATTATTTGTGTCAAGAACATGCCCCATTTTCACCAAGAAAAAGTCTTCAAGAAAACGGTAAAGATGAAGAATATGGGATCGATTCTGCAATTTATATAAAAATACCCTCCCTTGGCGAAGCTCAACAGTCAACACCTTTTTGACTTATCATTATTCTACATCTTGTTTTCAAAAATTCAGTAAATACATTGGGTTCACACCTTTAGACTTTTATGTAATGATCCAGTGGGCTGGATGATAAGTGTAGGCACTTTTCCTCTGTCAATGTTCTGCAAGCATTTTAAAGTGGAATTTGTCTCTGATGGAAGAAAAATACAACTTGGGAGACTGAATCAGTATCCGTAGGGTCAGTATGATTGGGATAAGGGATATATGGCCTCTGCTAACCATTAACCTTACTGTACTGACCTTAACGCTTTACAAGATGTCTCACATTTTAGTCCACTTCAAGGTGCAGATTCTGCTTCTCAGTATGATATATATGAAGGCTGAGAATGGGGAAGTACGTTCCGTGGTTACGTGTATTTGTGGAGTCAATTGACTGCGGATATTTTGTAGGGCCAATTCACTATGGGTATTCGGTCCTTTAGTTGCATCGTGGATACATGGTTACATTTGTTCTCGATGATGATGATGATTATGATGATGATACCTCTGCGTCACGACGGCGACGAAGACAACAATGATGATGATAGTGATTCCAACTCCATGACGAGTCAACCTTTACAACCATCTTGTTTTGCAACTTTACTCAAAGCCGTGCTATTCTTGTTACAAAGATATGCTTGTCAGGACAACCTGGGGGTAGGGTAAGAAGCTTCCAATTTCCACAATTATATATATTATGATTCTGTTCACATTTGTACATTTATATGTTTATCTTACATGTGTCTAGACCATAGGTTTTTAGTCCAAATGTGTTAAGCGTGTATGTATTTAGCTTGGCGTTGAACCCATATGCACGTCACTTAAGTGTTTCGATTCTAAACGTGTGGAGTCTTTATTTGTGTGTTTTTTTAAGCTAAACACTCAATTTCAGAACACACGTTTAAATGCTAAACGCGTTTGAATCTAAATGTGTTTAGGAAAAGTGAACGTAGAAGAGTGGGGCAGGATGTGTTTAGTTTTGTTTCACGGATTGATGTCATACATATTGTCCTTCGATCAAGCAAAGGTTAATAAGATTTTCTTTGATTTTGTGATAATTTGTATTACAATACTCAATAAAATACCGCCCAAACAATGCACTTGTGCCTGTATATCCCTAGAATACCTGATCTAATTCAAATCTTTGACATGTGACATATGGAGAAGTTGAGGATGATAAATCTGCCTCTTGAGTGCTTGAAGTGTCCGTGATAATACAACAGGCAAGAAAAGAGTACTTCTAGCGAGGTTGCAGTGCAATTCAACAAGATCAGATCCTTGAACACTGAAACCCCTATTCATCAAATACCAGATAAAACGTCACCAACAAAAGTATCGGTGTTATTAAACAGTTATGACGAGAAACAGGAGCAAATATTTTATATGCTTTGTCAAAATCATCATCTGCCATCTGTCCTTTACCATGGAAAATGAAAATTAGTTGGACTGAAAACAGTCGGGTTTGGCTGCAAGCAGAAATTGCACAGTATCGCTAAAACTGTCCATGCTGCTCCCCACCCCACACCTCAAACTGCCCAAATAGGATAGCACTGCCATCCATTTGTTTGAAAGATGTGTGAAACAAAGTTCAGGTATCAAATCTACTCTAAAAGGAAAGTACATGATTACTTGAAAGACCAAATAGTTCGAGAGCTGGTGGGCACATACCCTATTTTCCGTCTCTACCCTCTTTCGACAGATTATCCAAACTTTCATCACTCAACGTGGTCTTTTGTTGGTAAACTAATAATAATAATAATAATAATAATAATAACACTTTAGCCAGCCGCTGATTTGTCGCGGTTCTCAGGTGAGAAGGCCTTGATTAGCACTGTGCTTCCAAATACCTCCCTATCCCCACGCCTCTCCTCTCCTCCCAGCACTCTGAAACGAACTGCTTGATGACATTTTGTATCCCATTCTTCCCAATCTCTCCGATAAACACACTAACCCTCTCTTTTGTGTTACCGACTAACCACATTTCCTTCATTCTCCCGACCCACCTCCCCATTATACTTCCGGTGAATTTTATTCTGTTAGACTGGTATTTTGGACATTCTAATAGAAAGTGTTCCAGGGTCTCCACTACACCTAAATTACGCATTTGGCACTCCTCGTTGTCTTTTCCAGTCCCCTACCTCCACAAAGCTCCAGCGATCGCGACTTCATCTTGGACAGCAGAGACCCCCCCCCCCCCCCCCCCTATATGAGCCATCAAGGTACTCTTCAAAACCTGGCTTCTCTTTAACACGCAGGCCATCCAACGACCTTTTTGCTTTGACCCCCTCTCGCCACTTCAGATTACAATCCGTCATGTGTCCATGAGTCCGAAATCTCCATTGAATAGTTCTCTATTAACTCCCTCACTTGATCTATCCACCTGAGTTGTGTTTGAATTCCATATATTTTGGAACATTAATTTACACCATCGGCTGTCGGGGAGATTTACCAAATAGTTGAGACAGCATAGTTTCATTAAGCCTATCCAGTTCTTAAATCTCATCCACCCATGCTCACCCCTTTATTGCTTCTAGTGCTACGGAATTACTCGACCCCGTTATCCATCGACCTGAATCGTATTGCGTGGTTTCCAAACTCTTTAAAGCCATTTGTCTTAGAGGTATCACTTCAGTACCATCATTATGTTATACTTGGTACACCCATCATTTCCCAAATTGTTTTCCCATACGTGTGGTTCGACATGCATGCCTCTTTCCGTAATGTTTATATTTACCCACAAATACTCGTAGTGGCTTGTCGATATCACAAAATAAGGAAGAGTTGCATTTTTTACCTAAATTTTTCGTTACGCCACATCGCGTTACCAATGACGTTATTGGGGACTGTCTTTGTAGCTTGGCATGGACGGCCAAGTTGTGGCGCCATTACCATGGTGATATGTAGTATTGGTGCGAACAGGCAGCGCGTGTTGCTAGAGTGACTTGTGTTTCCGTCGCCCATTTTGTTTCATGGAAACCGCCGCCCCGGTTTCTATGGTGAAAAATGGTTGTTATGATCCTGGGGGGGGGGGGGGGGGAGGGGGGGGGGGCTTCCAAAAGTATTGGGATGTGTAAGAATGGCGTGTTCGATTCAACAGGAGTGTAGAAAATTTCCCAAAACGACATGACATTGCCTAACATTATTGAAACGGATCTGTCATGGCTATCATCTTGTATAGCACTACGTTAGTATGGAGCCCAAAGACCTACGATAGTATGGGGTAAGTTCGGATGGTGTGTTCGATACAGTGGGAGTATTTTTGCGGGCCCACATTCTTTCGTTTCTATCTATTCTAGACCGTATTCTAGCTACCCTATTCTATCTACTGCTAGCTACACTTAGCCATCTCTGATCCTATCCCGAACTCTGTTCTCGAACAAATCTTAGAATGTCCAATCAGATGGCTCCATTTACATGAACCCTGCTCACTCAGTTCATACACAGTTACCTCCCTTTTGGGTCCGTATTTCACAGATGGGAATTTGTATTGTAATCACACGAGAAGGTCGTTAATGCTGGATGCAGTTGAGGCGTGAAACCCTTGTGCTGCGAGAGACAATTAAACGTACTCGTCACGGTAACCTGACGGTTAACTGCAGTATGCGACCATATCAAGAAGATGGCAGTTGAGACGAAGAGACGAAGAGAATTATGAACTTTTTGCATTTGTGTAATTTGGAAATTTAGATGTTTAATAATTATCCCCCCCCCCACATCCCAGAGAGTATTGTAGATAAACTGTCTGTATAAAATTAGAAAAAGCAAGCTGTAGTATATTTATCTTGTTTATTATAATACAATATAAGATATAATTATAAGACATAACATTACAAAATAATGTTTTTTTCGATATGCGATTCGTAGACTCTTTGCGAACCCCCCATTGACAGTACAATGGTACTATCCATCAAACATAGCGTCAAGAAGCCGAAGCTGAAGCCGAAGAAGCGGAAAAAGCAGGTGAACCAAGTCCACAGTCCCGCCGAGCAATCTTAGTTTGTTTATTGTTGGTCTTCAGGTATGTACAGTCTGCAACTTCTGATGTTATTGTTGATTGAACTGACTCACGACTCTCATTGACAAGGATAGTCTGTCTCTGGCCAGTGGCCAGTTAATTAAAATTTCCCACACTAACCGCGTACCCATTCTGTCAACACACGAAAGGTTCTAATCTTTTACTCGGGTTTCTAAATGAGTTTCTAAATCAGACGCAAGCATTTGTTTCGTTACAATGTTTTGGATAACGCCGCTAAGCACTCCCCTGTAATTTGTAACAAGACAAATGCATAAAAACAATATATTTTTCCTTCTAATGGACTGTATGCTCAACTACAAAACACTAACCCTTTGCACGCGAGAGGCCATTTTCCGGCCCAGGAACATGATACCTCATAATTTCATTAAGTGTAGTGGCTGCTAAGTAAATGTGTGGGGTAGACCAATCAATATTTTCAACGTGCAGCCTCAAGGCTGCACGTTGAAAATATGAATTGGTCTACCCCGAAATAATGAATATGGACTCTTTCAATAGTTGCCTTTGAACTAACATTGGGGATACCACCATGCAGGGTTCAAAGGTGTAAGCTTTTAGATCGTGAAATCACTAACCTTCAATAGAGTCCAAATATTATCGACCAAATGTCTTAAAAGTAAGAAAATGTAAGGGGGAACCGTGACACATCTCCACCCCTTCCCCGGAGTATGCGACTTTTGGTTATTCATGAAAAATCCTAACGTCTGCAACTCATGTTTTGTAAAACTGCGAGATAACACAAAGGAGCAACCGCACTAGAGCTTCACTAAATGATAATGAACAAATCATAAACAAAAACGGTAATAATCCTCAGAATGACGCTCCATGATCATGAACTGATTCTCTCTCGAGACACGAGGGAAAATATATGATCAGTTAAGGTCACTGGCGGTTGTATTCTTTAGTTACTATTAAGAGAAAAAAATCGTATCTTTCGATCAATAAAAATTCTGGTCAACAGGGAGTACTTCAGAATAAGAGTATGTCCTGAAATAAGACGTTATAGAACTGCTCATTCATAGTAACCCCGCAGTTGGGGGAATGAAGTTGAAATCGAAATTATTGAAGCTTGGAGGACATACCAGCAACAGAGGGTTCAGGTTAAGGCTGTTGTACTCTGAACGTGACGTGAGAGGTGTCATAATGTGACAATTAACCATTTTTGTTCTCCGATTACAATTTCAACATAAAGACATGCTCTAATTTGAGTTCTGTTTTGTTGTTTAACAAAGAGGAAAATGATTTTATTACACGCCTGTTCTATGTAATCCCCGTCTACAGCAACACTAAACCATGCGGGAAATGAAAATCTGTTCCGCACATATGTGCGGAACGGAAATCGTTGACGGACTATTTTTAGCTCAACTCGACAAAGTCAAGCTGAGCTATTGCCATCACTTCTCGTCCGTCGGCGTACGTACGTACGTCCACAATTTCCTTTGGCACAACTCACAGGTCGCATTTATGATCAGATCACTTTGAAACTTGGTATGCTTGTTTGGAGTGACCTCTAGATGGGAGCCATCAATTTTCTTCAATTTCCGTCAAAAAATGTTGCTGCGGCCAACGTTCTTAGAACTTAGTTTAGTCAGACCACAATATTTCCCTTTGGCACACCCTACAGGGCACATTTATGAGTGGATTGCTTTGAAACCTTGTATGCTTGTTTAGGGTGACCTCTAGATAGAAGCTATCGATCTTCTTCAATTTCCGTCAAAAAATGTTGCCACGGCCAACGTTCTTAGAACTTAGTTTAGTCAGACCTCAATATGTCCCTTTGGCACACAATACAGGGCACATTTATGATCGGATTGCTTTGAAACTTGGTATGCTTGTTTGGGGAGACATCTAGATGGGAGCTATCGATTTTCTCCAATTTCCGTCAAAAAATGTTGCCACGGCCAACGTTCTTAGAACTTAGTTTAGTCAGAAGACCTCAATATTTCCCTTTGGCACACTACAGGGCACATTTATGATCGGATTGCTTTGAAACCTGGCATGCTTGTTTGGGGTGACCTCCAGATGGGAGCTATCGATTTTTTTCCATTTCCGTCAAAAAATGTTGCCACGGCCAATGTTCTTAGAACTTAGTTTAGCCAGACCACAATATTTACCTTTGGCACACCCTACAGGGCACATTTATGATTAGATTGATTTGAAACCTGGTATGCTTTTTTAGGGTGACCTCTAGATGGGAGCTATCGATTTTCTTCAATTTCCGTCAAAAAATGTTGCCACGGCCAACGTTCTTAGAACTTAGTTTAGTCAGACCACAGTATTTCCCTTTGACACACCCCACAGGGTACATTTATGATTGGATTGCTTTGAAACCTGGTATGCTTGTTTGGGGTGACATCTAGATGGGAGCTATCAATTTTTTTCCATTTCCGTCGAAAAATGTTGCTGCGCCAACGTTCTTAGGACTCAGTTTAGTGAGAAGACCTCAATATTTCCCTTTGGCACACCTTACAGGGAGCATTTATGATCGGATTGATTTGAAACCTGGTATGCTTGTTTGGGATGACCTCTAGATGGGAGCTATCGATTGTCTTCAATTTCCGTCGAAAAATGTTGCCGCTGCCAACGTTCTTAGAATTTAGTTTAGTCAGTCCTCAATATTTCCCTTTGGCACACCCTACAGGGCACATTTATTAGCTCAACTTGACAAAGTCAAGCTGAGCTATTGCCATCACTTCTTGTCCGCCGTCGTACGTACGCACGTACGTCCACAATTTCCTTTGGCACACCTCACAGGTCGCATTTATTTTCATTTCCTTTAAAAAATTATTGTCGTTTTCACTAGCCTTTGAACTTACTGTATTTGTGTAGCAACTTATCCCTTTTGCACTCTCTGCAGGGTATATTTATGAATTTCCATAAAAAGGGAAAAAAACATTACCACCAGAAATGACATTCAAACTTAGTGCATTTGTGCATTAACATCTTCCTTTGGCATGCCTCAGAGGGTGCATTCATTATCAGGTTGTTTTGAAACTTTGTATGCTTATGCAGGATGACACAGATAGAAGCTATCGATTTTCTTTTCTTTTTCATCAAAAACTGTTGCTGTTTGCACAGTCTTTGAATTTATTGCATTTGTGCATCAACATTCATTCCTCTTTGACATGGCCTACAGGCCACATTTATCAGGATTTTCTTTTAACTTTGTGTGCTCATTGGGCGAGACCTTTAGTTAAGAGCTATTGATTAGCATTCATTCCTGTGAAAATAGTTGCCATTTACAATAACCTCTGAACTTACTGCATTTGTGTATCAACATTCTTCCTTTAGCCAGTCTTACAGTTTACATTTATAAATTCAAGGATTACTCTTGACGTTGTGCACACACAATGCTGTTATGTTGAAATTTCACCAAATAACATTGGTACCAATGATCTTCAATTTTGCCATTTCACTTATAATTTACCAAGTTCAAGTTTATCAAGTTGAGCTACAGTGTCATTGACACTTTCATTAAATAGAAGCCTAATTCCACTGGAATTTTTCACAAATCGTGTAACGCAGTTACAATTTGAATCGCTAGCGACAGCTGAAAATCGTCCCCTGAGTTCTAATGTGTTCTATGTGCCAGTAGGCACATAAAACACATTAGAACTCAGGGGACGAAATAGTAACACAGGTTCCCCTCGCAAATTTGGTTGGCGATAAAATGTGTTCTTTTTGTTGATAGTTGTCAAATGAATTGTTGAGTGTCCTTCTAATAATTTTTTTGTATAGACGGGAATGCATGTAATAAACACAGAACGACACGCGTGTGTGAATGGGTTAACCGATATGGCACGAGTGCCAGCGCGAAAGGATAGAACGAGAGGCCACAGATTTGTTTCTCAGTATGTTAATTTTAAACACGAAAAGGGTTAATATAACTAATAAATGTGATATTATTAGATCTTAAATAGTTAATTAGCGCGCGTGTGCGCGTTATATTTGGGACGATTTTTGATACAGTTCACGGTGTATCACATCTATGAGGAAGACTGAATTGAGTTGATGAAAAATGGACCTCTGCAAAAATCTGAAACGAATATTTGTAATTGGCTTTATTTGGTTTTGCCTTTATTTTCCTTTCCGTGCATTGTTTTTAAACTGTACAAGCAACGGAATCTGTAATACATATATGTACTTTCATACCATGTGGGAAAGTGTTTTAGCAACAGTGAAACGAAAACAAAGTCCGACCCACTTTTTTTTGCAGGTAACATTGAATACCCGGTCGTACTTAAAAAGGACCGCAAGAAGAAAACAGTGAGACCAGTAGTATTAAAATAATACCGCAGGTAGAAAATGAGACCGCAAGTGGCAGTAAGCAATGTACAGGGGTTAGAGCCCCCAAATGAACACTATCTGGTTAATGGGGTATATCAATTATATATCCGATATTTTTAATTTTAACCCCCAAAAACTGTACTTTTAATGTATAGCGCGATATTCGAATTGCGATCTCACTTTTCCGCAACTAAGGACAGAGAGACCGCAACTAAATTTCTGGCCCCCAAAATACCAAATTAACACTCTCTGGCCACTTGGGGTATATTCAATGTATATCCGAACTTTGATATTGATATTTTAATTTTAACCCTAAAATTACACTTTTAAAGTATAGTGCGAATTCCGATTTACGGTCTCAATTTTCGCAAGCAGGGATAATGAGACCCGCAAGTAAATTATTAGTCTTGAAAATATCAAATAAACGCGAAAGTATACTCTGTATTATATATAAAATTTATACCAAATATGGTGGTAATATCTTGATTTTAACCTCTTAATATTTTAGGTTTATAGTCTGATAGAAAATCACATTTTCGGTCTCATTTCTACCAGGCATAAATACACCGATTAAGCGGAAACCCTTCTCTGAAATGAGCCACTTAAGAGATTGGCTTAAAATATATGGGTTATAATTTATCAACACTTCTCATCTTTTACCCGGGCTTGGGACCGGCAATTATAAAAATTGGCAGGTCTATAATTTTTTTCTACAGTAAATTTTGCTACTGTTTTTTTTAGTTAGTTTCCCTTCGTAATTTAGAAACGCCCCAGATCTTTTACCCAGACTTAGGACTGGCAAGTACAAAACCTGACAGATTTAGAGGGTTGGGGATGAGGTGGGGGTGGGGGTGGGGAGGGGGGGGGGGGGGTGGCTACTTTCGCTACTGTTTTGTCTCAGCCTCTTCGGGCTTTTACAGCGCATTTCTTTTTTCTAATCACGTTACTCGGATTGGCTGGTTTTATTGCTCCAAATCATGTGGATCTGAATTCCAAGGTCGATTCAATTGACTTGGAAAATAAAGAAAATTGGAAACGAATATATACTGGATCCACTAATATGCGGACTCCTTACGTAACTGGGATTCCCCACATGCAATGTTAGCAATATTCGTATTGTGTTATGCCACCTCCAAACTTAAAAGTACTTTTTACGACCCCAAGTCGCAAAATGTCTGTAGTCTACATTTAAGAATTCTGCTTTATTTATCTTGTGTGGTGGGGGTGGGGTACTTTTTCTCAAGTTCTTTCGAATGGAAATATTAACCTCCCAATGTGTAACCACCACCGCCCTTGTCCAACAAGCTTGAAATTCTTCAATAAGAATTTTTGAGAACCCCCACTGACAATACTTGGAGATGGGCCGGGACAGTTTCTATCAAAATCACCTGCCTTTTTATAATTGCCGGTCCCCAGTCGAGTTTCGTACCAGGGCGATCCGTCCAAAAGAGCGGATCATTTTGGGTGTGTGTACGTGTATGGGGTGGGGGTTATGTGGGAAGGGTGCCTTTTCAAGTGTTTTCGAAGGAAGATATTAACCCCCATAGCCTGGAACCCTGTCCAATATACTTGAACTTATTTTAAACTAATTCCTTGTGAATCACCAGTCACAATGCTTTGAGATATGGTATTCACCTTCTTTTAGTGAGAGAGATTTCAACTTTGTTCACAGAATGTTTCTTGCTTTTGTTCTAATGCGGTGAGATTGCATGATGTATGTGCAAAATAAGAATGTTTAATGGGCATTTTCTCGCGCGCTTATGCTTACACAAAACGTTTTCTTGTTATTTATTGGGAACATGATATAGAATGAAAATAAACACAGAAAATGGAGGAGACCATGTATTTTAAAAATAAATTTCAGAGTCCCTTATCTTCAGCTTTACTAATATAATTATGACGCAACTATCAAATACGTACTTTTATGTTTCGGCATGCACATAAGAATCATTTCGAATTGGGGAGAGGAATGGACATAGGATGGCACCTACATTCTGATCTGTATCTGTGGTGTCCCATGTGCCCCAGTATCATGATAGGAATACAATATATAAAGCCATGTTTGAGGCTAACGCAGCTCAACATACGTCCCAGTGTTTCGGTTTCCACACTTATCTCCATGAACTCAGAATCTGTGTTTGTTTTACAACAAAGCTCAAATTAGGCATGCTCTATCCCGACCTGTCATTTTTGTCGGACATAGCTCTAGTAATGCAATAACTGTTTCACAATGACGAAATGGTATTCTAAATGCATGCCTGATGCATTTCTCTGGAACAGTTTCCAGGCACCTTGGACAGTTTCAGGGCCAATTATGCGCGAGATCCTGCTTAGCCAACCCATAGGATAAAAGGGACAAAAAGTCACTAATTTGAAGAAAAAAATATTGACTCTTCGATTTTGCTTGTATATGTGAAAATGCATGTAAAAAAAAAAACGTCTGTATGCAGAGTGTAAGACATAAGAAGCAAAACATCAGGTACTTTTGAGTGACGGAAAATGTGTTTTGTTAAATGGTCAGCTTATAGTTTTTTTTCTAAATCGCGGCTCATTATTGTCCCTTTAATTGTGAACCTGACCATTTGATAATAGATCTAATCAAAATATTGGTTATTATGGGAAATCAGTGACACAATAAGATGTACTCGTTTGGTTAGTAATTGTCACACGTATCCAGTCAGAACTATTTATTGATCATTTGAACCCGAGAAGCCGCCTTTTTAGGGGCAGGAACTTGATACGTCATAATTTCATTAAGTAGGATGGGTGCTAATTGGATGTATGGGGTAGACCAATCAATATTGTCAAGGTGCTGTCCGAAAATGTGAATTAGTCTACCGCGAAATAATGAATATGGACTATCCCTATTGCTGCCATTGAACTAACATGGAATATACCAGCAAGATTCAAACTATCAACGAAGCATACCATCCAACAAAAAGAATGTAAATGACCCGGTACTTGGCGAGTTTAGTTTAAATCAATGCAACTGTGTACAAGACAGGAATACATCAACAACGAAATCAACTAATTAACTTCCCCCCAGTATGCAGGACAAGTACTTTTTCATGGACCACAAAGTGAAGGGGTAGCTCCCTCCATCACCTAGATCCATCATTTTTTCTTACAGTGCCGCATACCAACCAGCGCGCACACTGTCGGGTGTCAATGATGCCAGTTGCACAAAATAAATTCCTTTGGCATCACAAATGCAGCATTTGGCACCCACAAATACACAGAACGACACACACGTGTGGATGGGTTAATCGATATGGCACGAGTGCCAGCGCGGAAGGATAGAACGAGAGGCCACAGGCCTCGAGTTCTATCGTTCCGTGATGGCACAAATGTCATATCGATCAACGCATTCACATGCGTGTGTCGTTCTGTGTTTATTACACGCCTTCTCGTCTATAAAAGCAATTTTTAGAAGGACACTCAGCAATTCATTTGACAACTCGTCCCCTGAGTTCCAATGTGTTCTATGTGTCAGTAGGCACATAGAACACATTGGAAATCAGTGGACGAACTATCGACAAGAAGAACACATTTTATCGCCAACCGAATTTACGAAGGGAACCCTTGTTACAATTTTTAGCTATCGCTAAAGATTCAAATTCTAATTGCGGTGCACGATTTGTAGAAAATTCCAGTGAAATTCCGCTTCTATTTAAAAATAATTCGTTAGCGATTTCTGTTCCGCACATATGCTTTAGCATTGTAGATGGCGGTTTGTTGCACTCAAAGGACGATACATTGTTAATCTTTTCTCATTTACACTCATATTCCATTTGGCACTACAATGTTTTATTTGGCACCAAAAAAATAATTTGGCACCGAACAAAAATTCCACTTGGCACCAAAAACGTTCGTGGCATCACGTATGCTGATGCCAACGCTACTGTCATTCCATCAGCCCAATAACAACCTGTAAAAAAATGAAATGTTCGAAATTGCCTGCTTAAATAAGTTTTTGACAGTAAAAAGTCAACTCGAGAATAAAATCTAATTGGGTGATAATAGCATATTGCTACTTATTTGATAGTGCTTTAAAAATCTTCTAGTCATCAAAAGACAGCACATATAGTTTCGTCTTCCAAGAAAACCTGATATTAACCCTTTGAACTCTCGTTTCCTGGAATGGTATCGCCTTTGTGTACACTTACAGTGAGATGGGTCAGTCCAATATCAATATACAGGGAGGATAAAATAATAACTGCAGTCTGCAGCCGTTCGGCTGCAGACTGCAGTTATTATTTTATCAGGAATTAACCGCGGACAGACCTTTTGTTATAAGACAAAAACGGAACGAAATTATGCATCGGACCGAAAAATCGGTCTTATGAGTTCAAAGGGTTAAGCGCGGTCAAAACTAATATTTTCTAAAAAAAATATTCAGATATGGTATCTCTCGACTCTCACTTAAATATTATTCATACACATAAATTTTCTGAACTTATCACAAACGTGAACACTAAAAAACATTCGCCAACACCGTGCCTGAATTCATCACAAATAAACACGACGCCTTCTTAGTTCAAACATATTTTATTTGTCAAAATAAACAAAAAGGATTGGACAACAGTGCTGAACACTTAAGACACGTCCTGTCCCTTGTATACGACTAACAAGACGCCTTCTTGTTTTACAAATTGTTCCTGGGCAGGGTATATTTATGTCAAGAAAAGACATAAATCTTTTTTGATGACTTGACAAGAAAATCTCAAGCTTGTGACTTTAACGTGTTCATAACAATATTTCTAAATGGCATCGACTTCTGTAAAATGAGCTAACCAACCCGTTTGGGATCTACTTGCAATAATAACAAATATTTAATCCAACCTCCTTATCATGTAAACATGGCAGCCATCGCCATGAGGCAAACGCCACAGAGCCTCTGGTGTATTCATCGCCAGGGTCTCATTCCATTCGGAGAGCTGTAACAAAATTCCAGAGCATAAAAGAACGGCGAGTGTGTGTGAATATGTGTGGGGGATGGGGGGGGGGGGGGGGGTAGAGGTGGGATGGGGTGGGGCGGTAGCGAGCTATGCGAACAAGGAGTCTACAGTCGCAGAAGTGAGCCACCAGAATTGACAGTGTCGTGATAAAAACCACGTCATTGCCCATTGTCGTGGGTAATGTCTTGTATACTACGAAGGATGTGCGTTTTCAACGTTACGCGATACTGTGAAATTATTATCACAATAAAGTGATCTGGTTTGTCGTATTCCTTTTCGTTAACAAGCAAAGATCGCTGGATCACACTCGCCGCCTTCCTCTCGTCAACGAAACGGAATGCGACAAACCGGATCACTTTACTATCATAATGATCTGTTTATTATATCCCGTTATGGAAATTCACCTTTCACACGAGAAATCAATATAAAATTGATTGAGAACAATATTAGAAATTCGCGTTGTTCGATAGTGTTTATTTACTCAAATGAATCGTACATAGAAACGGTTGGTAACCTGGGCGGGCTCGATTGACGTTCTCCAGTACCGTCCTCGTTCTCAAACCGCCATCTGATATGGAATTGGAAAACCACTCAGTATGACCTCAGCGATCAGGATTCGATGGATGAAAAACACGGCGTATCATTGATAGGTATATAATAAAATACATAAGTGGGAAATTCGCTAGATACACCACGCGTGGTATCCGGTTTACGCGTAGGAACGTCATATAACAACGCATCTCATTGGACGTTACGTGTCTGAGTGACGTTATTACGCGAATGAAATGCTTCGACATAAAACAGTGTCAAGGAAGAAAGTTATAAGACCGCAGAAGGTTAATTAATTGAATTAAAAATATCAGCTTCATACGCTTAACCCTTTACCCAACGTAACGACCAAAATCGGCCAGCGCTATTCACAAAAATCGCCAATCAATTTTCATTTTTTGTCTCAAAAACATAGATTATGACCCCTCTTTGGAACGAGCTCCTTCCAACGAGGGGTCATAACCTATGTTTTTAAGACAAAAAATGAAAAACATTAGTTATTCAAGAATTTTATTTGCAAATATCGTCTGCTTTTTATGTAAGGTAAAGGGTTAATTCAAATTTAATCGTGAGTAGGTATAAGTGGCCGATTCTGGACCACTTTTCTCTAAAATGTACAAGTACACGTACATGTACGTGTACCGCCATAGGGATTCAGTGTTAAATCGTGTACACATGTACAAAATGTCGTTTTTTCATGGTGGTCCAGAATCGGCAATTGTTTTGAGGCACACAGATCGCACTTTTAACGTTCAAATACCCGTTGGCGAACGCATACATTCGACACGTCGCTCAAAAGTGAAAAAATGTATGAAGTTTTAAGAAAATCTAATTTAAAAAATTTTTCTGTACGTTCCCATCGCGGATTAGACCATCGATCCATCGTTGGTGAACGCGAGCAAAAAATGCTTTGCCAGTTCTAGACCTGCATCAAAAAAACGGTTTGCCGATTCTGGACCACCTATGGACCACCTACGTTCGCCAATGGGTTTTGAACGGTTAAAGTGCGATCCGATCGGCGAAACCCATTTGCCGATTCTAGACCAGGAAAAATCGACCTCAAAACGTTTTTTCGACGTTCGCCAATGGCGAAAAGTGAGCCTAAAGCACCGTTACTCATCGAGGATTTTTTAAAATTTTATTTTAAGACCGATTTGGGCCTCCGGTACATGGAAAAAGGGGGGTTTGCGGGTTCTGGACCACCACGTTCGCGATCGCGTTTCGGACGGTTAAGGGTGCGATCCCATCGGCGAAAACCCGATTTGCCGATTCACCTCTTGAGTTTTGTGAGGCGAATCATGATAGAATCAGTTTTGAGGAGAGGAAATAAAAAAGTGATTGATATATATAGGAGAGAAAAAAAATATATAAATAGTTATTTAAAAAAATAATATCGAATCAAAATAGATAATAAAATATACGTAAATCATGAACAATTCCCAGATTTTGAGAGCAAGGTTTCTTTTAAAAATGCTGATGAGAGCCTACGCATTCTGCATGAATGAACAACTAGGTCGCCTCTTGTTAGAACGATGCGGCGGATGTCGGGATCATCTAGACTTTGATCATGAGAATCATTCGTGTCTGACGATGGAAAGGGAAGATATGGTCGTCAAGTATTTCGAACCGGCGTTCGAACGCGTTGATGAAGTGATCACGCTTTGGAGGAGATTAGTCTTCTGTAAGGATCGAGACAAGCGCACAGTTTCGGAAGAACTGAAATTGGCGCATAGAAGTCTGACTTTAGAAGACACGGGATGCATCATGAAATTATTGCTGAAGAAGCATACGTCTAAGTTTTCTCGTTGATACAAATAAGGGAGAATAGAAAATAAAATAAATACACACATAAAATTTTTTATCTAATATTAGAAAGAAAAAAACATAAAAATGAGAACCAGAAATAAATTGTATCTGATGTTAGATGATGATGAGGATGAGAAGCCGAACGGCGTTTTGCCAACGGCACCATCGCTAGAAGAGAAAGAAAGAGAAAGGTATCGCATCGATCAAATCTGTAGAATCCAATTGTATCTGACTCGAGAGAGAGATTCTCGCCATTCTGTCAAGAAGAAATTCGTCAACGCGGTCGACACGACACTCATCACGATTTCCATGGGTTTACACGTGGCCGGCATCGGATTGTTGTTGATCGCGGTCGGTATTCCGATCGTGTTGACCATAGAAGGAGTGGCTCTCGCCGCCGGATTGTTTAGCACACTCGGAAACTTTTTGAGTAGGAAATTATATCTGAAGGCAAGGAAACACGAAAAGATTTGCGTCTTGGCCGACTCCAAGATCGACACGATATCCGAAATGATCTTGATGGTGTTGAAAGATGGTAGGATATCGGATTGAGAATACTTCATGATATTCAGCAAGAAAACGAAATACGATGCCATGAAAGAAACCGTGAGAATCAAGAATCATCAGATCATCAAGGAAGAGATGAAGGATTATCTCGTGGAAAAGGGGAGGAAAGAGGCCAGGGAGGAATTCAGTAAGATGATAGAACTCAAGAGCAGCGATTGAAAAAAAAATATATATAATAAGAACACAAAAAAGAAATATTAAATTTATATATAAAATAAAAACGAAATTAATTTAAATAACTCTCAAAAAATGTATTGCGGAAAGTGTAAGAGAGTTAGCGAGACGAGTAATTCTTGAGAAGTACGAACTAAAAATGACAGACAGATGCTTCACGGAATTTGCGACGTGTGTGGTTCGATCAAGACTCGATTCATTAAAAAAAGAACGTGAGCAAAGGTAAAGGCATTGTGAATAAAATGATCCATAATCTACCTTTCGAAATGCATCTGCCCGGTCACAGTTTCACGAGAGAACGAAATTGAACAAGAGACTCAACGCCGATCTGACTCCTAAATCTTGGAGCAAACCCATGAATAGGGTGGACGTGGCCGCGTATGATCATGATCTGTGCTACGCCGGACATCCCGACACCAAGACTTGCAACGACGTCTGCGATAAAAACATGTTGGTGAAATTGAGAGGTATATCGAATCCGACCAGGAGAGAGAAGATAGAACGTTCGCTGGTCGGTAATCTGATCAGTGCGAAACGCGGATTCGGATAGGGCGTTCAAAAAAAAAGTGCATTGGAAAAGAAGAAGAAACGATTATTGACGATTGAATTGGCCGAGGAGTTACAAAAACCCATCGTGCGTAAATTTCGAAAGAGAAGGGTGTTCGTGAAGGGTTTGGATGACATTTGGTCCGCCGACTTGGTTGACATGAGATCGTTTTCGAGGTGGAACGAGGGCGTCAAATATCTATTGACAGTCATCGACGTTTTTTCCAAATACGGTTGATCAGAGCTTTGAAGAATAAATAGGACCTTGCATCGCCGAGGCTCTGAAGAGCGTGTTCGACTTGTCTTCTTGAAAACCGAATAAATTGTGGGTGGACAAGGGAAAGGAATTCTACAACAAGCACGTTCATCGATTAGTCGACCTCTACTCGATCGAAAATGAAGAGAAAGCCAGCGTGGTGGAACGTTGGAATCGAACGATGAAGGAAAAGATGCACAGATACTTCACGGCGAATTCGACCAAGAAATACATATATGCTCTGAACGGTCTGGTCAAAGATTACAACAACACGCGACACAGATTGATCAAGATGACTCCCGTGGAAGCTAGCGATCCTCGAAACGAAAAACGGGTCTACGCGAATCTATATCCTGAGAGATCTAAGATCAGGAAGAAGTCTAGAATGCCGAAATTTGCGGTCGGCGATCGAGTGAGAATCTACGCTTATAAGAAGCACTTCGAAAAGGGTTATCCTCCTCGATGGACCTCGGAAATCTTCGTTATAATCAAAATATTTCACACCGATCCGGTGACTTACGAAATCGAAGCTTTGGATGGAGAAGAGATCATCGGAAAGTTTTACGAACAACAATCGCAGAAGATGAAGTTTTAATAAGAAAACAAAATTTTTTTATTTACCCTCTTTAACATTTTCTTGTTTACATATATATATAGGAGAGAAAAATAATAATAAAAAATAATTAAAACTATTTTTAGATAAAAAAGCAAGCTAATTAATAAACAAAAAACAAAAACCCTTCAAAAATGGCAAATATACTAGATATTGCACAAAGCATAGTGAAAGATGAAAGTATTCAAGAATACGAGGTTCACGAATATGAACAGATAACCAGAACGAGTTTGAACAATGCGGAAGAGATAAGAATCAATGTCGAAACCCAAGATCTATTCGTCCATCCTAGCGAGAGTTACATAGTGGTGCAGGGACGTCTCACCAAGGAAGATGGGAGCGACTACGCTGACGACGCCACGGTTACTCTAGCCAATAATGGCATCATGCATCTATTCAGTAATATAAAATACTTGCTATCCGGACAAGAGATAGAATCTGTGTTTCATCCCGGTCAGGCCACCACGATGTTTGGACGCTTGACATATCTGGATGATTTTTCGAAATCCAGAGGACTTAATCAGTTGTGGATGAAAGACACCGTCGGCCCTGCTAGCGCCGGCACCGTCGCGATATTCAACTACGTTGTCAAGACGCCCAGACCTAAAGGAACATTTTCGTTCAGGATACCTTTGAAACACATCTTCGAATTCGCAGACGATTACAACAAGATCATGTACGGATTCAAACACAATCTGACGTTGATTTGAAAAGGAAACGATGACGCAATAGTGAGACTCACCGCGACCAATGCGGGTAAGATAACTCTACACAAGATATTGTGGTTCGTTCCGCTCGTGGAACCTTTGATCGAAAAAACGCGTCTCTACAAGATCATAGAATCCAAGAGTAAATTACCTGTGGGATTTAGAATGAGACAGTGCGACACGGCTAGCATTCCACCCTCCATGAATCACTTCAATTGGAGATTGATGGTGAAATCCGCTTCTGAGAGACCGCGTTTCATCGTGGTTGCATTTCAGACTGATAGGGACGGGTCTCAGGAAAAGAATGCGTCGCTGTTCGATCACTGCAATTTGAGAAACATGCAATTGTTTCTGAACACCACAAGATATCCAGCAATCGATTACAATGCATCGTTCGATAAGAACGATTTCTGCAGACTGTAAGTGACGCCGCTGATTTTAGAAAGAAGTATCACAGTCTAGACGAATTGATGAGCAACCCTAACATATCTCCCGGCGAATACAAGTCGATGTATCCCATGTTCGTATTTGACGTCAGTAAACAGAGTGAACGATTCAAGAGTAGCATCTTAGACATTCAGATCAAGATGCAATTCAATAGGAACGTGGCGAAAAAACCGATGCCTTCGCCCTGGTCCTGTCAGACAGAGAATTACAATTCGAAACGGATGGAAAGAAGATGTCGATCATTCGATGAGAGACGTGTGTGAAAAAAATTAAAAACAAAATAAAAAAGTAATGAGTAATTATTAAAAAACAAAAAAAAAAACAAAAAAAATAAAAGTAATGAGATCTAGAGAGATTGAACATCTTTCTAAATCTCATTACTTTTTTTTTTGTTTTTAATAATCACACATTATTTTTTAAAATTAATTATTTCCATGCATTCACTGTTTATTCAAAGGATCTAGTTCGATCAGTAGACTCACCACGGAAGTGATGGCTTTGGGAATATTGGTTTTCATAACGAAATTAATCCTGTCTCCGGCGTTCAATTTGAGAGGCGTGCCGAATGCGCTAACATTTGCATGTTGATTCTCAGTCCTTTCAACGCTGTATCTCTTATCACTCTCTACTCCATTCACCGGGAGATTGACGACCGCTCTGTTATTCAAATCCGTGGAAGCCAGACCCATTCGTATCATTTCACCTCCTAACGGCATGGGATATCCCACCTGACCATGTTGCGATCCGCTACCTCCGTTTCCGAAAGACCACTCGGTTTTTCCCTCCTCTAACGTGCTGGCCTCCTTGGCCCACACGGTGATCAATTGTCTAGCGTATTTGACTCTTTCCACCACCGAAATCAGAGTGCAGGCATCTGTCATGTTCACGGGATCCGGTAGATTCGTGAGCGCGTGTCCGCCCATGTCTAGTTTACCTTCCATGATGCCGCCCTTTCTCCAGACCGAGTTGTCGTCCACGTACTTCCTGCTGACTGCGCTGGAATCGAATTCGGGATCGTGATCGAGACCGAATAAATTGTGACCGTTCATGATGATACCACCCTCCATGGTTCCGCCAGATTGTTTGTTCAGGTAGAGATCGTCCACTTGAGATTCTACGTATTCTTGTGAATGTATCATGGCAGAATCTACGTAGCCCTTGTTGACCGTGGTTTAGTCCGCATCCGCATCGTCGACCTTCGACAGATTCAATATCTTGTTGAATCCCACATTTAGATCCAATTTCTTTTCTCGTCTGTCAGACTTTCTCTGTTCCAGATCTATGTAGTGTTTATCGCCACATCCTTGGGATTCGTGGGAGTGGCCATGTTCGTTATCTTGTTAGAATTGGCGTTCAATTCCGACTGCATCGTTTTCTGAACGTATCTACTTCTCAGATGTTTGCTGAATTGTGCGTGAGAGTTGTCCACGTATTTCTTGGTCGCGGCATCAGTGGAATCTATGGGATTATCCACGTAATTATCTAGCATGATTCCTTCGAAATCCACGCTCCCCCTGTCGACGTATTTTTTAGTCGCAGCATCTTCGAGCTCTATCGTCTCGGGAAGATTGTAGAGCTTCTTATCGTTCATGTTCAAAGGTTCCTCTCAAGGTTTGTATCTCCGAACGTAATGTTCGTCAAAGTTGGCAACGTCGTAACCATCATCAACTTCGAGCATTTTCCTCTTCTTTTTGGGTTGACTTTCGTCGTCACTTCTACCAAATTTATCGACTGGCATGTTGTTTTGAGGTTTTTGTTTTAAAATATATTTCAAACGCAGTTTATTAAAAAATGAATTATTTCACTTATTTTTATTTTTCGTTTTTATTCGATTAAAATTTTTTAAATAATTTTTTACCTTTATATATACTATAAAAAAAAATCTCTCTCTAATGTAAATCATTGAGAATGTCTTGAAACCGATCTCCTTCAGACCATCTCTTGAGAACGTAGAGACACAGGTGACCGCAAAACACTTGATCTGGCGATTGCACTCGTTCCGTGTTGTAATGAACCATCGATTTGTTGAAATAGTTCTTTATTTCTTTCGGCGGCGAGATTCCGTAGCTGTCGAAATAATAATTCTTCTTCTTCCCATTCTTGAACCACGCCACCCAGTGAGTGCCTTCACCTGATAAATTGTCTAGATTTAAAATTCCGCATTCCGATTGTAGAGGTCTTCTCTTCGGCAAGGCATCTCTGGAAAACACGCCTAGAAAATCTTTGATTTTCAAATCCTTCGCCGCATTTGACAGATCGATGTTGGATAGGGGTTCGTTAGGTGAGACGACACCTTCTACGGATATCTCTATTTTCTTATTCATAACTGTGTATATTTTTTTTAAAAATTTATTTATTTTATTATAATTCACTAAAATGACGTTATTTTTTTATGGTTTTCTTTTTCTTTCTAAACTAACTCTCTCAATGTCTTTATCAACTTCCATAATCTTGAATCCGTCTAATTTCTCTTGATTCTCTGGAATCCTATCATCCTTAATCATATCTGGAATCCTATCATCCTCAATGATATCTGAAATTCTATCGTCTAAAATTAGATCCAAAGTCCAATGTCCGAGTGCAAAAGTGCTTATTTTATCGTCTAACACGAATCTCTTATCGTCGCCGGCCGTCAGCGAAATCTTGTTGACTATTTCGGTATACAAGTCGTGATTTTCGCTTCGAATCGATTTCATAGTCTTATACACCGGACCACTTCCTAACAGACAATCTTTATACTCTCGGAAAGAGATGTTTTTCTTCACCACGCACGCTTTAACCCCTTTGCACTTCTTGATCTCTTCATCTTCTAGACGATAAGCATACAGTTTGGGTCTCAAGCCCATGAATTCGATGATTTGTTTACCGCCACTCTCGTCCTTAAATTTACCCAACACCTTCTTGTTGTCGTTCGATTGAATGTTGGACGGGTGATTGACGGGATAATTGCTCGTGTCGAACCATGTGGCCACATCCGGAGATATATCTCAGTAGACATCTTTCATCTCTATCTCGTAAACTAAACTGTCCATGTTGGTGAACAGTAGTTTGGCTTTATCACCAAATTTTCGTTTGACATAATTGTAGTGAAACTCGTACAGCAATCACTTGCTGATACCTAAGATGATCGGTCCGAGATAATATGGTTTGTCGAACTTCAGGTGTGTCTTTTGCATGTGAACGGCCACTAGATTTTTCGTCAAATATGGTTCGGTGTTTGTTGTTGGGTTTCGCCACTAATTTTTTAGCTCTTTTCTCAGACGTGACGAGTCGAACGTCGGTTCTCTTCCTGATGTTTTCCATCGATTTACTGTACACACAGTTGTTCATGAGTTTGAAGAAATCTTTTTCGAAATCATTCTCAGCTCGAATTCTGAGATTCGTGTTGAGATCGATGTATTTTTTCATCCAAGGCTCTTCATTGAATCGAATGACACGATGTATGTAGACTAATTGCATCCCGTGATCGATGTATTGTTTCAAATTCTCGCTGTAGATGATGTACTTACGTTTGTTTAATAAATTGGGAATGAGTTTTTCCTCGTCTCCTTTGATCGGTTCCATTAGTTCGGGAGCCAACGGTTAATCGTTGTATAGATCGTGTAATTATTTCAGATAGTTCAAATCGACTTCTAAAATGCAAGGATAGTCTCTCCATTTTTGCATCTCTTCCAGTTCCGTCACCCATTTGAAATTTCCAATCGGTAAAGGATGACTCATAGCCCAACCATACAGATTACTAGCGTCCCAATACTGTATGTATTTATTCGATCATTTTGAATCAAAACCTTCTTTCATGTAGGGATTGTTAGCTTCAGAATATCTGTGGGAGATCATCGAGACGCCAACTCTCGCAGCCCTTTCGAACATGAGCAACATGTCCACGTCAGATAATAATTCCAATTGGATTTCGGTGGTCTTCAACAGAGCGTCCCACGCCAGACCGGGTGCGGTGAAATACCAAGCCGGATCCAGATCATAATTTCGACGACAGACGTCTCGAAAATTTTTGAACACATCTGCCAAGAGCAGAACGTCGGTCTTCAGATAGAGATTGTGATAATCTCTCATGGTTTTCATATCAAATGATTTCCACACGTTTTTGGCGTGTTCGTAATTCTCGTCGGAAATGTCGGATTCATATAATTTCGAATAAAAATCTTCTTCCGAAGGTAGTGTGGTGTTGTCGAATCTCTTTAGATCGCTCATGTAATCGTAAGGATAGACTCCTTTCCTCAACATGACGTCTACTCATTCTCCGAAATGTTCGCTCATGATTTTAAATTTATCCTTGCTCATGTTATCGACTAATTTTTCCAGAGCAGTCGACATGAATTTAAAACTGTCGATGAAACGTATGCTTCTACGAATGGATTTCGTTTTTTCTTCCAACGTCTCTCCATCGATTACTCTTTTCTTCTCCATGACCTTCCATTTCTTGAAGGAAATGTAACTTTCTTCGCTGTTCGCGATGCAATGTAATTCTTCGTGGGAGGTGCCGAGATTTTTCACGAACAGATGACTGTCATAACCCGAGAGATTGCGAAATATCACCAGATAGAAAACGGCATCTTGATATTTTAAATTACACTTGCTGTGAGCCGGACCGCAATACAGACCCGTGTAATGATCATGGTCTCTAACCTTCTTATTTTCCTCTGAATTCTCATCGAACGATTGTCTGCATATGTGACATTCGGTGGCTCTGTTATTTTCGTCCTGCTGCTCTCGCATGATGATCATTTTCGCTGGAGTTTTGAATTTGTCGTATAACATTTGAATGTTCGATTCTAACTCTTTCACGAACCTCTGAGCCACGTCGTCGTCTTCGCACTGTTTTGTGTAGGTGAAGGGACCCATGTCGTGTTGCGAGTCGAAAGTGCATTTCACGTAAATGCAATAACCCGAAGGCATGTGTTTTTGATATCTTTCGACATAACTTCGAAGAGCATCGGGTTGGCAGGAACTCATTTTCATGGTGAAGCATTCAAAATCGGCGTACACGACAAATGGTACTTTTAACCTTCTATTGCGATTTTCAAACTTCACGATGGTATTGGGTTTGGGTATTTCGACGGCGACACATTGATTTTCATTGCAATATTCCTGGTGTTTCACTAACGATTTTTCGCTGTGAAATGCGTTCATGCAGTTGCAACATAAACATATCTTATGTTCATGTTTATTATTTTGTCTCGACAGCAATCGGCTCAGATTTTTAACCCAACAATAATGACGATTGTCACCATTTGAAATCAATAATAAAATAATCATCTTTTCTCTTTCGAGATGCGAAGTTTGCCTGAGAGGATAGATCATTCATTTTTCATCGTCATATCCCAAGACGTTCACCACTGCGGTGGGATTTTGAGCCTCGAAACGTTCGATGTGTTTTAACTGTGTTGGAAAAGTTACTCTGGTCCAATCGAGATTTTTAGAAGTCTCCTCGTAACGAGAAACTCTATCGGAGTGCATTTTGACAGGGTATAAAGCGGAGGTGACTGCTCATTTAAAACACTGATCATCTTTATTTCTCACGTTGACCACGGAATGTTTTTTGGCTAAGAAATACGGTAATTCCACGTAGGAAGGCCCTTTCAATGAATCGTTTTCAGTTATATGAATTTCGAGTTTCAACACCTCATTGAATGTCCAATTACTACCTTCACATTGATAATTCGCGAGAGACGTCAACATCTTGTCTTTCATCTTTTCGAAAACGTCTGATAAATCTGAACCTCGAAGTATGGGTTCGACGTTAGATCTGAAAAATGCATTTGTCACGATGCTCTCGCCGGACTTCACGTCGATTTTATTTGTCACGCAATGGAGTATCATCTTAATTTTTTGTCCCACGTTCATGTGTTTGTGAAACAAATCCAATACTTTTTTCTTCACCCGTTCTATGAACAATTTTGGATCAATTTTCTTGAACGAGGGAACCACATCAAAAGTTTTAAAAATGCCTTTGATTGCACTCTCCCATTCTACAGGATTCGATTGGAATATTTCCGCGATGAGTCGTGCTATATATTCTTCTCCTTTCCCTTCGTCGATTGCTCATTGAATTTCGTTCGATATATCTCGTTTGTCTAGAATCTGAAGTACATCACTCGTTTTCGTTTTAGTTTTTTTTTTTCTTTTGAAACTTGAAGTTCTTCAACGGCTTTTCGTTTAGTCATCTTCTTATTTTTCACAACTGAAATGTTTTTATTTTTTTTCGACATCAGCATTTTGATTCCTTTTACTATCTTTTTCTTCTTCTCATTTTTCACAACCGATGCATTTTTTGACGTCGTTGCTATTGACATTTCGTTTGCCTTTTCATCGAGCAAACTACGTATCTCCTCGCACATCATCTTTCTAATTTCATCATGCTCCACTTTTCGTTTTCTATCGTCGGGCGTTACTGTCATCGGCTTGTTTTTTCTGCAATTCGAGTCTGTTTAAGTTTATCCACTTCCGATCTTTCAATTTTTTTTCTTTCCATCATTTTGCAAACGATATTCCTGTATGACTTCAATTTTTTTTATTTGGTTCTATGATTTCTGAAATGTGGAATTTTTAATTTTTTACAAATCTCGTTTAACTGAGGTACAGTTTTCTCATTTAAATTTTCCATTTTTTTATTTGTTTGCTTCTTTTGTAAGAACATTTTTTTTCGAATTTTGTATTTAAATAATTTGTTAAAAAGTTTTAAAATTGTTTTTATATATATATGTTTTAATTTTATAAAAATTAATCGATTTTTTTATGTTCCTTAACATGAAAAAAAATTGAATTAATACCAGAAAAAAGGATGTTAAAATTTAAACTTTTTATTTATATATATATAAAGAGAAAAAACACTTTTACAAAAAAAAATTTGTTCACATTAAAGAAAATTAAAACTAAAATTTTTTTTTTATATATATATAAAGAGTAAAAAAAAAACAAACTTTTTAACAAATTATTATTTAAATACAAATTTAAAAATATACATTATTTGCAATAATTCATAAAACCAAAAACCAAATAATCGTGAAAAAAATTGAATTAATACGAGAAAAAAGGACGTTAAATTTAAATTTTTTTATTTATATATATAGAGAAAAAAACTTTTACAAAAAACCTTTTTTCACATTAAAGAAAATTAAAAATTAAAAACTTTTTTATATATATATCTAGAGAGTGAAAAAAAATGAACTTTTTTAACAAATTATTATTTAAAATACAAAATTTAAAAATATACATTATTTGCAAGAATTCATAAAACAAAAAAACAAATAATCGATCATGACAACAACACCTAAAAGATGCGAATTGAAATTGAAACGAGTCGAAATGTGTAAGAAATTCAGTTATAAAACTATAGATTACAACGACATGACTCCGTCGAATTGAACGAGGTCGAGACGAAGGGCTTAGAGCACAATCACAACAAATATAGCATGCCTTTGAAATTGGACGAAGCCACGCTCAATTTGTTTTACGAGTACCAAATCGATCTACAGAAAATCGTCATCACCAAAGATAGAGAATTCAACAAGGACGATTTGTCGTTGCACTATGGAAGTTACATATATCCAAAAATCTCACTTGAACTCGTGGACAAATCGGGTGGTGAGAGCGCGTTCACCGATGTAAAAAAACTCAAAAAAGTAAAGATAAACATTCAACACATTTTCGAAAAAGGAGAAGACACGAGCGTCAACATGCTAATAACGGACTTGGAAATATAAATAACAGAGAGATTGATTTTTAGCGAAGAAGAAGGAAAAAAAAGTAATGAGATCTAGAGAGGTTGATCATCTCTAGATCTCATTACTTTTTTTTTGTTTTTTGGTTTTTTTTGTTTACCTTCTTCTTCTCCTTCACTATCACCCATATATATTATAATAACGTTTCCTTTTTTCTTAATTTTGGCGTCAATTCTTCTTTTCTTTTTTTGAGATATATTACCTTTTTATAAGAACACATTTGTTTATCTGAATCATAATTATGAACGAATGTGGTGCATCTCTTGGTAACACTCGCATCATTACCATTCTCTTTAGAAGGTAGTGGTGACGGTGGAAAGCGTCTTATTCTTTTCACTTTCAACCATCTATCCCGCTCTTTTTTTCAGTTCTTTCCTAAGATATCCATCATTAGCGTCTAATTGTTTTTCCACATCTTTTTCCCACACTATCCTGTGATATTCATCATTAGCATCTAATCATTTTTCCACATCTTTTTCGCACTCTATCTCGCGATATTCATCATTACCATCTAATTGTTTTTCCACCTTTTTATCCATTTTATATTATTTTTATGCTTTCTATGATTTATATTTTTATATTTTATATAATTATATAATTTTTACATTATAATAACATATTCAAAATTGGTATATTCTTAAACGGCAAATTCTCACCAAACAACAAACCCTTGCCGAGTCGCTCAACGTTTTGTCCACTCTTCAGATAGAGATCGTTTCCACTCAAAGAGTTGCCACCTCTAATGGGTTCTAGATGCAGTCCTTCACCGCTGTTGTCTACGTGGACGCGACACATGGCTCCTCCCTTCTTCAAAAACAGTCCGCTGCCACCCATTAATTTCTCAACTGCCAAACTCGCGAGTCCTGAGAGAGCTCCCACGCCAAGAGTCTTTCCGGGAAAGGGTAATGCTTTTGCCGCAAAGGGTAATGCCTTTGTGGCAATTCCTGCCAATAGCAGTAGGAAACCGCCTTTCATTCTCAAATTGTATCTCAATTGAGCAGGACTCAATCTCACCATCAACCCTCTTCCATCACGAATCGCTTTCTCCATCCTTTTGCTTTGACTTCTGGTCCAGGCAATCGAATCCTGACCGCCACTCGTCAGATCTTTGTGAGTGAATTTGAATTTCACCACCTCGCCTCGAGTTGTTAGCGCCCTCTTAAGTTTCTTCCCCTGTCCTGCAGATATGTTCACGTTTTTAACCACGTATTGTGTCATAATTCTTTTTTTAAAATATATTTTCTTCAATTGTTTTTTTTTGTTTTAATGATAATTATATATATTAAATAATTTTTGTAAATTAATATTGCATTTATTTTATTTACTTATTTATATATATACACAATATATTTTTTTTTTGCTTTATATTTCTCTTATGTGAAATCGTATCATCACCCTCTCTCCGCGAAGATCTAACAGTTCACTATTTTGATCCGTCAATGTGGTTTTTAGACTATACAACGTGTCTAAAATCACTGGTAGATAAACTAAATTTCGAGGTCATTCCACGATCTTATAACCTGGCGACACGTTTGGAAAGAAGGAATAGATCGTCGATTGAGTGCTACCATTCACGTAGCTTCCAGCAATCACGTCCATGTTCACCAGAATGCTATTGATTGTGAGAATGTCGACCGTATTTTCAGATGCCGTGTGGCCTCGATACATCTTTCGATCGAATCCCAGCATCTTGCCTATAGAATCGTCCGTGTTGAAATCCACTCAAAAATTATCTTCCAAATCCAACATCATCTGTAAGGTATTAGGGTTGGGAGCGAGTCTGATCTTGTTGCTTCCCTTTCCATCCGTGTCTGAATGTAATTGTTCAAATCGTCTATGTCGTAACTTCCTTTGGGAATTCGAATCTCCAACCAATCCACTCCGTCGGAATACTTGAACGAGTTATTCTTTTCAGTGACGTTGGGAAAGGAATAATAAGTCTCCAGATTCACCAACGCCATCTCGTATCTTTTCTCTCTATTCAATTCGATGGAAGGTTCGCATTTCATCGCGAATCAAGTCGAATTGCCATTCACCACGATTTGAATGGATTGTTTTGCAGCCGTATTCTTGGCTATCCATTCTAACAATTCTCCTTGTTCCAACATTATATTTTAATTTTCATTTTATTTTTCAAAACTAAATTATTTGATGATTTAATTATTTTCTAATTTTATTTTCGCTCTCTGTCTTATTATCATCCGAAACATAAAACTTGTCGAATCCGCACCGATATTTTCCACGATTAAATTCGCTAGTCAAATCGATCATGATGAAATTGTAAAGTCCTCCATCCCAAACCCTCTTGCAGAATCTCCTGAATTCTGCCACGCTCATGTCATTTGCGATGTGATCGCCATAGATGTGATTGAGATTCTTGAGATCCTGGTGAAAGAGACACAGTAAATTAGCGTTCTCCCTTATCGTCTGTCTGGGCAATCGAAAATAATTCTGCGACAGGTAGAAACAGTCCACGTTGCTGTGACAACCCCTAACGTAATACGATTCACATCGGTTCTGTCTCTCCAAAAGCAGATCGTCGAAAATCATGAGATTCTTATCTTCCGTTTTCAATTCTCTAGGATCCAGAACGTCGCTAGCGTTCTCATAAAATCGACACTCCACGTTCGAAGATGCATTTCTCTTCATCAATTCCATCGCCGCACTGTCCAAAATGGTCGAAAGAGAAGCTTCACTTTTGTCAAATTCCTCCCTACTGTCAAAGATTCTGACTATGACGTCCTTGGGCAATCTACGATCCATGCACTCTCAAAGCAATCTGTATTCGGTTTGAAACAAGCTCTTGCCAAACATGAACAATCTGTCATAATCCAACCAGTCGGGTCGCGACAGCAGATTCATCAACAGATTGGTCTTTCCAAAATTCGATTTTCCCACTATCAAGCCTCTTATGCTTTTGGGAAAGAACTCTTTTTTCGACCTCTTGGTCGCGGCGTCATTCCAAGACATATCTTTAATGTTCATCTTTGTTTATTTTTTTGTTATTTTAGATTTTTTCAAACACAATTTTTATGTTTTTTTCAAACTCAGTTTTATAAATATTATTATTTATTTATATTACACCATCGCGAGTTCTCTTCAATCCCGATCCACTCGTCATTTTGACAAATCTTGTATGGGTTCCACAGCATCCTTAAAATCTTTCCAACTTTTCGGCGATTGCTCTAACATAGCTCGCTTCGCTGGCGGACTGATCAACTTGTTGATCAACGCGTTGGCTGCCCTCTTGCCAGCCACAGAAGCTATCCTACCACTGGCTTCGGAAGTGGCTTTCTTACCAGCATCCAAAGCCGTCTTCTTACCAACCTCAAATGCAGTCGATGCAAGTTTTCTACCTGCATCGCTCGTGAACGCTCGCATTATAGAATCGACAATGCCAGAACCGCCTTGAACGTAAGTTCTGACATATCCCCTGTTCTTTATCACCAACATATTTATAATATATATTTTGTTTTTTCACTGGTAAATCGTTTGTTGTTTAAATTACTTTTATTATTTTGTAGTGTAAAATTTACTCTTTTTATTTTATATATTTTTGTTTGTTTCTCTCTACTTATTATATATCAATCCTTCAATTCGTTCATCAGTCTTTTGTAATCGTGTTTATTCAAAACCTGCTGCCTCAACAATTCATCGCATATGCTCACTATCTCATTATCTAATCCAGTGTTACCAGCGCGTCTACTTGCCATCAACAAACTCAATCTCTGAGACAGAGCATCAGAATCGCTCGGAAGAAAAGTGGTTTTCACCCCTTTGCCAGTCACCAACTCGACGAACTTCTTATTCATATCCCATATGGGTTTCACCACTTTCGTCACCTTGTAACCTCTGTTGGCTTTGGGTCTCGTTTCTCTGGCATCGTTATTTCTCTTCATGGCATGGGTCTGAACCAGAATGTCACCGTAATTGTCAAAATCCTGCTCCGTGTAATCTCCAGGCTTGTCGAAAAGGAGCAATTTGCTCAATCCAGGTGTTAATTCATACCTATTCGAACCGACGATTAAATTATCACCATCATCATCCATTTCCACTTCAGTGTCGCCCATGAATTTCCTACCATTCGAATCCTCGCGAATTCTATACAACAGATCTCTTTTACCACCATCCTCGGACGACGCGATGCTATCAGTGGTGATAGTCGAAGCTGTATCATCGCTCTCACTCACGTCAGTTTTGATTCCCATGGGAGCGTAATCCGGTGTAGATTGAAAGGAATACTGTTTTGTAAAACTACCGGCCAACGAACCCATTCTCAAAGAACTCTCTTTTATGGGTCTCAATTCTTCAGCTATCTCCTTCTTGCTTCGTTCCTGAACCTCCGTCAAGGGTTTAAATATTTTTGTGGTTTCGCGTCTCAATTCCATCTCTCCAAGTCGTCTGCTTCTGTCAGCCGATTGAATACTCTTCTTAGCATGTTCATATTCGTTTAAAAGTTGATTTCTACGCTTGGAATCTGTGATATGTAAAAACATTTTTTCGTTTTCTAAAATTATTAATATTTCCTTTAGAGTATGCTAACGTGAGTTATTTATTATTTTCAAAATTAAATGTATAATTATTTTTATGTTTTATGTTTTAAGTAAATAAAAATCTTCTGACTTTAATATAATAACTAAAACCAGTTGAGAAAAAACATTTTAAAATGAAACCTCGATAAATAGTTAAAAAATATTAAAATAACATCCATTTCAAACATGTTAAAAATCAGAAAGAACATGAATAATTAAAATCTCGAATAAAAACATGTCAGTAAATGTAACGCTTTTCAAAAAAAAAAATAACATCAATTAATCTTTTGAACTGTTTCCACTTTCATCCATAAAATAGTTTTTCAGTTAAACGATTTAACTGACAATTGACTCATTTGAATGAAAAACCCGTAATACATTTCGAGCGTGACAAATGGCGTTCTCAGTAAGTTTATACAGTAAATATCACTTTGACATGCGATCTGCTTGTCAGCTTGATAAAACAGACTGATGATTGTAGACTGACACCCGAATGGAATGGTTTAACGCGCCGAAGGCGCGCAGGGACGGTATGGGGAACAAGCCCCTTTCGACCCTCAGTGACTGGACAATAAAATCCACAGCGCTTCCTTCGTGAATAATTATATTCGTGTGTCAGAACGAGCTTCATCGCAGAGTAACTCGGTGTAATGATACACATTATTTTGATAAAATTTATTATTTTACATTTGGATTCACGTAAATTTCTTCTCACCTTTTTTCGTGTGGCCGATCCTGGAGGATCTTCGCCAATGATGATTGTAGCGTGCAGGAGCTCTATTTATACTGTACAAGTGGAAATACCCATCGTGGGATTTTCCAAAAAAAAATTAGTTTTTTCTATTGGGTTTGGAAAAATCCACTATGGGTATCCCCACTTACGTCAGAAGTGGGGATACCCATAGTGGATTTTCCAAAAAACTCAGTTTTTTCTGTTGAGTTCAGGGGGAGGGGGTGTGGAAAAAAGTCCCATATAAGAGGCTGAACAATTTTTTTTCCGCCCCAACACCACCCACCACCCCATTTTGAGGAGGAAAATTTTTTTTTTCCTTTTCTGAGAGGGGACCCACCCCCTAGTATCACCAAAAACCCGCGCTTTACACAACTTTTTCCTAGGTTTCACATGTAATTATTCTTCCATTTAATTAACCTGATACATTCCCTGCAGCTGCTTGTTTAAATCAGATTTAACCCTTTAACCAAGACAGGAATAAAATGATACTTTCAAATACCAAGGATTTTTTCATTTTTTGTCTTAAAAAGATAGCTTATGATCCCTCATTGTAACAAGCTTGACAAGCTAGTTTCAATAGGACTGATAAGCTATGGTGATCCAGTGTGATCCTGCTGGTAGCAGCTTATTTATTTTATTTTTTCTTAAATGTGCATATCTGCTACATCCAAAGATTATTTTACTTTAGTTGACACCTAGTGTCAATCCCATAAACCTTTTCACAATTGTAATTTCCAGATTTGTAATTCTGTTACATGACAGTAAATGGTCAAACTATTTGTTGGTACCCTAAATGGAACAGCAATTTATCATATACACGTGTCATTTAGTGTACCAGCAAACCAGTTTGACCATTTACTATTGAGTTTAAAAATTACATTTCCGGAATTACAATTATAAAACGGTTTGTAGGATCAGCTGTAGGTGTCAACTAGAGTAATTTATAGGGTTTTGCGTTACTGTTACAGATAAGACTGAGTGTCTGATTTTATTATGGTTTTGTTTTATTATTACATGTTGTTTACAAAATAAATCATTTTAAAAACATTAATTTATTTTATTGAGACCCATTACCAATGTGGTTAAAGTTCACTTTCTGACAAATACAGCAAAACTACTATGTCTATTGTGACTCCTGTGTCACTACACTGGCAGTCAGGCTGTTTAAGCACATACGTGATAGTCCAGATGTTCACATAACCATCTCAATGTTTGGATGAAGCAAATTTGTTGAAATTTGTTTCTTCAAAATATTGATATGTCAATGTGGGTGAGCTGATTATTTCATTGACAGTTGTTGCTGTGTTCAATGTAGCAATCCAGTATGTATGCTAGGGTGAGCTTCTCGTTGTCTAACTTATCATTATGATAAAACATTTAGTTGAAACTGACAAAAATCCTGGTCAAGCCGACTCGTGTTCTTATTCATGAAAATTGCCATTATTGAACAATATTTATGTTTCAACACATATAGGGTAGTTATTAGGCCACCCCACCCTCCCCCTGATTTCCATTTTATGAGGTTATTGCTCTGGCTGCCCCTCTGCATATAGTATAAGTGTCAAATATTGTTTTATATCAGATTTAAAATACAAAATAAGCATTATTTCATTGAAAGGAAAAAAGTCACTTTTTTCTCCGGCAGACCACTCACCCACCCCGGCCTCGTGTATAGGAAATTTTTCCAGACCCCCCCCCCCCCCCCCCCTGTTGAGTTTGGAAAAATCCGCTATGGATATCCCCACTTACGTCAGAAGTGAGGATACCCATAGTGGATTTTTAAAAAAAACTCGGGTTTTTTCTGTTGAGTTTGGAAAAATCCACTATGGGTATCCCCACTTACGTCAGAAGTGGGGATACCCACAGTAGATTTTTCCAAACTGGGGTTTTTTCTGTTCAGTTTGGAAAAAAAATCCTCGGTGTCTCAGAAACGGCAAACCCCCTTTTTTCCATGTACCGGCGGCCCAAATCAGTCTTAAAACAAAATTTAAAAAAATCCTCGATGAGTAACGGCGCTTTACGCTCACTTTTCACCGTTGGCGAACGTCGAAAAAACGTTTTGAGGTCGATTTTTCCTGGTCTAGAATCGGCAAATGGGTTTCGCCGATCGGATCTCACTTTAACCGTTCAAACACCCGTTGGCGAAAGTAGGTGGTCCATAGGTGGTCCAGAATCGGCAAACCGTTTTTTGATGTTGGTCTAGAACCGGCAAAGCGTTTTTTGCTCGCGTTCACAAACGATGGATCGATGGTCTAATCCGCGATGGGAACGTAGAGCAAAAATTTTTAAATTAGATTTTCTTAAAATTTCATACATTTTTTCACTTTTGGGCGACGTGTCGAATGTACGGGTATTTGAACGTTAAAAGTGCGATCTGTGAGCCTCAAACAATTGCCGATTCTGGACCACCATGAAAAAACGACATTTTGTACACGTGTACACGATTTAACACTGAATCCCTATGGCGGTACATGTACATGTACGTGTACTTGTACTTTTAGGGAAAAGTGGTCCAGAATCGGCCACTTATACCTACTATCGTGGTATATATACAGGACACATCTGGGCAGAGTACGGGAGACAATCAACGAGCCTTGGTGGAGTTTTTTTCCGTATTTCACGCGCGCCTTCGGCACTTGAGAAATACAGGAAAACTTCCACCCGGGTCGTTGATTTCAGTCACCCCCCCCCCCCCCCGTTGTCTTCTATCTTAGAACGAGTCTGATTCACATATAACCAAACTAGCAACCACGTGTGACAGTTCTGTGCCTATGCAGAGGTCTTTGAACATGCCAACTATCGAGCAATAGTTTTTAGCTCTATACTGCCAGGCGGAACCACACGCATTTATATACTGTATTTATATATGACACATGGACCCCAAGGGTCGAGTGCTTATTATATCCTGAGATTTATCGTGTTTGTATGAAATGGTAGCCATGTCACAGTAATAAGTGATATTATTACTTCTACGATACTACTACACATGCGGTTTGGAAGTGCGGTGGCTCAGTGGTGAGAGAATTGGATTTCAAACTGAAAGCACACATTCATGTTTTGGAGGAATTTAGAATGTTGGTTTCTGATCCCCAATGCGAATCGAACTCACGGCAACCCTGCCTGTCAATCAGGAGTCCCAACACCTTAACCACTAGACCGTTGCAAACCGTCAAAACGATGCCTGGAATCTAGTTTTTTAGATGAAGTTCACATGATTACTTTGTTCACTAGGTTGCCAGGTGGGGTTGTATACACAGACCCGTGCCAGTCTTCGTCTGAGGACAACCACGAGCACTTTCGTCGCCCTGTATCTAGCACGTTTCAAACTTCCATGCAGCTGTCGAAAGGAAATCGAACCACATAATCATGAGAATTTCATCTGAAACAGCTAAATTCCAGCCATCGTTTTGATGGTGCGCAATGGTCAAGTGGTTTAGGTGTTGGACTCTTGATCACTAGGCGGTGTTGCCGTGAGTTCGAGCCAACGTTCTAAAATCTCCAAGAAATGATTGTGTACCTCAAAACACACACACAGGTCTGTGCCAGTCTACGTCTGAGGCCAGTCACAGCACTTTCGTTACACTGTAGCCAGTGCTTTTCACACTTTCATGTATCTGCTGAAACGAAAGTGAACAAAATAATTATGAGAACCCCATCTAAAAAGCTAGATTCCAGCCATCGTTTTTGACGGTGTGGAATGGCCTTGTGGTTTAGGTGTTGGGACTCCTGATTGCCAGGTGGGGTTGACGTGAGTTTAATTCCCAAAGGGGTGGGGGTGGGGGGTGGGGGGTGGGGCAGAAAATAACATTCTAAATTCCTCCAAAACATGATTGTGTCCTTCAAATTACGCCCGTGATTTGAGAGCGCGATAGCTCAGTGGTACGTGGATCAGATTTTAAACCGAAAAGTCAACAGTTCGATCGACCAGCAGTAACTGCACCAATGCGGTATTGGTAGACTAAAAGCGTATTTTTACGCCAAAAATTGTTTTCAGTTAATATTTTGCTTATAAGTGTATTATCGTGAGTTCTGCACCACCAGGGTTACACCCCAGTGGCCCATATTCTCAAACGTACAGTACGTGGCGAGTGTATTATCATTAAATCACCCACAGAGTGGAGATTCCACCCGAGCAATAATTGCAAATTTATTGCAAAGCATAACCATCACAAGCAAAGTTCCAGCCAATGGACCTCCGGGTTAAACCCGGAGGTTCATTGGCTGAAACATTGCTTGTGTTTTATGTCCACATGTACAGAATTTGAAAGTGATTCTTTGGGTGATAACTCCACTCTTCGGGTGATTGAGTTACAATCCACTCTCCACGTACTGTATAGCTGCGGTATTGTAAAAAGTGTAAATAGTGCATGGACAGAAATTCTGCCGGTAGAGAGTGATAACTGGAATAGCAATGCAGCGAAAATGGACAGCGTGAGAGAGGAACAAAATCTGTTCTCGTTCAGTTGATTTCTAAACGAAGGGAAAACATATCGTCACCCATTCTTCACATCAGTTAAAATGTCGGTTGGAAAATCCATCCGCAGTGTTTCAGTTTCAGTTCGCTGGGGTATAATGGCGACTTTCAACAGCCAGGGTCGCTTTACGGACAGCTTTACGGGTGGAGGAAGCCGGAGTACCCGGAGAGAACTACAGAATAGCGGCGAGAAATTGTCAGACTCTCCAACTTACCAACTCAATCTGCACAAGTAGAGTTATCGGCGGTCAAAGGCAAGTGCAGCATCGCGTGCAGTACGCGCTGGTATATGGCATCACCGATCTCCCACGTGGGCAATCGGAGTTAAGTGTCTTGCCTAGTGGCGTAGCATCAGAAGTGCACTTCTAAGATTTTCACTGACCTTCCCCAAAACATTGGCCCAATGCATCTTTCACTCAACATAGAACCCCAAAATAGTCTCCGATGTAGGAGCTACACATGCCACAAATGCGTCAGATTCGCCCTTAGACCACTAAACTTTGCAAAATTGTCTTAGGTCTAGCCGTTACCCCCGTTGTCAGTGCAATACGCCTTAGTATACAGCGCGGGGGGGGGGGGGGGTGGCGTCGCGGTAACCGGTTCTCGTCAGATCACCGAAGTTAAGCAACCTCGAGCGCGGTTAGTCGTTGGATGGGTGACCTTTCAGCGACTGATTCGCACCTCCGCGTTGGGTCCTTGGGCAAGACACTTAACCCCGATTGCCTACATGCGGGCATGATGAAGCTCTGTACTAAGGAGTACTGCACATCGACGGTGCGCATGTCTTCAACCAATCTAACCTTGCCTGTGCCGCGGTGCAGAGTTCAGAGTTACGATGTTGGAGAGCTGACAGCTGCTTGTCGTTGCTCGATAGTTCTCCCCGAGTACTCCGGCTTCTTCCACCCGTATAAAACTGTCACCGAAATGATATGACCCTGGCTGAAACCCAAATAAATAATAAATAGTACACAGCGCCACCGTCATCCCACGTGGGCTATCGGAGTTAAGTGTCTCGCCCAGTAGTGTACCTTCAAAGGTGCCGTGGGCCTTGGCCCCTTAACATTTTCGCTGGCCTTTCCCCCAACATCGTCACAATGCATGTTCAAAAAAAAAAAAAAAAAAAAAAATAGACTGGGGCACCCCATATTATAGACTCCTGACTTTCCGCCTGGTCTTACCCAAGGACACAACGCAGTTACCGCTGGTCAGAATCAAACCTTCGACCATTCAGTTTAACATCAATTGTTCTAACCACTTAGACACCACGTTCTCGGCGGTGTTTCAGAAGCAATCGCATTTTCCTCATATTGCCGCACATGAGGGTTAACGTGGAAACTCCTACAATGAAGTAAGATGAATGTATATATGTAGCGCCTATTTACGTAAAAACGTGAGCCGAAATATAACGCAACTCCATATTATTTATTGAAGTAAAAAGTAAATAAAATTTATAGCACGATATTGATTTCCTTTCACACCACTTCTATTTAATTCGATATGTTACATTCCCTCAGGGACTATATTCTTTTTTGGATATTTTTTTCTATCCAAATATAGAGAATATCTTGAAGAATGTATTGTTGAAAATTGAATCACGCCCACCGTCCCACTCGCACTCTATAATCTTGTTCATAACCCTTTACATTAATAATGACAATAACCAACCAAAAGACTCTAACCCTTAACCCTTTGAACTTTAGTCGCATCTTCCATGCCAGTTCAATGGAATCACATGGAAGAGTCCATATCCATTATCTGGGGTAGACCAATCAATATTTTCAACGTGCAGCCCCAAGGCTGCACGTTGAAAATATTGATTGGTCTACCGCACGCATACACTGAACAGCTATCCTATTTAATGACGTTATGACGTGTCATATTCCTGGGCAGGAAAAAGGCCGCTAGGGTTCAAAGGGTTAAAGCATCAAATTAGTTTTACGATAATTACTACTGAAAAAACATGTCAACAGGTCCAGGTGACTTCATAGTGTTTCTACATCATTGTTGGTTGCCTGTGTGGACAGCCAACAGTGATTTAACACTTTTACTGCCACGCACGCTTTAAACATATACGGAGGGCTTTTATATACGTCTGTATGCGAGAAAATTTAATAAAATTTACGACGTACTTGAAACTCTATCACCTGATTAATTGTTGGAAAGGGTTCTCTGGGCCCTTTTCGACAATTAATCAGATGGCATAGTTGTTCTGCCAGATAATCGTCATAAAATAGGTGACAGATGTCCCTTTCGGCAGCGTTAGTGTTAAAAACACTGCCAAGATAAAAACAGCTTACCGGCTGGGTTCTCCACGAAGAATACACTTGGGGTGGAGAGAGGGGGGGGGGGGGGGGACTTTTTCAAATAATGCAAAGGTGACAGTTTGGATCTGTATGGGGACTTCAATGTTAAAAAACTCACCTTTTAATTTTTCTCTCCAACTTTAGCCCCCAAAACATTGCTTATGACCAGTCATTGGAACGAGCTCGACGAGCTTGCTCCGTTGAGGTGAAAGCCAATGTTTTGATGTGAAAGAATGAAAATTCTTATTAATTAAACAAAATAAATTTTGCAAGTGTTAACTAGTCAAGTATCGCCGCAAGACACATAATGGAAGGATCATCTTTCTTAGAAATAGGATTGCAAAGGGAGCATGGTGGCTCATTGATTGAAGCATTGGATTTTGACAGTGTCATTTACTTTGTGTCCATGGACAAGACACTTCGTCCTGATTGCCTATGTGGGAGCACAGTGACGCCGTGTATACTAAGACGTTGGGCATGACGACGGCACGCTTGCCCTCAACTGATGCTAATAACCATTTTCGTGCCGGTTTGTAAGCTGGAGAGCCGAAAGTTTCTCAGTGCTGCTCGATGATTCTCTCCGGGTTCTCCGCTTCATCCACCTCTAAAACTGTCCGACACGATATGACCGTGGCTGTTGAAAATATCGTTAAACCCTATAAGGAAACAAACAGTAGGACTGCGTGTGGTATTGACATCAGTTGTCAAAATCTGTCGTCTAATAAAATACTAAATGGTAGAAACTAGAAAGGATCAATACCAGGGGGGGGGGGGGAAGGGGCGCCAGGGGGGGGGGGGGGCGCATGAGTTGGGGCTACAGCTTAACTCCACCGGGGAGGGTTACCCCCACCCCCCTCCGGGGGAGAAGTGACAAACATGGACACTCGACTCTGGATACAAGGTAAGTCCCTTGAGATGAACAAGGTTCTATCTGCAATGCTAAGGCTTTGCAGATGGCATCTTGTTCCACTCAAGAGACGATGTAAACCTTTAGAAATAACACCGTCGATTGTATTGCTTCTCTGTTTGGTGATTATCGACCAGACTGCGTCATTATACCTGATATACCCCCACCCATTGGCATTCGAACACGCAAAATACGTTAGATACGAATACACGATAGTTTCCAAGTTTCAGTTCTCGGAAAGTAATGTCTTTTCCAATATTGCACTTTTGGCGAAAAAGGACACTCACTAACCCATTGCCCCCTGTACCAGCACAAGAAGGGCAGCTGCCCATACAGCCTCCTGCTTTCGGTGTCATTGTTCAGTACAAGTACAGCGGATTGCTATTGATGCAGATGGACATCGGGTTGAAAGCAGGGTCGTCGCGAAGATGACCGATTTGGTGGAGGGTGGGGTGTAAACATGATCAGATTTAAACCACGAGTAGGATAAGGGTTTTAACCACGAGGCTCTATTATCGGCCCTAGTAACTATTTGTTTTATTTATACCATGCCCTTAATAAATAATCGATTTTGTCACTTAAAATGGAGAAAAAAACGATATTTTCGATTAGAAGACGGGTTTGTTTTATTTACATCTGCTCCGGTGGACAGTACTTCCGGCAGTATGTGAATGCGTGATTGAACGGCTAGATACATCGTCAAAATTGGTTGAATTTACCTTGCCTTTTCAGTCAAATTATTATTAACAGTTCTTAAATTTTTTTAAATATTTTATTTCCAGGTATTTTAAACTCATTAAGTCATTGCAAGTAGTAGATAGTACGGCAAAACGTCGTATGTTTGAATGAAACATCGCGAAGTGTGAATGTGTTCGAAGTTGGCAAATTGGGTCATGTCAAAGGTCAAGTTGGTTGTAGTTCCTACTACAGGTGTAAATTTTTGTAATGGAATTTCCATTGAAAACGATTTAACCACAGCAGAAGCTTTACACCGGTAGTGGAGTTAAAAGTTAGGTAGTGATATAGGCGAGCACGGTATAAATATATTTATTTCCAAATTAAATAAAATACTGTGTTTTGATTGGCTGAGAGGTACGGTGTAACTTGCAATCCACAGTAGCTTTTCTTACATCATGGTTAACCACGGTGTAAAAACCAGAAAACCCAATAGCCGGCGAATTGGCTAAAAAGTACCCATTTTTAATTATTAATTCATACCTTCTGCTCGGTTATGTTAGAACAAAAATAAAAATACAGGAAATTATCTAATATTTATGTGCAATAAAATATTACAGATGTGGATGTCATTGAAACTGGCTCATTGAGCCAGTTCCAATGACATCCATTTTTGTCTGGTTTTATTAAGAAACTTACAAAGTACAAATTTTCTGTCAGTTTTTGCCAACAATGTAGTTTAATGTATTAGGTACCAAAATTCTTGGAAATAAATCCGTTATCCTTGTGTTTTTTTGCTTCGCCTCAGGGTGTATGAGTGCCCCAACCGGAGTAAATTCCCATACACCCTGGAAAACACAAGCATTATTTATTTATTTATTTCTTGGTGTTTAAGGTCACATACTTATGCACAATGGCTAATCGTGACCGTGACAGTTTTACGGGTGGAGGAAGCCGGAGTACCCGGAGAGAACCACCGAGCAGCGACGAGCAACTGTCAGCTCCTCAACAGCTCCTCAACATTCTAACTCTGTTCAAGCTTCGCTGAAGCAGGGGTACAGCGATTGAAGACATGTGCACCATCGACGTGCAGTACACCTTAGTACACGGCGTCATGGTGTCTCCATGTAGGCAGTCGAGATAAAGTGCCTTGCTTAATGACACAACGCGGGTCGTCCCGGTCGGGGATCGAACTCGGGACCTCTAGCATAGAAGTCCAACAGTCTACGACTGAGACACCGCGCTACTAAAGACAAGGATAACTAATAATATACGTTTGTATGACCGATTGACTGTATGGCATTAGTCGAAGTACCATATCTAGTCTTGTAAGAAAGTACACTATTACAAGCAAGAGCAAATCGACATCTGATACTCTATTATTCACATGACAAGATATAATCCTGGATTATAGCGCACCCTAGATTTTCAAAAAAAAATTATACTGGGTGAATTTTTCAGTCGTGTAACCGATTTTCATCAAGAATTATTAATAAAATCGGAGATTAAAATTTCAGTAATACTCCAACTAGAGAAGTGATGCATTTTCCGATAATGCAACAGTAAATTGCATTTTCGCAATCATGTGAATTAGTCTCGAAATCAAATTTAGAACGTGTCGTAGGTATTTACGTCATTGTGATCACTCATTATCATGGTCGAGAGCTGACAAATTTGTGAAGAAAACCTTCGTGGGCTCTCATTTTGGAACAAGCCAATGTTTTTTTCGACGACTGCCACAACAGAGACCAAAAGTATCACTCCACTCTAAAATCAATTAGGTTAAAAATCAACCCAAATCAACTGGGTTGAGTGAATATGAACTCAATTGGGTTCATATTCACTCAACTCATTTGATGCGGGTTAATTTTTAAAATACCGATTTTAGAGTGAACAGAACTCACTATCACAGAGGCAACAACGGAATTAACAGTATCACAACAGAGCCCATAATTACTACAGAACCAACTACTGAAACAACGACATGGCCAAAACGGCAACAACAACTACTGCATAACCTATTTTATCTTACAATTAACATGTATTTTGTCTGTATTAACTCCGCAACTGTCGCGTATCCGACCCCCTGATACAGATGTTTGTATCAGGGGGTTGGATAAAAGCATGTTCCTTTCGCGTGAGTTCCATTTATTTTTATTTTTCTTCATCCGTACGAATAAATAGTTCGTTATATATTCGTCTACATTCTTGACTTATCCCCAATATATTGTAAGATAAAATTACCATTATGTGGATGTACAAAATATATATCCGAGTCTCGCTCCGGGTTCTAAAGGTAGATCACGACGAGTCTTCGACTCGTCGTGATCTGCCCTTAGAACCCGTAGCTCGACTCGGATACATATTTTGTCCATCCACATAATGGTAATAATCTCTATATAACTAGAACCGAAGGAACAAATGCTGAACCGATCACTACCACCACTACTGAGCCAACAAGAACTGCCACAGAACCAACTACTGCTACTTTAGACCAACTACAACCACAACCGATTCAACAACTACAATTATTAAACTCTCTATCACGACTACAGAGCAAACATCGCCTACTACAGAACCCAACATCTACATCATCTTATACACACTAAATCAGTTGGATTAAAAATTAACCAAAATCAACCGGGTCGAGTGAAAATGCACTCAATTGATTTGGGTTAATTCTTAACACAACTGATTTTAGAGTTTATAAATGTAAATGCAGACAGAGTAGTTTTGTGCTTTACTTCCTCCCTAATTAAAAAATACCTCCGGCTTAATTTTTGTTATTTGAATTAACCGTAAGACTCCAATCTGGGCGAATTTGTCCAGGCTGGAAAAATTATTAAACCCAGTCACGTGGCGACGCCCATGATTGGAACAAGGTTAAAGTAGAAGAAATACCCCAATTAAAAAAAATATACCCTCTTTATTTTATGTTATTTGAATTGACCTTAGACTGCAATCTGGGCGAATTTGTCCGGGCTGGAAAGAATATTAAAGACAGTCTCATCGCTATGATTGGAAAATGGCTAAAGTAGAAGAAATACACCGAACTGAAGTATACAATTTATTAGTTAAGGCCCGCGAAGCTTCGAGATTCGAATCTTAAATTGGCATTCGGTTCAATTCGAAATCGACTGTCCGATTCTTTTTCCTTGGTATCTTTTTCACTAGAACTTCGCTTAGTATCAGCCATCTCAGTCGTTTCACAAAACGTACAGCTGAGATAGAAATTGTACATAAATAATGATGAAAATAAAACTGAGTGCAATTTCCACTATTTACGAAAAACGAATTTGTACTCACCCCTTCCCACGGGAACCCCGGGAAGTGAAGCAGTGCCTGCTCACTGCGGTAAACAGGCTCTGTTTGACTGGTAAGATAGGACCCAGTCACCAATGCTTGGGAGGCGCAAACCCTCTCTAAAATGGGCGACATGGCTTATTAACGCTCACCCCTGGTCTTGAGTTGATACTCATGTTGTGGTCTTGATTAGCCATTATGCAAAAATGTGTGACCTTAAACACCAATAAATAAATAAATGTACTCACGCCACCATCCATGCTAATTCCAGTTTCACTAGTCACTACCACTGCTGAAAGCAAATTTAAAGTTCCCAAGCCATATCGACGACGAGCTCACGGTTGCTAGCGGCTTGACCCGTGAAGTGCCCAGCACAGAATTCCCGCACCCGTAACTGTTTTTGAACAAAAACCTTTACTGGGTAATATTCCAACTACATCATCAAGGCATGCCTCAGACGAAGGAATGCCTTGATGATGTAGTTGGAATATTTTATCAGTCTGGACTTCAGGACGCATGTATTCGATTCGAGGTTCTATTCGATTCGAATAATAGACTCGATTCGATTCGGGATTCAATCCGAACGAAAATATGTGATTCGCAGGGCTCTATATTATCAGTCAAATATAACTAAATTTATTCACCTTCGCAGATAAAATATTAGAGGAATGCCCGAATATTGATTTGTGAACTCTGTAATCATGTAGTATCTCTGATGAAAAGGGGGGTGGGGGCACGTTTTCCCGAGCCATTGTTTCGCCTTTTCCTAAGTATATCACCAGTATCTGGTGACCCTAGAACCTATCTGTGTGTCGCGAATATGGCTTACGGCTTCAAAAGGAGAAAGAGCAACTGGTCTCATGTGGTCCATGTCGTCAGCTGAGTACCAATCTCATTTTATGGCGTGTCAGTTTTGAAGACCTGAGAATAAAATATTGCCCTTGATATGTCTCCCCGTACGCTCGTAACTGTATTTTCATTCTTAAAAGGCTCAAAGGCAGTATTAAGTCACTCAATAATTTTGTCAGCTATAATGCAACGATGACAGATCGCGAACGGATGGAATAATGCACTTCAAATGTAATGTAAAGTGTTTTGTTTATTAAATTTCCACAATCTTGGAGAAGGGCATCGAAGGCTTTTTGAAGAGCTTCTTTGCTCTCACAAAATCAATTTTAACGGAAATTTCAAAGTTTGGGAGCCAAAGAGATTTTTTTCAGAAGAAAGAAATTTCCCCTTCGGATGGTTTTAACTGAACTCACGCGCATTAATGACGAATATTGCGTTAATACAATTTCACATCGGAACACTTGAGATGTTTTCATCGATTTTCCAGAAACACTTATCTTTTGAAAAACAGCAGTCTTACAAGATACATGTTCTTCAACAATGACCCAATCGTCCAAATGAATTATTCCATTCTACTGCGGAGTAAGAACTAAATAAAGTGTAATCAAGTGTTCTACTATATTAGCTCCGTGGAAGGCACGTACATTTTGAGGTGAGGTCGTAGGCCATGCCCCTGCCCCGCACGCATTTTTTTTTTCCTCGCCGGGCTGTACTCGTGTAGAGTACCGTTACACGATAGTACTCGTGTGTTCAAGACGCAAGTTTAAGATGACTTCAGATGGAACACTCTAAAATCAGTTGAGTTAAAAATCAACCTGAACCAACTGGGTTTAGTGATTATGAACCCAATTGGGTTCATAATCACTAAACCCAGTTGATTTGGGTTGAGTTTTAACCCAACTGATTTTTGAGTATACAGAACCCACAACCACAGAGCCAACACGACACAACTCTGGCTGTGTGAAGAGTCGTTAAACCCCAACCAACCAACCAACCAACCAACCAACCAACCAACCAACCAACCAACCAACCAACCAACCAACCAACCAACCAACCAACCAACCAACCAACCAACCAACCAACCAACCAACCAATATTTGGGCTCTATTCTGCGGCGCAGATTAAACAACTTCGAGGCTTCATATTCTATAGATGTGCTTCGTACAGGCGTGTAGCCCGGATTCTATAATAGGGGTGGCCAAGCTTTTTTGTGGGTGAGTGGTTTTTTTTAAGCGCTCAGATGATATTTGAAAGGCCGTTGTGTGAGATTGGTGGCATCCCCTAGTGGCCTCCCCTAGTATTAAATAGGATTCCTCTGTCTTTGCCCCTCCCCACTTCCCTGAAGGGAAGTGGGAGGAGAGGACATGAACAGGAGGGTCCTTGTTAGAACTAACCCCCTCCTCCGATGAAATTTGCCCAATTTAGTCCTCTAACAGCGAATTTGATACAACTGTAGCGTGTGTGGCTCATTTGTTGGAGACATTTTGGGGCCCAATGTTGTGTGAAACTTGCATTGGGTTAATGTTGGGTGCGGCGAAAATGTTAGGGGCCAAGCCACCACCACCACGTCAACCCGCCACACACCGTAGCTATGCCACTGGCTACATATTATCTTTGAAGTGAAATTACTTTATCCGGATAGATTTGGCTTTCTCCAATTTATGGGAGAATGCCTGTCGTTACTCTCCCATAAATCTCAACTTGGCAAAGTCTTGCGAACAAATTTTGGAGACCAATAATAGTTTAGTTATATTATTCCAGTTGAGAAACAATTTTTTGAAAGTATCGTCTTCTTATTGTGTTAGTTTACGGGACACGAGCGGAATCTGGTTTCAGGTCGCATTTACTGTAGGCGCACTGACCACCGCGTTTTCAGTTGAGCAAGTGAAGATAAGTGTTTTGTTCAAAGGCAAAATGCAAACACACAACTTTTGGATCGGAAGCCTTTGCAAGGTCACGATATCAACAGATTGCCGCATGTGCGTGTTCACACGTTTATAAACACGAAAGATTACACACATACGCATAAACGCATTCGCGCACACCACTATAAGCATAGTCTACAAAATATGTGATACGTAACCTAATAAACCTAAAATTCCTTAGATGCGACCGAAGTTCAGCAGCTTAAAAAGTAATAGTGTTAGTTTGATTGTTCGTGATAACCCCCCCCCCCCCCCCCCCCCCCCCACCCACACACACACACACCGTGGAGTGGAGCAATGATAGCGTTATGTGGTAAACAAGTTCAGCTTTATAAGTAAAATTGGCTTCGGTGACCAATGCCTGGATACAGGTCTTCTAAATTGGGAAGTATTGGTATAACTGATTGGCTAAATTTAATTTCAAACCTATATTGCACTCATTATATACCCATAGCAGCTAGAATTGACTTTAACCATCAATAAAATAAAACATTTCTTGTGCATTATAATGATGTCGTGTAACACTATAATGCCATGAGTGCTTCGTTGTGACACAACAGTTACTTCGGGCATCAAGTCACGACGGACGTACCGCACCGACAGTAGCAGACAAGCTTTCCATTCACATGTCCAATCTGTACGGAATGTGACGCTGTTATGGACTGTGTGTTTACCCACTTTCCATGGAGTTTGCACATAGGTTACCTACCATCCATGTACATTGCGGCCGTCGTGGACTGATAACTTTCCACGAGTAGGCAATATTTCCACGGACGCAATAATATTAGATTCCAAACACTAATTATAGGAACAATCATCATTTAAGGGCCTATATAAGTAATGGAATTTTGTTTATTTTGAAATTCTCACCTCTCATATTCCTTAAATTCAAATTAAATATACACAAATTTTACATCAAAATGAAGGTTGGGATGTATAGAACACGGAACACATATGTAATCAACACATAGAGTCGACTGTAGGCACCACTGGTTCCTGGAAGTCTGCTACCGTATTCGCACCAGAACTAATAAAATATTTCATCAGAACAACTTGTGGCCAAATGTGCTTCGTTTATCCAAGAACAAAGCTAGGCATTCAAAACACTCTCGAATATAGCTATAGGACTGCATTTTGGAAAAGGACAACACTGTCTGCATTTTTTTATTGAAAATGGTTTCCATGCTCGACAGACATGCGCAAATCACTCGTTACCACGAATTTCCATCGAAAAACAAAATCGTAATTCTAAGAAATTTCAACAGGTATCATGATACCTTGCATTGAATATGACAACTGTGCAATCTCTATCTAATAACAGTATACTGTATGGAGGCGATCTTTTTCATTATTTAATTTTAGACGGCGTTGTTTTCACACGCTTTTTCTGTCCGATGACGTCGACCGGAAATCGAAAGTATACTCATACGTAAACAAAAGCAAAGCTTTGGAATTTTCCCCAATACAGCTCTGTTTTCAAGAATTTTTATCCCCCAGCTTTGTTCTTGGATATGTAAAGCACATTTGGCAACAAATTGTTTTCGTGAAATATTATTAAATTATCAGTTCTGGTGCGAATACGGCAGCAGACTTCCAGGAACCAGTGGTGCCTACAGTCGACTCTATGAGTTAATAACACATGTATTTCGTGTTCTATACATCCCAACCTTCAATTTGATGTACATTTTGTGTATATTTAATTTGAATTCAAGGAATATCAGAGGTGAGAATTTTCAAAATAAATAAATAAATAATAATAAACAAAATTTCATTACTTATATAGGCCCTTAATTTATGAAACAGTGGGTACAAAACGGTGCTTCATTAAATAAAATTTTGCTGATGATGATTTTTATTATTACCTGGTAAACGCATGCGTAGACATCACTGCCCCCCCCCCCCCCCGAGACTCCCAACTAAACGAGCTATCGTTGACTCATGGACCCCAAATTGCTGGGCGACGAGTCGTTGCGATTGGCCCTGGATAATTAGAGCAATTGCCATACCCCTTTCAACTTCGTACAATTCGCGGCATTTTGCTTTTCAATCGAGTTGAAATGAAATGCCGTGCAATATATGTGTTCTGTTCAAAACTTCGATTTGGTATGGTTTTCAAGCCCATAACACGTGGGAGTGCCCCGGGTGCACGCTTTGTCGAAAACTTTATTGAAAGCATGCAGCATCGCACGTGGTCATGGTTGATTGAATTTTTACCAAAGACTCTTTGGACAGTACACTGAGGTAGCTATGTATCAAATGTTACCACATTTGGTCTGTGGATAAAAAAATTATATTACCAAAACTGAACTTGCGTTTTTTTTCGTCAGTGTACATCAGGTGCAAAAAGAGTATCGCTCGCGATGTGATGAATTACTATTTATCATTTTTAGGCTTTCCCAAATAAGGAGGCTTGTTATTTTTCAAAAAAAAAATTTCATTATTTTTTTTTTATTTTATTTTGTTTCCTCCCTCAATTTTGTCTGGTGCACACCTCAAGAACAGGCTGTATGATTTCAACCAAATTTGGCATACTTGTGTAATGTCATAAAATGTAGTTCTTGGTCATTTTGCAGTAGCGACCACTGATTTCGAAATAATGGAATGCTGGAACTTCAGCGAGAAAACGTTGCCACTTAACCTCTAAAGGGCCTATATAAGTAATGGGATTTTGTTTATTTTGAAATTTTCCCCTCTCATATTCCTTAAATTCAGATTAAATATACACAAATTATACATCAAAATGAAGGGTTGAAATGTATAGAACACGAAACACATAGGTAATCAATTCATAGAGTAGACTGTAGGCACCACTGGTTCCTGGAAGTCTGCTACCGTATTCGCACCAGAACTGATAATAAAATAATATTTCATCAGAACAACATGTGGCCAAATGTGCTTCATATATCCAAGAACAAAGCTAGGCATTCAAAACACTTTCGAATACAGAGATAGGACTGCATTTTGGAAAAGGACAACACAGTCTGCATTTTTTATTGAAGATGGTTTCCATGCTCGACAGACATGCGCAAATCACTCGTTACCACGAATTTCCATCGAAAAATAAAATCGTAATTCTAAGAAATTTCAACAGGTATCATGATACCTTGCATTGAATATGGCAACTGTGTAATCTCTATCTAATAACAGTATACTGTATGAAGGCGATCTTTTTCGTTATTTGATTATAGACGGCGTTGTTTTTACATGCTTTTTTTGTCTGATGACGTCGACCGGAAATCGAAAGTATACTCATACGTAAACAAAAGCAAAGGCTTTGGAATTTTGCAGCTCTGTCGCCGTGTTTTGAAGAATTTTATCCCCCAGCTTTATTCTTGGATATGTAAAGCACATTTGGCCACAAGTTGTTTTCGTGAAATATTATTAAATTATCAGTTCTGGTGCGAATACGGCAGTAGACTCCCAGGAACCAGTGGTGCCTACAGTCGACTCTATGAGTTAATTAGACATGTGTGTCGTGTTCTATACATCCAAATCTTCATTTTGATGTACATTTTGTGCATATTTAATCTGAATTTAAGGAATATGAGAGGTGAGAATTTCAAAATAAACAAAATTCCATTACTTATATAGGCCGTTAATATTGCTGGCAGATATTCCTGCCCAGGACAGAATCCCTCTTGCCACTGAAATAAGTTTCGAATCCCACCTACGGCCACAGCGTTGTGTCCTTGGGCAAGACACTTCACTACCATTGCCCACGTGGGGGCTCGGTGACGCTGTGTACTAAGGCGCACTGCACGTCGATGGAGCACCTGTCTTCAACCAATGCTAACCCTGCTTGTGTGGAGTTAGTATGTTGGGGAGCTGACAGTTGCTCGCCGTTGCTCGGTGGTTATCTCCGGATACTCCGGCTGCCTCCACCCGTAAAACTGTCGTGGCCATGATTAGCCATTGTGCAGAAATATGTGACCTTAAACACCAATAAATAAATACACTGAAATAAGTAGAATTTGGACACATTCTTCTCCTGTAAATTGAATGGATTTTTTTTTCACGAATGATGCCTTTAGATATATTTAGTTGAATCTTTAATCAAATCTAATCATTGCTGCTTCACGGCAGCCATCACTAAGTTTGATGAAAAATATTTGGAAAATACTCAGCGGGTTAAGAGTTAAACTGCCCCCTTCCCCACCCACCCCGCCTAAGATGGCATCAAGAGATGGACGCAGTAATCCTCCTCACCCGTGACGCTTCATGATGTGAATGCTGTTACGCTGTGACTAGTCACAGCGTAACAGCTTTCACTTCATCAAACGTCATGGTGTTTATTTAGCACGAAAACTAGTTACACGGCATCAACTTTCCAATCTCTAAACGTGTTTTTGCCAATAATAACTAAAATATGTTGTAAATATTCAATTTGTATTGCCGTGAAAAATATGCAATGACTTTTCAGTAACTGCTCGATGGGTTATAGGGGGAAATTGGGATAGGTATGTCCTGGGGTGGCCTAGAAGACTGGGCCAAACAAGTAATAGTATCCTTAGGTAGGTATCCTATAAAGGTATCCTCAAATAATAATACAATACCAGGCCATAGATATCCTCAAATACCGAAATGAGTCGAAAAGCAGTATCTGCGAGTCAGTCGAACGAGCAATTGCTCTATGGCCCATTTGCTCGATGGGATACGAGTCGTTCGAGCAGTATGCGAGAGTCATTCGACCGAGGAATTGCTCTAAATCTCATTTGCTCGATGGGGTGTGAGTCGTTCGAGCAATAACTTCAGTAACAACTCGATATTTTGTTGGCTTTGGGAATGATGTAGGCTTTTGATATACATAAGGCAGATAACTTTGCATACAGATTATCGGAAATCAGGCAATCTGATTGGTTAGTTAGCGCCAGAAATGTGAACTGAATGGGTGATCTAGATAAATAAAACAACAAGAGTACTCGGAATAGGATTAGAACTGACAAGAACAGACCAGAACAGCTCAATAATAATAAGCAAGGCTGTTCCAGCTGACAGACTCTTGTACTCTACTGGAGGACAAAGGAACATGGTCAGGTAGACGAAAATTATTGCGCAGATAAATAGAAGCAGAGAATTCTAAAAGAACTCGAAATAGTACAAGTTGTCGGGTTATTTGTGGTAATTCTACGAAACGGGAAATTACTCCTGTTTAATCGAACATACCATCCGAACATACCCCTATCCTATTAGAAGGTCTTAGGTCACATAGCAACCACGTGCTACCATAGAAACCAATATGGCGGCCTCCAGTATACAAAATGGACGACGGAAACACGTATCACCCTAACAACACGCGCTGCGCATGCGCACTCACATCACGTATCACTGTGGGGATGACGTCACAAGATGGCCACTCACGCGTGTTAGCATGACAACACAACATGGCGCCACTGAATAACGTGACATGACGTCACCTCCGAGGTCCCTCACCGGGGTCCCCCAAACAGTGACGAAAACATACGAGACATACTACTGGTGTCTTATTCACTGACGAGTCTCGGTTCACACAGTACAGGTCAGATGGACGGCAACGTTGCTATCGAAGTCGAAGTGAGCGATATTCTGCGTTAAGGGAAACGACAAATTCTGGGAATGTCTGTAATGTTTTTTTTTTTTTTTGGGGGGGGGGAGGGGGGATTTCTCATAGCGTGAAAACACCTCTCGTGGTCAACTAGGGCAATCTTACAGCAGTAAGATATCGGTCCTCATGCCTCATGTCCTTCCACTTATCCACGTGCGTAGCCTAACCGTGTATAACAGGATAATGCGAGGCCGCACGTTGCCACGGTTTGTCGTGACTTCATCAACCAAAACGATGTTCCAGTTCTTGATTGGCGACCCTACAGTCCAGATTTGTCCCCGATCGAATATTTGTGGGACGAGCTGGACAGGAGTGCCAGGAAGCGCGTCAACGTCCCAAACAACGTCGCTCAGCTCAGCCCTTCTCCGGGAGCCGAATAACATCTAACAAAGTACCATAAACAACTTGATGGGGTCAATGGTAAGGAGAGTTAGAGCAGCGACTGAAGCCCGGGGTGGGCACACCCGCTATTGATTTTGATCAGGAAATGACGTAGTGTACCCACGTTTGAACGTTATCCATGCAAACGCCGTCTATATTCAGACAACAAAACTCGTCAAAATTAAATAAGTAATGAAGAAATAACATCAAAATCCAAACAATGAAATAATCATTCATAACACATTTCAAATATTTATCACTGAAAGAAACTTGCGTTACTTTTTCCGCTAGTATATAACGGCACTAAGACTTATTTGGAAACATCGTACGTGCCGCTGAATACAGTGCTGCCTCAAAATGTGTACACAACTGTATACAGTCATTTTCTTATCCTAAAAACCCCCAAAACCTTCCGAAAGTCATGCTTGTCAAAATGCATTCAGTCGATGCTAAACCTGATGGCACAATGCTTTTTCAGTTTTCTGATGAAATAATCAAAATGCAAGTAAATGCATTACGCCATGACAATAAGACAGGTTATGTCTACTTGAAACCCAGCTAGCGTAATGATTTCTTATCAAGTCTGTTATGTTTCCCTCAAATCATTGACTATTAATCCGATATTATCAATCACAATTTGGCTATCTTTGTTCGGGTATCGGCTTTTGCGAGTGAATGTCGCAGAAAAGTTTGTCTTCTACTTCCAAATCAGTCCATAAGGACCGATGCATTAATAAAAGATAAAACTGAAAGTCTTGAACTCGAATCCGACCCTAATTCTACTGACCGTGGCGAATTGTTAACTAAGCATCTGTGTCCTAGGCAGCTACTGAATTCTCTGTTGCATTTCTAAATTTTTCACCTTCTCAGCACAAGAACAAATCGCGAATGAGTTATTTATTTATTAGGGTTTAACGACACATTAACAGCCAGGGTCGGTGACAGTTTTACGGGCGGGGGAAGCAGGAGAGAACCACCGAGCAACGACAAGCAGCTGTCAGCTCTCCAACATCGTAACTCTGAACTCTGTACGCCGGCACAGGCGGGGTTAGATTGGTTGAAGACATGTGCACCATCGACGTGCAGTACGCCTTAGTACCCAGTGTCATCGTGTCCCCATGTAGGCAACTGGGGTTAAGTGCCTTGCCCAAGGACACAACGCGGGAGCGCGAATCAGATGGTCACCCATCTGACGAGAATCGGTTACCGCGACACCACCGCGCCCCCTCACGAATGAGTTATGCGATTAGTAAATTTCGCAAGTCATTACGTTGCATGAGAATCATATAATGTTCTATCTTCCAGTGGTTCTCACGCGACGAAATTTAGGCACCCTACGTACGCGTAGCTTTGTCGCATTTTTAATATTTCGTGGTATTAATTCTTTACCCAAGGTAACGACCAAAACCGGCCAGCGCAATTCACAAAAAACGCCAATTAATTTTCATTATTTTTTCATTTGTTTGTCTCAAAAACATAGGTTATGACCCATCATCATAAAATTCAAGTAAATATATGCACCAAAATAATTATACACCAAAATGAAGGTTGTGGTGTAGAGAATACGAAAAATACATGCTTTTGACTCGCATTGTTCATTTTGTACGTGAAATAAGAAGTTGGATTCTGAGATTTCGCACAGGACAAGGGAGATAAGTTTCCCCTTATATCAATGAACTGACGTCAATTATCGGGGATGAGTGGTGGTGAAATACCTCACTATATCCCATCGGAACCACATGTGCCCTCTAAACGAATACGAACGACAAAAGGCGCGTTATCTTAAAGCTACTCTGCTTCCCATGCAGTTGCGAAAGCTGTGAGCACACAAATTCAGACTGGAGACGCCTGGCACAACTTTTTGTTGGGTCTTTGCTTTCAATCGCTGCCAGATGCGACACTAACCATACATACTCTTAAAGAGGGCTAATTTTCAAATACCTTCCCTGGAGCGTCTTGAGCGTGCAAGCCGTTCTTTCATAGTGATGTGACACTCGATGGGTGGATGTGATGCATCGCCGTGTGCCACAGATGGCACGCGACGATCCCTTACATTTCTAAATTGCTAATTCCTGCGGGTGCTTTATGTTCTCGACTCACTCCCATCCTCCGTATTAAAATGGGACCACCCACAATTCACTTCAGCTCAATCATATTTCTAATATCTGTTTGTTAAATTTTCACATTCCTTTGGTATGTTTTTAAAGACAAATCGCACATCACCGTTTCCCCATACATTTGATATGGGACATAAGTTGCAGGATTATAGAAAGAAAGTGAAAACTCCGACAAAATGCTAGGTAGGGCCCACTTCTCCTATATTTACGCCACCATATATACATATACTGAGTCAAAAAAGAAAGTATAATGAACTTTGAGGAGCAATGTTTTTTAGTACTATCGACTTTAATCCCAAACAAATTATTGTAAATTCATATTTCGAGTCTAGCTGTATGAATTTGCATAATTTCATGTTCTTTCTGTTGCCAGCGTCACGTCAGGACGTCGCAATTCAGACATGAGGTGAAATGAAACGTTCATACATGCAGTCAATAGCGTGTATGTCCACCGTTTGCCTCTTGGATGGCAAGACATCGACGGTGCATGGACCTGATGAGGCTCTGGATGTCACCCTGTGATATTGCGTTCCACCCCTGCCTTAGAACATTACGTAAATCGCCTAACGTCTGAAGATCATGAAGTCGTACCCGACGGTCCAATTGATCCCAAAAATGCTCGATTGGCGACAAATCTGGCAAAGGTGGGGGCCAGGGAAGAAGTTCGATGCTCTGCTCATCAAAAAAGTCACGACAGATACGCGCAACGTGACATCGGGCATTGTTTTGCTGGAATAACTGCAATCCGACGTTAGCGTTGAACAACGGGACAACAACTACGTTAAGAATTTCAACCCTATATGGCTGTCAATTCAGATTACCATCGATGAAGATCAACTGCTTTCGATGGTGCAAGGACATTCCTGTCCAAACCATTACACTACCCCCGCCGAAACGGTCACATTCCCACACGCAAGCATCAGAAAACCGTTCTCCTCGTCGGCTATACACTCTTGCCGTACCATCAGCGCGCCGTAGACAAAATCGTGATTCATCACTAAAAAGAACTGTGTGATGCTGAGTCCACCGAACACGCTGACGCGCCCATTCCATTCTGACGGTACGATGACGTTGGGTAAGGATGGTCCGTGGTATGGACGCCTACTGTGGATGCCGTGTTCAGCGAGTCTGTTGCAGACAGCTTGTGCACTGATTCTATTGTTAGTTCTACCAAGAGTAATTGTTGCTATCCTTGTCGCCGGAAGGAAGCGATCCCGCAAGTGAGACTTCCTGATGTGTCGGTCTTGTGCAGGGGTCGTAACTCTTGGTCGATCTGAACGTGGTCGGTCGGCAGTAGATCCACTGGTTCTTACCTTCCAATGAGACGGTAAATAGTGGCCACAGTGACTCCGAACTCAGCAGCGAGCCCATTTGGAGGTATCCCTGCCTCATGCACACCAATGGCACGCAACCTCTGATTTTCGGTTAACCTTGGCATTTTTTTAAATGTCGGAAGACAAAAACTAGCGTATTTTCTCAATAACCCAGGTTCTCTAGCGCAACATAACACAAAGAAAATCAGCGGTCACCCATTCAATTTGACATTCTCGGGTAGCACGTGCTATTTTGAAATCCGTAGCAAAATTGTATACGGTTAGGTGGACAACAACAGCATGTCATTAAACTCTTTGCACGACTTCTTGTCCACAAACATCCTGTATGCTATTTTTTTCACATTTGTTTCTATTATACATTCTTTCTTTTTCAACTCAGTATATATCCTGCGACACCAGTAGACGATTTTACTATGGCGATGCACTATATGCACAATAGTTGTTTTTTCTCCTCAACAGAATCAATGGAGCGAACTATGGTAAACAGCGATTCGGATGATGAGTCACTACCACAAATTTTCTGACAGAAAATGGCGATGTGAAGCAGAGTAAGGTATTATAAGGCCGTGTACCAGCTCTAAACTTGAGGAAACTTATTACAGTGGGGGATTGAAAAGCGACGCTTACGTGATTATTATTATTTTGCAAAGTTTTACCAAGAAAAGGACTAAACAAATTTTCCGACAAGCCAAAAATTCTCCGACAAAACATTCATTGGGAAACGTCCCCCTCGCCCCCTGTATCTTCCACTGATTCTTCGTAATCATATTGTAGGCTCCCAACAGCGTAGTGGACTGTTATGTAAGACAAAAAATCTGTCGGACTCAACATTTTTTCGAAAACACAAAGTTTGTATGTTTGTGGTAAAGGGCATCACTTCTATCTACACACCTGAGCAGAATAAGTTATTTCTTCTGTGTTCCTGAAAATCTTCGAGCTCTATATTTCCCGTTGTGTTTATCTTATTGTATCTTGTCAACACTGGCGCCCTGCCCTGGGAGGTACCGTCACAAACGAAACTGTTTACAAAGAAATGAGCAAACTCACTCCGCAGTTGAAGGTTAGTGGAATGTGATGTGGTTTACGGGAACATTTGGAGGAACTCGGTGGGGGGCCTCGGAAGTGACGTCATGTCACGTGACACCTATTTTTAGAATCCCAATAGAATCCCTTTTTGGGAAACGTCGGTGGTTGGTTATAGAATCTTTTTTTAGTCGTATGTGCCAATGTGATAGTGCACAATGTGTCACATTGTGCGTTTTCACATAAGCACATATTGGCACATCCAGCATGTGGCTATGTGCTAGTACACAATGTGTCACATTGTGTCTTTTCACATAAGCACATATTGGCACATCCATCATTTGCTTTTGAGCTACATGTAATGTGTACAATAGAACATAAACATCTTTAGGGAAGTCAGAATAAATAGAACAAAGAAGTCAAAACAGAGCTTGAAGTTGCATAGGTAGAAACAGAAAATTTACTGGGAAATCAGTGCCAAGTAAACAATTATAGGGTTGTTTGTGGTAATTCCACGAAGTAAATATGGATTCTGGGGAATCCGAACCAGAAAAAACTACTCTAGTTCAATAGAACTTACCCCCCCCCCCGGGGGGGGGGGGGCTCGGTCCTATAACAGTACGTGCTGCTCTACTACAAAATATTCTGGGGAAAATCCGTATTAAATAAAGTCAATTTCAGTGATTTGGATGGATTATCGGGTCTATTTGGGTAATTAGATTTACTCTTGTACAAAGGAACATACCCTCCGAACAAACCCCTATCCTATAAGAAGCCTTTGGGTAACATAGCAACCACGTACTACCATAGAAACTAAGCTGGCGGCCTCCAGTATACAAAATGCACGGCGGAAACACGTATCACCGTAACACCACGCGTTGCGCATGCGCACTAACACCACGTATCACTATGGGAATGACGCCACAAGATGGCCGATCACGCGGGTTACCATGACAACACAACATGGCGCCACTGGGTTACGTGACATGACGTCACTTCTGAGGTCCCAAAATGTTCCCTGAAAACCACATCACATATCACTTAGGTAAGTTCTGCAGAAGGGCGGTATTGGAATTTTGAGTTCGGTATCGGTTTCAGTATTTTTAGGGGGTATACCTCGGTATCGGCTCGGTATTGGATAGACTTGACTGAGATTTGCTGATAGTACCAAAGAGGAATTCACATCAGGAAAAACAGAATAAGTTGTAGTGTCATTCTACCACAATGCCACAAATGACACTGGCAATGAGCTCAACAGTGGCATTCTTTTACGACCACAAATCATATCTACAGTAATTTTGTGACTTGTTCTAAAGGCACGTTAATGTTTAACGACATATTTCAGGCTTTTGCGATCTCAGACCATATGCCCTGACCATGCCATCCATAGGAGGTCCTGCTGATAATAGACAAAATACCTGGGCAGTGATTTATAGTCATGTCTTGGCTGCCTTAACAGACTAAAAATCAATGCAAAACAGTTGGACATGTACAGGTTGTAGTCTGGCGGTAATTCAGGACAGTTGCCCAGTCCTTTGGAGGTTAACAAAAGTGAAAAGAAAATCGGTCACTTCTTTCGTAAAAATGAACCTTTCAACTGTTATCAAGCCTCATGGAGGGAGTTATAAATAGTGAATATTGGAAAATTCAAAAATTCAAACGGTTTCGATATTCAACGATTGGTTGGTTCGGTTTTTCGGTATCCCCATGATATCGGTATCGTTTCGATTTTTCAGTATATTGCCCATCTCCAGTAAATTCAATAACAATTTAATTCTACCATTTTCCAGAGCTGTAGGATTAATTTTTTACTGAACAGTCAACCGATTTATTGCCCATTATGTCGTTTGCTCGTCAACAGCTTATTGTTCTTGAAGCAAAAATGTACGCATACAGTATTGGAAGAGGCGTCGCGAAGATGGCCGGTTGGGGAGGGGGAAGGGGCGGCTGGGTGGTGGTGGTGGGGGGGGGGGGGGTAAACCTGATTTAACCCGAGTGTAATGGTTCAAGTCCCAACTGACCAAATATCCTATCTACGTCATCAAGGCAAACCTTCGTTGCAGAAATGCCTTGGTGATGTAGTTGGAATATTAATATATAAAATTTTTATGTAGCAGTAGTGCAGCAACATCTTATTTAATCAACATGTGCCGGATCGGTACTCCAGATTGGTCATCCTGGGCTCCAAAAGGCCTAATAATGTACAACAGCTACAGACTTCCATTTGTATAACTGACTGTGACTGTGCGTGTGATATAAATCAAGTCTCGTCTGAACAGGCGCGTAGCCAGAATATCAAAGTTGGGGGGGGGGGGGGGGGGAGTAATATATAGGGGGACTAGTTCAGCGATCTGAACTTAGCGGCTACCCCCTTCGCTGGATTACTAGGGGGCATACATAATAGGATGAGCAGCATCATCCGAGCCACGTAGCGGCCCCTGGAAAAAGATTGAAATTCGAGACAAAAAACGCAATTTCCTTGACTCAGAGTCCGTTTGTGTCCATAATTTACAAGTTGTGAAAGGCATCAATAATTAGGCCTCATCAGCTGGTGGGGGGGGGGGGGGAGTGCCCCCATCATCTCCCCCCTCCCCCAATGGCTACGTCACTGCATCTGAAAATACATAAAAAACAAGGAAGAGCGAATCGATATCTAAGACACCAATCCAGAAAATGAAAATATCCCAATTGGAAAAAAATATGGTGTGTGTGGGGGGGGGGGGGGGGGGGGGCGCACGCCTCTAAACCCTCGTTAAGCGACACCCTTAAGTATTGGAAGGGTTAAGTTACTGTAGCTGATTTATACAGCATTCACAAAATAATACAAAAACACTTCCGTGAAACAGCGGGTGCTGTTCATTAACTCAAGTGTCTCTAGTCTTGAGTAGTTTGCATGTTCGAGTTGATATACTCTTGACTTGCCCACATTCCCTTTTAGTCAACACTTTTTGTGGCAATTTATGGAAAAGGCGCAAAACACGCTGTCCAATAAAATGTAAGGAAATGACACTTTTGAACAAATACAGTTCTAAACTCATTATTTTGTGGTAAGTTAACTGCCTTTGAAGTTTCTTAAAAGAAAGCAAGCAATAATTTCTGTTGTCATATCCATTAATCTTCCAATAAAATATGTAACCTCAGAGACTGTCAGTTGATGACAATTTCATTTCGTTTGCAGTCAAACCTCAACCCTTAATCAGCCATGTCTGTCAAATGGACGAAGGTGATATGGCTAAATCTATGATAAAGTGTGTTTTTCAACGTACGCTTCGATATAAACAGGGAAGCAGATGTAAAGAGGGAGAATGGAGCGAGAAGGTTCCTCACCAGTGATATTTTCGGAAGTTTGGATTTCTGTCAGAGTTGTTTTTTTACTCCCACGATCAGGCTTGGGTATGGAATCGAAGTCGGCCCTGGAAAATTACCCTGTATCGGCTGACGTTTGTGGTGCGCCATGAGTATTTCGATTCGCGGAGTTTATGTGATTGGTATGGTTAGGTAGCCTTGTAACAACCAGTAGTGTAATAATCAACCAGTAGTGTAATATTAACCAGTAGTGTAGTAGAAATTAACCAGTAGTGTACTAATCAACCAGTAGTGTAATACAAATCAACCAGTAGTGTAATAACCAGCAGTGTAATAAACTTAACCTGTACTGTAATAAACATCCATGAAAACCAACAATTTTTTAACAAAATTTGAAAAAAATTTGGGGTGGCTCAAATCATAGTTTGGGTACATCTTATCGATTTTTAATAATTTTATCGTACGTTTAAAGGCGTTTTGCGGGTCAAACATCATTTCGTGGGTTCAATACGGCGAGGAAAGGTATTTTTTATGAATTTTATGTGATGTGCGTATTTTCTGGTGTTTAATGTCACTTTCTGCATTTGTGGCTTTATGAAAATTCAAAGTTGGCCAATCATTTATAGTGATGCTGTGCTTTTGAGAGACTGTTTACCCCAGGCATAAGCTGTCAGGTTCTATCATACCAGAAAACTTATGGGTGATAAAGTGTGGTATTCAAGGGCTAGAATTGTGTGATCTCCTGCGTTGTCTACAATTATAATATTTAATTCGGTCCCGGCGAATCTCTGAAGTTCTCTCTCACATCCACCCATTTCAGTCGCTATATCATTATGCGTGGCTTTTTCAGTCCAGTTGACCGTTTTGAATTCTAAAATTCGTTTCTCTTCTGGGAGTGGTGCTTATCATATTCCTTGAGCATAGACACTGTACCATATTTTACGAAGGTGCGGTGGGGGTGGCGGGGTTGGTTTATCTAAAATCTGCGGTCAGTTATTTTTTCCATCTTGAAGGAGGAGGTCGGTAAGAGAGCAGAGGGTATCTAAGGCGAGGTGAATAGGGTGGGTGCTTTGGAGGTCCACTGCCATTTCCGTCTACCATGTCAAGTGATTGTTCTCGATTACCAGTGACAGACAGCTATTTAGATCCTGTGATAATTTACATTTAATGTAAAAAACTTGAACTCATTCAACATGTAGAAAATATTGTTTCAGCAGAAATCCTTGATGGGTTAACACTACTCTTATACTACATCAGAAGTGTGTCATGTGGACAAATGACCCTCATTTGGGGAGAGAATGGAGGGAGGCGCAAGGGGCGTCGTAGTCAAGGGGTCCAGGGACGTTGTATTGTTATGGTAGCCCGCGTGAGCGGCCATGTTGTGACGTCATTCCCATAAGGATATGTGATGTAAGTGCGCGTGCGCAGCGCGTGTAATGAGGTAACATGTTTCCGCCGTCTATTCTGTATATTGGGGACCGCCATCTTGGTTTTTATGGTAGTGCGTGGTTGCTAAATGGACCCAATGGCGAGAACCAGAACGAGGATATGTTTTGAGGGTAAGTTCGATTGAACGGGAGTATAATGAATACCAAAATGAGACCAACAACTATTTATCTGGCTCGGATTTGCGAAGAAAGCTCGTTTTCTATGTTCTTGGCCTTTCCCTGGCCCGAGTTCTCCCAGAATCCTCGTTTCTAATGGACACGGACAAACTCAGAGTACCACGTACTGTTATATGACCTTAAAAATGCGGTGTTCGATTGTAATAGAGTATTTTTACAAAGAGTGGCCTTGCAGGCAAATCCTCGTTTCCACGCTGTTACAGAATTTAATTAGGTAAGGATTCTTCCAGAATCCTCGTCTTTATGTGACTTGAATTCTGTATAGAAATCTCCTTTTTGACTGCTTAGACCATCTTCAGCCCGTTCTTAATCTATTCAGGTACCCGACTATATCCTTATCGTTAGCTCAAGTCCTAGCCAGGTGAGACACTCTCATGACTGACATTTGGCAACCTTTTTCATCGTATGAGGTCACGAGGACCGTGTGGAAATTCCTTATTAAGGCACAATCTGCCATTCATCATATCCTCATCTAGGTATTTGGGGATCACCAGAGCCAGTGGACTGGTAAGGACCACTGGAGACAAGTCTTTGGGGACTAGTGGAGACCAGTCTTCGGGGACTACTACCTAGCACTAATATGTACAACTAACTACTACTACTACTACTACTACTACTACTACTACTACTACTACTACTACTACTACTACTAACTACTACTATTACTACTACTACTACTACTACTACTGCTACTACTAACTACTACTACTACTGCTACTACTACTACTACTACTACTACTACTACTACTACTAACCACTACTTCTACATCTCTTGCTACTACTATCTTCTACTACTACTACTACATCTCTTGCTACTACTACTACTACTACTACTACTACTACTACTAGTAGTAGTAGTAGTAGTAGTAGTAGTAGTAGTAGTAGTAGTTCGTCTGCTGCTACTCATTATCTACTGTCTATTATCTGGTATCTACTACTATCTACTAAAATATACTACTACTACTACTACTACTACTACTACTACTACTACTACTACTACTACTACTACACTACTACTACTACTACTACTACTACTACTACTACTACTGTTATTATTATTATTACTACTACTACTACTACTACAATCTACTACTGCTTCTACAATCTACTACTATCCACCAGTACTATCCACTACCCGCCAGCACTATCCACTAGTACTATCCGCTAGTACTATCTACAAGCACTATTCACTAGTATTATTACATTAGTACTGTTCACGAGTACTATCCACCCAGTATTATCCCCTAGTACTACCCTCTAGAACTATCTACTAGTACTATGTACAACTACCATTTCCAGTATTACTACTACGTGCAACTACTACTACTACTACTAGAACTAGAACTAGTACAGCTACCACTACCAGAAGTAGTTCTATTACAACTACTACTAATAACAGAAGTACTAGTTACACTACCAGTGATAGTAGTATTACTAGTACCACTACCAGTACTAGTACCACTAACAGTAGTACTAGTACTAGTACACCTATCACTACTAGTACCACCACGACTACCAGTGCTATCGTACCACTGTCGGTACTAGTACTAGTACAACTACCAGTACTAGTACACTTGCACTACTCATACAATTATCATTAACAGCACTAGTACAACTACTACCAGTAGTTGTAGTACTACTGCTACAACAACTACAACTACTACTACTAGTCTTACTACACCAATCACTACTAGTACTAGTTCAACTACCACTACCGGTACTAATGCGATAAAAAACTTTCACTGGATTGGGATTTGCCACATAGAAAGTTAAAAACAATGTCTCACCTAGAACTAATAGAATTAACACTTCTTTTGCAGCCAATAAGATCGAAGTTCCTTTACACCGGGTAAAGGTTAACTAAAATCGTATAATGTCAACAATAAGATACCCCCCCCCCCGTAAAGGTGGGCGCTTAAAGAGGGAGATGGGGGTGTGAGAGACATTTAGTGATTCTTCAGGGCCGTATTAAATATTATAATTGAAGACAACACGCAGCAGACACGTCCTTGAATATCATACTTCAGCACCTGTAAGTTATCGTGACAATTTATTCTGTTATCATGGAACCTGGCAACTTAAGCCTGGGGTAAGATGTCTCTCAAAAAGCCAACATTATCATAAATAATTGGCCAACTTTGCATTTACACAAAGCCACAAATGCAGAAAGTGACATTAAACACCAGAAAATACGCACATCACATAAAAATTATAAAAATACCTTTCCTCGCCGTATTGAACCCACGAAATGATGTTTGCCCTACAAAACGCCTTTAAACGTACGATAAAATGATTAAAAATCGATAAGATGTACCCAAACTATGATTTGAGCCACCCAAAATTTTTTTCAAATTTTGTTGAAAAATTGTTGGTTTTCATGGATGTTTATTACACTACTGGTTAAGTTTATTACACTACTTGTTATTACACTACTGGTTTATTTGTATTACACTACTGGTTAAGTTTTATTACACTACTGGTTAATACTACACTACTTGTTGATTATAACACTACTGGTTGTTACAAGTCTTCGTGAAGCCTGCTGGATGGGGAGAGTTGGCTGGAAAACTGGAAAGAATTTGATTTGAAATATTGCCATTAGAGAACTTGGCAGACTTTTGAAACTTGATAGTTGTTGGAGTTTTAACCCTTTACATAACGAATCGCCCGCATCCGCCCACGTAATTTACAAATTGAGCAGTTGAAAACAATAAATTTTAAAAAATATTAAAAAAAAACCATATCATGTGACCCCTCATTGGAACGAGCTCGATGTTTTGAAAAAAAATTAAAAATAGTAATTAAAATAATAAATTTTGATATTCTCTGCGTTGGGTAAAGGCTTAATATTCACAGACGATATAGTAGTTGTAGTCGCAACAGCCGAAAGTAGAGTCAGACATGGCTGGAAAACGATGATGTTCTCAGTTGAAGGTTTACCTTCTCTATCGGAGTATACTCCAGAACAATGCATGGAATAGAAGAAAAATTATGCCGAGGAGCAAGCACACAGAAAAAACCGGAAGCAGGCAAAACAGACGAAGAGTATAAAATTGCAATAGACATGGGATTATGGTTCTTACTCGTTACCGAAGTAAACTTCCAAACAACCAAATACATACACAGAATATCACGTCATACCACGCATCCGTAGCGTGATACATTATAGGCTTTTAGATGGACAGTTAGTATTGATCGAAGTTTCTAGAAGTAAAAAAAATTAGTACAGAACATCAATAATTTTCTACCTTAGCTTTACATAGAGATGGACAATATACCGAAAAACCGAACCGATATCATAGGCATACTGAAAAACCGAACCGAACCAATCATTGAATACCAAAACTGTGAGAATTTTAAAATTTTCCTATATTTACTATTTATAAGACCCTGTTGAGGCTTCATGGCAGTTGAAGGGTTCATTTTCATGAAAGAAGTGGCTGATTTTCTTTTCAGATTTGTTAACCCTCATGGTCATGGGCAGTTGTCCTCAATTCTCATTAGGCTAGAACCTGCACATGCCCAGCTGCTTAGCAGTGATTTCTAGCCAGGTCTAGAAATAACTGCCAAGGTGCTTTGTCTATTGTCAGCAGGATCTCTTGAAGATGGCTTGGTCAGGGCACATGCTCTGAGATTGCATACGCCTGAAATAGGGCTCTAAAGGTTAAGGTGTGTTCAAAACAAGTCACAAAATTACTGTAGATACGATTTGATTCGTAAAAGAATGCCACTATTGAGCTCATTGGCAGTGGTATTTGTGGCACTGTAGTAGAATGATACAGGAACAACTTATTCTGTATTTTCCTGATGTGAATTCCCCTTTGATACTATCAGCAAATCTTAGTCAAGTCAGATACTGAAAACTGAACCGATACCGAGATATACCTCCTTAAAAATACCGAAACAGATACCGAACTCAAAATTCCAATACCACCCATCTCTAGTTTTTACATTTGAATCGAACAGACTCTTAAACCACTCCAACTCCACCCAACTTATTCCACACCACAACAACCACAAGGCGCGCTAGAAATCCGAGATAAGATAAGATTCAGATTCAGATTCAGATTCTTTATTCACGGTACACATACATGTAAAATGGTTACAAATAAACATATTGCACAAATGTAATGTGAAGTATACCGTAGGAAGTGGCATAGCCAGATTGGTTGTCTACCTGCCACCCCCTGGAAGAAGATGGGGTGATTGCAAACAGACTGTGACTGAAAGAATGAACAGAGAGCCAATTATGTGACACATGATGGAGAATGACGATCGAATCATTACTTTTCTGATATTAGAGTATTAGTGTTTCATTTTCGCCAGCGGAAAGACGGTGATTCAAGGTAGGCAAGAAGCAACCTGCCTATAGGACTCCCTCCACTACTTATCATAACACATGAGGGCGGCAACAAGTCCCATCGTGAAGTTCGTATCGTTTAGACTGCGACAAGGAGGTTGGTCATGATGTTTGGGTGTGGTGTCTACGTTAGCTGCATCATCATCGTAGGATGACGAATGTTATTGATTTATTTGTGTAGACTTTTATTTGCAAGTTCATACTTATATCCATATAGTATTTTACATAGCACCACTGTAAGGAGGAAGCGCGACAGGTTGCACAAGACGAGGATTCCAGATTTAGACGCGGACCACGACTTTGACAATTTACGAAGTTTACGAAGTGCAATCAGGACAGTAGGGATTGTTGCAGCTGACATAACTGGAATATGAGGAAATGAATGTGGAAGTTAGCTTGTTCTTAAGCATGCTTCTGTCGCTAATATTACGAGTTGTGTCGTCCAGAGCATTCCATAGTTTCGGGAAGGAGTATAAAGGAAATTTATCCAGAGTTTGGGTCCGTGTTTTTTCTATGTATAGGAGGCCTGACTGTCTAGTTCTCCTACCAGATGGATTGTCAGTAATTTTAAATATATCATTGAAAGACACCGGTAATCTGCCGTTCTGCCAGTCAAACACGAACAGTAGTGCATGTAGCCTAAACAAATCATCAACCTTGAGTATTTGGTTTTCTTTAAACAGGGGATCTGTATGAGAATTGTACTTTTTGTTATTAATTATTCGTATTGAACGTTTTTGCAGGACAGCTAGTTTTTTGATAGCTCTTGAGTTGCCCCATGCCTGGATTCCGTATACCAAATGGCTATGTATGAGGGCGTAATACAAAGTTTTCATAGCTCCGTGGGGGAGGATATTTTTAACTTTGTTTAGACTATAGTTTGCGCGTGCTATTTTCGAGCATAATCGGGATATGTGAGCCTTGTAGGATAAATGTTCATCAATGCTAATTCCCAAGAATTTAACAGATTTTTCTGTTTCGGTGGCCCCAACTTTGTTAATGTTTTGGTTATTTATTTTTACCTCTTGACAAAGATTTTTGTTCCTACCTTTATTTGGATTAAGTATGATGTACGAGGTCTTCTTAGCATTCAGCATTAACTGGTTCACAGAGCACCATTCGAATAGTTTCTGGAGCTCGTCATTGAAATACGATGTAATGGGATTATTATCGGAGCCCGGGCAGTGTGCAGTGGCGTCATCGGCAAATGATAAAAGATTGAGTGATGTTGAGTTACTTATATCATTTATATATAAAAGAAAAAGAATAGGGCCTAAAATCGAGCCCTGTGGTACACCACAACTCTGTTTGGCTAAGTTCGATTTGTGCTCTCCGTACGTGACATATTGAGACCTGTTGGACAAGTAACTTCTAAACCAATTGTTGGTGACACCTCGGATGCCATATGTTTCCAGTTTACCTAATAGTATTTCGTGATTTATGGTGTCAAAAGCCTTTGACAAATCCAGGAACAGTGCTAAGGTGCTGTTTTTTTCTTCTTTATTATTTTCTATTGCAATGCTTTTAAGGAGCTGAAGAACTGGATGAATAGTACTATGTCGCTTTCGGAACCCATATTGGTGAGGGTATAAAATATTAAACCTATTGAGGAAACTCTCTAGCCTCACTTCCATGAGTTTTTCCATTACTTTTGAGAATACCGGAAGTATACTGATAGGTCTGTAATTTGTAAAGCTGTGCTCGTCACCCGCTTTAAATATGGGTATCACCTTCGCGATCTTCATCCTGTCTGGTACTTTGCCGTTTAGGAAAGAGTTGTTAATTACATGTGTTAGAGGATCCAATACTTCGGTTATCGTATGCTTAAGAAGACAGGTTGTGATGTCATCGCAGTCTTTAGATAATTTTGGCTTCATTTTATTTACTACTCGGTTGACTTCTGTGGGATTTGTGGGTATTAAATAGAGATTATTGGAGACATTGTTGTCCATGTAATCTGTGTAGGACTTATTAGTTTTCTGAATCTGTTCGGATGTGTTTTTTCCAATGTTGATGAAGAAATTGTTGAATTCTTCTGCGATGGCATGGGGCTCGTTTAACTCGATGTTGTCCTGGATGAAGAACGATGGTAATCTGGCTTCAGGTTTTCCTTTATTGATGGCTTCGTTTAAAATCTGCCACGTTCTTCGCATATTGTTTTTGTTTTCGTTTAGGATATCTCTATAATAGGTAGCTTTACATTGTTTTTTTACCTTGTTGAAGATTCTACAGTAGTTTTTATAGTTTTCTGAGTTCCTTTCGGTGGGAGCATGGAGTTTTTTCTTGTAGAATTTTTCTTTGTTGTTGGAGGATATTACAAGCCCCCTTGTCATCCATGGCTGTTTTTTAATAAATTTTTTGTTCTGGCTAACACGTTTGAGAGGGAATGCTCTTTCATAGGCTTCCATATAGATGTTTAGAAAGGTTTCATGTGACTCATTGGGTCAATTCGACTGCATTACAGGATTAAAATCACTTTGCGAGATAAGTGTTTTAAATTCAACTATTCTTTCTGCATTTATTATTCTTTTTAGTGCAAAGTGTGGTGTATCTTTTGGTTTGGGGTTTTCCTCAATATAGAAAACACCAAAATGATCTGACACGTCAGATATGACTATTCCAGGTAATGCTGCTTGTGGAACATTATTAGAGAAGATATGATCTATCAGAGTAGCAGAACGACAGGTTACTCTCGTTGGCTTGGTGATATACGGCAGAAAGCCTTGACTGAACATGAGATTAACAAATTCTTCCGTTTTTGAGTGTGTAGTTGCTTTTAAAAGGTCCAGGTTAAGATCCCCCATAATATAAACTTTTTTATTTTCGGCATTTAAAACATTCGTTATTTCATTTAATTTTGATAAGAAAAGGTTGATGTTGGCTTTAGGAGGAGTGTTGGGTCTATAAATAACGCCAATAATTCTGGGTTGGTATTTATCTTTAGTTTCAATAAACAGAGATTCGAAGACATGGGGAATAAAGAACGAAATATCATTACGAACTCTGTAGGGTATTCCTTCTTTAATATATAGACCAACCCCTCCTCGACCATCATCATTCTCGTGTCTCATACGTTTAATAATCGGGGCATAGCCATCCAGACTGAACGACATCTCTGGAGGAATTTGGAAAATTTCGGTAAGTCCTATTATGTCGAAGAAGTTCTTTCCTGTTTGTAGGTCATATAGCATGTTTTGAAAGGAATCCCAATGGGCCTTCAGGCTTTGGCAATTGAGATGGAATATTGAGAATCCTGCGTCTATTTTACAAACCATTGACTGAAAGTCTCTAGGCGAAAAGTAGTTGCAGTCAGTTGCGTGGTTTTTATATGGGGATTCATCATTTTCTGTCAAGGAACATATTTTCTCATTATAGAGCTGAATAAAGTCGTACTCTGCGTCTACCTGCACCTCGTCGAGTGTAATGTTACCCGCCATAATTCACCAACATACTACCATCCTTTCTCGCTGGACAAATATATAAAACATAACTACAATATATTGTTCCAAGATGAAGATAAAAGGAGGTTAAGTCCCAGATAAAGTTCAACTGTTGGACGGGTTGAGACGTTATTTCTTTTTCATTTCTAGTCACAGTCTGTTGCGGTAATAGTATGTAATTGGGAGTTTGTTTAGAAACGAAAATTTTCTGTACAAACAGGATAAAAACACTGTAGTTTATATACAAGTACGTCGGGTGCAACATCACCCTACCTAACATCACATCAAAGTGATATGGTATCTTGGATGAATGATTGAACAAATAAATTTACAATTAAAGGACTTTACAGTAAAACAATGGATTCAATGAGGATAGAGAATGAGTGAGTCAATTTGTAAAAGACGAGGTGGAGTAATATGAATGAATGAATGAATGAATGAATGAATGAATGAATGAATGAATGAATGAATGAATGAATGAATGAATGAATGAATGAATGAATGAATGAATGAATGAATGAATGAAATATCATCATCGAGGGGGTCATAAGCCTTATTTCAGAGACAAAAAAAAAAAAAAAAAAAAAAAAAAAAAATCCCGAAAAACAAACAAAAGTGTACAGACCTTGAAAATTGAATAGTTGTCAATGGCGCTGAGAGTTTTGACGTTACACTTGGCAGACGGCAGACGGTCAATGATCAACCGGGTGAGAATTTGGGATTAAAGTTATTTCACTGGTACTAAGTTGACGAACTAGCGTTGGCTGTATTTCAAGGTATAGTTTCACTAATTAAAAGTTCATTTGTTAATGAATAATATTGCATAATTACATCAAGGAATGTACACTTTGATAACTAACAATTAATAAACATAACAGCCCTTAAAACGACCAACAGACGACATTCATAAGAAGTATTATTGAGAGACCGATTTGTCTTCCAGCTCACGACCCCAATGATGCTAAATTGGCGATTTAGCGCAAGAGGGCACTACACGGTGTAAATTATCTGATGAATTGTTTAAGTGCTCTTGATCAAAAATAAATAAGGTGGAGGTACTTTAATTTTTTACCCTAAACAGCAAGTCAGTCACACATCCACACGCTCGATCAGTCAAGCACCCACACATCCATCCATCCGATCGTCCACCCAGAAGGAAGGAAGGAAGGAACGAACGAACGACCGAATGAATGAGAGAACGAATGACTGAACGATTGAATGAATGACACTAGTAACACTATATATGAATGAATGAATGAATGAATGAATGAATGAATGAATGAATGAAATGAATGAATGAATGAATGAATGAATGAATGAATGAATGAATGAATGAATGAATGAATGAATGAATGACACTAGTAACACTAATAACGAACGAATGAGTGAATGAATGAATGAATGAATGAATGAATGACACTAGGAAATAGTAAACAAGTTCTATGCTACTTGTTCCATCCGTTATGTCGAGATACACCGTCCACGGCCCCATAGGAACAGGCTCACTTTGATGAGCACGCAGATTCGGAGGTTATTTGTGAAAAGCGTTGGTCGGTTTAATATAATAAAAACAGTAACACAGAACGTGACGACGTGTAAATGTCTTCGGCGACACGGCTGCGCCTCTCGTTCTACCCTTCTGCGATGGCATAAGTGTAGTATTGATGACCGCATTCACACAACGTGGCGTTCTTGGTTTAATACACGCCTTTATGATTTTGAATCCATTAATTTAAAAATTCGGTCTTATTTGTAGAATTTGGTAGTTCGGACGTTCGGACGTCTGCTTGAAATAAAAACAAAATCAAAACTCACTATGTATTTCGGATAACGGATTTTCAAACAACAGCCCTGCTCTCGCGGGAAACTAGGTTTGGCAAGACGACAAAGCATAACGATATCTGAAATTGACCACACATGCGAGTACACCATTGCATGCATGTCCAGATTTATTAACCAAACTAAACGTATGAAATCAACCAACCTGTCTCTGGCGCGCGGAATTATACAAAATGTCCATATAAATATAAGTAAACTAGTTTATCTCCTATATCAGAAGAAGCAAATATGTACATAACAGTGGATATATAGAATATACCCATAGTAGCTTGGTGTACCAAATGTTCACCACGAGTGGTGAAGTGGTGTTAACCGCGAGCCTTTGGCGCGCGGTTAACACCATTTCGCCACGAGTGGTGAACATTTGGTACACCAAGCTACTTTGTGTATATTTTATTTATACCATGATCGTCCGATTATTAAGAGTCGCTATTATTTTTCTCGATTTTACTGAACAGCAGACGTACATACGTGCGAATCTGTTTTTGTTTACATGAGCTTCGGTGTGCGGCACTTCCGCTGTCAATTTTATCGCAGAAACAAAATGGAATAATAATAACATACTATTTCGAGTTATGGACGCTTTATTAACATGAGACAATGTTTAATTGTTGGCATCTTATGAGGTAAACCCATTTAAAAACGTAATAAATAATTGACACTTTCATTTCACTCTGCGAGGCGACGTGCGATAAATAAGCCTATTGCCGATTCGCTATCTTTGACGTTAATGATATGGAAGGTCAGAGGTCGCTTCGGGTAAACACTTCGATCAGACTATCTGTCAAGACTGTCCTACATGCGATAGAAACAAACAAAATGTTTCGCTTGAAACACGAAAATGTGCGTTTTCGATTTAATACTAATAAAGATAGAAAAATAACATACTTCTAGCACTTCATTTAACGGACAGAGCAAACTAATATTGATTTGTTCGTCAAATGAATACCGCAGTGAACCCCTTCCCATAAGCGAAGTCAGACTCGACATCATGTTTTTTGTGTTGACGAGTGACAGGTAGATCGGCCAAACGACAAAACGATGACAGCGTGAATGAAAATTCAAACCCTGAGTATCCAAACAACCAATCAATACAAATATTTTGAAACATAACACACAGATGTTCCAGCTGGAAGAGATTAGGGAGGGGGAGTGGTCCCTAAAAGGTGAAAACGTCTGCTACTAGCAGTGTCGCGCGTCGAAGAATATTTTGTCCATATACAGTATAAGTCGAAATGAGTTGAAGAATAACCACTACCAGTATAAACTATAGATATAATGTTTCCTGTACTAATAACACAAGAATCGGACATATTTATTTATTTATTGGTGTTTAAGGTCACATACTTATGCACTATGGCTAATCGTAACCGTGACAGTTTTACGGGTGGAGGAAGCCGGAGTACTCGGAGAGAACTACCGAGAACGACGAGCAACTGTCAGCTCCTCAACATTCTAACCTTGTTCAAGTTCCGCTCAAGCACAGTTACAGCGGTTGAAGACATGTGCATCATCGACGTGCAATGCGCCTTAGTACAGGGCGTCATCGTGCCCCCATGTAGGCAACCGGGATAAAGTGCCTTGCCCAAGGACACAAAGCCGGTCGTCCCGGATGGGATCGAACTCGGGATATCTAGCATAGAAGTCCAACAGTCTACCACTGAGCCACCGCGCACCCCTTACCCACAAATAACATTAAAACTGGAAATTTCAATTTAAATTTTTCAAACTTACACAAAAAGCCTCAAGCAAATTGAATAATCTGACCCTCAGGGGAACAATCTTGTTCCGATGATGGATAAACTTTTAAAAAACAATTTTACCTGCAAAATTCATGAATTATATGTGTAGTTGCAGCCAATTTGTTAGGCAAAGGGTTGGGCAGTGAGATGTGTGGATCATGGAGATTCTTATCAACCCACTTTCCAATGTTTGAGAAAAAAAAATTAACAGTACCAGAACTGACCAGAAGGGTAAATTCTCACCACTGATGGGTCGTTTCTTTTGGCATATCAAAGCTACGTCAACCCCAAAAAATTAGTTTTCCTGAAGTAATATTCTTTCGTGGACATTATGAATTACATTTTAAATTTCTATGCATTGGACAAATTTAATGCAATATGAATTCCAATGCAATTAACTCTCTTACGTGCTGTTTATAAACCCAAAACATGTAAAAAAATGTCACAGAATACATGTACATTACCACTCAAAGAGTAAAAAATATATAGGTAACATAACTACAATAAATTAAGAAACCTGCTGCTTCTGCGTCTGCTTCTACATTGATAATACAAGAATCCTACATCATTTTCTGTTAGAGATTCACAAAAAGATGTCCGATTCTTGTGTTATTAATATAGGAAACATTACATCTATAGTTTAGACCGGTAGTGGTTGTACTTCAACTCATTTTGACATGTTCTGTATATGGACAAAATATTATTTCGACACGTGACTCTGCTACCAACAGACGATTTTCACCTTTTAGGGACCACGCCCCCTCCCCAACCTCTTCCAGCTAGAACGTCTGTGTATTAAGCTTGAAAATATTTGTATTGATTGGTTGTTTGGATACGCAGAGTTTGAAGTTGTGTCGTTTGTCACTCGTCAACAAAACAAAACCACATGATGCCGAATCTGCCTTCGCTTATGGGAAGCGCTTCATTGCGGTATTCATTTGACGAAAAAATCAGTATCATTTTGTTCTGACCATAAAATGGGTGTTGAAAGTATGTTATTTTTTCTATCTTTATTACTATTAAATCGAAAACGCACATTTTCTCGTTTCAAGCGAAACATTTTGTTTGTTTCTATCGCATGTATGACAATCTTGAAAGATCGTCTGATCGAAGTGTTCACCCCGAAGCGACCTCTGACCTTGCATATCATTAACTGAAAGATGGCAAATCGGCAATGGGATTATTTAGACAAGTTCGCAATTAAGGTCGACGTCACCAAAGATCAACTTGGATGTAGTTCTACTGTAGGTGTAAACTTTAACTACTGAAATCCCATTGCTGGCGTGTTCACCACGGTTGGTGTGTAAAGCTAAAATTTATGTCATAGGCTTTTCATATATAGTAGAATAGGTAATCCTGGTATAAATACAATTTCATCTACTTCAGCTCATATATCTGAAGCAGCACAATGAAACCTTAAGCAGCAGATATTAACTTCACCACACATATCTGGATCCAATTAACGTCCAACACACGATGCCTTGCCAAAGGTGGCGCAGTTCCCGCCACAGATTCCAAAACTTCACAAAATGCACTTCGGCTCATATATCCGAAACTCGTGAGGGAAATAATGATGTGAACAACCACCAACACTAGGACATTCGTGACAAGGAGCAAAGGTACACAAGAAACAGTGAAGAGGGTTATACTATTCCAACAATGGAAGAAACCCACAGCATTTGCAGAATCCGACAATCCATGGAACCAAACGTGACAGTACCCCAGACCAGGTAAGGAGGAAATCAAAACCGTCGGTTTGGCTGCCGAGAAACAAGATCCGATAACAGGCCGAACTATATCAGACTCGTTCGAAAAAGAGCGAACCATATGAGAAAAGGATGACCAACGAAACCCACAGACGGGAAGGTGGATACGGAAATAAAATGAGGATGGACGGTTATGAAGAGGAGGGGTTAAAAAAACGACAGCCACACCAACGGGTCATTTATGAAACGATGAATGTAAAGTTATTAATTTTATAGTGCAGTTCGAAGCTGATGCTATATAGAAGCGAACTGGTGCCAACAAATATAAAAAAATTGGATACCATGAGTCCTGATTTGGAGATATTATCTCACCATTAGGACTTATTATCTCATCATTAGGAGATATTATCTCATCATTAGGAGATATTATTGCATCATTAGGACTTATTATCTCACCATTAGGAGATATCTCATCATTATGAGATATTATCTCATCATTAGAACGTATTACCTCATAATTAGGAGATATCTCATCATTAGGAGATATTATTTCATCATTAGGACTTATTTTCTCATTATTAGGATATATTATCTCATCATTAGAAGATATTATCTCATCGTTAGGAGATATTATCTCATCATTAGGGCTTATCATCTCATCATAAGGATAATTATCTCATCATTAGGAAATATTATCTCATCATTAGGAGATATTATCTTATCATTAGGAGAGATTATCTCATCATTAGGACTTATTATCTCATCATTGGGAGATATTATCTCATAATTAGGAGATATAATCTCATCATTAGGACTTATTATCTCAACATTAGGACTTATTATCTCATCATTAGGACTTATTATCTCATCGTTAGGAGACAATATCTCATCATTAGGAGATATTATCTCAACAGTAGGATTTATTATCTCATCATTAAGCGGTATTAGATAATTATGAGATAATTAGTCCTAATGATGAGATAATATCTCCTAATGATGAGATAATATCTCATAATGACGAGAGATGCTATCTCCTAATCATGAGATAATAAGTCCTAATGATGAGATAATATCTCCTAATGATGAGAAAATATCTCCTAATGATGAAAGATAATATCTCATAATGATGAGATAATAAGTCCTAATGATGAGATAGTATCTCCCAATGATCAGATATCGCCTAATGATGAGATAACATCTCCTAATGATGAGATAAGTCCCAATGATGAAATAATATCTCCCAAGGATGAGATAATAAATCCTAATGATGAGATAATAAGTCCTAATGATGAGATAATAAGTCCTAATGATGAGATAATACGTCCTAATGATGAGATAATAAGTCCTAATGATGAGATAATACGTCCTAATGATGAGATAACATCTTCTAATGATGAGATAATATCTCGTAATGATGAGATAATGCACTTTCGGGACTCCCGGTGTCCACCTTTACCACGCCATATTCTGGCTATTCTCACCCAAACGTTCGATCTAATCTTCGCTACACTTTCCTATGTATGACCCCACCCTGACCTCTCCAAACCAAGTTTTAACAGGCCCAAACGGGTCACCCCTTTTATCTAAGTCCAGCTCACTATCACATCATACACCGGCATCTTTCCTTGCGTAATACATATGGTTTCTTACTAGTCGACCGAGTCCAAGTGTTTGCAGGAATTATTAGTAAGAGGAACTGCTTGTACGACGATTTGATTCATCTCGGAAAACAGATTCTATTACGACAGACATATCCTAGAAATGCATGCTGTGAAAGGCATTTTGTCAGTTGTATTCTCTTGGCTCCAACCCACTAGACCACTGCCATTGTCTGCTATCCCTCTCACTATATCCAAGTAGTACTTCCATCTCGGCAGCAACTTTCTTCCCCTACCTCACTACCTGCGATGATTACCATAGCCTCAGTGTCCATCAGTATCTTCTGTCACTATTAACTGGTAGAGTGCTAAATTAATTTTGTCACCAAAATTTGTTCACATTTCTTTGCCTAGTTATCCCCGCTTTCGTCGGGGATATTGTCGTTATCTCCGTCCGTCCGTCCGTCCGTCCGTCCGTCCGTCCGTCCGTCCGTCCGTCCGTCCGTACGTCCGTCCGTCCGGTGTTACATTCACTTGCATTAATGTTTAAACTATGCTAATGTGTTCAGGTATCACCAGTACATGTGCATGAAGGTTTCGGGATTTTGATTTGGTTCCAAGTGGTTCCAGTGGAACCATTTTTATCCTTAGAAAATCTTTGTACGCTCAAATGTTCTTAGGGTATTGAATTCGATACGTTTAAACCATGTTAACATGTTCAGATAGCATCTGTAGATGTGCATGAAGGTTTCGGAATTTTGATTTGGGTCCAAGTGGTTCCAGTGGAACCACTTTTATCCTTAGAAAATCTTTGTCCGCTCAAAGGCTCTTAGGGTATTGAATTCGAAACTTTTAAACCATGTTAACATGTTCAGATAGCATCTGTAGATGTGCATGAAGGTTTCGGAATTTTGATTTGGGTCCAAGTGGTTCCAGTGGAACCACTTTTACCCTCAGAAAATCTTTGTCCGCTCAAAGGCTCTTAGGGTATTGAATTCGAAACATTTAAACCATGTTATCATGTTCAGATAGCATCTGCAGATGTGCATGAAGGTTTCGGAATTTTGATTTTGTTCCAGGTGGTTCCAGTGGAACCACTTTTATCCTTAGAAAATCTTTGTCCGCTCAAAGGTTCTTAGGGTATTGAATTCGAAACGTTTAAACCATGTTAACATGTTCAGATAGCATCTGTAGATGTGCATGAAGGTTTCGGAATTTTGATTTGGGTCCAAGTGGTTCCAGTGGAACCACTTTTATCCTTACAAAATCTTTGTCCGCTCAAAGGCTCTTAGGGTATTGAATTCGAAATGTTTAAACCATGTTAACATGTTCAGATAGCATCTGTAGATGTGCATGAAGGTTTTGGAATTTTGATTTGGGTCCAAGTGGTTCCAGTGGAACCACTTTTATCCTTAGAAAGTCTTTGTCCGCTCAAAGGCTCTTAGGGTATTGAATTCGAAACGTTTAAATCATGTTAACATGTTCAGAGAGCATCTGTAGATGTGCATGAAGGTTTCGGAATTTTGATTTGGTTCCAGGTGGTTCCAATGGAACCACTTTTATCCTTAGAAAATCTTTGTCCGCTCAAAGGTTCTTAGGGTGTTGAATTTGAAACGTTTAAACCATGTTAACATGTTCAGATAGAATCTGTAGATGTGCATGAAGGTTTCGGAATTTTGATTTGGGTCCAAGTGGTACCAGTGGAACCACTTTTATCCTTAGAAAATCTTTGTCCGCTCAAAGGCTCTTAGGGTATTAAATTCGAAACGTTTAAACCATGTTAACATGTTCAGATAGCATCTGTAGATGTGCATGAGGGTTTCACAATTTTGATTTGGGTCCAAGTGGTTCCAGTGGAACCACTTTTACCCTCAGAAAATCTTTGTCCGCTCAAAGGCTCTTAGGGTATTGAATTCGAAACGTTTAAACCATGTTAACATGTTCAGATAGCATCTGTAGATGTGCATGAAGGTTTCAGAATTTTGATTTGGTTCCAGCTGGTTCCAGTGGAACCACTTTTATCCTTAGAAAATCTTTGTCGACTCAAAGGCTCGTAGGGTATTGAATTTGAAACATTTAAACCATGCTAACATGTTCAGATAGCATCTGTAGATGTGCATGAAGTTTTTGGAATTTTGATTTGGGTCCAAGTGGTTCCAGTGGAAACACTTTTACCCTCAGAAAATCTTTGTCCGCTAAAAGGGTCGTAGGGTATTCAATTTGAAACATTTAAACCATGTTAACATGTTCAGATAGCATCTGTAGATGTGCATTAAAGGTTTTGGAATTTTGATTTGGGTCCAAGTGGTTCCAGTGGAACCACTTTTATCCTTAGAAAATCTTTGTCCGCTCAAAGGCTCTTAGGGTATTGAATTCGAAACATTTAAACCATGTTAACATGTTCAGATAGCATCTGTAGATGTGCATGAAGGTTTCGGAATTTTGATTTGGTTCCAGGTGGTTCCAGTGGAACCACTTTTATCCTTAGAATATCTTTGTCCGCTCAAAGGTTCTTAGGGTATTGAATTCGAAACGTTTAAACCATGTTAACATGTTCAGATAGCATCTGTAGATGTGCATGAAGGTTTCGGAATTTTGATTTGGGTCCAAGTGGTTCCAGTGGAACCACTTTTATCCTTAGAAAATCTTTGTCCGCTCAAAGGCTCTTAGGGTATTGAATTTGAAACGTTTAAACCATGTTAACATGTTCATATAGCATCTGTAGATGTGCATGAAGGTTTTGGAATTTTCATTTGGGTCCAAGTGGTTCCAGTGGAACCACTTTTACCCTCAGAAAATCTTTGTCCGCTCAAAGGCTCTTAGGGTATTGAATTCGAAACGTTTAAACCATGTTAACATGTTCAGATAGCATCTGTAGATGTGCATGAAGGTTTCAGAATTTTTATTTGGTTCCAGGTGGTTCCAGTGGAACCACTTTTATCCTTAGAAAATCTTTGTCCACTGAAAGGCTCTTAGAGTAATGAATTTGAAACGTTTAAACCATGTTATCATGTTCAGATAGCATCTGTAGATGTGCATGAAGGTTTTGGAATTTTGATTTGGGTCCAAGTGGTTTTTCAGTCATGTGACAATGATGTGATCAGAACACTACCCTTTATACATCATGTTGGGTGAAGTATCTTGTTTGAAATATTGAAGTAGTTTCACATGTGAGTCTTCAGAAGGAAATTAAATACTGTTTTATCATTTTAAATCACACACATGCGTGAAGCCTTTTTATCCAAGTCTGTATCCTGCACTAACCAAAAAGGAAAGTGCAAATGCGGGGATATACTATAGTGTGCTTCGCACACAAATGGCACCATCTAGTATTAATTGTAGTCAGTGTACTCGCACTAACTCCTGTTCAGTATGTGTCAATTGGGATGACAAACATGGGAAGCGTGTGTCACGGTATGTTAGCGGGGAAATGGCCATGCCGGTCCTTTCTCCGCAGGGTCACTCTAGTTATAAATTTTGGGAGGGTGCACTTTAGAGTAAAGCCCACATATGGGCTTCCGGGACTCTACCAGTTAACAGCAAATGCATGGATGATGTAGCTGGAATGTTAATCAGGTGGGATTTTAGTTAACTACTCAAGGCTTCTTTGAAATTTATGTTTGGATATGTAAAATATACATTTAGTAGTCGTGCCGCAAAATCTTATTCAATCAACATGTGCCGGACCGTTACTCCAAATTGGTCATTCTGGGCCCTAAAAGCCCAAATCAGATACAAAAGCTACAGATTCCATTTGTACAACCGATTGTGTGTGTGATATAAGACCAGTCTTGTCAGAATGAACATTTTACCAGGAAGAGCGAATCGATATCTGAGACTCCAATCTAGATGGAAATGTCCCGACTGGAAAAATACGGGGGACGATGGGGAGGGGGGGGGGGGGCGCACCTCCAAACCTCATTTAATCGATACCACTGAGTTTTGGAAGGGTTAAATAACTGTAGCTGATTTATATAGCATTGAGAAAAGAATACAAAAACACTTCCATGAAACAGCGGGTGCTATACATTACCTCTGGTTTAGAGTAGTTTACATGTTCGAGTTGATAGACTCTTGACTTGTCCACTTTCCTTTTAGTCAACACTATTTTGTGACAATTTATTGAAAAGGCGCAAAAGACGTCGTCCAATAAAATGTAAGGAAATGGCACCTTTGAACAAATACGACCACAAACTCATTATTTTTGGCGAGTAAACTGGCTTTGAAGTTGATCAAAAGAAAACAAGCAATACTTCCTGTTGTCATATACATTAGTTCTACTAATAAAATATGTAGAAGACTCGGAGACTGTCAGTTAATAACGATTTTGTTTCGTTTCCAATTGCACTAAACCTTAACACTTAACTAACTACGTTAGTAAAATAGACAAAGACGAAATGCATATATATATTCAATATTCAATATTTATATATAGCTATGATAAAGTTTGGAGTTCTGTCAGAGTTGTTTTTTACTCCCACGAACAGGCTTAAATTTGGAATTGAAATCACTCTGAAATTTTTCCTCGTGTCGGCCGAGCTTTGTGGAGGCGATGTGATTGGTTTGATCAGTCGAGCCCCCAGGACGCCTACTTAATGGGGAGGGGTGTCTGGAGCACTTTGAAGAATTAGATTTGAAATACTACTTTTGGAGAACCTGATGGGCTTTTGCGACTTGATATATATAGTTGTTGTAGTTTTAATATCCACAGAGGAGGTAGTAGTGACAGTCGTAGCAGACAGTACAATCAGACATTACTGGAAACAATGCTGTTCCTGGTTGAAAGGTTATCTGCTCTATCGGAATACTCCAGAACCAAGCATGGAATAGAAGAAAACGTGTGCCTGGAAGCAAGCATATAGACTAACTGGAAGCAGGCAAAACAGGCGAAAACTGTGGATATTAAAACAACACTGCTACTATCTGCTTTCAGCTCTCACTATTTTCAAGTAACATTTCTTACCCTTCTACAACATTCTCTGCCCACTACCCTATCTCCGATGATTATGGTAGCTCCTCTGGCTCTCATTGTCTTCTGTTACTATTATCAGAGTTTCACTGTCTTCATCATCTCTTACTGCCTATGGCCCCACCACAACTAACAAACTCTTTAATAAAGTGTTAATTACTACCAGGGGCCAATACTATAAAGCTTTTACAATTGTATTTTCTAGAATTGTATTTTCAAATTATGAAATTAAATGAATTGAAATGAACCATTAGTGTTCTCAAAGATGTGTCAATTTGCCAGTTTACAAATTGCCATATCTTTTAAAATGCTAATGATTCATTTTCGTCAGTTATATTAACAGGTAGAAAATACAATTGCAAAAGTTTTATAGTACAGGCTCCTGGTGTCCCTACCATTGTCAGTCTTGTTATTGTTGGTCTACAAGTGCTCTAACATTATCTTCTGTTTGGCTGGCTATCAATGCAGTAGGAAACAGGGAAGAGCTGATGAGTCGTCAGAGAAATTACTCGAAACAGTTACTCCTCGTAGGATTCATCTGGGAAGAAGGGTAAAACAGAACATTTTTACAACAGTAAACAGGAACTGCTCCATTTTCCTGGGTTCGCAAGGGGAATATATTTACATGGATTATATATAGTACATAGAGAGAAATTTTGTCGAGTGGGCATCCATCCATACTGCTACGAGCTTATCCTAGCAGAACGTAAAGGACATAAACAAGAACATTTGCTGTTCGTGGATCACTGGGTAACTGCCCGGTGGTCCATGGACCGCAAACTTGCTTGTTGGGTTCTTAATTTGCATTGTACATATCTCTCCCAATGGATGTTTAATGTACAGTTGTCGTTTCAAAAAGTGTGTTATCCCAACCACGGACGTATAGGATGCATTTCGAGCTTAGTGGGGTGGGTGGGTAGGGGGGGGGGGGGGGTACGGCCAACAAGAGCGCCAACACATTGTATAAATCAGTGGTTGTCCTTGTGCCTAAGTTGCATAATAGGAATACGATACACTAAACAATGCTTGGAACTCGCGCTCTTTTACATTGAGAAGCTTCACATTTTTGGCTCCTTATTTAACAAACTTTCCAACAATTTTGTTAAATATGGAGCCAGAGACGTGGAATTTCCTCGACAGCAAATGTCGTATAGTAGAGACAAATCAAAGAAGAGGATCACTGGTCACATTAAGAGTAAAGATTGGGAGCGCGGTAGCTTCTTGGTTACGGCACTGGACATCAAACCGAAAATCAAAATGACAACCCTGCTTCTGTGGAGTTAGTACGTCGGAGAGTCTGACAGTTCCTCGCCGCTGCTCGGAGGTTCTCTCCGGATTCTCCGGCTTCCTCCACCCGTAAAACTGCCCCTCACGAGGTGACCCTGGCAAGCCAGAAAATAAGCAGACTGTCTTCTGCAAAATGAGGTCCCGGGGGGGGGGGGATTTAGTGATGCTACCCTGCATAGTAAGGTAGCATCACTAAATTTACCCTCTGTGAACCTCAGTCTGAATCAGGGTATCAAAACTAAACAGAAAGAGGTACCCAGAAGATAAATTGGCCCACCGTATGGGATAGCATCATCAAATCCACCCTCTGGGGACCTCATTCTGCAAATGTCAGATTGCTTATTTTCAGGCCTGACCCTGGCTATCGAAAGCGTCGTTAAACCCTAATACAAAAGAGTAAAGAGTCTGTGCATACTCTTTGTGCTAATTCTCAATATGATTGCAAAGACGGGCTGGCAAAGATACTGATGTCCTAATACTGACCTCTCTCTCTCTCTCTCTCTCTCTCTCTCTCTCTCTCTCTCTCTCTCTCACACACACACACACAGCTATTTCTGAAAAGGTTTGGCTCTATTTCTGAATTCTGAACAGGTCGGGGTGCGTAGACGTGTCCATTTGCCCCCCCCCCCCCGGCCCCTCCACCACTGATATCACTGACTCGATACATTTTACCCAACATCACCATGTGTTCTATTTATTACTGGAAAAATGAATGTCAATGCTTAGCATCGCTCACGTCGCCTACAGTGCGCAACAGCCTTCAATGTTATTTCACAAAGTACCTAATGGAAATGTAATTTAACCCTTTACCTAACATGAAAAGCAGACGACACTTGCAAAAAAAATTCTTGAATAACTAATTTTTTTCATTTTTTGTCTCAAAAACATAGGTTATGACCCCTCGTTGGAACGAGCTCGACGAGCTCGTTCCAACGAGGGGTCATAACCTATGTTTTTGAGACAAAAAATGAAAAAATAATGAAAATTAATTGGCGATTTTTGAGAATAGCGCTGGCCGGTTTTTGCCGTTACGTTGGGTAAAGGGTTAAACAATCAGGGTGGGTTATAGACAATATATTCATAACATCATAAGGTTAAAACGTGAGAAACATATGCCGAGACAAAAATAGTCGTAATCCCCAACACACTTGACAAACAACTTGATGGAATCCCCGCGGTTAGGGGGATAACGCGAATAAGCATTTTGGGTTCGCGAACAATGCCAATAACAATAATTCACGGGGGACAGGACTTTATTGGTTCAGTCGGTAAATCCTCGGCATTTGCAACACTTTCCCACTTAAGATTCATTTAATACCACAGTTGCCTCAAAGGTCTTTGTTGTTGGTTTTTAAGCTTAATGTATTTGCGGCAGCTGTAGAATATAATTTTATTTTTCTGAAACCCCTCTACCTTACGGAATTTTAAGTGGTGGAAGGTGGCGCCGTGTACTAAGGCGTATTACACGTGGATGGCGCACTTGTCTTCAATCGTTGTTAACTTTACTTCTACCGGGTTAGTAAGTTGGAGTTGGGGAGTCTGATAGTTGCTGCCACGCCCATATTGGTAATAACTGTCGACTTTTGTCATCCCTCCTACTTCTGTAGTAAAAGTCATCAGGTTTTGTCATAGCTTACCATTTTTGCAATAAAATCGCAAGGTTTTATCATAAACTGAGGTCACGAGTTCTGTAATAAAAATGGACAGGTACTGTCATAAGAAAGCTTGCCATTTTTGTCTAAGAAACCAGCATGTTTTGTTAGAGCGTATTCTACACTGGATTTTGACAAAGAATAATATTTTTCACGCCCCCATTTCGTAACACATCGGACGAAATTTCGTCCCGTGATCAAATGTTTCCTGAGAATAATGTGGGCTGGGTATCGACCATCCCCGACGTCACATTGTAACGTCACGCTTTTGTCAACTTTCTCTTTCTCGAAGATTTTCAGCTGAAATTTGGCCCCTAAAGATAAGATCGCCCAGAAGGCACAATGGGTATAGTCTCGATTGTCTATGCGTTACGTGTTGACGTCTCTGATATATCTGCGTGAATGGAGCCAGTTTTTGCTACTTCACCTCTTTAAACATATTGCGCCACCATATGGCACTTGGAAGTTACATGAACTGGGTTTCGTTTCGACTATCACCGACGGAACAATTTGACACCATTGACGTCCCATTTTTGTAACTTGTTATCTTTTTACATTTCTATCGTTGTTTTACATTTCTAGAAACATTTTCGATCTTTCTTAAGAAAATCCCATCCATTCGAACATATCCCTATACCACGAAAGCACAACGTACTCGTCAAGATGGTGTGTTTTTAGAGATTTTGGTGGTCGGGTCTTTTCCAATTTTTCGATATGCTCTCATTTAATCGAACATACACTGATAACACCCCCCACACTGTGTTAGAAGCCTTAGTTTCCCATAGTAACCACGTGTCACGATAGAAACCAAGACGGCAGCCTCCAGTAAACAACATGGACGATGGAAACACGTGCCATCATAAAAAACACGTGTTGCGCATGCACAAAAACATAACATGCTTATCACTATGGCAATGACGCCACAACATATCCACACCCTTTGGCCATCATGATATTCCACGCGTCACCCACAGTGCAAAAGAAAAAATGCAAATCCGCTTAAAGTGTTAACCCTTTACTCAACGTAACGACCAAAACCGGCCAGCCATATTCACAAAAATCGCCATTCAGTTTTGATTATTTTTCCATTTTTTATCTCAAAAGCATAGCTTATGACCCTAATTGGAACCAGCTAGGTTGAACTCGTTCCAATGAGAGGTCATAAGCTGTGTTTTTGACGCAAAAATTAAAAAAAAAATTTAGTTAATCAAGAATTTTGTTTTCAAGTGTCGCATGCTTTTCGTGTTAGGTAAAGGGTTAAAGAAAGAAAATGATATACTCACATTTTACTGAACATGCAAACTAACATTTCTCGAAATTTAGCCACCGGAAATTCATTAAAATCCAAAAGGAACTGTCATAGGATCATGAGAATTAAAAAAAGGTAATGTTTTCTGTTGCACGATTGCAAACATCGTTAGGTTTTGCACCACGAACAATAAGGGAAAGTGGAACTACGGAACAAAAGAGCTTCCATTGGGATATAGATCATTCATAATAAATATCCGTTGATAGAAGTGTGCCTGTTGCAATTCCACAATCGCCGTTATGGTTTTATTATATCCAGACTTGTGAATTATTAATGAAGCACAGATTCTCGTACTGGAGGTAGACAAAAGTAAATCAATTTGTGGAATTAAAAAAAATGGTCTTTCAATGTATGGATTTGACCCTATTGCATACAAGCATTTCTGCAAAATAATGATCACAGTGTACAAAAAGAAGTACCGATACTTAACCCATTAACTTGGTGCACCCGCGTATGGCGACACACTGTGTAGTGGGCCGGACATCAGATCAAGAGGTCACGGGTTGAAATCCTCCAGTCACTTGCGTTATGCCATCATGCACGGCGCTTAACCCCACTTGCTCAAGTGAAAACGTTATCTGTGGAGGCTTTTAGCACCCCCCAAGGGCGTTGCTAAAGGGTGGGAGAGAGGCACTCCCTCATAATATCTTTTCCAGTGGGACATTGTGTCAGGATTGGAGTCTAAGATATCCATTCTCCCTTGCTAGTAGTAATGTACTTTCTTACCAGGCTAGATTTGATACTCTGACTTTTGTCATACACACAAATGGGAGTCTGTAGTACCAGGCCTGAAAATAAGCAGTCTGACATTTGCAGAATGAGGTCCCAAGAGGGTGAATTTGATGAATGAATGAAATTTTTGAATGAAATTTATTTTGCAGTATACGTTTACATGAAGTATAATAAACAACTTGCATAAATGTACAGAAATAAATGTAAAACTGCATGGGAACAGCATATCCCTGGGGGCTGTCTTCCTGCCATTCCCATATTAAAAGATAATTAGTCCTGACATCAAAATTGTAAACAATTTGCATCCTTATGGGATTCATGAGGGGAACTTTTAATACATAATTATTTAACCCCTAGCCCAGCGCTAACAGAACACTGTTTTCGCAAGAAACACTCTTAGATAGGATTTCCATTTATTTTCTTATCAGTCCTTTGACTTTCAATTCTTGCCCCAGGGACAATGACACGGCACTCAGCGGAATGACTAAATGAGCTTACTCCAGTGATAAATCATGGGCCCTGTTCCGGTGGCAAGAACAGAAACGAATAATACCCCCACAGTGCGGTCTTTGCGAACAGTGCAGGCCAGACACGACTATTGCGCTAGGTAAGGCGCCAAAGTATTGCAGAAATTGCATTACAGTAATTGCTCAACAATTTAATGGTCTAATCATCAAAGCCTAGATTCTGGAGTGTTGAAATCTGATGTGGAGATCCAGAAGAAATGGAAGTACAATCGGGGCAGGAAGGGTTATTACAAGAGACATCTGAATGGTATGAATTTAGAGCCTTGTCTATTATCGCCTTCTTAAATTGGCATCTATTGAGACGCTGGACTGATGGTTCAGTGTCATTCCAAATCCGCGGGAAAGAATGGAACGGGAGTTCGGCCGAGAAGCAAGTTCTGGGTTTTCGTGTGCGTATATTGCCAGACTGTCTAGTATTCATGCCAGACGGGTTTGTATAAATTTCAAATGTGTTATCGAAGGACTCGGGTTGTTTATTATTAAACCAATCATGCATGAACAGGAGACTGTGTAGTGTATAAAGGTCTCTGAATTTTAGTATACCACAGCTTTTGAAAAGGGGATCGGTGTGTGAAGTATAGGATCGTTTCGTTATCGCGCGAATAGCTTTTTTTGCAGACCAAGGATCCTATTTGTGGCTGTAGCGTGTCCCCACACTTGTATCCCATAAATTAAATGACTTTGGATCAGAGAGAAGTACAATAATCGTAGAGCTACTCGGGAAAGGAATTTTTTAGCCCGATTTATGGCAAAAGAAGCCCTGGCTATTTTCAAGCATACGGTGGAGATGTGTTGCTTGAATTTGAGATTTTCATCCATATAAATACCGAGAAACTTAAATGTCGTTTCCTCTTGATGGTTACCCACTAGTGTAATATTCGTATTATTCAATGATATGCTCTTGCCTATCGCACTATATGGCTCATTTGGGGGGGGGGGGGGGGGGGAGAATAACATGAATTTGGTTTTAGAAGCGTTTAGAGCCAATTTATTCGCAGAGCACCACTCACTTATGCTATAAAACTCAGAGTTTGTATTTTCTATAAGAGTATCGACGCTATTGCCAGCTTCATGCGCTGTTGTGTCATCTGCGAACGACAAGACTTTTAACAGAGTCGATTTGCTGATGTCGTTAATATATAGTACAAATAAAATGGGCCCGAGGATAGAACCCTGGGGTACACCTGTGGTGATCTTTCTACTGTCAGATACCTCATTATGGAAAGAAACAGATTGGCTTCTTTCTGTAAGATAATCCTTAAACCAGGAATTAGCTAACCCTCGAATGCCATAATGTTCAGTTTCTTTAGAAGGATGTTATGGTCAATGCTATCGAAAGCTTTCGCAAAATCTAGGAAAATCAAAAGAGTGCAATCTTTCGTTGTTTTATCGTTTGCTTCAGCAGCATTATTTATTAGGTGAAGTATAGGATGTATGGTTGAATGATGCGTTCTAAACCCAAATTGATACTGGTATACAGTCTTTTGGTCATCTAAGAAACTGGATATGCGAGAATACATACATTTTTCAAGTACTTTTGAGAATGCCGGAAGAATACTAATGGGTCGGTAGTTATTGAATACATGGGGGTCGCCAGATTTGAAAATAGGTATAATTTTGGCTATCTTCATTTTACTTGGCACTATACCATTAGAGAAAGTGAGGTTAATTATGTGAATTAGCGGATTAGCCACCTCGAAGATGATTTCTTTTAATGCATACAGTGCGCCAGTTTATCTTCTGGGTACCTCTTTCTGTTTAGTTTTGAGACCCGGATTCAGATTGAGGTTCGCAGAGGGTGAATTCAGTGATGCTACCCTGCTCTACAGGGTAGCATCACTAAATTCATCCTCTGGGAACCTCATTTCGCTTATTTTCTTATTTTTTGATTGGTGTAGTACCCGATTCGGACTGTTGTGGCCCAGCACCGCCAATTTAGAGTATCGGTACGTTACGTGTTAATTAAATAAGAAGTTGCGGCACGAATACTACATCTATATTTTATTTATTCGCTAATAACTTTCCAAGAAGTCTTGAAATTTTTAACTATAATGCCGACTGACTAATTTTCCAACTACATCATCAAGGCATGCCTTCTTCATTATTAGTATATGTACCCCATCACCTCAATGTTGGGGGAGGCGGAAGTGACGTCATGTTCACGTGACCCAGTGATGTCTTGATGATGTCTTGATCAAGGTATGTCTTGATGATGTGGTGGGATATTAGTCATATGGGATTTGAGCCTTCGTCGGTGATGTCTTGATGAATGCATGTATTGATGATGCAGTGGGATATTATTCAGTCAGTATTTGCGCTATCACAGTCGGGACAAATCAGTTTTACATTCCCCGCCCCACTTCAATCAATCATCTTCGCGACGCCCCTGAGTACACTGATAGTACACAATATAAATGTTTACCTGTCGTAGGGGTAAAAAATGGACCTGTACTATTCACACGAAATATATACACAGAACGGCACATGCGTGTGAATGGATTCATCGATATGGCACGAGTGCCAGCGCGGAAAGATAAAACGAGAAGCCGCAGTCCTCGAGTTTTATCTTTCCGGGATGGTACAAGTGCCATATCGATTAACCCATTCACACGCGTGTGTCGATCTGTGTTTATTACACGCCTTCACGTCTATAAAAAACGATTATTAGAAGGACACTCTGCAATTCATTTGATAACTATCAACAAAAACAACTCATTTTATCGCCAACCAAATTTGCGAGGGGAACCCGTTTTACTCTTTCGTCCCCTGAGTTCCAATGTGTTCGATGTGGCCACTGGCACATAGAACACAATGGAACTCAGGAGACGACTATCAGCTATCGCAAGCGATTCAATTATTGCGTTGCACAATTTGTAGAAAATTCCAGTGAAATTTCGCTTCTATTTAAAACTAGTCCGTCAACGATTTACGCTTTTCATTTCCTGCATGGTTTAGTGTTACTGTAGGTGGGGATTTCGTAGAACAGGCGTGTAATAAAATATAGAAACACATATATTGGTCTGTGGTCCCAGTTTGAACACAAAAATCTCAATTAATGGAAATCCGCGAAGATGCACTGGGTCGAAAGTAATTATACATCGTCTATATCACACAATTATTCCAACACGCTGGTGTGTGCTATTACCAAAAGTGGTCTGAACATTATGTAGTTTTCTGAAGCCAACATCAACGGTGTCCAAACCTGGGTCTACAGCATCCTTTTATTATCCCTGAATGATGTGCCACCATGCCGACTGAGCTCACGCACACCAGAATCAAAGCTGACATATTAATCCAGCCAACCTTTTGGTTCACACTCAGAGCCCAGCCAAGATTCAGTATACGAGGAATGATTATTACTGAAGGTTGCGATTGTTTCCGGTGATTGTGCTAGAAAGCACCTGTTTTATTCTGAGATCTACTGCGGGTCGTTTGCTGCTTTTCCATTCGATGCAAGATGGAACAGATTACTGTAACATTGGTCCAGGATCTAGTTGTAACGCAGAAATCTCATGGAGGATCCGGGAGGGTGCACTTGCTCGAATTTAATTGTATATGATCTTTTTCAAGCAATTATATATTGAGTCAAAAAAGAAAGTATAATAAACTTTGAGGAGCAATTGTTTTAGTATTATCGGCTTTAATCCCAAACAAATTATTGTAAATCCATATTTCGAATCTAGCTGTATGAATTTGCATAATTTCATGTTCTTACTGTTGCCAGCATCACGTCAGGACGTCGCAATTCAGACATGGGGTGAAATGCAAAGTTCACACGTGCAGTCAATAGCGTGTATGTCCACCGTTTGCCTCTTGTATGGCAAGACATCGACGGCGCATGGACCTGATAAGTCTCTGGATGTCACCCTGTGGTACTGCGTTCCACTCCTGCCTTAGAACATTGCGTAAATCGTCTAACGTCTGAACATCATGAAGTCGTACCCGACGGTCCAATTGTTCTCACAGATGCTCGATTGGCGACAAATCTGGCGAAAGTGGGGGACAGAGAAGAAGTTCGATGCTCTGCTGCTCAAGAAAGTCACGACAGATACGCGCCACGTGACATCGGGCATTGTCTTGCTGGAATAACTGCAATCCGACGTTAGCGTTGAACAACGGGACAACAACAGCGTTATGAATTTCGTCCCTATATAGCTGTCCATTCAGATTACCATCGATGAAGACCAACTGCGTTCAATGATGCAAGGAAATTCCTGCCAAAACCATTACACTACCCCCGCCGAAACGGTCGTATTCCCGCACGCAAGCATCAGAAAACCGTTCTCCTCGTCGGCGATACACTCTTGCCCTACCATCAGCGCGCCGTAGACAAAATCGTGATTCATCACTAAAAGAACTGTGCTCCAACGCTGTTGGGTCCAGCGAAAACGCTGACGCACCCATTCCATTCTGACGGTACGATGACGTTGGGTAATGGACGTCCGTGGTATGGACGCCCTCTTCTGATGCAGTGTTCACCGATCTGTTACGGACAGTTTGTGCATTAATTCTATTGTTAGTTCTAGCAGGAGTAATTGCTGATGTCCTCGTCGCCGGAAGGAAGCGTTCCCGCGAGTGGGATGTCCTGATGTGTCGGTCTTGTACAGGGTTCGTAACTCTCAGTCGACCTGAACGCGGTCGGTCGGCAGTAGATCCAGTGATTCTATACCTTCCAATGAGACGGCAAATAGTGGTCACAGTGACTCCGAACTCAGAAGCGAGCTCATCTGGAGGTATTCCAGTCCCATGCATACCAATGGCACGTAACCTCTGATTTTCGATTAACCTTGGCATTTTTTAAAATGTCGGAAGACAAAAACTAGCGTGTTTTCTCAATAACCCAGGCTCTCTAGCACACATAACACAAAGAAAATCGTCGGTAAACCCATTCAATTTGACATTCTCGGGTAGAACGTGCTATTGTGAAATCCGTAGAAAAATTGTATACGGCTGGGTGGACAACATCATGTCATTAAACTTTTTGCACGACTTCTTGTCCACAAACATGCAACATTAGAACTATTTTTTTTCATCCTGAATGCTATTTTTAGTCGAGTTTTGACAAAGTCAAACTCGACTAATAGTTTGATGAAGTGGCGGGCGGGCGGTGGGCGGTGGGGGGCGGGCGGGCGTAAACAATTGGTTTCCTGGCAATAATTTTAGTTCTATTTGTCACACGTTCACCAAATTTGCACCACCGGTTACGCCAAAGGAAAGGAAGACACCTATTGATTTTGGGGTCTGAAGCCTCAAGGTCAAGGTCACTGTTACTATAAATAGAATGTTTTCCAACAAATTGGTTTCCGGGCAATAACTTTAGTTCTATTTGTCGCACCTTCACCGAATTTACACCAGAGGTTACTCCATAGGAAAGGAAGACACCTATTGATTTTGGTGTCTGTTGCCCCAAGGTCAAGGTCACTGTTATTATAAATAGATTTTTTTTCAACAAATTGGTTTCCGGGCAATAACTTTAGTTCTATTTGTCGTACCTTCACCAAATTTACATCAGAGGTTACTCCATAGGAAAGGAAGACACCTATTGATTTTGGGGTCTGAAGCCTCAAGGTCAAGGTCACTGTTACTATAAATAGAAGTTTTTTTTCAACAAATTGGTTTCCGGGCAATAACTTCAGTTCTATTTGTCGCACCTTCACCAAATTTACACCGGAGGTTACTCCATAGGAAAGGAAGACACCTATTGACTTTGGGGTCTCATGCCCTGAGGTCAAGTTCGCTGTTACTATAAAGATAATTTTTCACATTTGTTTCTATTATACTTTCTTTTTGACTCAGTATATAACCAGGTGTGCTGTTACCGAAGTGGCTGAGAAAGATTGAAGTTTTTCGATGCCAGCATCAATGGGGTTCGGACCTGGGTCTACGGCATTTAATAATAATAGTATATCTTCGGCTTCCGCTGATTTGTCGCGGTCCTCTAATGAGGAGACCTACATTAACCCAGTGCCCCGACGGGTTATTCCTCCCCCACTCTCCCTCCTAATCTCCCAGTATTCAGTCAAAAACTGTTTCAAAATTCCCCTATTGGCCCCTTCTCGATCTCCCCAACTATAAAATTGACACTTTTGCTCATGTCATTCCTCATCCAATTATCCTTCATGTTTCCATCCCATTTTTCCAATAGTTTCCCAATGAGTCTTGTTCTACTAGGCAAATATTTGGGGCATTCTAAAATGAATTGTTCCAGGGCCTCCGTCACACCTAAGTTACACGTTTGGCACTTTCGTCACCTCTCCCGATTTTCCCCTTCAGCTCCAGTGACTTGAATCTCACTTTGAACAACAATGATCCCCAAACGATCCATTCAGGTACTCCACAAAAGCTGGCGCATCCTTTTTATATACAATATTCAAAGTTTGCTAAGCAGCAAGTTTTTCCAACTACCTGTTTTACGTTTTAGTTGAAATATTGTTATGAAAAGTTTAGATATTTTTTATTTAATTATACCTTAAATGATTTAAGTACAGAAATTAAGATTTTGTTTGTGTTTGACATTATTTTTCAGCTTTTGAATACGATAACCATGGAAAATGGATATTATTGGTAAAAGAGGAAATTTTTTAAATATGCCAAAAAGTTGACGGAGCGAACTGGTATGGGTTCAATATCGAGTATGAGACCCATTACTGTTAATTACAGCTTGACAAAGCCTTCTCATGCACCCAATCAGGTTCCTGGTGGTCCTTTGTGGGATGTTGTTCCATTCTTGGACCAGCATGGCACCAAGCTCCTGAACACGTCTTGGCTGGACTGGACGGGCTGAAATTGCAAGCTGCAACTCATTTCAGACATGTTCGATTGGATTGAGGTCAAGGGATCTTGCTGGCCAGTCCATACGCTCAATCCCCTCCCTCTGTCGGTACTCCCCGACAGTATGGGCAACATGAGGACGGGCATTACCGTCCATCAGAATGAATCTATCACCCACTGCACCTGCATACAATCTGAAGTGGACATCCAGGATCTCATCAATATACCTCTGTTCAGTCAATATACCATGTTCAAGGACACAGAGCTCTGTACGTTCATCCCTGCTGATGCCGCCCCAGGCCATGATTGGCCCTCCACCATAGTTGTCATGCTAAGCAATGATGGCTACATAGAATCGCTATCCTGGTCTTCTGCATGCCCTAGAACGCCTATCTGTGTGGTCTAGTCAGTACATTGATTCATCTGTAGAAAGGACAGATCGCCAGTCTTCTCTGGTCCATCCAACGTGGTCCATGACCCATTCATATCGTGCCTGGCGGTGGTTCTGGGACAGCGGAATGCGGATACATGGTCTTCTCGATCAGAGACCACATTCCTGCAATCTTGCCCGGATAGTCTGCGTCGAAACATTTACCCTGGATGCATTCTGAAGGTCACTGGTTGCTGTGGTAAAGCGGTTCCTACGGGCCTGAATGATGAAAAACCAGTCTCCAGCTGCAGATGTTGCCCTGTCTCTGCCACCACCATGCCGTCTTACTGGTGTGCCATACTGCTGAAATCTTATGGTATCTTATCCGTATAGTGCACACCAAGGGCATCACCAACCTGACGATGGGTAGCCCCTTGCTCCACAATCCGTACAGCCCGCCACATTTCTTCTTACATTTGCCATATTCAATCATTAAATCACAAGGGTTTGTGTTGAAATGAAGACTGAATACCCTACACATGTCATGGACATGTAGACAGTACACGAAAACATCATGAAAATCAAGGGGTACATGTTTTCCATGACGGTCAGGAAAAGTCTGCCTGTCAAGAGAGCTAATGAAAACACTGGGCACCATCTCAATATATTCCTGAATCATATCCACTGACAATATCACAAATATGTCACACGCAAATTTCACAATGATGTGTCAAATATCTGGTGCTTAGCAAACTTTGAGTAGTATAACACGTCTAAAGAACTTTTGGTCCTAATTCCAGCTCGCCAGTTTCTATTACATTCCTCAAGCACCCTTTCCCTAAAGCTCTTCCCTAGCTGTGAATGATCTCGTCTCCAGTGAGTCGGTACTCTAGCACTCGTCCTATTATCAGAATTTAACTTATTCGATAAAATGTAGAGGATATCTAGTGTTTTTGAGTGGATACCGAAAATTATCTCATGAGTGACCGGGACAAATGTTTATTTTTCGCGAGCACTTGCGCGAGCGAATATCGCCATTTCCCTCAGTCAGGAGTGAGATAATTTTTGGTATCCACTCAAAAACACTAGATTTTCTTTTTATTATACGCTTTTTATAAGAATCTGATAATTCCACTCGTTTCAACCTTGAATTGATGCAGGAAAGTAAACAGCGCATTGAATCATTGAAACGGGGAAGTAATTTGATTGATATTCGGAACAGATAGCGCCTTGCAATCTGATTCAGCTGGTGGGTTTCTAGTCCAAACATGGCCTGAAAGTCCGTAATATAAGTTTTTAGTTTGGTACGTCCTTTGAAAGGACGTACCAAATCAAAAACCTATATTACGGACTTTCAGGCCATGTTTGGGCTAGCGGGTTTCATACATCAATTCAAGGTGAATACGTGTTGAATTATTGCAGGAAATGATAGGTATCCACTCAAAACACCAGATTTTCTTTTCATTGTACGTTTTTAGAACAAATTGATCATTTCCAGTGATAATTTGACTCGTATTCACCTTGAAGTGATGCTTTGAAAGCCGCCATTTTGATTGATATCGTGAAAGTGAAAATGTCTATATCTTCACAGTGTGGGATACGATTTCCATCTTTCCGCAATTTCTTCGATAGTCTATCGTTTAGCGTATAATAAATATATTATATCGACACTTTTTCGTGTTGATAGTATAATAATATATACTTTATTCGAGTTTCTGAGAGTCTGTGCGGTGGCAAATTATTCAGGGTTTACGAGAAAGGCAGATTTTTATGCCAGACTTGAAAGATTCAAGTAAATCACTGTTGTTAAGGGGATATAAATGAATATTTCAGACCTCTGAGCCGCAACAGCAACGGTCCTATCACCATCAATGCTCAATTATCAGGTGGGCTGACTCAGATTACGTTTATCTAATTACCGAAAAGGCCTCGAGGATTTATGGCTGATAAGCATATACAAGAGAGGTGGGATGGTTCAGATCCTTTGACACACTTACATGTAAATACTTAAACGAAAGTTTTCCTTCGTGTGACGCCGTGTAGTGTGTGACTTTGTTTGACGATTCACTATAATAAGGCTCTGGGTTGTTGAAAAGTACTAATTCCATTGGCTCAAAATGGGCCCACAATCTCTATTTCCCGCAACAAATAAATAATAAATTTCCAAAGAAAGATCACAACTCTGTTTCCGAAAGCTTACGATGTCACCGAGATGGATATATATCGTCGCCTGAGTGCTAGAATGTTCTATGTCCCATACGGGACATAGAACATTCTAGCACTCAGGGGACAATATAAAATAAACGTATAGTGTTTTCAAGTAAAAAAACATTTTCTACGAGAAGGATTAAGAATGAAACCGACGCGCCTCTGGCAAGTCGGTTTCATTCTTAATTCTACGAGTTAAATACATTTTTTACTTGAAAACACTATACGTTTATTCTGTTTATCCCATAAATCTTTTACAGGGCAGTCGCGGCGAAATCGTGCCGTTACACGCTACAAAACACAGCGAGAAGTGAGGAGCACATACGTCAAATTCGAAGACAAGAAAAATCGCCCAAAATAAAAAAGGCGCAGTGATCCATTTCTGTCTAAAAATAATTTCCCTACAAACCTGACCTAAACTTACGAAAATACTTTATTAAATGAACAATGTGTGGTGTTTTCTTCTGGCATTGTGCAATACTTTCAAGCAGGTTTAAAGAAAACAACAACTGAACTGTTAATTACACTACACGAATGCGGTAGCGGTCAGAGGTCAACTAGACCGTTTCTACTGTAGGAATAAATTCTTTCGGTGTTAAACCTATGAGGAAAATTTATCACCCTACTAGGTGAATTAAAGCAGAAATTTATCCAAGGCTTTTATTGTTCGAATAAACAGACATTTATGGGATATATAAAGATACACGCCAGTAGAAGAGAATATGGGTAGATTGCTAAGCTCTCCTTGTGATCAGCCATACTTGTGAAAAACCCTTAATGAACACCTAATTAGAGCTATGGATTTTCTTCCCACACAGATCAGAGACACGTTGATGGTGCTGAACGCTAGTTCGCCTATCAACTGGACTTTCCGCGCTGATGGGGCTGCGTTCTGCTCACCATTAAATACCACCAAAAACCCTCCTCATGAAGTGGTAGCACCTTTCGCGGGGGTTCCCGCACTGGTCCACACCCGGGGAAGGACCCAGACTCCAAGGCTGGAAAACCTGAAAGGGGCCAACAACAGCCACAGAAAAAGAAGAAGAGGAAACCACCATCAGCCAGACGCTGGGACGCCAGGCATATGGAAGCTTGGCTCGAAAGGAAAAGGGCTGAAACAGGGAATCAGGAGAAGGAAGAGGCGACAACCATCAAACTATTAACACCACCTTCCCCTCCCACACCTACCCACACCTCTTCACCAAAGAGGTCGGAAGGCAGGGATTTGGGGGAGGAGAAAGGGGAGATGGAGTCACCAGATCCGATCCTGGTTCCCCTATCAGCTTGAACCAATCAAGCCATAGCTCAATTGGATCACCGCCGAACTCGGAGGACGAAAGTGTAGGCTCGGAATAGGGAGACTTCATCGGCACCGAGGACCTGGACATTATCAAAGAAAACGGCTGCCCCAAGATAGACTTCAATGGCACAACTAATGAATACACCAATTCGTCAGAGACCATTATGGCGAAGCTGTACAGAAAATCCTGCTCGAAGACTACAACGACAAGCAATTTGATGTCTTCGAAATCCGCGATCAAAACTTCCACAGATTCATAAGACAACAATCATAAGAACCCCGACACTATCTTCTTTTGCCGTGTCCAGGCATAGTGCGAAGAAAAAAATTACAAAATATACAGTCAATGAGGGTTGAAAGGGGCTTGCCGCACACCGTTGATTTGATTGTTTTGAGAATATGGTTTTCAGGTATGCCGGATTTCATAGGTGACGCAAGTCACTTGACCTAGTGACGTCCTGTTGGATTGTCGTGATAGCTCGCGAAAGAAGCCATGTTGAGACTTCATAACCATAGTGATAGGTGGTGTTAGCTCGTATTGTTTGTGGCTCGTATTTCCGTGGTCCATTTTGTTTACTGGGGCCGCCATCTTTGTTTCTATGGCAGTGGGCGTGTTCGATTGGGTGGGAAACTATCTAATTACCCAACTGCACCCGACAAGCATTTATTTGGTTCGAATTTCTTCGGAATCCTGTGCTTTTATCTATTCTGGCTACCACACTTCCTTGTTCTTGGACATGTATCATTTATGTTTTTGTTTCTTCGAATGTTTCAACGTATACTGCAGTAGCGTAGAAGTACCTTTCAGATGGAAATATTTTAGATTATTGTTGCTATTTTTAGTTTTCTGCTCTGTTCTGATTAGTTTTAACCCTATTGCAGGTAGCCTTGCTCTTGTTGCGAAAAGCATAAGTCATTGTCGTCTCGTCGGGCGTTCATTCAGATCACTTCACTGCAACTGACTAACCAATCAGATCACCTCATTCATCTAAGCCCCATCTTTCTCGACATTATGATTTTCATTTCCAATACTGACATGGTCTTCAATGACGCAGAAAAAGTAGATTTACTGAATGAAATGTTCATCAGCAATGGAAATATTGATGACCATAATTATACCCTTACTGAATCCATTTCAAATGTACTCGCAATCATCCAAACATATTTTTTTCAGAAAATGACATCATTTCAACAATTAAGCCTCTAAAAATTAATCAAGCCCACGAACATGACGATATTAGTGCCAGAATGCTCGAAGATTTACATAAATTCTCTGCCGAGTTTTCGAAAGCAGACGTTATCCAAATATTCAAGAAATATACTCTCCCCTCCCCCCGAAGCGACGAACTATCGCCCCAACTTGTTCTGTTGTACATATTTCGTCAGTTTCAAGAAATCAATTTATTATATGAATTCTTCCAGGGCATTGTACAACTTTTCATTTACTAAAATTGCATCGTTGTCAGTAGGTGTAAACGGAGAGTTCTCCCTCACTTTTTGTGTACATGTACATCGTGTACACGTACACGTACATGTACCCATAGAGTTCAGTGTTAAAATGTACAAAATTTCGAGAATTTTACAAAAACTTTTTTTAATAAATTTGAGTTAGAACTCTCACTCGTTCATCATCGCATTCTAGATGGTGCGATCAGTCGTTTTCGAACGATTGAGAGTTCTAACTCATGATGCGCGGAAGAAATCAACCCTCGAATTTTCCCAACGTTCATCGTCGCGTTTTAGAGTGTGTGATCAGTCGTTGACGAATACGCTGAGAGTTCTAATTGAGAAAAATATAAAAATTAAGATGTCGAAAAAAATTAGAATTGATGAAATTCTCGAGGTTGGTCATTCTCGAGTGGGTGCGATCCGGTCGTTGATGAACGATTGAGACTTCCAAGAAATCCGAGTTAAATCCTCGATCGTTCATCGTTGCATTCTAGATGGTGCGATCGATCGTTGACAAACACGTGGCGGTTTCCAGGACAGAAATGTGAAAGATTAAGAATGTCGAAAAAATTAGAATCGACGAAATTTTCTATGTTTGTCATCGCATCCTAGACGGCGTGATCGATCGTGGACGAACGGCGAAGATTTCTAGTGCAGGAACAGATGAAACAATTCGTGAGGAGTTGAGATAAATTGTAACAAAACAGTTTTGTCGAGTTTCTTTCATTTCCACCTAATCGTTTAACAATGTGGATGTACATGGACGTTTTTCATTCATCTATTGAATGATGAAGTGTGTGTGTGTGAATATTTATTATAATGGTTGTTTTCAAAAACGTTTGTCATTCATCTATTGAATGGGCGAGTGTCTGTGTGAATGGTTATTATAATGAATGTTTTCAAACGTGTTTCTCGAAGAGAAGCGAGAATGAAACTTTTGCGAAGTGTACCCTTTATGCAATCTGCCTGTCTCTCTGTAGGTGTTATTTTGCTCCAACAAACTATTACTATTAAAAGGTTGAAAATACGTTTAATCAAACTACACCAATAACTCAAAGCGATACTGTTTTTTGACGGCATTAAGTTGTTTAGCTGAAAACAGTTCTAAGGATGAAAGACGAGCAGATCAAAGATTAACTCTGAGTTCTCACTGTGGGAAATAACCACTGATATGATTTAACATGTTTGAAGTAATGCATTATCGATGTTTTATTTGTATATTTTTCTTTCTTTTCAACTCGTTTAGTTATATATATTAAAGACATAAAAAATTTATTTATTTAAAAACATAAAATAATCACATTAATTTTGAGAATAATAAATAATTGACATTACCACGCTCTAAAAAGACATATTAATAATCGAGAGAAAAAATGTTTTTGCAAATCAAAGATTCCAAGCGAAGGGATGAGCTCCTCGACGAATATGAGTGGCTCAAGGAAAGCATTCGGTCCGCCGACAGAAGAAGACGATTGGGAGAGGTGGAATTGAGACGAGAGACCACTAAACTATTCAAACACGCGACGGAGGTTCAGGAACGAAGCAAGAAGGAGATCGTCGAGGAACTGAGACCCATAAAAGAGAGTTCTTTAAGAACGGGTTCGTTACCCAGTCGTTTTACACAGTTTTCTGTTCAAAGATCTCCATCGGATTACGTTCCCGTTCACGAGGGATCGGATGGTAGGAGTTACGTGGGTGACACCCATGTGTGGCTAAGTGATTTTGATATATATGTCGGTCCGAATTGCATGATTTAACCCATGGACTGTGCGAATTGCTCTTTTTCAACAAGCCTAGAGATTACACAGATCATGATTACAACAATTACGGCGACATTCCGGTTCAGACCCACGCCATGAAGAGCAATAATGATGCCAGTGAGACGAGACCCAAGGCTAACAGAGGTTACAAGTGGACGAAGGTGGTGAAACCCATATGGGATATGAATAAAAAAATTAATTGAATCGGTGACGGGAAAGGGAGTGACGACCACTTTTCTTCCGTGCGATTCTGACGCTCTGTTCGAGAGATTGAAATTGTTGATGGCTAGTCAGTGCGCCAGTAATACGGGGGTGGCTAATCAGATAGTGAGTATATGCAATGAGTTGTTGAGGCAGAAGGTCTTGGATAGACGAGATTATAAAAAAGTTGATGAACGAATTGAAAGATTGATATATAGTAAGTAGAGAAAAACAAAATAGATAAGTAAAAGTAAATCCACACTAAAAATAATAAAAGTATTTAAAACAAAAAAAAAACGATTTATGAGCGAAAATCAAAATATATATAAAATAAAATATGTTGGTGATAAAGAACAGGGGATATGTCAGAACTTACGTCCAAACTGTGGATTCTATAATGCGAGCATTCACGAGTGATGCAGGTAGAAAACTCGCATCGACCACACTCGAGGTCAGTAAGAAGATGGCCTTGGATGCTGGTAAGAAAGCTGCTTCCAAAGCTAGTGGTAGGATCGCTTCCGTAGCGGGTAAGAGGGCAGCAGATGCGTTGATCAATAAATTGATCAGTCCACCAGCGAAGCAACCTACGTTAGAGCAATCGCCAAAAAGTTGGAAAGATTTTAAGGATGCTGTGGTACCCATACAAGATCTAGCCAAAATGACGAGTGGATTTGGATTGAAGAGAACCCACGATGGTGTAATATAAATAAACAATAATAAAAAAATATATATTTATAAAACCGACTTTGAAAACATAAAGAAACCAAGTTTGAAAAACGTAAATAAAAAAAATGAACGTCAAAGATATGTCTTGAAACGACGCCGTGACCAAGAGGTCAAACAACGAGTTCTTTTCCAAGAGCATAAGGGGTTTGATAGTGGGAAAATCAAATTGCGGAAAGACCAATCTGTTGATGAATCTGTTGTCACGACCAGGCTTGTTGGATTACAACAGATTATTCATGTTCGGCAAGAGCCTGTTTCAGCCCGAATACAGATTGCTTCGAGAGTGCATGGATCGTAGATTGCCCAAGGATGTCATAGCCAGAATCTTCGACAGTAGAAAGGAATTCAACGGATGCGAAGCTTCTCTTACATTTTGGATGGTGCGGCGATGGAATTGATGAAGAGAGATGCGTCTTCAAACGTTGAGTGTTGATTTTACAAGAACACGAGCGACGTTCTGGATGCCAGGGAATTGAAATCGGAAAATAAGAATCTCATGATTTTCGCCAATCTGTTTTTGGAGGGACAGAACCGATGTGAATCGTATTACGTCAGGGATCGTCACAGCAATGTGGACTGTTTCTACCTGTCTCAGAATTATTTTTGACTGCTCAGACAGACGATAAGGGAGAACGCTAATTTCCTGTGTCTCTTTCGCCAGGATCTCAAGAATCTCAATCACATCTACGGAGATCACGTCGCAAACGATATGAGCAGAGAAGAATTCAGGAGATTCTGCAAGAGGGTTTGGGATGGAGGACTTCACGATTTCGTCATGATCGATTTGACTAGCGAATTTAATCGCGGAAAATATCGGAGTGGATTCGACAAGTTTTATGTTTCCGATGATAATAAATAGAAAGCAAAAACAGAAATTAAAAATAATAATCATTGATAATTCACTTTTAAAAATAATAAAAATAAAATAACGTTTGAACAACCTGAATTGTTAGAATGGATAGCCGAGAATACGGCTGCAAAACAGTCCATTCAAATCGTGGTGAGTGGAGATTCGAAATACGAACCTTCCATTGAATTGAATAGGGAGAAAAGATACGAGATGCCATTGGTGAATCTGGAGACTTATTATTCCTTTCCCAGTGTCACCGAAAAGAATAACTCCTTCAAGTATTCCGACGGAGTGGATTGGTTGGAGATTCGAATTCCCAAAGAAAGTTACGACATAGACGATTTGAACAATTACATTCAGACGCAAATGAAGACAGACGGAAAGGGAAGCAACAAGAGCAGACTCGCTCACAACCCTAATACCCTACAGATGATGTTGGATTTGTAAGATAATTTCTGAGTGGATTTCAACACGGATGATTTGATCGGCAAGATGTTGGGATTCGATTGAAAGATGTATTGAGGCCACACAGCATCCAAAAATACTGTCGACATTCTCACCATCAATAGAATTCTGGTGAACGTGGATGTGATTGCCGGAAGCTACGTGAATGGTAGCGTGCAACCGATGATCTATTCCTTCTTTCCAAATGTGTCACCATGTTACAAGATCGTGGAATGACCTCGAAAATTAGTTTATCTACCCGTAATTTAGACACGTTGTATAGCCTCAAAACTATGTTGATGGATCAAAATGTTCAGCTGTTAGATCTTCACGGAGAGAGGGTGACGATATGATTTCACATAAGAGAAATATGAAGCAAAAAAAAAAGAAAAAAAAGAAAAAGATATTGTGTATATATATAAATAAGAAAACAAAAGAAATGCAATATTAATTACAAAAATTATTTAATATATAATTATCATTAAAACAAAAAAAAACAATTGAATTCTGAACAACCGCGTTTGAAAAAAAAAAAAATTAAAAAAAGAAAAGAAATATGACTCGATACATGGTTAAAAATGTGAACATATCCAAAGGACAGAGGGACAAACTTTGGAGAGCGTTAACTCGAGGTGAGACGGTGAGATTCAAATTCACTCACGAAGATCTGGTGAGTGCCAGTCGCGATCCAATCGCCTGGACCAGAACTCAAATCAAAAGGATGGAGAAAGCGATTCATGATGGAAGAGTGTTGACGGTGAGATTGAGTCCTGCTCAAGTGGATTATAATAAGAGAATGAAAGGTGGTTTCCTACTGCTGTTGGGAACACTTGCCGCATTACCCATTCTCTTGAACACCGTGTTGCCAGCTCTCGGTGTGGGAGCTCTCTCGGGACTCGCGAGTTCGGGAGTTCAGAAATTAATGGGCGGCAGACTGTTTTTGAAGAAGAGAGGAGTTGTGTGTCGCATCGACACAGATGCCGGTAAAGGATTGTATCTAAAACCCGTGAGAGGTGACAACCTTTTCGGTGGAAACAGTCTCTATCTCAAGAGAGGACAGAATGTGGAGCGACTGTTAGGGGTTTGCTGTTTGGTCCGAATTCGCCGTTTAAGAATATACCACTTTTGAGTATGTTATTATAAAGTAAAAAAAATATATAATTATATAAAGTATAAAAAATAATATAATTATATAAAGTATAAAAAATAATATAAAAATAGACGAAAAGGATTGCGAGGCTTTTTTGAACGATAATGATTGATATTTCAGGAAAGAACTGGAAAAAGAAGCAAAAAAAAAAAAAAAATAGGGATAGAGTGTGGAAATTTAAAAGAAGAAGAAGAATGAGTTGTTTTCCACCATCACCTTTTGAAGAGAATAATGATATGAGTGTTATCAAGAGATGCACCGCATTCGTTCATAAATATGATGGAGGGAATGAAATGTTTTATTATAAAAAACGTAATATATCAAAAAAAGAAGAAGAATCAATAACGAAAGTGAAGAAAAAGGGAAACGTTATTACAATATATATGAGCGATAGTGAAGAAGAAAGGGGAAAAAAAAATGTTTTCCCCTTCTTCTTCAATATCGCTCTCTCTATTGTCTTTTTATATTTTCAAGTCCGTTATTAACATGTTAACGGTCGTGTCGCATATGTGTTGAATGTTTATCTTTACCTTTGCAAGTTTTTTTACTTCGGTCAATGCGCTCTCACCACCCAAGCTGCCTACAAGTTCGAGAGAGATTTTTGGATATATGTAACTTCCCTAGGGCAATGACAAATTGCTCTTATCGAATTCTTTATCTTTGGCGATGACGATATTCTGTAGATTGCTTTGGTACTCGTAAAACAAATCGAGCACGGCTTCATCCAATTTCAAAGGCATGCTATATGTGTCATATTTGTGCTGTAAGCCCTTCGTCTCGAACCCATTCAATTTGATACCATCGTGTCATTGTAATCTATAAATTTTACAACCGAGTTTCTTGCACGTTTCAACTCGTTTCAATTTCAATTCGCATCTTTTAGGTATTGTTCTCATGGTTGATTATTTTTTTTGTTTTATGAATTATTGCAAATAATAATATATTTGAATTTTGTGTTTTTGTTAAATAATAATTTTGTAAAAAAGTTTTTCTCTCTCTCTATATATATATACAAAAAGTTTTTAAATTGAATTTCTCTTTAATGTGAAATTTTTGTGAAAGTTTTCTCTCCCTATATATATATACAAAAGTTTAAATTTTTAATTTCCTTTATTTTTGTCATATTAATTCAATTTTTTCCACGTTAAAGGAAATAAAAATCGATTAATCTCTCCCCCCAAATTTTTTTTTGAGGGGAATTAAAAACATATATATAAGAGACTATTTTAAAAACTTTTTACAAAAATTATTATTTTAACAAAAATAATTCAAAATATATTCTTAGAAATAAAGCAAACAAATAAAAAAAAATGGAAAATTTAGATAAGTACACCATATCCTGGATAAACGAGATTTGTAAAAAATTAAAAATTACAAATTTCATAAATCATAGAACCAATTCCAAAAAAATTAAAGCCATACGCGAGTATCATTCGCGAGGTGATGGGAAGGAAATCGAAAGACCGAAAGTAAACAAACTTAAACAAACTTGAATTGCGAAAAATAAGCCAATGGTCTGTAACACCTGACGATAGAAAATGAAAAGCAGTAGTAGTGCAGAATGATTTAAAACTTAGAGAGACCATACATGAGGAGTTACATAGTTTGCTCGATGAAAAGGGAAACAAAATGCCGATAGCAACGACGTCAAAAAACGTTTTGGTTTCAAAAAATAAGAAGAAAAAGGTGACAGAGGGAATCAAAATGCCGACGTCAAAAAAAAACGTTCCGGTTGCGAAAAATAAGAAGAAGACCAAACGAAAAGCCATCGAAGAACTGCAGGTTTAAAAAAAAAATAAATAAAAAAAACGAAAACGAGTGATGCGGTCCATGAACGACATATATTGAAGGAAATTCGATGAGCAATTGACGAAGGGAAAGGAGAAGAATATGTAGGATGAATCACCATGAAAGCATTCCAATCGATTCCCGTAGAATGGGAGAGTGCGATCAAAGGCATTTTTAAAACTTTCGACGTGGTTCCTTCCCTCGTTCAAAAAAGTCGATCCAAAATCGTTCATGGAACGGGTGAAGAATAAAGTATTGGATTTGTTTCATGAACATATGGACGTGGGACTAAAAATTGTGATGGTACTCCATTGCGTGATGAATAAAATTGACTTGAACTCCGGCCAGAGCATCGTGAGAGATGCATACTTCGGACCTGGTGTCCAGACTGTATTTCAAGGTTCCAAATTATCGGATGTTTTTGAAATGATGAAAGACAAGATGTTGATGTCTCTCATGAATTATCAAAGGGGAGGTAGTAATTGGACGCTCGAAGAGGTTTTGAATCTCGAAATTCATGTGAACAAAAATGATCTGTTGAAAGCGTTTTCCTACGTGGAATTACTGTATTTCCTAGCTAAAAAAAACGCCGTGGTCAACGTGAGAAATAAAGATGATCTGTGTTTTAAATGGGCAGTCACCTCCGCTTTATACCCCGTCAAAATAAACCCCGAGAGAGTTTCTCGTTATGAGGAGACTTGTAAAAATCTTGATTGGACCAGAGTGACTTTTCCAATGCCGTTAAAAGACATCAAACGTTTCGAAGGTCAAAATCCAACCACAGTGGTGAATGTCTTGGGATACGATGAAGAAAAACGAATGATCTATCCTCTCAGACAGACTTCGTATCTCGGAAGAGAAAAGATGATTATTTTATTATTAATTTCGAATGGTGACAATGGTAATTATTGTTGGATTAAAAATTCGAGCCGATTACTGTGGAGACAGAGTAGTAAACATAATGGTGAGATACATTTATGTTGCAACTGCATGAACACGTTTCGTAGCGAAAAATCGTTAGTGAAACATCAGGAATATTGCAATGAAAATCAAGGTGTCACCATCGAAATGCCCAAACCCAACACCTTTGTGAACTTTTGCAATCACAGTAAAAGGTTAAACGTGCCATTCGCCACGTACGCCGATTTCGAATGCTTCACTGTGAAAATGAGTTCCTGCCAACCAGACGCTCTTTGAAGTTACGCCGAAAGATATCAAAAACACTTGCCTTCGGGCCATTGCATTTACATGAAAAGCGCTTTTGATTCGCAACATGACATGGGTCCCTTCACCTACATGAAACGGTCTGAAGACAATGACGTGGCTCGAAGATTCATGGAAGAGTTAGAATCAAAAATTCAAATTTTATACGACAAATTCAAAACTTCGGGGAAAATGATCATCACGTGAGAGCAACAGGACGAAAATAACAGAGCCACTGAATGTCACATATGCAGACAGTAATCTGTTCATGAAAAATCTCTGTACCTCCCACGAAGAATTAAACTGCATCATGAACAGTGAAGAAAGATACATTTCCTTCACGAAATGGAACGTCATGGAGAAGAAAAGAGTAATCAAGGAAGAGACGTTGGAAGAAGAAACAAAATCCCTTCGTAGAGCCATATACATTTCATCGACAGTTTTAAATTCATGTCGACCAGTCTGGAAAAATTAGTCGATAACATGAGCGAGGATAAATTTAAAATCATAAGCGAACACTTCGGAGAACGAGTAGACATCATGTTGAGGAAAGGAGTCTATCCTTACAATTATATGAATGATCTAAAGAGATTCGACGACACCGCGCTACCTTTGAAAGAAGATTTTTATTCGAAATTATATGAATCTGACATTTCCGATGAGGATTATAAACATGCCAAAAACGTGCGGAAATCATTCGATATGAAAACCATGAGAGATTATCATGATCTCTATCTGAAGACCGACGTTCTACTCCTGGCAGACGTGTTCGAACATTTTCGAGACGTCTGTCATCGAAATTACGACTGGATCTGGCTTGGTATTTCACAGCACCCGGCCTGGCGTGGGCGCTCTGTTGAAGACCACCGAAGTCCAATTGGAATTATTTTCCGATGTGGACATGTTGCTCATGTTCGAAAAGGCCACAAGAGGTGGCGTCTCGATGATCTCCCACAGGTATTCTGAAGCCAACAATCCCTACATGAAAGAAGGATCGATTCAGAATGACTGAATAAATACATACAGTATTGGGATGCTAATAATCTATATGGTTGGGCCATGAGTCATCCTTTACCGATTGAAAATTTCAAATGGGTGATGGAACCAGAAGAGATGCAAAAATGGAGAGACTATCCTTGCATTTTAGAAGTCAATTTGAACTATCTGGAAGAGTTACACGACCTGCACAACAATTATCCACTGACTCCCGAATGAATGGAAATGGTTGAAGGAAACAACAAAAAACTTGTTCCCAATTTATATAACAAACGTAAGTACGTCGTCTACAATGAGAATTTGAAACAATACGTCGATCATGGGATGAAATTACTCGACATACATCGCATCATTCAATTCGACGAAGAGCCTTGGATGAAAAAATACATTGATCTCAACACGAATCTCAGAATTCAAGCCGAGAACGCTTTCGAAAAAGATTTCTTTAAACTCATGAACAACTGCGTGTATGGTAAATCAATGGAAAACATCAGGAAGAGAACCGACATTCGACTCATCACGTCCAAGAAAAGAGCTAAAAAATTAGTGGTGAAACCCAATTACAGACATCAAACCATATTCGACGAAAATCTAGTGGACGTTCACATGCAAAAGACGCACCTGAAGTTTGACAAACTCTATTATCTAAGACTGATCAACTTAGATATCAGCAAGCAATTGATGTATGAGTTTCAATACGATTACGTCAAACGGAAATTCGGCGAGAAAGCCAGACTACTGTTCACCGACTCGGACAGTTTGCTTTATGAAATAGAGATGAAAGACGTCTACCGGGATATACCTCTGGATGTGGCCACGTGGTTCGACATGAGCAATTATCCCGTTGATCACTCATCTAACATTCAATCGAACAACCACAAGAAGGTGTTGGGTAAATTTAAGGACTAGAGCAGTGGTAAACAAATCACCGAATTCGTGGGTTTGAGACCCAAACTCTACGCTTATCATATAGAAGGCAAAGAGATCAAGAAGTGCAAAGGGATTCAAGCGTGCATGGTGAAATAAAACATCTCTTTCCGCGAGTATAAAGATTGTCTGTTCAGAAGTGGGCCGGTGTACAATACTATGAAATCGATTCAAAGCGACAATCACGACTTGTATACTGAAATAATCAATAAAACTTCACTGACGGCCGACGACGATAAGAGATTCATGTTAGATGATAAAATAAGCACTTTGGCGCTGGGACATTGGGTTTTGGATATGATTAACGACGAGAGGATTCCAGAAAATCAAGAGGAATTAGACGAATACAAGACTATGGAAATTGATAAAAACATCGAGAAATTTAGTTTAAAAAGAAAAAGAAGAAGAAAAAAAGAAAAATTACGTCATTTAATGAATTATAATAAAATAAATAAAAAAAAATATACATTTATGAATAAAAAAATATGGATATCCGTAGAAGGTGTCGTCTTAAGTAGCGAACCCCTATCCAACATCGATCTGTTGAATGCATCGAAAGCCTTGAAAATCAAAGATTTTCGAGGCGTGTTTTCCAGAGACAACAATCGGAATGCAGAATTTTAAATCTGGATGATTTATCAGGTGAAGGCACTCACTGGGTGGTGTGGTTCAAGAACGGGAAGAAAAATTATTATTTCGACAGCTATGTAATCTCGCCGCTGAAAGAAATAAAGAACTATTTTGATGAATCAGTAGTTCGTTACAACACAAAAATGAGTGCAATCACCGGATCAAGTGTTTTGTGGTCATCTGTGTCTCTACGTTCTCAAGAGATGGTCGGAAGGAGATCGGTTTCAAGACATTCTGAACGATTTACATTAGAGAGATTTTTTAGTTTATATATAAAGGTAAAAAAATTATTTTAAAAAAACTTAATCGAATAGAACAAAAATAAAATAAGTGAAAAATAATTCATTCTTACAAACTGTGTTGAAATATATTTTTAAAACAAAAACCAAAAACATGCCAGTCGATAAATTTGGTAGGAGTGATGACGAAAGTCGCCCCAAAAAGAAGAGAAAGACGCTCGAAGTCAGTGACGGTTATGATGTCGCCAACTTGGATGAATATTACGTCGGAAATACGAACCTCGAGAGGAACCTTTGAACATGAACGATAACAAGCTCTACAATCTTCCCGAGCTGGTAGATCTTGCAGATGCGACGACTAAAAAATACGTCGACAGGGGGAACGCGGATTTCGAATGAATCATGAGAGATAATTACGTGAATAGAGCAATGACCGACGATCTCGATCTGAAATCCAAATGTTTGGTGAACGTCTTGAATCCCATAGATTCCACCGATGCCATGACTAAGAAATATGCTGACGACTCTCACGCGCGTTTCGGCAAACACCTGAGAGGTAGATACATTCAGAAAATGATTCAATCGGAATTGAATGCCAATTCTAACAAGATAACGAACGTGGCCACTCTCACGAATCCCAAGGATGCAGCGACGAAAAACTATGTAGACCTGGAAAGAAAGTCTGCCAGACGAGAAATGAAATCAGATCTGAATGCGGGATTCAGCAAGATATTGAATCTGTCGAAGCTTGACAATGCGGACGAGGACTCCACTGCGGTCAACAAGGGCTACATGGATTCTGCCATGACACGATCTCAAGAATACATAGAATTGCAAGTGGATGATCTCTACCTGAACAAACAATCTGGCGGAACCATGAAGGGCAGCATCAACATGAACTGTCAGAATTTCTTCGGTCTCGATCACGATCCCAAATTCGATTCCAGCATGGTCAGTAGGCAGTACATGGATGACAACTCGGTCTGGAGAAGGGGCAACATCATGGAAAGTAAACTAGACATGTGCTCACGAATCTGCCGGATCCTGTGCACATGTCGGACGCCTGCACCCTGATTTCGGTGGTGGAAAAAATCAAATACGCCAGGCAATTGATCATCGTGTGTGCCAAGGAGAGCGGTGCGTTAGACGAGGGAAAAGCCGAATGGTCTTTTGGAAATGGAGGTAGCGGATTGCTACACAATCAGGTGGGACATCCGAATGTCTCTGGCTTCCACGGATTTGAATAACAGAGCAGTTGTCAATCTCATGGTGAAGGGAATAGAGAGCGATAAGAGATACAGCATCGAAAAGACCGAGAATCAACACTCGAATGTCAGCAGGTTCAGCACGCCTCTCAAAGTGAACGCCGGAGACAGGATTAATTTCAGGACGAAAACCAATAATCCCAAAGCTGCGACTTCCGTGGTGAGCCTACTGATCGAACTAGATTCTCTGAACAAACAGTGAACATGTGGAAATAATTAATTAAAAATAATGAGTAATTATTAAAAACAAAAAAAAAGTAATGAGATTTAGAAAGAAGTTCAATCTCTCTAGATCTCATTACTTTTTATTTTTTTTGTTTTTAATACGTTATTTCTTGTAATGTTTCATCTTGCGAAATTAGATCGCCTATCTCGAAACACACATCGACATCTATTTTGGCATTTCGGAGAGCTTTTATAAATTCTCGAAAAGCAGTTGGTCCTCTATACGTCAACGTGTCTAAAAGTTTTCTGGTCTTATCTTCTGTCAAGATTTGACTTTCGATTTCGCGTCTCATATAGTCGGTCAATATCAAAGATTCTGTTCCAACTAAAGTGTCTAGAATTATTGCTAGCGAATCTTGCAAAATATTTTTAATCAAACCATGTCTGTTTCTTCTCAAGTACTCTCTTTCTTTATCATTCATTTTTACAATTATTTTTTTTAATTATTACTTTTATTATTTTTGGGATTTTTGTTTATTAATAATTACTTATTTTATTTTCATCGAATGATCGACATCTTATTTCCATGCGATTTCAAATTGTAATTCTCTATCCGACAGGACCAGGACAAAGGACTCGGTTTTTCTCGGCACGTTCCTATCGAATTGCATCTTGATCTGAATATCTAAGATGCTACTTTTGAGTCATTTGCTCTGTTTACTGACGTCGAATATGAACATGGGATGCACTGACGTGTATTCGGCGGGAGATATATTAGGGTTGCTCATCAATTCGTCCAAACTCGGAAGCAGATTTCATGGTCAATCTACAATCAAAGTGATTCGTGGAAGGCAGAATGCTAGCTGTGTCACATTCTCTCATTCTAAATCCCATGGGTAATTCACTCTTGGATTCTACTCTCTTGTAGAGACGTATTTTTGCTATGTCCGAAGGCCGCACATGTGGAATGAACCACGATATCTTGTGTAGAGTTAACTTAGCCACATCGGTCATGGGGAGTCTCACTACCGCATCATTGTTTCCCTTTCAAAGCAACATCAGATTGTGTTTGAATCTGTACATGATCTTGTTTTAATCGTCCACGAAGCCGAAGATGTGTTTCAAAGGTATCCTGAATGAAAACGTTCCTTTGGGACTGGATATCTTGACGACGTAGTCGAATATCGTGGTGGCGGGGCCAACGGTGTCTTTCACCAACAACTGATTAAGTCCCCTGGATTTTGAAAAATCATCTGGATACGTCAAGAGTCCGAACATTGTGGTGGCCTGACTGAAACATGGATTCTATCTCTTGTCCAGATAGCAAGTATTTTATATTGCTGAATAGATGCATGATGCCATTATTGGCTAGAGTGACGGTGTCGTCGGCGGCGTATTCGGTCCCATCTTCCTTGGTGAGACATCCCTGCACCACTATGTAACTCTCGCTAGGACGAACAAATAGATCTTGGGTTTCGACATTGATTCTTATCTCTCCCACATTGTCAAGCTCGTTCTGGTTATCGGCTCATATCCGTGAACCTCGTATTCCTGAATACTTTCGTCTTTTGGTATGCCTTGTGTGATATCTAGTATATTTGCCATTTTTGAAGGTTTTTTGTTTTTTTGTTTATTAATTCGTTTGGTTTTTTCTAAAAATAGTTTTAATTATTTTTATTATTATCATTATTTTATATATATATATATATGTGTGTGTAAACAAGAAAATGTTAAAGAGAGTAAATATATATTTTTTTTTAGTAAAACTTTGTCTTCTGCAATTATTGTTCGCAAAACTTTCTGACGATCTCTTCGCCATCCAAAGCTTCGATTTCGTAAGTCACCGGATTGGTGTGAAATATTCTGATTATCATGAAGATATCCGTGGTCCATCGAGGAGTATAACCCTTTTCGAAGTGCTTCTTATAAGCGTAGATTCTCACTCGATTGCCGACCGCAAATTTCGGTCTAGACTCCTTCCTGATCTTAGATCTTTTGAGATATAGATTCGCATAGACGCGTTTTTCGTTTTGAGGATCACTAGCTTCCGCGGGAGTCATCTTGATCGATCTGTGTCGTGCATTGTTGTAATCTTTGACCAAACCGTTCAGAGTGTATATGTATTTCTTGGTCGAATTCGCCGTGAAGTACCTGTGCATCTTTTCCTTCATCGTTCGATTCCAAAGTTCCACGATGCTGGCTTTCTCTTCATTTTCGATCAAACAGAGGTCGACCAATGGACGAACGTCCTTGTTGTAGAATTCATTCCCCTTGTCCACCCACAATTTATCCGTTTTTTTGAGAAGACGAGACAAACACGCTCTTCAGAGCTTCGGCGACGCAAGGTCCTGATTTATTCTTCAAGGCTCTGATCCAGCCGTATTTGGAAAACACGTCGATGACCATCAATAGATATTTGATGCCCTCGTTTCACCTCGAAAACGATCTCATGTCGACCAAGTCGGTGGACCAAATGTCATCCAGACCCTTCACGAACACCCTTCTCTTTCAAAATCTATGCACGATGGGCTTGTGTGGCTCCTTGGCCAATTCACTCATCAATAATCGCTTCTTCTTCTTTTCCGAGACGCTTTTTTTTTTGAACGCCCCATCCGAATCGACGTTTCGTACCGATCACTTTGCCGACCAGCGAACGTTCGAACTTCTCTCTCCTAGTTGGTTTCGATATGTCTCTCAATTTCGCCAACATTTTTTTTATCGCAGACGTCATTGCGAGCCTTGGTGTCGGGATAGCTAGCGTAGCACAGATCATGATCATACGCGGCCGCGTCCACCCTATTCACGGGTTTGCTCCAAGATTTGGGAGTCAGATCACCATTGAGTCTCTTGTTCAATTTCGTCCCGGGTCCCGTGAAACTGTGACTCGGCAGATGCATTTCGAAAGGTAGATTATTGATCATTTTATTTGTGATGCCTTCGCCTCTTGTTGTTTTGATGAATCGAGTCTTAATCGAGCCACACACCTTGCAAATTCCGCGAAGCATCTGTCTGTCGTTTTTAGTTCGTACTTCTCAAGAATTACCCATCTCAGTAACTCTCTTACACTTTACACAATACATTTTGAAGGTTATTAAATAATTTCGTATTTGGAAAATGTGATGAGTGTCGTGTTGACTGCGTTGACGAATTTCACGAGGCGCGAATACTTCTTCTTGAGAGAACGACGAGAGTCTATCTCTCGAGTCAGATACAATTGGATTCTACTGACTTGATCGATGCGATAGCTCTCTCCTCTTTCTTTTTCTTCTAGTGACGGCACCGTTGGCAAAACGCCTTTCGGCTTCTCATCCTCATCGTCATCTAACGCCGGATACAATTTATTTCTGGTTTTCATTTTTTTGTGTTTTTTCTTTCTAATTTTTATCTATATTATTTACGCGCGTATTTATTATTTTATTTTTCTATTCTCTCCCTTATTTATATCAACAAGAAAACTTAGTTGTGTCATATGCTCCCTCCAGCAATAATTTCAAGACGCATCCCTTGTCTTCTAAAGTCAGGCTTCTACGCCCAAATTTAATTTCTTCTGAACCGGTGGCCATGTCTCGCCCGCTACAGAAGACAAATCTCCTCCAAAACTTAATCACGTCATCGATTCAAACGTATTCTAATGCCGGTTCGAAATACTTGACGATGACATCTTCCCTTTCCATCGTCAGACACGAATGATCCTCCTGATCAAAGTCTAGATGATCCCGACACCCAACGCATCGTTCAAACAAGATGCGAGCTAGTTGTTCATTCAAGCAGAATGTGTAGGCTCTCATCGGTGCCTTTAGAAGAAAAAACGCTCTCACAAACTTGGAATCGTTCATGATTTATGTACATTTTATTATCTATTCGATTCGATATTTTATATATTTTTAAATAACTATTTATTTATATATTTTTTTTCTCCTTCATTATATCAATCACTTTTTTATTTCCTCTTGCAGATCTCGTGATTCTGTTACAATTTATCTCAACTCTTCGCGATTTTTTTCATCTGTTCCTGCACTAGAAATCTTCGCAGTTCATTCACGATCGATCGCACCGTCTAGGACGCGATGACAATTCTAATTTTTTCGACATTCTTAATCTTTCATATTTCTGTCCTGGAAACCACCACGCATTCGTCAATGATCGATTGTGCCATCTAGAACGCGACGATGAATGATCGAGGATTTCCAACTCGGATTTCTTCTGAGTTAGAACTCTCAATTGTTCGTCAACGACCGGATCACACCCACCACCGTCTAGAACGCGATGACGAACGTTTAGAGAACTTCATCAATTCTTTTTTTCGACATCTTAATTTTTTATATTTTGCTGTCCTGGAATCCTCAACGCATTCGTCAACGACCGATCGCACTGTCTAAAATGTGATGATAGATGTTGGGAAAATTTGAGGGGTCGATTTCTTTTGCGCATCTTTAGTTAGAACTCTCGATCACTTGTCAACGACCGGGTCGCACCCACCACCATCTAGAACGTGATGACGAACGTTGAGAATTTCATCGATTCTAATTTTTTTTTACATCTTAATTTTTATATTTTTCTCAGTTAGAACTCTCAACGCGTTCGTCAATGACTGATCGCACCGTCTAAAACGCGACGATGAACGTTGGGGAAATTTGAGGGTTGATTTCTTCCGCGCATCATGAGTTAGAACTCTCAATCATTCACCAACGACTGATCGCACATAATTGCGATGATGAACGAGTGAGAGTTCTAACTCAAATTTATTGAAAAAAAGTTTTTGTAAAATTCTCGAAATTTTGTACATTTTAACACTGAACTCTATGGGTACATATACGTGTACGTGTACACGATGTACATGTACACAAAAAGTGAGTTAGGACTCTCCGTTTACACCTATTATTGTCTTTGTCTCTGTATTGATAAACGTCTTCAGACATGTGCAATTTTCAGCGACATTTCAAAAGCATTTGAGAGAATTTAGAACACAAGTCCTGTTTTTAAAACTACGTCAATGTGGTATCAGTGCAACATTGATGGAATGGATTAGCGACCACTTGCACGAAAGAGAACAAAGGCATTCTTGTCAACACTGACGTTTCTAATTATAAATTGGAGTACCACAAGGATCTGTTCTATATGTGCGTTTGTCTTCCTTATTTATATCAATTACATTGCTGAGATCATCGATGCCATTACCAGACTGTGTGTCCATGGCACCTGCAGAATTGATAATAACAAACATATTGAAAATCTTGCCGTATCCTCAATGCCGTATCCTCAATTGAAACCCAAAAGATATTAACAAGTGGTCTCGCCAAAGGCTCGTCTTTTAACCCTGAAAAAACGAAAGCAACCCTATTATGGCATTGAAGATTAAACAGATTACCTCAATTTGATCTTCAATGGCAATCATGTTTCCTCCACAGAAGATCACAAGCACCTGGGACTAATTATCCAATCTAATTTAAAGTGGGACTTGCAAATAACTGAAATATGTAAGAAAATCAATGCCCGTCTTTTTTTTTCTTCTCATATTGAAATTCATTTTGGATAGGAAAACCTTAGATAAATATGCCTGACTTTTATTCAATCCCTACTAGATTACGGCGACGTAATGGGGGGCTGCTCATTTGAATATTTGCTTCATAATATTGACAAACATCAACTTGACGCTGCGCGCATTATCATGTTCTTAACGCACTCTGTATCGGCAGATCGATTTCTGGCTGAAGTTGGATGGCCCTCCCTGCTGAAGCGACGTGAAAAGCGCAAATACTGTTCAAAATTATCAACAGAAAAGCACTAAAATTTTACAATCCGACAGAACGCATGATATCTCAACGCACAATCCTTCTAGTTTCACATATTATTAAATTATTGTATAAACACTGGAACAATTTACCAGACGCACTCACAGGAGCAACAAAAGTATCAGAGTTTAGACAAGCATATGCACAATTGAACTACATCCCCAAACCACCTCTTTACTTCCGAATGTAGAAAAGAAAGGCAGATATTTTGCACACAAAATTGCGTAAAAACTTCAGTGAATGAAACAATGATAAGTTCCACAACTATATTTCGGACTCACCAAATTGTATGTTTGGTAACCCCTATGAAAACACTCATAACTATATTTTTGCCACTCCACGGTACTCTGTCCTCAGAAATACACTCTTCGACTGTCTTAAAGATTTCGATATATCATCCGAAACTGACCTCATCTACGGTAAACCCACACTGACAACAGACAGAACGAAAACCCAATCGTTCATTTTATTTAGTAAATTCTTCAATTGGACAAGCCTCTCTCCTGTTCAAGAAGAAACATCTTATAAAAGTCTTATGCCTCTTTATCTCAGAACTGACCATTCCAGGGATTCCGTGCGGAAAGTCAACACCGACAATGTCCATTCCAATGATTTTTTCCAATTCCAGACAGATTTATTTGTCTACATTTAAATTGTAAATAGTGTAAATCTCTATAATTTCGTGAATCGATTTAAATATCTTTTTCCCCGCATCTTTGTATAAATTATCTATTTTACTGTATAGAGAAGAGTTGACACACATTGTGTCACTTGGACTCCAAGCATTGTTCGAACGACTCGAATCTTATCGAGCAAATAAGCTATCGAGTAATTGCTTGATCTGGGGACCTCGCAAACAACTCTACGATTCATCTGGGTAATCCATGTATTTAAGATAGTCTAAAATGCCTGGAGATGATATACCCCTCTCATCCTATATATTCACATTTTAACCGTGAGGGTTATAAACAACAGACATAGCTCGAAACGAACTATTTTGTAGTGGGACTCAGACTGATTTTGTTCAACTGATAGTTATCTGCAGGAACTCTGCGTTCTTTCTGTTTAAGTGTATACTCATAGATATTTTCGAAGAGGAGCAAGCTTAATATATAACCCAAGCATATTGCAGAGAATTGATGGCCCTATGACAGTTTAATTATTGGTCAGTCTCCCATGAATTTGTAAGGGGTGTAAATTGTCATAACGGAAGTCCTGAGTGGTAAAATATTCCAACTACATCATCCAAGCATGCCTTCGTTGAAGGTATGCCTTGATGATGGAGTTAGAATATTTTTCAGCCGGAATTATGATCAAAAATTTTATTGTGGACAAATACATGCGGTAGTCGTATCGCATGGCCTTCCCAACTTCTTACATGTATGTAAGTAAGAAACCCTGGTTCGAAATTGGTCATGCTGGTACCGAATCGGCGACAATCACCCATTTACATGAGACCGACTAAGTGTTTGATATAAGTGCAAGTAGCAAATCTAGTCGCCCTCCTCCCCTACACCCCACCATAGCTACGCTTTAGATAAATGGATATAAAGAACGCGTACAACATATTTTATCATTTAACCCTTTACCTAACATGAAAAGCAGACGACACTTGCAAAATAACTTCTTGAATAACTAATTTGTTTTATTTTTTGTCTCAAAAACGTAGGTTATGGCCCCTCGTTGGAACGAGCTCGATGAGCTCGTTCCAATGAGGGGTCATAAGCTATGTTTTTGAGACAAAAAAATGAAAAAATAATGAAAATTAATTGGCGATTTTTGAGATGGCCGGTTTTGGCCGTTACGTTGGATAAAGGGTTCTTACGTCTTTAAGTCGTCTTTAAAATGGCCAGGTCTTGTTCCGAAAAAGGTGAACGACAGTATAGTTTAGGTGCAACCCTACAACCAAATGAGAATTCTTAAAGTAAATTATAGGTACCGGATACCACTTTACAACCAAATGGGAATTCCTATAGCAAATTTTTCGTGCCGGTTTCCACTTTGCAACTGGGAATTCCAACAGTAAATTATACTTACCGGGTGCCACTTTGCAACCAAATGGGAATCCCTACAGTAAATTATACGCACCGGATGCCACTTTACAACCAAATGGGAATTGCTACAGTAAATTATACGTACCGGATACCACTCGACGACCAAATAGGAATTCCTGTAGTAAATGTTTTCGCCATGTGTACCACTCTACAGTCAAGGTAACTGTTCTCTACAACCGAGCGTTTTCTATGGGACTCTGTCAAAGACAAGGTAAATATTCTCTACGACCAAGTATTTTCTATCAGATTTTTTCCTTAGATTTTCTTCGACTGGTTCATAACACTAGCCCATGCATGCGTATGAAAATGTACCTTTCCACAGGGTTTGTATTATGCATCAGTTGCAGAAAATGTGTACATTTTTTACCAGAGAAATTCAACGAAGGATGCGTTCACGACTATCCTATCCGCGTATGGGGAAGTAACCTGGTTCCAACATAAAAACAAAAGGTAATACCTCAATGGATGAAGCTCATCATGCCTCTGTATCTATACAAAGGAAAAACACTGTCTATTTGGGAGAGATGGGGAAAAGGGATGCCAAATGTGCCACTCTGGAGTAGTGGAGACCCTGGAACATTTTCTCTTGGAATGCCCACAGTATATACCTCATAGAATAAAATTTACTGGAAGAATAATGCAGAAGTGGGGTGAAGAAACAAAGGATAGATGGCTGAAGGGGGACACGAGGGAGAGGGTAGGAATGCTTATTGAAGAAATTGAAAAAGAGGAAGTGAGGGACACTATTAAGCAGTTTATATCTGAATGCTGGGAGGAGAGGAGGGGAAGAGGGGGTGGGGTGCAGGGGGAATGATGGCCTTCTCTTATGAGGACCGCGACAAATCAGCGGCTGGCCAAAGAGTTATTATTATTATGTCCTTTTCGGTGATTTGTTAGAATCCCATATATTGGAACTTACTTCCAGAACTCAGTACCACTATATTAGAGGCCTTTGGTTCTCATAATAATCACGTACCATCGAATATGTCAATCCGGATAGGTTCGTTTAGGTAATTTTCGGTGTTTTCGGGTCGTTGTTGGTAATTTGATGTAATCTCATATATTTTGAATACACCACCTGAATACACCTCGTACTATTGGAAGCCTTTCAGGCTCACTGCAACCACGCGATACCATAAATACCAAGAATGTGACCCCAGTGAACAAATTGGGCAACGGGAATATGAATAACACTAACAGTTGTACCACGTATCACCCTATGATGATGTAACAACATGGCCGCTCAAGCGGGCTACTATAACAACCTACATGACCCCCACAATGCAGCGCTGTATGACGTCACTTCACTTCAACCCCCACTAGATTACGTTGACATAGTATAGGACTGCGTAGCTTCAAATATTTTGCTTCAAAATATTAACAGACTTCAACTTGACACTGCACGCAATATCACAGGCTTAAGGTGTTCTGTCGCGGCAGATTAACTTTTGGCTGAACTTGGCTGGCCCGTTGAATAGACGTGAGAAGCACAAACACTGTGCTCTTGTCAAAATTATCAACAATGAAGCACCAACATACCTACCTCAACGCATTGCTGCCACCTGGAATGCGTATTATCTGAACGTACAGTCTCCTCAATCCTACAAGATCCACACATTACCCGGTTAAAACGGAACGCTATAAACTGACGAAAAACAAGTGCTAACGTTTGGGAATGTGACAACCGTTACTTATTCCTAGTTCCTTATTCGACATTCGTTATCAATCGATAAAATAGGTTGATAACAACTGTCGAATAAGGAACTTGGAATAAATAGGTTGATAACGAATGTCGAATAAGGGACTGGGAATAAAATGGGTTGATAACGAATGTCGAATAAGGAACTGGGAATAAGTAACGGTTGTCAAGTCCGTGGAAAGTTTATGGTGTTACCACTTTTCGTGATAGGTAAACACCAGGGCATCTGATAATGTGATGGCTGTGAAGATGGATGACGTGAAAGTTATTACGCTGTGACTGGAGTCTTTGCGTAATAGCTTCCACGTAATCAATCTTCCTCTTTGGCAGAATGAAACTCGTTGACTGCCTTGACGCCCACTCTGGGCAAGGGGGGGGGGGGGGGTGGTGGGTGAGGGTGTAGTGAGCAGATTTTGTTTCGGGGGTTTCCTAGAATTCGAGTTGTATAGAGATTAGCGGGTGATCGCTATCCACATTAATCGCCATTCAAATTTCAATATTTTTTTTAAAAACTGTTTGCCTCACAAACATACCTTATGGTGTTTTATTGGAGCGAGGCAAAAAATTAAAAGATTTTGTTATTCAAGAGAATAATTTGCCACTGTCGTCTGATGTCACTCCGATACTCGTGTAAGGTAAAAAGTTAAATATTGATAGTAAAGAAAAATTCTTGAGTATATACATATCCGAGAAAAAGGTAAATAGCGGGACATAGCAAACCGACCTTCTCGATTACGTCCAGTGATGTGACGACAGCGATAGGGTGTGTGTGTCTCACCAGCCTTACCGCAATCCCTGCCAAAATTTCAATAGTAAGAAACTTTAAGCCCCAAACCACCAATAGTTGGAAATTCCATGCCCTATGGCAGTATAGATTTCGTGGCATTTTATCCGTGCCAGTGACCATTTCTAGCAGACATGTGTAGTGATGTTTGAACCGCATTTAGTTTAAACATTATTTATTTCCAAGTTGCATTATAATAAAAAAGAACATAGAAAATATATTTGTGGATTCAACAGAAAACTGTAAGCTTATGTTAAGCTGTTTACACACTATTAACCCTTTGAACCGCTTTCCGGCCAGGAACATGATACGTCATAACGTCATTATATAGGATTGCTGTTCAATAAATATTGTGGGATATACCAATCATTATTTTCAACGTGCAGCCCGAGGCTGCAAAATACTGATTGGTCCACCCCAAATAATGAATATGGACTCTTCTAACTGATGCCATTGAACAGACATGGAAGATACCACTAGAGTTCAAAGGTTTAACATATTTCACATTACTGTATATACTGGTGTGATAGCGATTTACATTCAACTTGGTTACAAAAGGAAAAAACAAACATTTTACACCAACTAAAGTAAAGGTGATCAAAAAGAAAGAAATGAGAAAGGGTATGAATGAAGTAGAAGCAACATGGAGAGAGATGGAGCAATTTATTTATTTATTGCTGTTTAAGGTCACATACTTATGCACAATGGATAATCATGACCGTGACAGTTTTACGAGAGGAGGAAGCAGGAGTACCCGGAGAGAACCACCGAGCATCGACGAGCAACTGTCAGCTTCTCAACATTCTAACTCTGTTTGAGCTCTCTCAAGCAGGGTTACAGCGGTCGAAGACATGTGCACCATCGACGTGTAGTACGCCTTAGTACACGGCGCCATCGTGCCCCCATGTACGCAATCGGCATAAAGTGCCTTGCCCAAAGACACAATGCAGGTCGAACCGGACGGAGGAGAGATGGGGCAAAAGATCGCACTTTGGATGAAGAGTCAGAGAGAGAGAGAGAGGCTGAGGGAGAGCGAACGGGAGAGCAACCGAGAGAGAGAAAGAGAGAGAGAGAGAGAGAGAGAGAGAGAGAGAGAGAGAGAGAGAGAGAGAGGAGAGAGAGAGAGAGAGAAAGAGAAAACGAAAACAAACAGAAAGAAAGAAGCATCAGAAGCTTAATAGATAACTGAATGGCATTTTTTTTTAATATTTCAAGTGGAGTCAATATTTCGTCCCTTCAGCGCAATGAGTAGCCATCTGCAATGCATCAGCATTGCAGATGGTACCTCGTTGCATTCAAGAGACGATTTCCAACACTGGAATCTAAAGGTCATATATTTGGAACAAAATGGGAGAGAGAATATTTGGATTTCTTCTGCTGAAAGTTCAATGTAGCAATTGGAAAATTCTCACTCAAGAAGTAGAGGTGAACAGTTGTGAATTCAGAGCCCCACTCCACTCCCCAACCCGAACCAAGACCCTCTATCCACTTACCTGTTTCTACCACCAGTAGTGCAGACTTCAACAACGTTGATATTCTTTAAATATCAACTCGGAACAATTCTGTATAGACATTTGTAGAGAAAAAAAAATTCAGAACGGCTCTGCTCTACCGACAATATCTATTTCGTTATCAGGTATACAAGGCTTACAGCTTTACAAACACTGTTTCACTGTTTACCAAACGTTGTGGAATCTGATGACATGAAATACCTCTCACACAAACAAACCCCTCTTTTCATCTCTAATTGAATACAAATTAATCACGTCGAGAAGGAAAAATAAGTAAATCCATCAAAAAACTAACAACTCAGTTAAAAAATAACATTATCTAAATCAAAATAAATGTTCTGTTCTGCAGATAGCTAGAACATTACTTGGTATAAAACGTGGAACCCGTGAAGTGAAGCAGTGCTGGTTTAGGCTACTGTGATAAACAAGTTTCTGTTTAATAGGTAAACTCGGACCCGGTAACCAACATCTGGGTACAAGTCCTTTAAAGTGGGTAGTTTGTGTATGAAGGATTGTCTAAACTTGACTTATACTTGAGGTGCGAACACGACATATCCATAGAGGCCGAAAGAGACCTTAAACACAACTAAAATAAATGAATGCATATGTATATAAAGTGCCCTATCGTACACAAGCACCCACATCCCAACACTCTCACAGAGGTATGTAGTGTGTGTCAGTCTGAGACTAATACGGTCACACAAGTATAAAATTTTCATGTTTTTTACGAAAAGGTCTATTACAAATTGAGTCATTGACATGTGTGACGTGGAACTCATTTTGGAAGCGAAAGTGCATGTTAACCCTTTACCAAACGTAACGGAAAAACGGCCAGCGCTATTCACAAAAAACACCATTCAATTCTCATTATGTTTTTCATTTTTGTCTCAAAAACATAGCTTATGACCCCTCTTTAGAACGAGCTCGTTGAGCTCGTTCCAATGTGGGGGCATAAGCTATGTTTTTGACACAAAAAATGAAAACAAATTAGTTATTCAAGAATTTTATTTGCAAGTGTCGTCCGCCTTTCGTGTTAGGTAAAGGGTTAATACCATTACAACAATCGAGTTTGAAAGTGCTCACAACTGTAGGCGAGTACACCCCCCCAAAAAAAACAAAAAAACAAAAAAACAAAAAAAACAAAACAAAAACACACACACACAGCAAAAGGGGCACAAGTAAAGTTTCAGCCTATGAATCTCTGGGTTAAATCCAGAAATCCTTTGACTGACACATTGCTTGCTCTTCTTATTATTTTGTACAAGATATGAGAGTCATTGTCTTGTTGGATACTAAGACAGACCACAACGTGGGTGGAGTACTGGGGACTGGAATCAACGACCCGATGTGGAGTTTTTGCTGTATTCCACGAACGCCAAAAGTACGCGTGAAATACAGAAAATACTCCACCAAGGGTCGTTGGTTCTTGCGCCCCCGTACTCCATCCGAGTTGTGTTCTGTATTTATACCACGATTAAACTTGGATTAACTGCATGACTGAATGAAGCTGAAAACTATCACCTTCGGCTGTCTGATTTACGTATTTTTAATTTATTATTTATTAATTTATTGGAGTTTAAGGTCACATACTTATGCACAATGGCTAATCGTGACCGTGACAGTTTTACGGGTGGAGGAAGCCGGACTGCCTGGAGAGAATCACCGAGCATCGACGAGCAACTGTCAGCTCCTCAACATTCTAACTCTGTTCAAGCTCCGCTCAAACAGGGTTATGAGGGCTGAAGACATGTGCTCCCTCGACGTGCAGTACGCCTTATCTTGCCCCCATGTAGGCAATCGGGATAAAGTGGCTTGCCCAAGGACACAACACGGGTCGACCCGGACGGGGATCGAACTCGAGACCTCTACCATAGAAGTCCAACAGTCTACCACTGAGCCACCGCGCTCTCGGATGTCTGATAAACCGTTGCTTAACACTGTTTTGTGTCAAATTTCATTTCATTCACGCCATAACATGCAACCAAACGCATAACGGCCAATCGGATGCGTTGTTACATGTAATCGAACTTCCACACATTGTGTACACTATTTAGAACATTTCCCAAATATCTGTAGTTTTGTTCACAACACCGACGTATTTCTCCAATACAAGTAAAAACTTCTAGACAAAACACAAATCTGTATTGTGGTATAGCAATCTCATGTGCACTTATTCTATTCACAAAGAGTATGTTTTTTACTTGCACTCAAATTGGCTTTGAGTTGTTACACGTGCCCAGGCCACCCTTTTAGGTAACCGTAATTAAATGATAAATACATCACCAGCTCAACAAAATAAAATTGAACAAGATCATTTTTTTGCAACGATGATATTTTATATGGGCTTACCATGCGTTAACCATGAATAATAAAACAAAACAAAAAACACAAGGGTGAAACACTACTATAAACTTCAGTGGTAAAAGTAAAAGTAGAACAATGAATGAGGATTGCGTCATGCACAGCGCAAGAACGTAATACTATGACGTCATGATCTTCATTCGTAAAAAATCAATTCATAAACGCTGAATGATTGTCAAACAGACGTTGTACAGACCGTACACAATCCCTTCATTATGCGAACAAGTCAAAAACATGGCAAGGAGGAGACTGTCAGAGGCACTAAGATGGCAAATCGTTGGTATGTATGCAACAGGCATGTCATTCAGATCTATTGGAAGGCAACTTGGTTATAGTCATTCTGTCATCAGCAGACTTGTCCGAAAAGATCAACAGACGATGTTAAGGACCGATCAAGGCCTGGAAAATCCCGAAAGACCTTTTCTCGGGAAGATCGGAGTCTGGCACGCCTCGTTAGGCGTGAACCCTTTGCTTCAGTAAGTAAGTAAGTAAGTAAGTAAGTAAGTAAGTAAGTAAGTAAGTAAGTAAGTAAGTAAGTAAGTAAGTAAGTAAGTAAGTAAGTAAGTAATATAAGTAAGTAAGTAAGTAAGTAAGTAAGTAAGTAAGTAAGTAAGTAAGTAAGTAAGTAAGTAAGTAAGTAAGTAAGTAAGTAAGTAAGCAAGCCAGCAAGCAAGCAAGCAAGCAAGCAAGCAAGTAAGTAAATCTTTATTTACGTGACATGTGCGATAAAATACAACCAATTTCACTCTAAAAGTTCGTTCGTTTCACAGCAACGCACCCGGCCAATTTGACCTATATGTCACGGCGTAATAGTAAATATAAGAACGAATGCTCGAAAATGCCACACACGCATCACAATCATACTTCATCACCACCACCCCGGCCTAATGTTAAATATTCACTAACCCTGCCTACCCAGCATACCGAGGTTATCACCCCCCCCCCATCATCACACGAGGATATTTATATATACCCCCTCCCTCTCACTCACTCACTCACTCACTCACTCACTCACTCACTCACTCACTCACTCACTCACTCACTCACTCACTCACTCACTCACTCACTCACTCACTCACTCACTCACTCACTCACTCACTCACTCACTCACTCACTCACTCACTCACTCACTCACTCACTCACTCACTCACTCACTCACTCACTCACTCACTCACTCACTCACTCACTCACTCACTCACTCACTCACTCACTCACTCACTCACTCACTGTCATTCACCCTTCCAAACACATATTTACTGGCGTGGAAGCAGTGGTATCTTCAAGTGGGATTTTGAAAAGCCTCTGGGCTCCCCAACAGACGTTTGTGCAACAGTACTGTCCGAAACCGTCTCAAAGCAATGGGTAAGAGGTTCTGAAGGGTCACCAAATGTCCAGCTCTCCCCAGTCGGCATCAAAGACGACGTTTGGAGTGGTGTATGGCACGACAACATTGGAATCTCAGGACATTGAGGAGAGTCCATTGGTCAGACGAGAGTAGGTTCCTGCTTCATTTCACAGGTGGTCGGTCGCATGAGAGTGTGGAGGTATATTGCTTACGTGCCCAGGAACATCAGACCTACTGTTCCTAATGGTGGAGGATCAGTAATGATCTGGGGGATGCCTCTCTCATGATTGTAAACTTGATATGGTGACTGTACGTGGGAATCTCAATGGTCATCAGTACATCCGGGACATTCTCAATCCGGTTGTCGAGCCTCATTTTGACAACGATCCGGTGGCTATTCGAACTGTATTCATGGTCGACGATGCAGGGCCACATCGTTCCCATGCTGTGAGCGCATTCCTTCAGAACAACGCTATTACAACACTAACTTGGCCTGTAATGAGCCCTGATTTGAATCCCTTAGAACACATCTGGGACTTTCTCGGACGTCATGTGCATGCAATTGATTCGCCTGTACAGAATTTGGCCGATTTGGAAGCTGCACTGCACGAGGAGTTGCAGCAGTTGCCTCTGGGCCGTATCAGAAGGCTCACTAGTTGCATTAGGAGGAGGGTCCAGGCTGTCATCAGGGAACATCGTGGATACACTCGCTACTGACGTCAGACACTGCCATTGTGTCCAGGAGATCACAAGTTACATTTTTGTCAATATTTACCGTCTTTGTTTTATCATGGACCACTGCAGCACCATACTTGTCGAGAGAACTTTTTTCCATCAAAAACATTAGTGACAGATATGTGTAATTAGCGCCATTAAAATACTGCATATTTTCATCATTCTGTTGTCTTTCATTTGTCAACAGACCATTCTTTCCGCAAACAATGACTTTTGACCATCTTAACGATAGCATGAAAGTATTAAAACCACTGCGAAAAAAAACAGGGGGTGCTTAACCCTTTGAAACCTGGTGGTATCTTCCATGTCAGTTCAATGGCGGCAATTGGAGGAGTCCACATTCATTATTTGAGGGTAGACCAATTAATATTTTCAATGTGGCTGCACGTTGAAAATATTAATTGGTCTACCCCACACATTCACTCTCAGCAGCCATCCGACTTAATGAAGTTATGACGTATCGTGCTTCCGGGCCGGAAAAGGGCCGCTCTGTTTCAAAGGGTTAATTAAGTTCCAGGTGTATATTTTAAGATCACGTTATTTGAAGAGTAGCCAAATACGAGAATCAAGGACTTTAACCTTAACCCCCCCCCCCCCCCCAACACTGCGTTCCTGATTGGAATTACAGCATGCAGTGCCGTCTGAAGCGATTGGGCGAATCCATTTTGTATTTGGACGGAGGTTAGGTAATAATTTAAGACAAGAGCCCCATGGTTCACTTGGATTCAGTTAGTACTGACCCTTCTTAAATAATGATTGTTGTAGTTTGTTTCAGTTTTTGAGTTTTATCTGGAAAATGAAACAAAGTAAGTTTTACTGATCTCCATCCTTGGAATAGCAACTACCTAGTGATATAACGAATCATTTTCAGTTAGTTGTCACTTGTTTTCTTCAATCATGTTCAAGTAAGGTCAACATCAGTAAGGTCAACATCAAATTGCTGAAAATACTCTCCCTGCACTGATAACAGTTTATACGTTGGAAATTCAACAGTAAGCCCTCAACAGGACAAAGTTAAACAACACAGAATCATAGTAACATCTGGACCCATCAAAAAATGTTTAGCCTGAAATAACCTATTAATGCCATCCATTGTGATAATGAAGATGTTCCATCCAACATTATCTTTCTGTTAGCTCCATGCCAAAAGTCTGACATACATCCCGTATGAAGAGTATATTCTTTTTTGTATTATTCATGCCTTCAGTCTATCATTGTCTTTTTAACATTTATATGGGTAATATAAATGGTATCTTTTTTTATTCAGTTCCAGTTATTTCCCAGTGATGTAACTGTTCATGTGTTTCTAATAAGTAAGGCAGTGGCCCCGTGGCTGATCTCAACGGGAGACTTTCGCATTGTGGGCCAACCATTCTCTCCTGGTAGCTGCTGGGGGGCTGCATCCATGCTCATCTGCATTCTAACTACTCTACCTTCTTGTAAAAACACCTGACCCCCTTGGAATACGGGTGGTATCTTTCATATCAGTTCAATGGTAGCAATTAAAAGAGTACATATACCTTATCTGCATGGGGGTAGAACAATTCATATTTTCAACGTCAACGAAAAAAATATTAATTGTTCTACCCCCCATGCAGATAATGTATATTATTAATTGATCTATCCCACATATTCATTTTACAGCCATCTTACATAATGAAATTATGAGGTGACATATTCCTGGGCCGGAAAAAGCGGCCTCTTGGTTTCAAAAAGTTAATTATGTTTCTGATCACGTTAAAACAATCATATCACAGAAAAATGATGAGAGAAAAAAATACTGCATCATAAAACGCGGTTTTTTTTCAGACACCGACAGACCGACCCAACCCAGCCCTGCATATAGAATAGAGCTGAAACGGTTAAAGGGTTTTCTTGATCGATTAATCACATGGATTAACCTTGGTTAACCGATTAATCACGTGCCCTAATAGGCAGCTGAATAATTGCCGTACCGTTGATGATTTATATAGTTAAAACTTTACTCAATTTAACGAACAAAACCGGCCAGCGCCATATACAAAAATGTCCATTCAAATTTTATTATGTTTTCAATTTTTGTTTCAAAACATAGCTTATGACCCCTCATTGGAACGAGCTCGTTGAGCTCGTTCCGATGAAGGGTCATAAGCTATGTTTTTGAGACGAACATTGAAAATCTTATGTAATTCAAGAATTTCTTTTGCAAGTATCGTCTGCTACCCGCATTTGGTGAAGGGTTGAGAATGACTATTTTCAGCAACTGGTACATTATAATGATCATGCAAGTGAACAAGTATGTCATCACGTAACTGACATGCTTTACTCTGTCTCATATAATTGATGTGAGCCAGTATGACAATGTTTGCCTGTTTTGGGGCAAGTTTGTTCCTTTGTTAACCCGTGAAATACCGTTGTTCAAAAGTAACGGTAAACCGATCAATTACTTTTTTGATCGATCAAGACGTTGATCATTGGTTAATCGATTAATCGGTTAACCGTATCAGCTCTAGTATGGAAACAAAAAATGCAGACAATAAATAAATAAATACAATAAATAAATAAATAAATAAATAAATAAATAAATAAATAAATAAATTTGGGCAGGAGTAATCTTGAAAACTCACCCATTTTTGGTAATCAATAGGTGGGAAAGGTAATAGTTTGGAAATATGAGCTGAAATGTAAAACTAATGCCTTTTATTGTGTAATCTATATTAACTCTTTGCATGCTGCTGAAGGCTATTCCTGCCCGGCACAGGGTTTCTCTTGTCACTGATATAAGTATAATTTGGGCATATTTAAACATATTTTCCCCTGTAAATTTAATTGATTTTTTCACCAATTATTTCTTGTTATCTTTAGATTAATTTTTCATCAACTCTAGTCATGGCTGCTTTACAGCAGCCATGACTAGATTTAATAAAAAAATATCTTGAAAATACTCAGCGGGTTAAGAGTTAATTACGATATACTACACTAATACTCATCTTCCAGGAGCAATTGAAACTTACATTTCTCGAGAAGACAAGTTTTAGAAGTTTTAGAGTTCTAAGGGGATGGGTGTTCAAACTGAGAATAAAAAAATGGATAAAACGGGGGGGGGGGGGGGGGGGGGCACGAAAATGATCCGGTTCACATTTTTTGCATACCCTCCCGTACCTTCCTGCATTTTGTTTTACTGCCCCCCTCTCCGGGTGAACGCGGATTTTAAGAGAAATGAAGCGGATTTCACGCACTACTCATTCTCACAAGACCACCAAGAAAACAAAGAGGACATTTCGAATTGTTGCAAGCAGGTGTTTGTCAGGCCATGCTGATCAATGTTTTTGTTGAGGCTGGAATAACAGGAATAGATCACAGATGGGTGCCTATAAACGAACACCATCATGTTTCATATGATCCCACAAAACAGAGATACAATGTCAATTATCTCAAATAAATGATTCGACAAATGGGGCAAAATCACCCGTCGTGCATTTAATGATTGAAAGATTGAATTTTAATGTTTCTTCTCAACAGTGCTATTTCTTTGTACAAAGGTTATCTTCTTAATTATTTTTGTTTTATAACGTTTATCAGCTGCAGATGCCGAATTTCCGAAAATAGCCTCAACTTTTCAATAGAAAGAAAATTTCTACAAACGGGTAAAAGCTTTTTGCTGAACGGATTCAGATTCGGACAGATTACGATTCTTCAGGGGACGTGACAACCGTTACTTATTCCCAGTTCCTTATTCGAAATTCGTTATCAACCGATAAAATATATAAATATTATTTGTACAATTTTCTTACATTTAAGCTAAATACAATAACAGCAAAAAATTGATATATTGTACAGGGGCGGCATGGACAAGATTGTCCGTCTTGCTGTCGCACCAAAATGAAATTATCAGAATTAAAACTGAAGGCGACATGCAATGGTAACACAGGTGATGTTTGGTTGTCACGCGAAAACACCGGAAGCAAAAAATCCACATGAGTTCTAAATGAATTCCTACATGTATTAGTATCAGTTATTTCAGTGGCTGAGGCTACTGGTCGAAAAGTGCTGCAACTGTTAGTTCTGGAAGCGCGGTGGCTCAGTGGCAGACTGTTGGACTTCTATGCTAGAGGTCCCGAATTCGATCACCGTCCGGGACGACCCGCGTTGTGTCCGTGGGCCAGGCACTTTATCCCGGTTGCCTACGTGGGGGGCACGATGACGCCGTGTACTAAGGCGTACTGCACGTCGATGGTGCACAAGCTTCAACCGCTGTAACCCTGCTTGAGCGGAGCTTGAACAGAGTTAGAGTGCTGATGAGCTGACAGTTGCTCGTCGATGCTCGGTGGTTCTCTCCGGGTACTCCGGCTTCCTCCACCCGTAAAATGGTTACGGTCACGATTAGCCATTGTGCATGAGCATGCCTTAAACACAATAAATAAATAAATAAAAAAATACATAATAAATAACAGTTAGTTCTGACTGGGATACGTTATCTTGTTATGAAATATTGAAATGGGGACTGCAGATCAATTCGTGATACAGTTTGGTCGGTTTGTTTCATTTCGTATTTCCCAGTCAATACGAATAGTGAGCTACTAGACTTTTATTCTCATATATAGTATAATATAATCAGGGGATTGTAGTTGTATTATTAAGACAACTAGTTAGGAGGAAGTAGTCGGAATAAATCTGGACTCTAATAGGCAACCCGAAGACTCATTCCAAAGGTTTATACACGAAGAGCAGGCGAGGAGTAAATGACACCACAGTGAGCGGCGAAACTTTGGACATAAAATGGAATGACAAGACGGGCTCTCATATTGTACAAGGTTTTCTACTGGGACCAATACTACCAATATTTACAACAGTATTTTTCAGAATTGTATTTTTTCACCTGTGAATATTAATCACTGAAAACAATCATTGGTGTTTTAAAAGACGTGGCAATTTACCTAACGGTAAATTGCCACGTCTTTGAAAACGTCAATGATTTATTCAAACCATTTATAGCAATGGACAGAAAATACAATTCTCGAAAATACAATTGTAAGGGTATCATAGTATTGACTCCTGGGGCCAATACTATAAAACTTTTACAATTGTATTTTCTAGAATTGAATTTCTACCTATTAATATTACTGACTAAACTTTAATCATCAGCATTTTAAAAGATATGATAATTTGCCAAATTGTCACATCTTTGAAAATGCTAATGGTTCATTTCAATCCATTTAAAGTCATAACTAGAAAATACAGTTCTAGAAAATACAATTGTAAAAGTTTAAAAGTATTGGCTCCTGGACAGAACGTTTTCTTTACATTTTACGACCATCGAATATTTTAATAGATAACTTTTGATTAATTATTTTTTGAAACAGTTTTGAAATTGAGATTTTGATTGTTTGATCTAATGAATTCCATGCATATGGTTGAAAAAGAGTGTTTTGGAAGGACAGAGGAAAATTCCGTTCTTGGTGTAGATATGTTTAGGTTTCCAGCCTATCGGGTATTCTTTGCAGCTGTGTCGTCAAAGATTATATTAAATGACTCGGGTAGATTTTTGCTCATCCAGTCAAAGATGAATGATGAGTCGATACTGGTCGTGAAATTTCAGAATCTTCTCATTTTGGAAGATGGGTTCTCTGTGACTCGTGTAGCTTTTGTTTGATATAATTCATATGGCCCGTTTCTGTTTTTTTTTTAAATAGCGTTGCCATGGTCGGCATGTAACTCCCAAGGCGGTATCAAACCTTGATGAGCCCTGCACATAGCCTGAATTTGACCTCCACCCGATCCCGGAAACTGACAAGTTACCATCGAAAAGTTAGTTCATTTTGAATAAATGCAAAACCGCCAGTCTCAACGAAGATAAGTGCTGAGATATACAGGGTATTCAGTCTCGAAGTGCATAAAACCATTTTAATCGGCTTCGGCTCCTAGTCTGAGTTGTTTTATCGGCCGCATACCCTTCCGTAGAAACTAATATAACGAACCTCATATTCCTCACTAATTAGTGAAATTACAATAGAGAGAAAGTCCGAAATGCAATTTTCTTGTCTCCTCTCTTTTGGCCCTACTGCTGCCCTATTACTACGGCCCTGATAACTCGGGGCGAATGTGGTCGATGCGACAGGTGAAGCTTAAAGATAATTACGAAGCGATTCCTCGAATTTATTTGGATGGCGTTAGGGCGTTAACTTTTCTGTTTAACGAAGCAGTCCCCATTTTATATGCAAACACAGATTTATATGTATGGATGCAATGGCCGAACAGGCTCTCCTCCACCAGGGAGGGGCAATTGTATGTGAGAGTGGGGGGAAGTAGGTATCAAGGGCTATTTTTGTGTGTGTGTGGGGGGGGGGGGGGGGGGGGAGTGCGCCCGCAACGGCACAATTGGAGGTTTAGGAGCTTGCAATCCCCACTTTTTTGACAAGGCCCGGAAAATATTTCAAATGGCTTTGAGCAGGGGTACGTACTCCTCTTAGTAAACCTGTTAAATTGGGGAAATAAGTAGTCCTATGGTATAATATTTGTAAAATGAAACAAAAAAAATATGCTGTTTTCAATATCAGAGTGATTGTGTCTATTTGCTTTTGAATTATTTCGCTGCACGTGGGAATGTAATGGTAACTGAAGCAGTAGTGGCTCCAGGAGGGCGACAGGGGGTACAGCCCCCCCCTCCCCCTACCGGGGACGTTGCCTAACACTCTCCCCGTCGGGAGAAGTGCCTCATATATTGTGGGCTTGTCGTGGAATACTCTAGCCCCCTTGTCGGAGAAACCCCAGTGTCTCCACTGAGCTGAAGTTACAGTTCACACAGCTCAATGTGGTACATAGCTACGTAACGAGTAGATTTTTATTTTAGGACCAGAAGACCTTTGAGGACCCAACCAGCAAATTCGTAGCTCACGGTCCCCTGAGTAGCCTACCGGTTATCTTTTTCAGGTCTATATGTACTTGAATGGGCTTCGAGTTTCTTCTGGTCCCGCCACTAAATGTATCTCATGACCCCATTGGAGGGAGCTCAGATTTCCCGAGGTAAATGTTTCTCGGGGCCCTTTTGTAAAAAGAACCTTGCTTGAACAAACCTTGGGGACCCTTTTAAGTTCGGGAACAACTAGGCCTAGCCAAAATAGCTTATTGGACAAGGACGTGGGAACCGTTTCTAACCTGTGGGAGGGGGTACGGTCATAGAAGAGCACCCACACACTGATAAATATCAGTGGTGGCCAATGTACTTATGTAACATGGTAGGAATACAACACCAAGCTACATTTCAGACTAACGCATGTTGATACAGTTGATAAAAGTGCACACTTTTGGCTCCCTATTTATCCCCAACATTGTATCGGCCAGGGAATTTCTTAAATGTGGAATAAAAATATGTGCACTTCTCTCGATTCAAAGGCCGCACAGGGGACAAATCATACGAGGGAATTTTCGGTCACATCCTACGAGTAGGTATACTGCGCACTCCTCCTGTCAATTCCCACTGAGGTTTGAATGACGGATTGGTAAAGACAAAGGTGGCCTAATCTCTCTCTCTCTCTCTCACTCTCTCTCTCTCTCTCTCTCTCTCTCTCTCTCTCTTGGGGACGTGACAACTGTTTCTTATTCCCAGTTCCTTGATCGACATTCGTTATCAGCCGATAAAATCGGTTGATAATGAATTTCGAATAAGGAACTGGGACAAGGTAACGGTCGTCACATTCTCCCCCTCCTCTCTCTCTCTTCTCTCTCTCACACAACTATATCTGGAAAAAGGGGGTCGAACTACGGAAATTTGATCACAGAGTGTTAATTAAGCAGTTCCCTGCTCGATCAAATCAAGACACGATTACAGTCAGTCCGCGACACATTCTCACCAATGGATCAGAATGGATCAAGATTTTGTAGATAAAATATCGCAAAATTAAAACAAAACCAAGAATAACAAACGAAAATATCTTCTCTGATGCAAGCCAGCGCTTTCCGGTTTCTCTTTCGACAGGATGAGAGTCTGCAGTTTTGTGAGCTGAAAATCGGACAGAGAATTTCGCCTGGATCGCGACTTTCCGCTTTTGAAATTACAGTACTGTATTCCAACTGTTTCCAATGGAAGGTCGGGGGGACCCAAATCAATCAAAAATAGAACTGGCTTGCTGAGTCAATAACACTAAAGAGGCGGGCCAGGTTCTGGGTTTGGTGTGTGGGTGGGTGAGGGGGGGGGGTGCGAGTATCACACTTTCTTCGACAGTTTTGGAAAGAAAAGTCAAAGTGGCCAGTGGTGGCTACTTTCAGATGACCATAACGTTTTCCAGCCAAAATACTCCGGCTATTTTACATCGACTCATTCACATTTTGAAATGAAATGAGACGCCAATTTTTAACCCATTACCTAACATGAAAAGCAGACGACACTTGTAAACAAAATTCTTGAATAACTAATTATTTTCATTTTTTGTCTCAAAAACATAAGTTATGGCCCCTCTTTGGAACGAGCTCGACGAGCTCGTTCCAAAGAGGGCTCATAGCCTATGGTTTTCACCTATAGGTGCTCTCCCATAAATTGTAACAAAGCAAAGACTTCTGGTTAAATTTTGATGACCAAAAATAATTTAAATGCACCTGAACTTGACATGAAAAAATGGTCCAAACGGCATACAAATCAATTGATAGATTCGTGAATGAATCAATCGACCTATTTTTTTTACATACAGGGTGCTTATTTTTCAACGATTTTCTGTCGAAATAACGATCTGTATATTGGGCGACAAAAGAAACTTTCAAAAGAAAATCAATGTGTTTGAAGGACAAATGCAAGTACACACCTTCACATCATATACATGTATCAAATAATTATTGGACCGAAGATGTAAAAAGTATTTTTAATCTGCTTGCGATGCAAAACTCTCGGTGCAAGCCACAGCTTGCATAACTTATTTCTATCAAAGGTTTTATGTCATCGACTCCAACTATATTAAAAATGGGCACACCTTTTTTCACATGGACGCTTAAAATAGATCATGATAACAATAATTTGGTTTCATGAATCTGGACCCAAATTTCTAATTTCTGACAAAGTTGTGGAGAAGGTGGTTCGCTTCTCTGGTGCCCACATTTATTACACCACTGCTTTAATTCACAGGTGTTCGACATATGCCAAAGATCATGAAAAATGGTGTACTTGAAGTTTTTTTTGACAATTTATGTATTTTATCATGATTATGTATAAGAGAGACAAGGTACACAACTCGATGGCTTGGAAGATATCTATCTGCCTTATTCAAACTCACAGAAAAACCAAACGCGTTAATTTGTAGTAGAGATATTGATGTCATCCGACAGCTATGACATTAAGCTTTACGTGGGTATACCGCTTGCCCAATTAAATACTTTTAGCGCTAAAACGTGTCAAATATACCTCGCGAACGACTCACTTTTTTCTAGATCGGACACGGCTGTTGGCAGAATGTTGACTGGGGCCGATCAAAACAATTGATCAAATCTATCGAACGAAACGACCCATTTTCTAACTACGATTCTCACTCTATCTAAATTTCAAAACACTAATCATACAATACGATATTGGGGCTTCAGAACCTGTTGAATGTTATAAAACTGAAGATTTGTATTGCAAATTGCCTTCAACACAAATCGTAAATTTCTTTCGCCGCCATACTTGTAATATAGCACATCCAATTTGACCCCTCCATTCCATTGGTAGATTATTATTATCCTTGGTGGGTGAGGGTGTGAGATGAGGAAATCTCACCCGAGGGCAAGATATTTGGTCCAGACACTCGGCTTGCCGAGTGTCTGGACCCAATATCTTGTCCCGAAGGTGAGATTTCCCCATCTCACACCCGCCCCCATCAGGGATAATCCCCCCCTTACCAAAACAATCTGACGTCATCAAAAGTAATTCAGTGGCACGTGCAGCTATATCGAACAATTTCGTTGTCCATTTCTGAAAAAAAACTGATTTGCTTATGGAAAGAGCACACACAAGTTCTGTATGCAGGTATATACCGCAAAATTAAATTCAAATGCCGACAAGACAGGGGTTAAGAAGTTGCAGCGAAATGAACATTGATACATTCCGATGACGTCATATTATGAATTCTGCAATATATTCGTATAACTTTTCGAGCAACTCTCTCCACTCATGAAGGCGTTCATCCAAAAATTCATATGAAAGAGTCAATTGTCCTTTGGTTTTGCGGCCTGTGTTTTTATTTCTATTTTCTTCGACAAACGTTCGTCTGCTAATATTTCCGAAACGTGACACCTTGTTGTTTGTTTACAGAAGAACGTGTGATAATTGAATAGTCCTGTGCTTATTAAATATGCTAATAAGCCAATACAGGTTGGTCACGTGGGTGGGGTGAGACAGGCATTTCTCTCCCAGCTGTCTCACACGACTTAATATATGTCTCAGTGGCTTAGTGGTGGGAGAAAAACCTGATTTCGTCATCCGAGTGGAAGATAATTAAAAATAAAATGAAGGATTCCCCGTATTTTTCCGTCACAAATATAGCAACCAATGGGAAGTCTACTCACTGTCAACAGCCGTGTCCGACTTGGAAAACTACGGCAGCGTTCTGACGCCAGTTGATGTATTTTTTTACCTGTGCTAAGTTGTTATAACAAGTTAACTAACTTGTTATAACAACTTAGTAACTTGTTATAACAACGTAACTAACTTGTTATAACAACATAGCTTAACTTGTTATAACAACTTAGCTAAGTTGTTATAACACATAGCTAACTTGTTATAACAACTTAGCTTAACTTGTTATAACAACTTAGCTAACTTGTTATAAAAACTTAGCTATCTTGTTATAACAACTTAGCTATCTTTTTGATCAATGCCCCCTAGGTCAGTTTGTCCCTTCCTTGGGGGCTGATAGTAATTGGTCAAAATGCGTTTAACCCTTTACCTAACGTAACGTCCAAAAACGGCCAGCATTGTACACAAAAATCGCTATTCAGTCTTTTTTATATTTACATTTTATGCTTCCAAAACAATGGTTATGACCCCTCATTCGAACGAGCCCGTTGCGCTCATTCCAATGAGGGATCATACCCTGTGTTTTGGATGGAAAAAATGAAAATTTTTAGTTACACGAGAATTTTTTTCACGAATATCGTCTGCTACTAGCGTTAGGTTATGGGATAATGTGTCCCATGGACGGAGCTACATTAGAAGCACTCTATCCAACAAAATGACAAAAACTTAAAAAAAACTAACTTAAATAAGGCTCACAAATTCTGAAATATCTTCGAGCTTTTTCAATAACGCCCTTTAAATATGGATATCGGGGGGTTCTGGGTGACACAACGCAATTTGCCCCCACATGGCATCAAACTGACAACGTTTTGATTGCAAGTTCATTGTGCTTGGGTACGCCCTTCTTATTTATTTATTTATTTATTTATTTATTTATTTATTTATTTATTTATTTATTTATTTGTCTTTCAGCTCATATGTTCCTGACCAAGGCTATTCATGACCGTAACACAGACATATTCAAGTTCAGACTATGATTTATGCCCATGTTGCCCATTTTAAAGGACTTCCACCCCAAGCATCAGCTACTGGGTCCTGTTCTACAAGCGAAACGGGGCTAGTTTACTACAGTGAACAAGCACTGCTTCACTTCCCGAGATCCCCACGGGGAGCGAACTCGTTGGAGGGGGCTAGGGATTTTATTTATTTATTTATTTATTTATTTATTGATTTATTTATTTATTTATTTATTTATTGGTGTTTAAGATCATATATTTCTGCACAAAAAGGCTACTTCATTGGGGAACTTAACGCTTGAAAATAGTCCTGTGATGGCTGACCAAACAATATGCGTAGTGAATGTGAAAAACAAACAAAGCCCAATTTCTCATGCACATAGTGGTCAGCCTACATTCCAAGGGTGGGCCAGGCTACGTGATCACTCAGTCACGGGAAAGCCAACCGTTTTGCGTCGTCAAAATTATGCAGTGAGTGTGAAATACCAAACATTTCTTTTTTGTTTTCTATTTCTGGTCTTCTCTAAGCAGGACTTACCCACTTGATCCTGAAAACGGAGCTCATTTTGAAGGCATACTGTATCACCTCTTGTATAACGTAAAAATGAAATAATCATGAAAAAATATTTTGTCTTAGACAGTAGAGGATTTAGACGGGCGCATCCGGTGCGCGCCCCCTCTATTTTTCCCCGAGACATGTCGGAGCGCACTTCTAATGGGTCGAAAACACCACACACTGTTACACAAGCAGTTTTTTAACGTTTTGAGAAATAGCCCTTACTATATCTTACTGAAACAATGTAAATATGGGCATACTTGGAAAGGGCTTATTCGGACGGTTCCAACGATATCCACCTTTACATAGTCCTACTAAAAAACTTTTATAAAAGATATATTTCTGGACATTTTTGGCTGCTTTCCTGGGTACTGGATTAAAAGTCACTTCAGTGTCCAGTATTTATTTATCTTTTCCCAGGTCAGTTTGTTCCTTCCTTGGGGCTGATGATAGTAATTGGTCAAAATGCGTTTAACCCTTTACCTACGTAACGGCCAAAAACGGCCAGCACTATACACAAAAATCGCTATTCCGTCTTTTTTATATTTACATTTTATGCTTCCAAAACATAGGTTGCGTTGCGTTCATTCCAATGAGGGGTAATACCCTGTGTTTTGGATGCAAAAAATGAAGATTTTTAGATACACGAGGATTTTTTTTTCACGAGTATCGTCTGCTACTAGCGTTAGGTAATGGGTTAATAGGGGCGCGGTGGCTCAGTTGGTTGAGGTGCAGGCTGCAAGCCGAGAGTTTCTCGGTTGGAATACCACCTGCGGCAACCGCGTTGTGTCCTTGGGCAAGACACTTCACCCCCATTGCCCACGTGGGGGCACGGTGACGTTGTGTACTAAGGCATACTGCACGTCGATGGTGCACCTGTCTTCAACCAATGCTAACCCTGCCTGTTTGGAGTTGGTATGTTGGGAAGTTGACAGATGCTCGCCGTTGCTCGGTGGTTCTCTCCGGGTACTTCGGCTTCCGCCACCCGTAAATATGGATATCGGCGGTTCTGGGTGATTGCGAAGGTTCCAGTGATATTCATATTTGTAATGTTTTAATAAGGTGTACCATCTTTAAATAAAAGTTTGATTAGTTTTTCTAAAAAGGCCTTGTTGGCAAAATAATTAAAGGTCAAGTCGCACAGCTTGCTAAACGTGAATAGGCCGTCGTTGCCCCCTCTAACAGGGGCGGATCCTGGATTTCTGAAAAGGGGCGTGTCTTAGTCTGAAACTGAGCCATGAAACAACAGGGTGCGTGATAAACTCGAGATCGATTCTCCCATCTCTAAAGGCGAGAGGGGGTGGGTGAGGGGGGGGGGGGGGGGCTGTCCTGGGAAATGATAAATAAATACTGGACTCTGAAGTGACTTTTAATCCAGTACCCAGGAAGGCAGCCAAAATTGTCCAGAAATATATATTTTATAAAAGTTTTTTTAGTAGGACTATGTAAATGTGGATATCATTGGAACCGGCTGAATAAGCCGGTTCCAAGTATGCCCATATTTACATTGTTTCAGTAAGATATAGTAAGGGCTATTTCCCAAAATGTTAAAAAACTGATAGTGTGAAGTTGTGTGGTGTTTTCGACCCATTAGTTGTGCGCTCTGACATGTCTTGGGGAAAAATAGAGGGGGCGCGCGCCGAAAGCGCCCCGTCTATATCCGCTTCTGTCTACGACAAAATATTTTTTCATGATTATTTCATTTTTACGTGATACAAGAGGTGATACAGTATGCCTTCAAAATGAGCTGCGTTTTCAGGATCAAGTGGGTAGGTCCAGCTTAGAGAAGACCAGCAACAGAAAACGAAAAAGAAATGTTTGGTATTTCACACTCACTGCATAATTTGACGACGCAAAACGGTTGGCTTTACCGCGACTGAGTGTTCAGGTAGCCTGGCCCACCCTTGGAATGTAGACTGACCACTATGTGCATGAGAAATTAGGCTTTGTTTGTTTTTCACATTCACTACGCATACTACAAAGATTCACAAGGCGTTGTTTGGTCAGCCATCACAGGACTATTTTCAAGCGTTAAGTTCCCAATGAAGTAGCCTTTTGTGTAGAAATATATGATCTTAAACACCAATAAATAAATAAATAAATAAATAAATAAATAAATAAATAAATAAATAAATAAATAAATAAAATCCCTAGCCCCTCCAGCGAGTTCGCTCCCCATGGGGATCTCGGAAGTGAAGTAGTGCTTGTTCACTGTGGTAAACTAGCCCCGTTTCGCTGGTAGAATAGGACCCAGTAGCTGATGCTTGGGGTGGAAGTCCTTTAAAATGGGCAACATGGGTATAAATGATAGTCTGAACTTGAATATATCTGTGTTACGGTCATGAATGGCATTTGTCAGGAACATATGAGCTGAAAGAAAAATAAATAAATAAATAAATAAATAAATAAATAAATAAATAAATAAATAAATAAATAAATAAATAAATAAATAAATAAATAAGAAGGGCATACCCATGCGCAATGAACTTGCAATCAAAACGTTGTGAGTTTGATGCCTGGTCGGGGCAAATTGCGTTGTGTCACCCAGAACCCCCCGATATCCATATTTAAAGGGCGTTATTGAAAAAGCTCGAAGATAATTCAGAATTTCTGAGCCTTATTTAAGTTAGTTTTTTTTAATGTTTTTGTCGTTTTGTTGGACAGAGTGCTTATAATGTAGCTCTGTCCCTGGGACACATTAACCCATAGCCTAACGCCAGTAGCAGACGATACTGGTGAAAAAATTAACTAAAATTTTTCATTTTTTTCCATCCAAAACACAGGGTATGATCCCTCATTGGAATGAGCGCAAACGGGCTCGTTCGAATGAGGGGTCATAACCATTGTTTTGGAAGTATAAAATGTAAATATAAAAAGGACTGAATAGCGATTTTTGTGTACAGTGCTGGCCGTTTTGGCCGTTACGTTAGGTAAAGGGTTAAACGCATTTTGACCAATTACTATTAGCCCCAAGGAAGGGACAAACTGAACTAGGGGGGAGGGAGGGGGGCAATGATTAAAAACATAGCTAAGTTATTATAACAAGATAGCTAAGTTGTTATAACAAGATAGCTAAGTTGTTATAACAAGATAGCTAAGTTGTTATAACAAGTTAGCTAAGTTGTTATAACAAGTTAGCTAAGTTGTTATATCAAGTTAAGCTAAGTTGTTATAAAAGTTAGCTGTGTTATTATAACAACTTAACTGAGTTGTTATAACAAGTTAGCTAAGTTGTTATAACAAGTTACTAAGTTGTTATAACAAGATAGCTAAGTTGTTATAACAAGTTAAGCTAAGTTGTTATAACAAGTTAATCTAAGTTGTTATAACAAGTTAAGCTATGTTGTTATAACAAGTTAGCTAAGTTGTTATAACACGTTACTAATTTGTTATAACAAGTTAGTTAACTTGTTATAACATCTTAGCACAGGTAAAAAAAATACATCAACTGGCGTCAGAACGCTGCCGTAGCTTAAAGTCTTAGGTGTCGGATGACATCCATATCTTGACCACAAATTCACGCATTTGGTTTTCTGTGAGTTTGAAATAGGCAGGTAGATATGTTCCAAGCCAGCGAGTTGTGTACCTTGTCTTTCTTATTATACATTATCGTGGGAAAATACATAATTTGTCAAGAAACCTTCAAATACACAATTTTTCATGATCTTTGCACGTCTCGAACACCTGTGTTTTTTAATTCACACAATGTTTGATCAACCGAACCAATTTTTTCCTATAATTTTTTTTTCTTTCTTTTGAAGTTATAGTTTATAATATACATACCCCCCCACCCCACCCACCCATGGCAACGGACTCGACAAGTTTTGCTTTACTATGAAAACGCAACAAAAAATAGTGAAACTTTATTGGCAATTTCGTACATTTTATTGAAAAGAGTTTGAATAACTACGCACCGGGGTGTTAACTTTTTCAAATCGGTATGGCAGTTTACGGAAAAGAAAACCTGAGCTTCGACGATCTTAGCAGCGACGGTCAATAGGCTGGGACATGGCGACAGGGGATGGGGTGGGAGTAGGGGTAGGGGTGTGCGGCCAAAATTTCTTATATAGTTGGAAATTCGGAGGGCAAGTCATGAGTAGTTGGAAATTCCATCTATCTGGATTTTAGAGCTTCTTTGGTGATATTGATGTCTCTTTTACTTCCCAAATTCCAACTCGGTTCCAAATAGGCAAAAATTCCAACTGTTACTATTTTACAACTACAGTGTACGCAATATCGAGCATCATAAACATGCATGATGTCAATCGGTACGCGATTTCTATAGTACATTTACTTATCGAAATAAAAAAAATTCTCGAAATGCACTTCAAGAAAATCGCAGCATGTAAAATCGTTAACCTGAGTTAATTCTATCATTCACAGTTACAAAATGATGAATCTTCGAAAATTGATCATTCCTGCAAAAGATCTGATTTATTGTTAGGAGAGTGTGAATTGCTCAAAGTTCTCAGCTTGAGCATTTGTTTCGCACACATTCAATTCCCAGAATAATACCAAATAATAATAACAACCTGATAATTCTGTCATAAATGTGTTGGCATTTTAGTTACTGGAATCAATTTTATGCCCCCTTTCATGGCTTCATTTTCAATTTTTTTCACGGTAATGAATTTCCAACTAGGGCTTCCCCCTCCCGGTCACTCCCCCAGTTGGAAGTTCACTACCCTACCCCCCCCCCCCCCATCGGAAACCTCTAGCCACGTACCTGTCTGTAGGCTGACGGGGGAGGGGTGGAGTCGACCGCACCGAGCACCATCTCAGAATATGTCAATAAAGCCACGAAATGCAGATGTGAAACCTGCCTCCAAAAATACTTATAGCGATACCTAGGGCGGCACCCATGGTGGGCATTGGGCTGCATCTTATGCTTGTCTACCACTGGAGCGGAGACGACACAATGAGCTACAAAATCAGACGGGAGGACAGGGACGTAGCTAGGGTGTGGGGGTGTCTCGCCCCCAATTATCGCCTAAAATTTCAGAAGTTGGAAATTCGATGATGCAAATTCCAAAAGTTGGAAATTCAATAATATCAATTTAATTTGCTCTTGTCATATTTTTTCTGTCAGAGCCAAAGTGATTTTCCAATTTTCGATCAAATTCTCCTACTTTTTTCCAATCAGTTGACGAAATTTCCCGAAATTCGGACACTAATCTGTGACTGGTCAAGTTTTTCGAATTCATCATTCCCTTTTCCGACTCGGGGTAGTCAGTTGGTAGGTATAGGTATTGGCTGAATAGCTGTTAGTCTATAGTCATTGTGTAGCCAGGTCAGTATAAGGGAAAACTCATGGACCTACCTGGGGAAATGCATATTTCTTGTCGATAAAATGACTGGTTTAAGCCAGAAGGAACCCCCAGAATCAACCCCGGGAGACGCCCCTGGACCCCCACTATCGAGGGAGACACCCCCTCTCGAACTCTCCCCCAACTCGGGCCTGCGACCCTCGGGACATGCCCATGGCATGTCGTGCTGGAACCCCAATCCCCAGTTAGAAATCTAACCGATCACCCCCTCCCCACTGAAGACCATCTAACTAAGACCTCGAGGGATGGTAAATAATAATTTAATCGTACACCCCTAAAGGGCTGTACGATTAAATTATTACTCTACCTCCCTAAAATGCATAATCGGTTCGTTCATTTGCTAACTCTTATTGTGTAGGACGATTTTAGTGGGGACACAGTTTTAAAAGTGTTAACATAGTTGATGTGTGAAACTGAAGTCAAATCCACAAAAACGGAAACGCTCTTAAAAGTCTATTTTACCGCTTTGAATATTTTCTTCTTTTTTTTTTTGGAAAATCTTTATCGACTTTCAAATCTTCCAAAAGACAAAACACAATTCAACACTCAGAACTGGTGAGTCATAAATTCTTTTAAAAGACTGAGATGTCCTTTGAAATTGCACAGCGTTTTCCCATATAGATTTATTTTTATTTTGTAAAAATCGAAAACAACGGTTATTTGAAATATTCCGTAATTGATTAATGTTGAAAGAGCCGGGTTATAAAATATAATCTGCTGTTTTATCGAATGTCTTTAACTCTTGCAACTCTGTTATATTTTATTACTTTCCAAAGTGTGATTTACTGGGATTTCCGGGTTTGATTATAAACGATAACTTCACAAGTGAATTATGCAATCAACAAAGGTGCCATGTATCCGTGCGCGCAAACGAAGACGCTTTGCCGTGGGTGTAATGGGGACTTCATTGTTTTTTTAACCCTTTACCTAACATGAAAAGCAGACGATACTTGCAAAAAAAAAATCTTGAATAACTATTATTTTCATTTTTTGTCTCAAAAACATAGGTTATGACCCCTCATTGGAACGAGCTCGTTCCAATGAGGTATCATAACCTATGTTTTAGAGACAAAAAATGAAAAAATAATGAAAATTAATTGGCGAGTTTTGAGAATAGCGCTGGCCGTTTTTGGCCGTTACGTTAGGTAAAGGGTTAAATAATATAATTATCGTTAATAATGAAAAGTAATAAACAGAGTAATCGCTTGACTTGATTGGTTACGTGAAATAATTCATTCGAGGCGAGGGACTATATTGTAAAACACTCGAGCGCATTCGCGCACTCGTGTTTGTACAACGTCCCTCACCTCTCATGAATTATTTCACGTAACCAGTCCAGTCAAGCGATTAATCTCTATATATTCTTAAACTTTTATGCAAAGCTTTGAAATGTGGACACCGTAATCACGAAATAAATCATTTTGTGTGATTTTGACTGGTTATGTGAGATGACCAATCATTTCATGGCTGACAAACCCGTGGACTGAAGTAACGACTCAGTCAGTTGAGTTGGTTTACCCCTTCTACCAAAACGAACAAAAAGTGTGCATTATTTTTAAGAATCATCGGACATTCTTAGAAGAATGACCGGGCATTCTCTTAAACAATGCACAGTTATTGGTCTTATACAAACTTCCAACGTGACCTGGCCCAGTTTACCTCGAGTTTCTCCCCAAAATATTCGTGCGGTTATCCCAGATGAGTTCAGGGACGTAGCTAGAAGGTTTTTAATGGGACGTGTAGATCTATGAAAATTCCAACTAAGGATGGATACTTAAAGGGGTATCCCCCCACAGCACCCTTACCCCCCCCCCCACCCACCCCCACACACACACCCGAGGGGTAAAGTTCTCGAAATGTTGACTCCGAGTGACTCTACCGGTGCGTTTTAGGGCATTCTGATAATATTTCCAAGCAGTTTAAATGACTGCAGCTAACTATCTACGTACATAATTTGAGGTTTTAAGACAGCACAAAATGACAGTTTCTTGTGGTATTGTAGTCTGTAGGTAGGCCCTATCTGCCTTCATTAGGCTTTGTGTCAGTTACATGAATGTACAAGTATGGAGAATGCTAAAAAAATCAGTATTCAACCAATAATTTATTAATTAATCATCTGAAATACTAGATCACACTGAGCAGTTAGCGAGCTAATCTTGAAACAAACGCAATGGCTAACAACCTTTTATTATGCTTACAAAGAATGAGAAATTGGTAAGCGAACAGACACAGCCAATGTGCCACAATGTGTGTGAGTTATTAATTCAACAATACCAAATATAAATCAAACTTTTCAGTCTGTCTATATTTGTCTTTCGTGAGAGTAAAGAGCCAAAGAAAACTGTGCACAATTTTGGTAGTAACTTAAAAAATTCCCGGACACACAGGGGGCAAATTTTTGAGCCCTAATAGAAACTGCAGTCTGTGAGTGCATTTCACATAGAAGAGAACGAAATGCGTAACACGACCACGGCTGTGGAATTAACATCAGATTAAATAAAATAATCTAATCTAATCTAATCAGAGCCGCTGAGTAGTCGGAAATTCTTGCGCTGTTCGATCAGAATTCTGTCTGCGGGAGCTAGCAGTTGGAATTTTCATGGACATGTAATACCACATTTGGAAAAAACCTCGGTTACAACAATGCTCCAAAATTTCCAACTGTTGGAATTTTTTCCTGAAAAAGTTCCAACTATTTTGATTTTTGGACAAATATTCATATTTTCACTTTTAAATCTTCACATTGTGATAAAATCATTTCTTTTTCTTTTCCATTAAAACAAAAAATTAATGTAAAATTCGTTTAACCCTTTGAACTAGGAAGACCGAATTTTTGGTCCAAGGCATAATTTCGTCCCAATTTTTTTGTCTTATGATAAGAGGTCTGCAGCAGGACGGCTGCCACGTGCAGTTATATTTTATACTTCCTGTATATTGATATTGGATTGACCCACCTCACTGTAAGTGTACACAAAGGGGATTCCATTCCAGGAAATGAGGGTTCAAAGTGTTAGGTCAGATAATACACGAGGACCAGGATATCGAGCATCTGGGTCTCCTGAATTATCGTTCACTTAATTACCATCTATAAATATTGGGGTTTTTAAAACCCTTTACCTAACATGAAAAGCAGACGACACTTGCAAAAAAAATTCTTGAATAACTAAATTTTTTCATTTTTTGTCTCAAAAACATTGGTTATGACCCCTCGTTGGAACGAGCTCCTTCCAACGAGGGGTCATAACCTATGTTTTTGAGACAAAAAATGAAAATATTTTGAAAATTAATTGGCGATTTTTGAGAATAGCGCTGGCCGGTTTTGGACATTACGTTGGGCAAAGGGTTAAAAAAAAGTAAATTTTGCGTCAATACATATTTGATAACCCCACATTGGAATGAGCTCGATGACATCACAACTATTCGTGAAGAGTCACATGGCATGGTTTTGTTGAATTTTTTTCCCAACTGCTGAATTCAGCCGATTCGTTAGATAAATGGTTAAATTGCACAATCCCATTTGTACTCCCCCCCCCCCCCCCTCACTGACTGTAAATTATTCAGTTGAGGAGCCTGGTAGTCTGTCGGAAACCGGGCTTTGTCGTTGTTGAGGGAAATAGATTCACGCCGCGCATTCATTCAAAACTCAAGGAGTGTCGCCTAAACCCGCGCGTGAACGGATGTCTCACCGTGTCGAACCCGCCCGTTTTCGTTTTTGTTGGGGTCAAAAGAACTAGATCGAGTTATTTATGTGCAAAGCACACAATGGTGTATCCCCGCATTTTCTTAGCTACACCTTAGCATAGTTTCAACGTTTCGAATTGATACCCAAGGAGCCTTTTGATGAAAACTGATTTTCTAACGATAAAAGTGGTTCCACTGGAACCACCCGGGGCCAAATCAAAGTTCCGAATCCTTCATGCATACCTAGAGATGTTACCTGAACACAGTAGCATAGTTTAAACGTTTGAAATTAAATACCCTAAGAGCCTTTCGATGAAAACTGATTTTCTAACGATAAAAGTGGTTCCACTGGAACCACCTGGGGCCAAATCAAAATTTCGAAACCTTCATGCACATCTAGAGATGTTACCTGAACACATTAGCATAGGTTAAGCGTTTCGAATTAAATACCCTAGGGGCCTTTCGATGAAAACTGATTTTCTAACGATAAAAGTGGTTCCACTGGAACCACCTGGGGCCAAATCAAAACTCCAAAACCTTCATGCACATCTAGAGTTGCTACCTGAACACATTAGCATAGTTTAAACGTTTCGAATTAAACACCCAAGGATCCTTTCGATGAAAACTGATTTTCTAACGATAAAATTGGTTCCACTGGAACCACCTGGGGCCAAATCAAATTTCGAGACCTTCATGCACATCTAGAGATGTTACCTGAACACATTAGCATAGTTTAAACGTTTCGAATTAAATAGCCTAGGAGCCTTTCTATGAAAACGGATTTTCTAACGATAAAAGTGGTTCCACTGGAACCACCTGGGGCAAAATCAAAATTGCGAAACCTTCGTGCACATCTAGAGATGTTACCTGAACACATTAGCATAGTTTAAACATTTCGAAGTAAATATCCTAAGAGCTTTTCGATGAAAACTGATTTTCTGACGATAAAAGTGGTTCCACTGGAACCACCCGGGGCCAAATCAAAATTCCGAAACCTTCATGCACATCTAGAGATGTTACCTGAACACAATAGCATAGTTTAAACGTTTGGAATTAAATACCCTAAGAGCCTTTCGATGAAAACTGATTTTCTAACGATAAAAGTGGTTCCACTGGAACCACCTGGGGCCAAATCAAAATTCCAAAACGTTCATGCACATCTAGAGATGTTACCTGAACAGATTAGCATAGTTTAAACGTTTCGAATTAAATACCCTAGGAGCCTTTTGAAGAAAACTGATTTTCCAACGATAAAAGTGGTTCCACTGGAACCACCTAGGGCCAAATCAAAATTCCGAAACCTTCATGCACATCTTGAGATGTTACCTGAACACATTACCATAGTTTAAACTTTCGAATTAAATACCCAATGAGCCTTTCGATGAAAACCGATTTTCCAACTATAAAAGTGGCTCCACTGGAACCACCTGAGGCCAAATCAAAATTCCGAACCCTTCATGCACATCTAGAGATGTTACCTGAACACATTAGCATAGTTTAAACGTTTCGAATTAAATACCCTAGGAGCCCTTCGATGAAAACTGATTTTCTAACATTAAAAGTGGTTCCACTGGAACCACCTGGGGCCAAATCAAAATTCCGAAACCTTCATGCACATCTAGAGATGTTATTGAACAGAGTAGCATAGTTTAAGCGTTTCGAATTAAATACCCTAGGAGCCTTTCGATGAAAACTGATTTTCTAACGATAAAAGTGGTTCCACTGGAACCATCTGGGACCAAATCAAAATTCCGAAACCTCCATGCACATCTAGAGATGTTACCTGAACACATTAGCATAGTTTAAACGTTTCGAATTAAATACCCTAGGAGCCTTTCGATGAAAACTAATTTTCTAACGATAAAAGTGGTTCCACTGGAACCACCTGAGGCCAAATCAAAATTCCGAAACCTTCATGCACATCTAGAGATGTTAACTGAACAGATTAGCATAGTTTAAACGTTTCGAATTAAATACCCTAGGAGCCTTTCGATGATAACTCATTTTCTAACGATAAAAGTGGTTCCACTGGAACCACCTGGGGTCAAATCAAAATTCCGAAACCTTAATGCACATCTAGAGATGTTACTTGAACACATTAGCATAGGAATTTCCTTGCACCATCGAACGCAGTTGATCTTCATCGATGGTAATGTGAATGGACAGCGATATAGGGACGAAATTCTTAACGCTGTTGTTGTCCCGTTGTTCAACACTAACGTCGGATTGCAGTTATTCCAGCAAGACAATGCCCGATGTCACGTGGCGCGTACCTGTCGTGACCTTCTTGAGGAGCAGAGCATCGAACTTCTTCCCTGGCCCCCACTTTCGCCAGATTTGTCGCCAATCGAGCATCTTTGGGATCAATTGGACCGTCGGGTACGACTTCATAATCTTCAGACGTTAGGCGATTTACGTAATGTTCTAAGGCAGGATGGGAACGCAATACCACAGGGTGACATCCAGACGCCTATCAGATTAATGCGCCGTCGATGTTTTGCCATCGAAGAGGCAAACGGTGGGCATACACGCTATTGACTGCATGTGTGAACTTTTCATTTCACCCCATGTCTGAATTGCGACGTCCTAACGTGACGCTGGCAACAGTAAGATCATAAAATTATGCAAATTCATACAGCTAGACTCGAAATATGAATTTACAATAATTTGTTTGGGATTAAAGTCGATAATACTAAAACAATTGCTCCTCAAAGTTTATTATACTTTCTTTTTTGACTCAGTATATATATACTGGCATAAATTGGGGGTTCTATTTTCAAATATAAATTTGAATTGCTCAAATTTACTCAGATCACTAAAACCGTCGATCTTACTGTTGATCAAAACAAATAGTTCTGATCGAAGCTTTGAATAATATGTACACTCCATAAGAAAATAGTATTCGTTTTCTATTTCCCCCGAGTTAGTTTCACAGTTACATGGGAGCTCGGTGGCTGAGTAGGTAGGGATGCAGGCTGCAAGCCTAGAGGTCCACGGTTCCAATCCCACCTGCGGCAACCGCAATGTGTCCTTGGGCAAGACACTTAATCCCGAATGGCCACGTGGGGGGCATGGTGGCGTTGTGTACTAAGACATACTGCACGTCGATAGTGCACTTGTCTTTATTTATTTATTTATTTATTTATTTATTTATTTTATTTATTTATTTATTTATTTATTTATTTATTTACTTGTCTTTATTTATTTATTTATTTATTTATTTATTTATTTATTTATTTATTTATTTATTTATTTATTTATTTATTTATTAGGGTTTAACGACACACTAACAGCAAATGTCATATCGTATCGGTGACAGTTCTACGGGTGGAGGAAGCCGGAGTACCCGGAGAGAACCTCCGAGGAACGACGAGCAGCTGCCACCTCCCCAAAATCGTAACTCCACCCTGCCGCACAGGCAGGGTTAGATTGGTTGAAGACATACGCACCATCGACGTGCAGTACGCCTTAGATCACGGCGTCATCGTGAACCAATGTGGACAATCGGGGTGAAGTGCCTTGTCCAAGGACACAACGCGGGAGTCCGAATCGATCGCTCAGACGGTCACCCATCCAAGGACTAACCGGGCTCGACGTTGCTTAACTTTGGTGATCTGACGAGAACCGGTTACCGCAACGCCACCTCCGCGCCCTCGCACTTCAACCAATGCTAACCCTGCTTTTGTGTGGAGTTAGTACGTTGGGGAGTCTGATAGTTGCTCGCTGTTGGTAGGTGGTCCTCTCCGGGTACTCCGGCTTCCTCCACCCGTAAAACTGTCCGACACGAGATGACCCTGGCTGTCTAAAGTGTAGTTAAGTCCCCCAAAATAAATAAATAAATGCAGTGAGTACATATCCTGTCGATCATAGGCTTGGGCGGTTGATAATGTAAACCTTTCTCACTAGCTAACTTTTTATTGCTGATACGAAGCTAAGTGAAAATTTTCCGGTCTTCCGTCGAGTTCGTTTCCACTAAGTACGTTTCCATTGAATAGTCATTTTTAAACAACCTGTAAGTTTTCATGTTATTGTCGCCATTCTTTTTGCAGTCCTCAAACATTGACTTTTTGAACGTGTTTACATGGTGCCAACGCAAATTATACTTGAGCTTACCTATGACATTGGTGTTAGTGATAACTGGATGTTCAGGGATAGAGAGACCATATCTTTCCAGTAATTTAAAAGGGGATTCCGGTTTGCCTTTACGATTTCTCTGTTCAGCTACCACATTACACATCAGATCATTATAATTCTCAGATATTTTGATTGCGAAAGAAGCCAACCTACCTACCGCCTCAATATATAGAGAATATCGACCAAGTTCTGCACGAACTGCGTGGTTGGAGGAATATTTCCAAACGCCCAAGACTTTCTTGCAAAAGGAAGTGTTTAATTTTTCACAACCTGTGTTATAGCATTTACCAAACACTATTTCTTATCCCCAAACTTCACACCCATATAAGGCTATAGGTTGAATTAAGTTATCAAACAGATTTGACATTGTCTTTATTGGAACCCGTGAAGTTTCATTAAATGCACGAAAAAGTGAGTGTATAAAGCTTTTTGAGCTTTAACCCTTTACCCAACGTAACGGTCCAAACCGGCCAGCGCTATTCACAAAAATCGCCAATTAATTTTTATTATTTTTTCTTTTTTTTTGTCTCAAAAACATAGATTATGGGCCTTCTTTGGAACGAGCTCGACCCAGCGTAACGGCCAAGCGCTATTCACAACAATCGCAATTAATTTTTATTATTTTTTCATTTTTTGTCTCAAAAACATAGGTTATGACCCCTCTTTGGAACGAGCTCGTCGAGCTCGTTCCAATGAGGGGGCCATAACCTATGTTTTTGAGACAAAAATGAAAAAAATTGGTTATTCAAGAATTTTGTTGGCAAGTGTCGTCTGCTTTTCATGTTAGGTAAAGGGTTAACAATCAAATCACCTTGGGGTTTAGAGAATCTACCATTTTTTGATAATTTTATTCCTAGATATGTAAATTCCTCAGAAATATCAATACGCTTGCCTCCGATAAATAATATTGGTGCTTTTGTGTGCCATTAACTGACGCAGACCCAAATGTTAAACATTTTGTTTTTCCAACGTTTATTTGTAACATGTTGGTTTCAGTGTAATTGTGGCGCTTAGTGACGTACTGTTGAAGCCCTTACTGACTATCAGATATCATTAGAAGACTATTTTGCCCTTGTTGGCTATCAGATATCATTAGAAGACTATCTGCCCTTGTTGGCTATCAGATATCATTAGAAGACTATCTGCCCTTGTTGGCTATCCGATATCATTAGAAGACTATCCGCCCTTGTTGGCTATCAGATATCATTAGAAGACTATCTGCCCTTGTTGGCTATCAGATATCATTAGAAGACTATCTGCCCTTGTTGGCTATCAGATATCATTAGAAGACTATCTGCCCTTGTTGGCTATCAGATATCATTAGAAGACTATCTGCCCTTGTTGGCTATCAGATATCATTAGAAGACTATCTGCCCTTGTTGGCTATCAGATATCATTAGAAGACTATCTGCCCTTGTTGGCTATCAGATATCATTAGAAGACTATGTGCCCTTGTTGGCTATCAGATATCATTAGAAGACTATCTGCCCTTGTTGGCTATCAGGTATCATTAGAAGACTATCTGCCCTTGTTGGCTATCAGATATCATTAGAAGACTATCTGCCCTTGTTGGCTATCAGATATCATTAGAAGACTATCTGCCCTTGTTGGCTATCAGATATCATTAGAAGACTATCCGCCCTTGTTGGCTATCAGATATCATTAGAAGACTATCTACCCTTGTTGGCTATCAGATATCATTAGACGACTACTTTGCCCTTGTTGGCTATCAGATATCATTAGAAGACTGTCTGCCCTTGTTGGCTATCAGATATCATTAGAAGACTATTTTGCCCTTGTTGGCTATCAGATATCATTAGAAGACTATCTGCCCTTGTTGGCTATCAGATATCATTAGAAGACTATCTGCCCTTGTTGGCTATCAGATATCATTAGAAGACTATCCGCCCTTGTTGGCTATCAGATATCATTAGAAGACTATCTACCCTTGTTGGCTATCAGATATCATTAGACGACTACTTTGCCCTTGTTGGCTATCAGATATCATTAGAAGACTGTCTGCCCTTGTTGGCTATCAGATATCATTAGAAGACTATTTTGCCCTTGTTGGCTATCAGATGTCATTAGAAGACTATCTGCCCTTGTTGGCTATCAGATATCATTAGAAGACTATCTGCCCTTGTTGGCTATCAGATATCATTAGAAGACTATCTGCCCTTGTTGGCTATCAGATATCATTAGAAGACTATCTGCCCTTGTTGGCTATCAGATATCATTAGAAGACTACTTTGCCCTTGTTGGCAATCAGATATCATTAGAAGACTATCTGCCCTTGTTGGCTATCAGATATCATTAGAAGACTATCTGCCCTTGTTGGCTATCAGATATCATTAGAAGACTATCTGCCCTTGTTGGCTATCAGATATCATTAGAAGACTACTTTGCCCTTGTTGGCAATCAGATATCATTAGAAGACTATCTGCCCTTGTTGGCTATCAGATATCATTAGAAGACTACTTTGCCCTTGTTGGCAATCAGATATCATTAGAAGACTATCTGCCCTTGTTGGCTATCAGATATCATTAGAAGACCATCTGCCCTTGTTGGCTATCAGATATCATTAGAAGACTATCTGAAGCCCTTGCTGGCTATCATATATCATTAGACGATCACCTGCAAAAAGAAGATGATTTAATTTATAATCCTGAATCCACGCATGATCACAAATATTGTCGAAAATATTTTTTATGTCTTCAATAAAAATTTTAAATAGAGACGGAGATAAGATGCACCCCTGGCGGACACCTACAGGAGAGAGGGAGGCTGGTCCCAATCCACTAGATGTTCTAGTCAAATGAAAACGCGATTCCTACATAGATTTGATTACGTTGAACATTTCACCACTCACACCTATATGTTGAAGTTTCGGCATGAGCAATTCCCTGTTCACCGAATCAAATGCTTTGCGAAAATCAATAAAAGCAGCATAAAATGGCTTTTTTGAAGATCTGTATTTGTCAATAACCGTTTCAAAACAAAGGCACTATCTGCGGTACATTTTCCTTTGCAAAATCCAAACTGATTTTCACCAATAATATTGTTATCATCTATAAAATCAGATAATCTTTGGTTGATAAGTTTGTTGAACAATTTTCCGATAGCCGAACTAACTGCAATGGTCCTATAATTATTTGGATCATTGCGATCACCCTTCTTATATATTAAGGAAAGAACAGACTTACTCCAATCTTTCGGATAACAACCAGAAGTTAAAACTTGGTTGAAGAGTTTTAATAAACTATCTGTCATGCATGGACCAACTGCCTTCAACAAACTGTTACTAATAGTTATTTATTTATTTATTTATTGGTGTTTAAGGTCACATATCTGCACAATGGCTAATCATGACCCTGACAGTTTTACGGGTGGAGGAAACCGGAGTACCCGGAGAGAACCACTGAGCAACGACGAGCAGCTGCCAGCTCCCCAACATCGTAACTCCGCACTGCAAGACAGGCAGGGTTAGATTGGTTGAAGACACGCGTACCATCGACGTGCAGTACGCCTTAGTACACGGCGTCATCGTGCCCCCACGCGGGCAATGGAGATGAAGTGTCTTGCCCAAGGACACAACGCGGTTGCCGCAGGTGGGATTCGAACCGAGGACCTCTCGGCTTGCAGCCTGCACCTCTACCTACTGAGCCACCGCGCTCCCATTGAAGCTTGGTAATACTGAAGTCGGAGCATATTGCGATGTTGGGACTAATATTCATGTGGAATTAATAATCGTTGTGAAAACGACAGAAAAATGATTGATATGACTATGCATATGGGAGTCTATGACAAAGACAATAATACTTAACCCTTTAAACCAAAGAATCTGCCACATCCGCCCACATAATATGCAAATTCAGCAATTGAAAAATATTATTTTTAAAAAAAATTCAACAAAACCATATTATGTAACCCCTCGTTGGAACGAGCTCGTTCCAACAATGGGTCACATGATATGGTTTTGTTGAAATTTTTTGAAAAATTTCAAAAAATGATATTTAAAATAATAAATTTGTATATCGTCTGCGTAGGGAAAAGGGTTAAATATACTTACACTATATAATATGCGCTCAAACCGAAATGAGTTGTTCGATAATTAATTTTTATACATTTAGATTGGATAAAACTGTACTGCATATTGTAAATACGTCGTATAAGCACAGTGTCATCAAATCAAAAGGTAACTGAAATGTGTTAGTATGTAGATGATTGTTATAGAGACAAATAAACTGCAAACAAAATGTTAGTTATGCATGTTCTGCTGCTCAAATATAAGACATTCCGTATACAGTATATACTTATATATACGGTATATCAGAATGAAGTGTGAACAAATATCTCTTACAGAATCATTCCCATGAAACTACAGGCACTACATTCGATAAAACAGCACGTAATTCAGGGATACCTCGCTGAATTGAAAACACCATTTTGTGTACATCAACTGCCGTCTGCCTTCCTCGTATCGCTGAACGATCTACGTGTGAATTATTTTTCTGAAAGTTACCTACAAACGATTCACGTCATCCCTGTAGTGTCAGAAATCTATTGTTATACAAACACTCTTGATGTCTCTGGGTGCCATACTTTATTTCTCTCACAAGAACTTCGAGGCCCTGGTCACTGGGATGCCAATTATCATAAAAGTTTGTCCGACTGACAAAACCCCCACGACTTGAAAAGCTTGGCGCGTGATCAATAAATATACAATGCATTTTGTCACAATCACTGCGATAACATTCAATTGACTAAAATATAACCTTCTATTCGCCCAAGAGCGACTTGGAGGTGGTAGAATTGACGAAACCCTGATTGTTGCATCGGGATATATTCCCCAAATGAATGAAAGCACCCCTGATAATTCCTTGGCACCCCCCCCCCCCCCCCCGAATTCTGTGTCGACAAGAATTAATGCCTTCGTGAATCGTTATTTTATGCACATTGTCGATAGGATCTGTTGACTCAAACCAGTCATGGAGTCCTTATAATCTGAGACCTCCAATACAAACTTTCCTGACAAATTCACCATCAATTGCCAATTGACGAGCATTCAGATAGTGCAAAACGGAATCCCCAACGACAATATGAACCTTCTTTACCAATCCATGTCGCCCATGTCGTTGAAACTCAGATCGTACACGACGGTCGTTTCTTCTCATCACGAGCACATAACAGATCATTTTCACTGACTGAATTCTCTAAAATCTCAAGCCTGTTGAATGTTTCAACATTGGTAATAATATGTTCATCTACGAATAACTCACTGAAGTTTGAGCATACGCGTGAAGCACCGTTCATCTGACTGACATTACGATCGAGTGGGTTTTGATGAAACGGCGAGTCTGCGTAATGTTTTTCTTTTCAGAGGTACTAACATTTTTCTTCGTTTTGCACTAGAGTTCGCTGCTTAAAATTGCAGTGAATTTAAATCTTTCTTTTTTAATTCATCATTTTATTTCATCAAAGCTTCAACTTCAACCTCCAACTTGCGTGTACGTTGATTGAAACATCCTTCATTTTAACTGCTCCATTTTGGTATCTTCAATGAGAGGCTGGAGCTCCGTTATTGTCACACTCATCCTGCTGCACCGTAGTTGAATTTTTTTCGCGACTTCTGACTTACTCTGACAGTTGGTGTGACGAAACTAGCATTGTGTTTATTACCTGTATTATGATAAATTGTGGATGGAGTTTTAATGCCTTTAATGATGTGTCCTCGTTCGTTTAGAGAATCGTACGCTGCAGTAGTGTGAAAACTCTGACACCGAATTTGATGTTGAAATTTCAAGACTAGTTAACCCTTTACCTAACCTGAAAAGCAGACGACACTTGCAAAAATAATTCTTGAATAACTAATTTTTTTCATTTTTTGTCTCAAAAACATAGGTTATGACCCCTCGTTGGAACGAGCTCGACGAGCTCGTTCCAACGAGGGGTCATAACCTATGTTTTTGAGACAAAAAATGAAAAAAATAATGAAAATTAATTGGCGATTTTTGAGAATAGCGCTGGCCGGTTTGGGCCGTTACGTTGGGTAAAGGGTTATATCACCATTATATTTCTCGTTGAATCCCAATTGATGTACAATTGGGAGTTCTGATTCAAACCACCAGTCTATACTTGTTCTCGTACCTTGTATCATTCTTTTATTGTTAGTTCTGTATATGTGAATAGTCGCTTTTCTCATCGGATTTCTGTTGGAAAAAACTATAACATCCCCGACTATAACTCCTTTTTGGTCAGAAATTATTTTTCATATTGCACCATTTTTCTCTGTTTTCTTTGACGCGTTCCAGTATCGAGACACAAATCCGCCGTTGTATTTCACGAAACGATTACGAACAAACTTGATCGTGACACATGTTCCTCTATCTTTAGTTTCTGAACACTCAGTGTCGTTAACATCATTCTTTTTTCTCAAAACCCTGTCAACATTCAGTTCATATGGAAAAACATAAATGGACAGAGATCCTCTCGGTAAACCTTTAACAGCCGATTCCGGGGTAGACATTATAAATAATTAATTCTTGATGATCACATTTATCAGTGGTAATAATAAAACTTGCAGATCACTTACATGCAAATACCGAGTGAATAGACCCATCACCACTCACTTCCTCCTGCAAAGATTAAAAACAAATCTATTCCATCATTTATAATAAATAATATTGGAGCGGAAGCAATTTCTCTTGCGGTCATATCGCACGACGTCATTGCTAATGGTTTCTTAAACCATTATTTTTGAATGTCTGTATTACATTTGAATACGTTACAGACATTTTTAAAACATCTTTTCTCTTCGTTTTTTCGGGAAAATGAGTTTTGTTCCTCTTTTAGAATTTTTGGTGTAAAGGCAGTATAAAGCGTCGTTATGAGGTAACTTCTTTGATCGTTTTTATTTTCCATTTCCCAGGTGTACAAATTGTCGCTTGTAATCAATGGCGTTTCCTCGTTAAATATGAAATTTCCGAAAATGGACTATTGCGATAAATCAAAGTTTCTGGTCTCGCAACTTATATTGTATTGAATAAATATTTCCATTACAAAAGGGAAAACATGGCACAAATTTGGTATTTGAATATTTGGATTTAAGAATTTCGATAAGACCAGATTCGGTGGCGGTTCCAGGATTCTGGGTTTGGGAGGGCGCCGCTTTTCAATCATGGGTTAATATGCGAAACATCACTCGACGCGCAAAATGGCGAGTTGGGGCGAGTTTGGGGCGACCTCGAGACGGGTATCGCACTCTTGTCGACGGCGTCCGGGGTCTCTCAGGGAAAATCCTGGAAAATGGAAGGTCAGTGTGGCCGTGGTTTCTTTACACTGACTGTAATGTTTTCCAACCAAAACATTCCAGCCAGTTTATATAGGCCTGGGCTCATTCAATGCTGAAGGAAGGAAGCCAACACTTAACGGCCCACGTGAGATCCGCGCAGGAGCTATGGCTATATGCATACGGTGTGGTATCATCCACGATATCACATCTGGATGGATGACATTTGTTATGGCGGATAATATACGCTGTACCCTGATATAACAGAGGCCTGTGGAAGAAAATTCAGTTACAGTTAGTTGCCGGGTGTCCCTCTCCTGGATCGGGCCATGATTTTCCATTATCATTGACTTAACAAGAATACCGGATTTGAAGAGTTGGTCATACTGAAGAGAAAGCGGGACGCGTTGCAGCACTCACTGGCCAAAAATGTTCAGCAGTCGTTTCAGTGTGGTCAGTTCTTATCGTTCGGTTGAAAGTACGCCTGGGATTTTTTATTTATTTATTTATTTATTTGTTGGAGTTAAACGACACTTTCGACAGCCAGGGTCTCCTGGCGTCGGACAGTTTTGACGGTGGAGGAAGCTGGAGTACCCGGAGAGAACCACCGAACAGCGGCGAATAATTGGAGTCTCCTCAGCGTACGGGAGGTTCAGTAATAGCTTTATTCTATAGACCTTTATGGATATAGTATGAAATGACTGCTAATTTTTGCCACTGGTTGTTGTGTAATGTGTCATCATGTCATCAGATTTTTTCTTTACGCAAAATATGCATAAGCATTGAAGGGGTTAACATACGGTAGTAGTATGTCATGTACCCGGACGGGCAATATTTGCCGGATCCCATATGTGACATCATAGTCACGTGACCAATGGCGTCATGTTGGATTTTCACGGCAACCCGCGTGTGTGGCCATGTTGTTATCATTTCCATAGTGATAGGTGGTGTCAGTGCGCATGCGCAGCACGTGTTGTTAAGGTGATACGTGTTACCGTCGTCCATTTTATATACTGGAGGCCGCCATCTTTGTTTCTGGTGTAGCACCTGGTTTATATGACCCTGGAAGGCTTCTTAAAGAATGGGGGGGGGGGGGGAGGGGTGTTCGAAGAGTGCGTTCGATTCAACAGGAGTATATCTAATTACCCGAATATAGACCCGACAACGACCCAAATCATCAAAAGTTGTCTAAAAGCACCGACACGGACCTGAAGAAGCCCCGTCTTGGGCTTATAACAGTAGCACGCAGTTCTATAATGAGCGTTCTGTTAAAATGGAGTAGTTTATGGTGCGGATTTTCCCTAGATCCCCGGTTACTTAGTAGAATTACCACAAACAACCATAGAACTATTTTTACTGACTCTGATTCCTTTGGAATCTCCTTCTTCTGCATAGCCTGGTCTATTCTATAGCTTTTTCCTCTCAATTCCTTGGCCTGTCCTGTCTATGTTTTGATTTCCCCGACCTCCCTATAAGTATTCTGATTTCGCTAGATGCGTTTGTGTGCTAGTGTACAATGTGTACACATCACATGTAACACTTAGGTACATGCTGGATCTGCTGATGTGTGCTTGTGTGTTGTGTTCAATGTACGCACAACATATGTAGCACATCGGCACATTCGGGTAGCTGAGGATACCTATGACATGGTACTGTACTATTTGAAGATACCCTTTGAGGATACGTTATGGAAATACCTTTTGGAGGATATCTACCTGAAGATAGTTATGACTCCTAGCCCTATTCAGCTCCAGGCTTCTATAGACCACCCCACACCCTTCATCTCTCAAAGGCCACCAATGTTGACTTGTCCGTGGTCACCACAATCTGTCGTGTAATCCAACGCTATTATATTCACCCATTAGTATAGTCCTCTATCACCCTTACAGTCTTGTGACATTAGCGACTTACAGAATCAGAGGATTCCAAAGGAATCAGAACCAGTAAAAATAGTTGTTTGTGGTAATTCTACGAATAACTGAGTATTTGGGGAAAACCCGAACCCGAAAACTACACCAATTTAATAGAACGCGTCTTATAGCACTATTGTGCTACAATATGGAAATACGTCAACACGTGGCCGCTCACGCGTTTTACCATTACAAACCAACATGGCGTCACTGGCACACGTGACTGTGACTCACATATGAGATCCGGCAAATACTGCTCTTCCGGGTACATGATATACCACTTGTCGGGTCTATTGCCTTTTTTATAATTAAACATTAATCTCACGCTCAATACTGAATAATCGTCTTACATAGTCAGTCTGGAATACTTTTCCCCCATTTTTCTCTTTTTTTCTCTTCTTCCCTCCATCGTTCCAAAAATAGTATGCCTTTACATTACTCAATGAGTATACAGACATCGTCTCAGAGCATATAATGATGGTTAATTGTTAGGTCTCGGGTGCCCATACTTTCAAAGCCAAGTACGTCAAACGCAGCGATAAAGTTTTATACAGAGTGGTGCTTACAGGATTGTTTACTCTGAAGACCATTTCAACTCGATGTGTAAATCTTGTTGTGCAACTGAAAAGTGAAAGCAATCAGGTCTTATTTATCTTCTGCCAGTGATCACAAAAAATATACAACCAACTTCATTTCACCTCATGCTGGGTTAAGAGCGTGTATCGGTCATATGTGAGCGTCCATTGTCTTCCACGGCAGAAAAAAACAACAAACTTTTCGTACCAAGTGAAGCACCCCAAGTACCTTTTGAAAATACCCAGAAAGTAAAGCAATAACTAAAAAGCAAAATCACCTTAGAAATATCAGTGTGGAAGTATGTGAACCACTTTTAAGGATTTTAGGAAGAAATGTATATAAGGTTTACTTTTATCAAGAAAAGAAAAGTGGGGGACGAGTACCCCCCCCCCCCCCCCCCCATCATGACTACACCTCTGGCGGGGATTAACAAGTTTCTCAACAGGATTGTACTGCTACGACCTACGCGAAAGGAAAATAAATGAAAATACTGGGTTAGCTAGAGTGTGTCCGACACCGAGCGGGGGTGGGGATGGGGGTGGTGCGTCTGAGAAGGGAATTTTTTGTAGACATGAATAGTGCCATCTGAAATTACCCTTAGTACCTGTTCGTCTTAATCTTGCAATGTACGTCAGACATTTCTTGTTTCCTCGACCTACAGATCAACCTGAAATAAAAAGTAGAATAAACACAAGATTCTTTCCGTTGCTTTTTTCAAAAATTTCAAACCTTGATATCATTTCATGGGAAGCTCTCAGGAAGAGCTTCTCAAGAAATAATGTAAAGGTATGGAATTATTTACAGAGGAAAATGGGATGAAATTGGTTGTGGCATTCCTACAACTCGCTCCAGCTGGTACGGTGTGCATGAAAATTCTTGTAAGTAATATGCATTTGGTGGTGGTGGCGGTGGGGGGGGGGGGGGGGGGGGTAGGTCGCCTGGTCAGCGTTGAAGTAGAAGTAACAAAAAATCCAACAACATCCTTTGAGGGGGAGGTTCGATCCTAACCCGTATCTGCGCTGTGACCGTACATTGGATAAGACACTTAATTTCTATTGCCCACCGTGGCGAATCGTGCTCGGGGATCTTGCAGGTAAATGGTACACATCCCTTCAGCCGATACTTACCCGGATTATGCGGTGTTTGTAAGTTGGAGAGTCAGACAATTAACTTCTTGCACGCTGCTGGCGGATACTCCTGCCAGGACAAAATTTATCTTGCCACTGAAATAGGTATAATAAAATAGGTACATATTTAATCAAATTTTCTCCCTGTAAATTCAATGGATTTTTTTCATTAAGGATTTCTTGAGTTAAATTTATATAGATTTTTCATCAAATCTGGTCATGGCACCATAATAGCAGCCATGACCACATTAAATGAAAAATATCTTGAAAATACTCAGCGGGAAAAGAGTTACTCGCCACTGTTCGGTGGTTGTCTCTGGGTACTTCCGGTCCCTCCATATGTAACGTTGCCTGACGTGATATGTCCCTAGTTGTGAAAGTGTCGTTAAACCTACATAAACAAATATATGAATAATTAATCAACAATCAATCAAATAATTAATTAATTAATTAATTAAAAATTAATTAATTAAATAATTAAATAAATAATTCTTACTTGGAAGGGGCTGTCGCTTTACTGGGAGAAAATGTTATATTATATACTCGGTTTTTGCAAAAATCAAGAATATACCAGGTTCGTGATTTTGAATTCATGTGCCAAATATTTGTGCCAAACGCTCACATTTATGTGCCAGATTTTTAAAAAAATGTGCATTTGGCACATGCCAGCGTGAACACAGCCTGTCCCTTAAGTTCCTCCTGTATCTTTCTTTCTCACTGAGGCCACAGAACCGTGAGCGGTGCCTTAACATGTAAGAATAGTCACCAGCATGTAGTCATGGAACAGACAATTGTGGAATTAGTTCCTGCTGGTAACGAAATCAGTAATTGGATTCAAATTATTTGAAAGACATAAAAGTAGATAGGAAAATATTGATAAAATGTCACCAACGGCTCTCAAATTATGAGTTTAATTGCACCAGACTACGTGTCTTTAGAAAGAAGATGCTGTAATCCCGCTGACTTCTGATCAGGAAAAAAGCCCCCACATTGTTTACAATCACGCAGTGATGACAAAGGAAATGCAAAGGAAACCAAACAGGTATAAAAGCTGCAGCTGTCCTTTCTGGGATTACTGTATTTATCCGATTTATCGCAAGAAAAGAAAAGTCAATTCTTCATCACAAATAATATATTTTCTCATAAAAATTGTCAATTAAATAAAAATCTGTCATTCTTCACACAGAGGAAACATAATTGTCCCCAATATGATGAGAATAATAAATTCAAAAAATTAATACAACTACAAAAAAAAAAAAAAAAAAATGAAAACGTACAACTGCGATTCAAATTGATTTTAAAAGTCAACAGCATGTTCAAGGTTATAAAGGCGGTAAGTCTTTTAATGGGCGGCTATTTTTCCTTTACAATGCAATTATTATCACGAGTGCTGAGTGGAGAAAACATGGAAGCATGAGGCAGTGAATTGAAAGTCGACACAAGATGGAAATTCTCTTCAATCTTTTATTGCTTCTCAATACAATTAACTCTTATTTGTACTGTTGTAAGAATTTGTGAGAGATTTCTAAAGATGGAGTCAATAGCAATCGGTTCAAAACACACAACCGGTTGGTTCCCAGTATCACGGGAGAATATGTTGTGGTGACACTGCGAATTAATCACGAGAATCCAAATAAGGACGACAAAGATCTATTGCAGGGACATGGCTTGAAGCTTTGTTTCGGGGAGTGTGCCCCACTTAAATTTCAAACTGTACCCGCACCGAACATCCAACTTTTGAGAAAACTAATTTCCAATGCCCTCACTATATGATAATTTTCGGACTGTGAATTTCTGACTGTTCCAAATATATGACTCTGACCATGACCTTTGGGTTTTTGCTTGAGTAGTGCAGATGGCGCCTTGTTCCACTCAAGGGATGGAATATTCATACCAGTTAGATAATTCAATGACATGTCGTCCCCCGAGTCCCAATGAGTTCTATGTGCCAGTAGGCACACAGAACACATTGGAACTCAAGAGACGATGTGGTTCAAAAATACTAAATGCCTTTTAGAAACAGCCACAGCCACAGATAAAATGCCACTAAATCTACTGCCATAGTGCATGAAATTTCTAACTATTGAAAATTTTGGCAGGGATTGGGGGGGGGGGGTGAAACCCTATTCCTCCCTGTCGCCACGTCTCCGCTCCAGTGACGTCGACGATAATGGTGATGGTGACGCGGTCGTACAGCAGGTTAGGATTTACCAAACCAAATCAACACCATCATCATCATCATCATCATCATCATCATCATCATGCTGTTGCTTCCACTTCAACTACTGATGCTTTGATTCATCATCATCATGATCATCATCATCATGATCATCATCATCATCACCATCATCATCATCATCATCATCATCATCATCATCATCATCATCATCATCCTTCTGTTGCTTCTGCTTCGGCTACTGGTGATTTGATTTGGTAAATCCCGACCTGCTGTAGCATACCAGTAATGTACCACTCCTTAACGTTCAGAACGAAGAACTAAATACGAAATGCAAAACGGAAAATGCAAAAGCTGCAATGATGAAATGGCTGCATTTATGTTAAAAATGGTTCTTTATTATGGTGGTGGTGAGGGTGGGGGCGGGGGGATGGAAACTTCCTACCGCCGCTTAATACAGGTTATTGTCACTGCTTGGTAGTTCTCTCCGGGTAGGCATAACCCGGCTTTTTCATTCGTACAGCTATCCGCGTATCTTTGTGTAAAAAGAAGGTTTCCCAAACTCCAGCGAATACACAGAACAAACGTCACCTTTGCTAATGCATATAAAATGGAGAGGTTTACTGAATCATACAACACATCTAAAGAGGGCCAGATAGAATGTACGACCTTTCGATTAGAAGTCTGACACGCGAACTAATGAACCACTAAGATTTGTCCTGATTTGAAATGAAAATATTTTCGTTTTTCTCATCAATTATTGGAGACAGCATTGTCATCAAGACTTGAATCCAAGTCTGCAACTAGCTTTGGATATTGGAGAGGCCTGACCCATGTTTCCCGACCATGTATGAAGTAGTCCAACTGTACTTATTTATGCATACATACCTGTGCGTTTTGACGAGGTACCCTGGGGCGCGGTGACGTTGCGGTAACCGGTTCTCGTCAGATCACCGAAGTTAAGCAACGTCGAGCCCGGTTAGTCCTTGGACGGATGACCGCCCGAGCGATCGATTCGGACTCTCGCGTTGTGTTCTTGGGCAAGGCAGTTCAACCCCCGATAGTCCACATGGGGCACGACGACGCCGTGTACTAAGGCTTACTGCACGTCCATCGTGCGCATGTCTTCAACCAGTCTAACTCTGCCTGTGCTGCTGTGCGGAGTTACGATCTTGGGGAGCTGGCAGCAGCTCGTCGTTGCTCGGTGGTTGTATTCGGGTACTCCGGCTTCCTCCACCCGTAAAACTATCACTGACGCGATATGACCCTGGCTGTTAAAGTGTCATTAAACCCTAATAAATAAATAAATGACGAGCTACTCTGGAAAGGATTGTACACCCATCAGAATTAGCCACGGCGCTCGGCAGAGTAGTGGTAAAAACTGTGGCAGTCTGTCTTTATCATTACACTGCCAAATGTCGTGTTTAATTTTGAAGACCGTCCCAATTACGATAAGCTTGATGATTGGACAGAATATTATCGGGTACTCTGGCTGTTCAATCAAAGAGGGGAAGAGGGGAAGAGGGGAGGGGCATATCTTACAAGATTTAACGGATGTGGACAACTCACTGAAACAGTATTTTCGTCCAAATTTCATATACTATAGTAAAGGGTTGACGTATTTTGTGCACCCAGACTGACTTCCTCCATTTTAAGTGTCAGAGATAATATACCTATTCATCTGGCAGCCATAAAGAGACTAACATATGAGATATAGGTAACAGGTTACAATGCACTAAATCATTTGCATTACCGACAGTGTTAACATTTTTCTGTTTCCTAAGCTCATCAAGCTCATTTGGGGGAAACAGTCCTGTATCCACTTAGTATATCATCTCATTAAAAAACTGAACAGGAAAAAAATATTTGTTGCCGTGTGTTTCGTGTGTTCAAATTATTTGGCAACTCCCCAACTTCTGCCCAGTTTCACGCTCAATCGAAAAGGCATATTTTACTTGTCCCCCACCCCACCTTATTTTTCAACTCTCACAATTTTGAAAGGACAGCCAGTGCAAATATTTTCAATCTTTTCTAAAATAGACACTGTGACATTTTTATTGAATGTTTCAAAATCAATAAATATTGCCCTAATCAGCTGAACTCCTTCATTTTATGGTCTGATAAATGTAAAATCCGTTAGTGGGCGTTTTGGCCTCCATTTAGTGCATTGTAACTAACAATATATTTACTCAATGTGTAACACAGACGTGAAAACCGTTACTTAGTTCCAGTTCCTTATTCGACATTCGAATGTCGAATAAGGAACTGGAAATAAGTAACGGTGGTCACGTCCGCGTGTGTAGCAGGTAAATTTTACGAGTGGAAAAAGTCGGATATCCTGAGGAAACCATCAATGATGATGATTGCGATGATGATAACTTTTATGCATACAGTCACTGAAGATTACATTGGAAGGGAACACAAAGATTATCTTTTAACCCTTTACCTAACATGAAAAGCAGACGACACTTGCAAAAATCTTGAATAACTAATTTTTTTCATTTTTTGTCTCAAAAACATAGGTTATGACCCCTCATTGGAACGAGCTCAACGAGCTCGTTCCAATGAGGGGTCATAACCTATGTTTTTGAGACAAAAAATGAAAAAAATAATGAAAATTAATTGGTGATTTTTGAGAATAGCGCTGGCCGGTTTTGGTCGTTACGTTGGGTAAAGGGTTAATGCATAGAGAGTGGAGTCACCACCAACACATCAAGTCTCATTTATTTTTTAAAAACATTGAAAGCACCAGAAAAGTTCCAAACACTGGCCGCCTGCTTATGCTGAGTCCAGTACTACCAGCTGCTACCACGTTTTACCTTTTATTACCCACAAAGACTGCGTTGGTCCAGAACTGCAGACTTGTAACACAACCAATTGCTTTTACCACTAACCCACTACCAGTCTTCTCTTTAAGGTGATCTTACAGAGGTTCGCTTCACACCACGGTCAGCGTTTGTTTAACAAGAAATAAAACCCTTAAAATACATAACAAGACATTCAACAGCTTACCGCGGTAAGCTGTGGAAAGTATGCATACTACATGTGTACACCCCTAGTTGATGATAACCCATGTACACGGTTCATGTGACTCAACATGTAACAAACAGAGTGTAGTATCGGGCATCTGTGCATTAGATAGAATCTCTGTTGCAATGTTCACTATTTATATGTTTTTCTCGAACAGACCCTTGTGTAAAAAATAGGCCGATTAAATCGTCAGATGTGTACCCATACGCGCAACTAGTAGAAAGCTGTTATTATCTCAGGACCAATTTTTGGAGGCATTCTCAATTTGAAGGATAAAGGGTTAATATCTCAGGATCAAATTATGAGATTTACACCAAAAACTATACAGCACGGCACATCAGTAACCTGAAGATATATATATAAAGTAACATGACAATTGGACTGATATTTTTTGAGTTATCTCATGCCAAAGGGATTGGAAAAATTCTCAATTTGAAGGATAAAGGGTTAATATCTCAGGATCAAAGTATCAGATTTACAACAAAAACTACATAGCTCGGCACATTGGTAACCTGAACACAAATATAAAGTAACATGACAATCCAAGCAATATTTTTCAAGTTATCGAATGCCAAAGAAATGAACAGGCAGGCAGGCAGGCAGGCAAAGGATGGACGAACAACGGAGGGCCACCCCGGATGCCGACATTATGTGTACCATACATGGTATGGGTACACATAAGAAATAGATTGAAAAAAAATTATTAATTAAGTGGATCAAGATTTAATACCTCGGGATCAAATGATCAGATTTATATAAAAAACTATACAGCTCGGCAAATATCAGTAACCTGAACATCTATATGAAGTAACAAGACAATCAGATTAATATCCTTTGAGTTATCGCATGTCAAAGAAATAGATTGGAAAAATGTACAATTTGATGGATAAAGGGTTAAAATCTCAGGATCAAACTACCAGATTTACACAAAAATCTATACAACTCGGCCCATCGGAAACCTGACCACACATATGAAGTAACAAGGCAACCTAATCAATATTTTTTAGGTTACCGCATGCCAAAGAAATGGATTGGAGTAATGCTTAATTTGATGGCTAAAGGGTTAGTATCTCAGGATCGAATCGTCAGATTTACATTAAAAACTATACAGCTCGGCACATCAGTCACCTGGACATATCTATCAGGTAACATGACAATAGGATTTATATTTTTTTTAGTTATCGCATGCCAAAGAAATGGATTGGAATAATGCTTAATTGGATGGGTAAAGGTTAATATCTCAGTATTGAATAATCAGATTTACACCAAAAACTATACAGCTCAACGCATTAGTAACCTGAACACAAATCTAAAGTATCATGACAATCTAAGCAATAGTTTTCAAGTTATCGAATGCCAAAGAAATGGATACGGACGCCGGACGGACGGACCGACGGAAGGACAGACGGATAGACAAAGGATGGACGAACGGCGGAGGGCCACCCCGGATGCCGGCATTATGTGTACCATACATGGTATGGGTACACATAAAAATGCGTAAATATCTGTACATCTGTAAGTATCACATTCTGTACTGTGTTTCATTTTGCGATCTTCCTCACACGAGGTGTTAATTGCAATTGATACCATGATTACCTATTCTACTATATATAAACAGCCTATGACATAAATTTAAGCTTCTAATGGTTAACATTTACACCTACAATGGAACTACATCCAAGTTGGCCTTTGTGACCTCACATTGAATGCATCGTCGCCTTGTGAAGAGTGAAGTGAAACAGGCAATTATTTATTACGTTTTTAAAGAAGTTTACCTCATAAGATACCAAAAATGAACAAACATACGTTGTCTCATGTTAATAAAGCATCCATCACTCGAAATAGTATGTTATTAAAATGAAAAAAGGCCCCGTAATTTGCATGTTTCGTTTCTATTTCGCTTCGGCGATAAAATTTCCAGCGGAAGTACCACCCGCCGGTGCTCATGTAAACAAAAACAAATTCGCACGTGTGAATATTGATTTATTTAACATTTAAACCCATTAATCTGACGATCATGGTATAAATAAAATATACCTAGAGTAACTTGGTGTACCAAATGTTCACCATTCGTGGTGAAGTGGTTAAGACCACTTCACCACGAGTGTTGAACATTTGGTACACCAAGCTACTATGGGTATATTCTATATAAATACTACTACTCCTCTACTACTACTACTACAACGACCATGATTGGTTTTCAGAGTGAATAAACATTTGAATTGAATTGTATTGTCACTATTGTTTTCTACCTCTATTATAATCAATAGCTATTACCATTTAGTCTTATCATTGTCCCCAACACTACTTTATCCTGTCACTGAACTACTAGCAGCTGGCACGACGGATCCTACTGTCCCAGTTTTTATCACTATCAGATCTGGAGCTGTAGCTTCGCGGATCATACGGAAACTACGACGACTTTCCCAGCTGTGATTTTGTGTTGGTATATATTGCATTATATAGCTCCCTAATACCGCTCACGTGTCCTCATCAATCCGGACTCTCCCGAAACGACAGCCTCAGTTTTTCCAAGTCCATATCATTCATGCCTGTCTGAAAAGAGGCTCAGATAGCATCACGGACATGCGACCATTTTCGAAGGAATCTTTTTACAAATGCCAGATAACAACAGGAGTGCTCTTCCGCTGGGCACTCTGGACAAACATTCTATTATTTTGCCTTTGTTTCCATTGCAGACATCATATTCATTTTTTAAATGTCCACTGCCATATAAAATGTGAACCTGCACATTCTTCCCATAATGCAACTAGGATTTAAACCAATTGAATCTCATTTGACAGAGCAATTTCTAATTGCAACTGGCGATGCAGATGATCGACGCACACGTGTGTTACTACGTGTTGATGCTTTGCATCGCTAGATTCTGTCGTAATTTTTTTTGCCTTTTCATGATGAAAAAAGCTATCAAGTATCAACACTTATACTTTCAAGTAATTTTTTTGTTCATTGTGTAACGTAAAGGGTTAACAGAAGAGACGATGACGGTGACAGGCTGACAGCCGAGGGTTTTTGATTTATACGTCCTGTGGCACCCATTGTTTGTTTTTCATTCATCTTGAAATATTCCGTTTCTTAGTCACCAACCACTTGTTAAAATTAATACGCGAAGCTTGATCTGAGTTAGTAGAAGATACCAAATCATCTTCGAAAATTTATGTCTTTTCTCTCGGAGAAAATGCAATAAAATTTGTGTTAGAAAAACGCATTTTTCAACAAAATGGGGAGTCCTTCAGTCTGAACATAATGTTCGAAATTTCCGTGCCGGACAAGATAATTGAAACGAAGAACAAGCTTCACAAATAAATAACTGTATACAAATGGAGAACAAGGCTTTCAGCGTTATTAATTCCAGACAACTCTATTTGTTTAGGGTCAGTCGAGGCCAGTTTCTGGTATCTATCAAGCAAATAATCATTTTCTTTGCATTGATGTTACAATACAAACGGCCAAGCATAAATGTTTCAACGAACATAAGTCGAAACTTCTATAAATAGGCCGTAAGCTATAATCGAGCGTATTTATTGCGATCATTTCCCGTTTCTTTGAATTATGTTTTTGTATTAAACACCCTGCTTCTTTAAACTATCATGTAAATTAATTTATGGATTTTTCATTTTGGCTCCGAAATGATGTTTTTTGTTAGATAACAACTTCAAAAGGGAATAAGACTTGCACTGGCCTGGGCATCGCACCCATTCACTGTTGTATTCATGGATGCGATGCCCCACCCTGTTAGCTGGGCGCCTGCCCAGACTATATTATAATTTGAATATGGGTCACGACCTTAGGTAGCTTTGGATAAGTTTAAGTAGTGTTTCTAACCTCTTCAGATAATTGATATATTTCATGGTTCAGTGAGATGACGCTCATAAGCTTTCAGTTTTTTTGTCAAATCCCTCTATTATTCTGTTACTCTACATTGTTGAAGAGATGTTATATTGTAAGATATCTCATCCTACTTCGTTACTTTTTATAAACAATTTTGTTACATATGACATTTTCAAAGAATAAAATATTGTTTAAACCAAAAGCGACTAAGTTTCTTTCGCGTTAATCATAAAATTTAACCATTTGAACCCTGGTGGTATCTTCCATATTAATTCAATGACAGCAACTGGAAGAGTCCATGTTCATTATTTAGGGGTAGACCAATTAATACTTTCAACGTGCAGCCTTGGGGCTGCCCGTTGAAAATATTGATTGGTCTGCCACACACATGCACTAGCTTAGCATCCATCCTATTTAATAAAATTAAGACGTATCATGTCCCTGGCCGGAAAAAAACGGCCGCTAGGGTTTCAAAGGGTTAAAGAAAATCTCTCTCATCATTTTTTGGCAATTTACAGCAATGGCGAAGCTAGCTTTTTTCATGTGTGGATAGAGATAATAAATTCCCGACAAAAACTAACGATGCCACTTGGAGACTGTGAGCTGTCAAGACCCCGGCTCCTCCATACCCCTTCCCGGAGGAATTTTTTACACTATATTTTTCTGAAAGTTTATGGAAAGGACTTCCAAATGATATTTTCTGCCACCTGGCCATTGGAACATTTGTCCGCTTGAGCTATTTTATTACGTTATACCATTTTACACTTTTGATTATTGTTAAGCAAGGGGCAATATCGTTCGGAAAATAATTTTCAGTCATAAAGAATCCATAAAATGAACACAACTGTACGTTACCGAAAGTAACAAACATAATAAAAGGAGTTTGAAAATTGGCGTTTTATGTCAAAGTTACAGCTGATTTCTCGAGTAAAGCTCAAGAAAAGGCTCGGAAAAAATTGGCAGGCAGTACGCGATGCCAGGGTGGGCGGGTGGTCAAACAGCTCAAAAACACATTTTTCCAACCCCTTGCAAATGTTTTCATGGTGCCATTTTATGCCAAAGTTAAACTAAACACTTTATAACTCACACACCACTATTAGGGGGTTGTATTGATGGGTATGTTAAGCTATCTGGCCCATCTCTGCCCGGTGCTGGGCCTATGATTTTTTGAACCGCCAGTCTGTTCGGCCTTGATTGTCTCGATTTCTATAATTGCATATCCCATTTGTGTATTTAAACAGATTTAAACATTTCTTATAATCACAGATAACCAAAGGTCTTTTAGGATCCCCATGGTTCTTAAGAAATAAAGACTTTAAGTGTTTGTAAATTATTTTTAACATGCATCTAGAATCAAGATACAACTAACAGTAGAACAAATGGTTCATAAAACAATTTTACCAACCAGTGTCAAAATAAAACGTAAAATGAACAAAACATTAAAACACAGCTCTCATGTCCTATTTGGATAAAATAGTCACACCTTAAAGGGCCAACGCAGGTTCATGTGTCCAAAAACGGTTTCTATTAAACCGATCACATGACATTACCTGTGTCAAAATACCCCTGTAAACTCTCAGAAATGCCCAGAAACACTAGAAAATGGTCGTCAACAACATTGGAAAAGTTCTAAAAAACTTGATATATGATACTGAGAGGGTGGGTGTCCAAAATATGTCGGAAATGTTTTGTTCTTTTGCATGATTTGGGGTGGGTGTTCAAAATGACCGGAAAAATATGCGGAAATTAAGAAAATCTTGCGTTTTAAGGGTGGATGGGTGTCTGGGAAGGTCGAATGCACAAAAACGGCACCGTGTACTGCAAATTTTGTCCGACCCCCACCCCCTCCCCCATAGAAGCTTGGATATAAAGTGATTTTATAGACTCAGATAAGTTTGAAAATTATTGTATGAGTGAACTATTGCCTTGATATTCGCCACATTGTTAAAAAATGTTCATAATGTCAGTGCACCAATTGTTAGTTGCCAAAATAAAAACACAAATACACAAATTGTTTATCATTTTGGTTATCTGTTTATCATTTGGCTGATGACAAAATATGAGTAATGCCTGAAAGATAAGTATCCTTCGTATTTATTAAAACAGTAACGTATGGTAACGTTATATTCAAACGACAAACAACTGACCATCTGCACTGTGTATTATCTGATTTGTTGTGATTCTGAAGTTGTTGGTTTGTCTTCAAATGTACAACTTCCACCAAGTATGTATTATTAATGAGAGAAGGGGGGGGGGGGGGCGGTGGCTTAGTGGTAGACTGTTGGACTTCTATGCTAGAGGTCCCGAGTTCGATCCCCGTCTGGGGCGACCCGCGTTGTGTCCTTGGGCAAGGCACTTTATCCCGGTTGCCTACATGGGGGCACGATGACACCGTGTACTAAGGCGTACTGCACGCAGATGGTGCACATGTCTTCAACCGCTGTAACCCTGCTTGGGTTGAGCTTGAACAGAGTTAGAATGTTGAGGAGCTGACAGTTGCTCGTCGATGCTCGGTGGTTCTCTCCGGGTACTCCGGCTTCCCCCACCCGTAAAACTGTCACGGTCACGAATGGCCATTGTGCATAAGTATGTGACCTTAAACACCAATAAAAAAATAAATAATGAGAGAAGGGGGAAGTAGAAACGAAGGCAGGTTTACAGTTCTGGGAGTCCGTGGTAACAGAGAGTTTCATAGTACCTTAGCCCATTGAACCCTGATGGTATTTCCATGCCAGTTCAATAATAGGAATTAGAAGAGTCCATGTTCATTATTTGGGGTAGACCAAACAATATTTTCAACGAGCAGCCTCGGGGCTGCAGGTTGAAAATATTGATTGGGCTACCGTAAACATTTACTGAACAGCCATCCTATATAATGACATATCATGTTACTGAACAGCCATCCTATATAATGACGTTATGACATATCATGTTACTGAACAGCCATCCAATATAATAACGTTATGACATATCACGTTCTTGGCCGGAATAGCGGCCGCTTGGGTTCAAAGGGTTAAGGTTCCGCTCCACACTTTTCCAGGCTTTTCCAAAAATGTCATGCCATACATACTCTTCAAATGCAAATATTCTGTAACTTAGTTATCTAACCCATAACATGTATTTTATTTCCCAAATCCACAAAAAACATATAACACTATCTGACTAAGTAGAAATAAACAATCTGAATGTGGGTGGAATAATTTATTGTAAAAGGCAAGACTTCAATCTGAAAACTTGCATGAAAAAATGCCGAAACCAGTCATCTTCAGCCACCCAGCAGCCTCAAAAGCAGAATTTTCCCACCGACCCCACCTACCTACCCCTGGAACAGAGCACCCCCTGTTTCTAAAATGCAAACAAAATTTATATGTTTCCGTTTCATTTTTTAGTTACCTGTCTGGTAACAATCCCCTGTGAAAATTAAATTTTAAAAAAATAGCCAATTTTTCGAAGTCACTGCTTCCCATTATTCATCTGGCAATTTACCCCTATGTATCAGACTCCAACCTTGGGACCAAAACTTCAAATTCTCTTGTCCAACAAAAAGCCTAATGTAATCATATATCTGATACTAAAAATATATCTCTATTTTACATAGCCTTACTTTCAATATATGCCCTATGTTTAGAATTTCACCCCTCCTGTGCAAAAGTGCGAAACTGTAGAGCGAAACCTTAAAGAGAAAACAAGAGTGATCTCCCCTTGGATTTCACTCAGGCAAAAGAATCTGGAGTCTATCCTGAGTTGAATAAACAAAAACCACAAGTCTCTATTTTCAACCAGTAAAAAGATACAGCATGGCCTTTCTGACTGCCAAATAGCTTTTGCGGACAGTTTTTGCCCGGTTTTCACAACCACAACACACCACCTCAACCCTCACATTTCTCTGAGCCACTTCAGAGAGCATTTTTATTATTACCACCAGCCACACTGACTACCCAGGACCTGTCAATAGCACTGTTAAATACAATAATAATATAAAACAATAAGCAGTAATAACCATTGCTTTGAGGTGGGTGGGGGGGGGGGGGGGTGGGCTGTTGCTCTCTAGATATGAAAGTGTAAACAGGTTAACGGACGGATGACACACAGACATGACACCAATGATCAAAATGAAAAAGTAGACACCATGACTGAAAATCTCTGGTCAACAATAACAACCAGGCTGTTCATAATTGCATATATTTATCATGAATACAAGGCTTGGTGTTTAGGAAAGGCAGTGCTCTATCTTAATGTGTTTTCGAAATCTTGATGAAAATTCGAAACGGGTGCGAAATTAGGCTACATCAATAAATTTCTCCAAATTTCCACTTATTTCCTTCCAGTTGTGCTGAGATATCAATTGACGAATGTTAACTATCACTAACAATTGCACACAAACCAGAAATAATGAAAAGTTTTTCGAAAAATGGTGTATTTATAACTCAAACACAAATAAGAAACTTCCTGGTTCAATAATTGACACCGACGGCAAAATGCTCTTTAAGGTTCCGCTCCACAGTTTTCCAGGCATTTCCAAAAATGCCATGCCATACATACTCTTCAAATGCAAATATTCTGTAACTTAGTTATCTAACCCATAACATGTATTACATTTCCCAAATCCACAAAAAACATATAACACTATCTGGCTAAGTAGAAATAAACAATCTGAATGTGGGTGGAATAATTTATTATCAAAGGCAAGACTTCAACCTGAAAAATTGCATGAAAAAATGCTGAAACCAGTCATTTTCAGCCACCCAGCAGCCTCAAAAGCAGAATTTTCCCACCGACCCCACCTACCTACCCCTGGAACAGAGCATCCCCTGTTTCTAAAATGCAAATTTTTTTTATATGTTTCCGTTTCATTTTTTAGTTACCTGTCCGGTAACAATCCCGTGTAAAAATTACATTTTAAAAAATAGCCAATTTTTCGAAGCCACTGTTTCACATAAATCATCTGGAAATTTACCCCTATGTATCAGACTCCAACTTTGGGACCAAAATTCAAATTCTCTTGTCCAACAAAAAGCCTAATGTAATCATATATCTGATACTAAAAATATATCTCTATTTTACATGGCCTTACTTTCAACATATGCCCTATGTTTAGAATTTCACCCCTCCTGTGCAAAAGTGCGAAACTGTAGAGCGGAACCTAACCTTTACCTAACAAATCGGGAGCGTGCAATTTATAAATGAATCAGTAGACAAAATATATACATGAAAATGCAACAAAACCATCTCATGAGACCCCTCATTGCAACGAGCTCGTCGAGCTCGTTAACATGAGGGGGTCACGGGATATGGTTTTATTCAAATTTTGAAAACTTTAAAATAATAAATTTCGATATACTTTGCGTTGGGTAAGGGTTAATGTGTTTTTAGGTTGCATATGGACCGCCGTGCAATCACTGTGTGAACCGTCTGTGGGTCCTACACAATGTGCAAGGTAGATTTAGTGCTCGCTCTTACTCGTGGAATAGAAGAAAATGTAACTCTGCGTATTTTCTGTATCATTAAAGCGAAGGGTCCGTAAATGTATACGCTTTTGTCACACAAGAAAACAGAGCAACGCGAAGTGTTGCATGTGCCCACTCCTACAATACCAGTAACATATGGAGTGTTGGTATTCCGGAAGACGGCATAAATGTCTGCCATTTTGAATGAACAAACGAACATACATGAAGACAAATGCGATTATACTTCCCCTGCATACCTATTAAACATTCAATCAATTTTCTGCTTACCGTGGACAAAAAACAACGCAGCAAGAAGACCTTAGGTACAGTTTTCCTAAGTTTAACAAGGACTATAACTTTGGTAAGTATGCCATGACGAAATCGTAAAAAGCAAATGTCGTTTCCCCCCATATTGGTCTATCAGCACACCAAAGTACATGAAAATCCGACAACCGATGCTCAAGTCGGAATGCAAAATAAGTATAACAAGGGACATAACACAAATACGTTTGCCTGGACGAAACCCACAATGTGTGGACATTCTAACACGTTCTTACTTGTGGGGTTTTCCCATGTTAAACCCTAACCCCACAAGGTAAAAAAATTAACCCACAGTGCAAAAAATAACCCCACAAGTGGCCACTGTACTAACCCAACCCCACAACTACCACTGATCCTAAATTGTAAACCCCACAATGTACCTCTACTAAGCCTGGATGTTCTTTCCTCCAAGCTGGTCTCTCGCCATACCAAATGACATTAACGTCTGACATCCGATGCTTGAGTTATAATGCAAAACGTTCGTATGAAAAATTGTCTGAGTGTAACAAGGGCCAGAACACTGGTATGTTTGCGTGGTCGAAACCCATAATATGTGGATGTTCTTTCGCTGGTCTGTTGCCATACCAAATGGTATCAAAATCCGACAACCGATGCTTGAGTCATTGTGCAAAATGTTCGTAGGGAAGTTCGGAATTGCAGACGGTCGCAGGTCGTGGCATAACAAGACCAGTAATACCTATCTGCATGGTAAAATAAACGCTAGTGGAGATCCATTTTAGACTCTGTGCTTGAAGTTGCTCCTACCTGTGAGTAGCTGCCTAGTGTACTGGCGGGTAAGTTTGTATCCTCTTCAATGCCACAGTTGGTACATGCACTAAATATTTGCTATTTAATGTCATCCTTCCAAAAAGAGAGCCGGGAGACTTCAACCTGGAAATAAGGGGGGGGGGGGGGGGGGGGAGGTACAAAAGCCTCCCTGCAGGTAAATATGGAATTCAATGGAATACTGGCGAGTCTGATTGACTCATAGTTTGTATTGTGGTAGCATATAGACCAATATGTGGGCAGTGGTAGAGAGAGAGAGAGAGAGAGAGAGAGAGAGAGAGAGAGAGAGAGAGAGAGAGAGAGAGAGAGAGAGAGAGAGAGAGAGAGTGGAAAGGGAGGGGAGGAGGGAGGGAGGGAGATGGAGGGAGGGAGGGAGGTTTAGATGAATGAGGGAGAGGAGGGAGGGAGGAGGGAGGGAGGGAGGAGGGAGGGAGAGAGAGAGGGGAGATAGCGGGATGGAGGGAGGGAGGGGTGGAGATGAAAGGAGGGAGAGAGATTGAGGGAGGGAGGGAGATGGGGAGGGAGATGGGGAGGGAGGAAGGGAGATGGAGAGAGGGAGGGAGATAGAGGGAGGTAGATGGAGGGAGGGAGGTAGATGGAGGGAGATGGAGGAGGGAGGGAGATGGGTGGAGGGAGGGAGATGGAGGGGAGGAAGAGGATGAGAGGAAGAGGGAGGGAGGGAGGGAGATGGAGGGAGGGAGAGGGGGAATGGTGGGAGTGAGGGGAGGGAAGGAGGGGTGTAGGGAGGGTAATGGAGGGAGTGAGGGAGGGATAGAGGGAGGGAGACACAAGAAAAAAACAGAAAGGGTCTAAGAACCTGGCTCTCAGATACCGAGGAGCACAACAAAGTTGGAGGAGTAATGTTGTGTGAAACATTTACAGGTATACAAGGCTACGGGTCCCATGCTTATCTCAAGTGTGTGCGTGTTCTCCGCTACACCCAGGCCAGATATCATGGATCTGGAGTAGAGGCAGAGTCGGTTATAGCGCTTGAATAAGGGGCGGGGGCACTCGATTAAAACTCTGAAGGGTGAGGATCTTCAGATAGTCGCACAAATTGAATGGAGGGGCAAGGGGGGTGGGGTGGCCTTGGTACACTTGGTACACTTACTTCAGGTCTCCAGAGAAAGCATTACATTTCGAGTTGGTATAACCGATTGGCTCATCCCTGATTTATATCGTCATGAAAATGGACTTTCGATAACGTCAGTCCCCTTAAAATGATTAGACCGGTACGGCAGCGAAGAACCGCCACACTGACTTCACTTATTATCTTGTCAAAACAATTTAATATCTTGCTAAAACAATTTATTTATCTTGTTAAAACAATTTATTTATCTTGTTAAAACAATTTATTTATCTTGTTAAAACAATTTAATATCTTTTGTTAAAACAATTTATTTATCTTGTTAAAACAAGCCTTCGCTATGTGACATGGTGGTCTGCTCCACAGAGCTTGGCCAAGAGGCCATAACCTGCCCAAATCGATCCAACACCTCACCCCATCAATGACCCGGCGACCAAATCCCAGAAGCCCTAGCCTTCCTACTTGCGGCAGTGACCCTGGAACCCTATCCTCTGCACCTCGACCACGGACGACACAGTTGCTTTTCCCCTTCTTCCAGAAACTCTAGTCTCACCACCCCAAGCGCGAAGATTCGTTCGATGGATCAGTCTTTGATGATCGGTGGGGGTCGATGTTGGTCACAGTCGATCAGGGAGAAGATGGATCGAAAGCCCGAAAATGGGCACAAACTGCTCCAAGTGATACGCTCTTCTGCTCTATCGGAGTACCCCTACTGAATCGAACAACTCTCTGGTCACGTGATCTGCCCACAGAGGTATAGTACTTCATTGGTGAAAAAGAAACGGACTGGAAGCTCTCGAAAAGCCTTCAAAAGGGGTGAATTCATCTCTACTGGAGAAAAGTCTGTTCTTGTTATTTTCCAGAACATTCAATATACTCCTTCACAATCGAACACACCATCAGAACACACCCATACCCACATACCATACCCAAAGTCCATTCGGTATCATATGAGCCACGTGCCACCCCCTGCAACCAAGATGACGGCGCCCATAGAACTACAATACTACAGTACATCGCCATAGAAACAAGTGCTGCGCATGCGCAGTGACACTATGTATCACCATGGGATTGACGTAACAAGATGGTCACTCACGCGCGCTACCATGGCGACCCCCACAAGTCCCCATCCGGTCACGTGAGTGATGAGTTCAAATGAGATCCTGCATGAGAACGCGCTAAAAGGGCAAGAAGTGACCCTGGCATACTGTTTAACTCAGGCATTTGTGTGCAGATTCTAATACCCGTTGGTATGTTGAGAGACTAGCGTGGGGGAGAAGATATTCACATATTGCTGGTTCTGTCCATGCATGAAGACCAGAGCAATTGCCTTTGTAATGTTTCACTTATAACACTTTCCATGTGAACATTTTGCATTATAACTTTGGCATCGGTTGTTGAATTTTGTTGTCCTTTGGTGTGGTGATTGATCAGTCTGGGAAAAGGGTATTCGCATATTGCGGGAGAGGGCATATGCAACGCAACTATTTTTTGTTATCTTTTATTCAACAGTTATTAATCGGCCAAAATGTTTTTAACAAGATATTGAATTGTTTTAACAAGATAATAAGTGAAGTGAGTGTGGCGGTTCTACGCCGCCGTAGGCCGGCAAGGAAGATCCCATTAAAATGCCAGTAATCGTTGAAAAAACACCCATGAAATCAATAGAAAATAAAGTCAAGTTTCCTTTTGTTACTTTTAATAAACGAAAACAACAGACAACTCCCGGAGATGCCTGTTGTTTTCGTTTATTAAAAGTAACGAAAGGAAACTTGTCTTTATTTATCAGCATTACACCCACCAACACTAATTGTCCACTTTGGCTCTTTGTTTTGCGAAAGTGTTTTTATACACTTAAAGATTCTCCAATAAACATTGTAAATAAACAAACGAACTCAAGTATTGGAAGTTTTAAAAACAAAATGTACATTGATTCATTCTTTTTTTCCGTAAATATTTTTTTAAATACTTCTTTTTTAACCGTTTTGTAATCTTGCATAATGTTCCAGTTAACCCTTTACCCAACGTAACGGCCAAAACCGGCCAGCGCTATTCTCAACAATCGCCAATTAATTTTCAAAATAGTTTCATTTTTTTGTCACAAAAACATAGGTTATGACCCCTCGTTGGAACGAGCTCGTCGAGCTCGTTCCAACGAGGGGTCATAACCTATGTTTTTGAGACAAAAAATGAAAAAAAATTAATTATTCAAGATTTTTTTTGCAAGTGTCGTCTGCTTTTCATGCTAGGTAAAGGGTTAATGTAACGGATTTGTTGATTAGCATGGCAAATTTATCATCTCCATCGATATTAACCACAGATGCTCACGCACAGCAGGCTTACATATTTACGTACACCAAACAAACGCTGCAGGTATCACTGTCATTGATAAAACTGCAGCCTAATTATGCCCACGGGCTAAACAAATCGCTAGTGATAAATGCTACCGATGTTCACCCGTAACAATTATTGCGTTTGAATATCGTAGATAGTAACTTGTACCATTGACAAAATTGAAAAAGAATGAATATGGAAAGCGCCCAAGACGCTATAGTTTCCCACAATTAGTATTGGATAAGGGCCTTGTACCCCACCAAAATGAATTCCCTGCGCAATCTTTGTCGGACACAGCAATTTATAGTTTATTATATACATAAAATCTAGGAAGAACTCATTTTCTAAATAAACCATTTGACATTTTTTAGATAAAGCACATCGCCCACATAAATGTGCATGTAAAGTGACGAATCACCGTTTAGTGTGAGTTTAACATTTCAGTAATTCATTAAAATGCCTTCTTTCATGAAGTTGAAGATTTCAGCCTGGAATATCCAGGGTTTAGGTGGAAAACTTAGTAATCTATGATTACAGCAATGAACGCATATGATATCAATATTTTAATCCACAGCAACCTAATATTTCTTTTGTTCTCTGTCATGAAAACAAGCCCTATAAAATCACACCAAGTAGGCCTACGGTTTTGATGAGAACAGCTCAGTAAAACAGTACCAATATCTGGATAATAATAATAATAAGACTTCGGCCGGCCGCTGATTTGTCGTGGTTCTCGTATGAGAAGGCCTTGGTTACCCATGTTCTACCAACTGCCTCCCTATTCCCGCGCTTCTTCTCTCCGCCGAACTGCTTGATGGCATCCCTTGCCCCATTCTTCCCAATCTCTCCGATTAGTATATTAACCCTCTCATTTGAGTCGCCCCTTAACCACATGTCCTTCATTCTCCCATCCCACTTCTCCATTATACTCCCCGTGAATCTTGTTCTTTTAGACTGGTATTTTGGGCATTCTATAAGAAAGTGTTCCAGGGTCTCCACCACGCCCAAGTTACACATCTGGCACTCCTTTTCACTGTTTTTCCCAATTTTTCCCCTCAGCTCCAGGGACCGCGACCTCAGCTTGAACAACAGTGACCCCCCAAAGGTGCCATCAAGGTACTCTTCAAAACCAGGCTTCTCTTTATCACGCAGGCCACCCAAAGATCTCTTTGATTTGACCCCCTCTCGCCAGTTACGGTTACAATCCTCCATGACCCTTTCTTTGACGATCTTTTTGCCCTGGTTTGCCCCATCGTCAAGGTCCGAGATCTCCAATGAGTAGTTTTCTACTAGCTCCCTCACTTGGACCATCCACCCCGTCTTGATATTTGAGTTAAAAGTTCTCAGGAACATTACTTTACACCATCGGCTATCGGGGAGATTTACCAAATAATTAAGATAACCGAGTTTCAATAGGTCTATCCTGTCCTTGATCCTCATCCACCCAAGCTCACCCCTGATTGCTTCTAGCGCTCCGGCATTACTCGAGCCTGTTACCCATCGACCTGCATCGTTCTGCAGGATTTCCAAGCTCTTAATGGCTGCCTGGTTTAGGGGTACAACTTCCGTGCCGTATCTTATACTTGGCAGACCCACCATTTCCCAAATGGTTTTCCCCACGCAAACCTTATTGAAACTGTTTCTCCCTATAAGTTTCATTTGGTTAAGGATTCGCTTCCCCTTCAGAATCAATTTATTTGTGTGGTTTCGGTAGATGCCTCTTCCTGTGATGTTTATATTTACCCCCAGGTACTCATAGTCACTAGTCTCTTCTACACTAAGAAGTCTACTGCTACCTTCCGGAATGAAACAGTCCCAATAACTAGATATTTCTACGATTGTCACGGTATTGTAATCATAACCAATCAAAAGAAAAAATGCTGTAAAGGAGGTGTGAAAAACTTTCTAACACATGAATTATCGACAAGCTTTTCTCGACAGAGCTACTGAATTGAGTGTGCATCGTGTCCAAATTATAATGTACTTTTTAATTTTTTGTTGCTTTTAATAACCAACAGCCCAGGTAACCTAAAAAGGACTCCTGTGGAAACCTCGGAAGTGAAGCAGTGCTTGTTTGCTGTGGTAAACAAGTTCAGTTTTACTGGTAAAATAGGACCTGGTCACCAGTGCCCGGGGTAGAAGTCCCCTAAAATGGGCAGCATGGGTGTAAACGATTGGCTAAACTTGACTTTACACCTTTTTGCGGTCACAATTAGCCATAGCTGCAGAAAAGTGACCTTAAACACCAGTAAATAAATAAATAACCTAAAAAAACGCCCTTTTTCAAATATTAAGACGGCAATCAGGCACCACCAACCGCCACCCCTGAGGGAAAGCGAACCTCTTCTTCAGATAAAAAAAGAATTATTCTTCCAAATGCTTTAAAAATGAACGATTATTAAATTATTCTGCCGCACTTTCGATGAGGGATTGAATAAGTGTTTCACCCTTGAGCTGAGACATTATATTAGCGGGAGAACAAATTACATCATGATGTCAGTTCACTTCGAAGCCACAGATCTGTTCACCATATCTGAACTCTTGATGCGTGTCATAACTTCAATAGACTTTCTAGCAAGCAAACAATGGGTTATGCCCATTTTGTTTTTCGGGGGTAGAGCAAGCAAAAAGTGTTTTAAAATGTTATTTTACTCGTGTCAAACTTTCTAAAATATATATTTTTTGACTTTTGTTAACATTGAGGGGCTGTGGATTAAATCACATATATCACTATTTTGTGTACTATATGGGTAAATAATTGTACAGTTGTGCAGCTGTCCTCCAATATTTGGACTCGGCTTCGCCTCGTCCAAAATATCTCCGGACACTTTCACAACTGTACAATTATTTACCCATATAGTACACAAAATAGTGATATATCTATTACTTATCTGAAACATGGGCCAGTGAGTCAACGCAATATGAACTCGAAAATTTCGAAGAAATACACAATTCAACGCGACCCAAACGAAAGTGCGCAAAGCGACGCAGTGGATGAATTGTAATACTTGCAAAAAAGATATACACAATGGCCTAACGGTCATTCCCCACCCAAGCAAAAATAAAAAATACTATTTGGCTTAAACTAGACAGTGCATTCTTCAAGCTTGAGACTGATATATATCTATCTGCAGTCTACATTCCACCAAGAAACTCCCCGTACTTTGAATCAGATTTTGTGCAATTACAACGTGATATCAGTCCCTTTTCGTCTCGAGGAGAAATTATCCTATTAGGCAACCTTAACGCCAGAACTGGAAAGCTGCGAGATTATATTACCGATGACTCACTCACTGGCTCACCTTCCTCTACCGGACTCCTTTTCTAGGGACATAGCAATTAATCGAAATAACCTTGACAAAGAATGTAATGACCATGGACGAGAACTAGTCGACAGGTGTATTATGTCTGGACTAAGAATACTAAATGGACAGTACCCAGGAGACGTCCAGGGGTACTTCACATTTTTTAGCCCAATCGGAAAAAGCGCGGTCGATTTGGGGATTGCTAGGTTAAGATTTTTGTCGAAAATAATATTTTTCCGCACTCACTACAAATCATACCTACCTGATCACTGCCAAATAGGACTAGTCATTGAATGCCTTGTTGAACGATTACCACCACAACGAAAAAACACAGGTCTTATCCAAAACGACCCCACAGACAGGTGGAATATACATTCATTCCCCTTCCTTCTTGAAATTGTCGAATCCGAATACTTTACTGAGAAAATCCTGAATCATGAACTTTCCAATATCGCTCCCAATGCCCAAAATATCAACTTGGCCACCGAAGAATTAACCGACCTTATTAAACATTTATTACAAAAGAAAGCCAAACAGACTAAAAAAAATGAAAACCCAAAAGAAAAAGTACAACCCATGGTACACTAAGGACTTGACATTACTGGCAAAAACCCTGAAAAGACTAGGAAAACAAATGTCACTGTATCCAAATGACAATAGCACATGTGAACATTATCACAAATTGCGAAAACAATATTTTAAACTAGTTAGGATAGAAAAAAGAAAACATTTTGTAGAGAAAATAAAATTATTGGACGAAATGTCAGGAACTGATGGAAAAGCCTTTTGGGATACTATTAAGCATGTAAGTGGGAAATCATTTGATAACAACGAATCCCCTGAGAACATTGAGACCTGGATCAAACACTTCCAGTGTCCATTAAGAATACCTGACTCAATCCCCCCCATTCCAGGAAACAATTGTTAAAAATACTAGTAGTTTTGACACAATCTCAAATTTAATTCGACAACCGATAAACCCATCACAAAAAGCGAAGTTAAGGGCGTCCTTTCCAAACTAACAAATAATAAGTCATCGGGTCCTGACGGGTTAATAAACGAAATCCTCAAATACGGTAGGGATCTACTAGCTGCTTCAATCACAAAATTATTTAATTGTGTACTTTCTAGTGGTATTTACCCAACACTGTGGAGTAAGTCATTCGTCACCACAATCTATAAAAACGCAGGAGACAAGACAAACGCCTCTAACTATCGGGGAATATCTGTACAAAGCTGTCTGGCAAAGGCCTTCAGCTCAATCCTTAACAACCGGATTCTACAGCATTGTGATGATATAATTAACAAATTTCAACATGGCTTCAGAAAGAATCACAGAACCACCGATTGTATTTTTGTCTTGAAAACCTTAATCAACAAGTACACATGCACAAATAAAAATAATGTTTATGCGTGCTTCGTTGATTACAAAAAGGCCTTTGACTCTGTATTGCGGCCGGCCCTCCTTTACAAAATCGCGAAGATAGGAATTGGAGAAAAATGGTACAATATCCTAAAATCCATGTACAACAAACCACAATCGTCTTTAAAATTTGGTAACGGCCATACAGGATTTTTTGACACGGAAATGGGCGAAAAACAAGGGGATAATTTAAGCCCGAATTTGTTTAATATCTTTATAAACGATCTACCCAACCAGCTCATGAACCTTGGTGACAACCTGGTGCCCCAACAAAGCAAAGTACCTTGCATTCTATTCGCAGATAACCTTGTTCTCTTATCAAATACAAAAGAAGGATTACAAGAGAAATTAGATATCCTGTCAAATTACAATAAAACCTGGCAACTCTCAGTGAACATAAACAAAACAAAAACCATGGTATTCACGCAAAAAACACGTACCCCTGCCACCAGTTTCCACTATGAAAACGGTGATATCTCCTCAGTGGATTCCTACACGTATCTAGGGCTGAAGATCGGCAGGAAAGGTTCCCTCGGATTGGCACGAGAGGAACTTTCCAAAAAGGCAATGAAAGCGTCATTTGCTCCCCTTCAGTCGCCCCCACTACAACAAATACCACCTAGACTAGGGATAAAATTGATGAATAGCCTACTTAGCCCAATAATAACATATAACTCTGAAATATGGTTCCCGGAAATTATAAGAAGGATTATGTCTTCCAAGAGGAGATCAGACAAAAGGGGAGTAAGTTTTAACATAATTAAATTTCTACAAAAATTCGAGTACGAACAAATGCAGGGCAAATTTTGCAAGCGAATCCTAAACTTACCTAAACATGCCAGCAATTTAGCCAGCAAGCTTGAACCCGGAATTGTACCCCTAACCGCATCTATTATCGGTAAGCTAGAAAAATATAAAACACATGTAGACAACTTAGGACCAGAGAGCCTTGTCAAAGAATGCATGGAAACAGATGATGACCAGGGAAAAACCGGGGTTAACTCCTGGCTGCGGTCACTAAACGAGTGCAGACAACTTATCATGCAAACCACCTCTATCAATACCCACTGGAAAATAAACCCGTCGTTTCGTTTTTTGAAAATGCTATTCCCTTCGAATTAGACAATGACGAAACGCGAAACGGTAAAAACAAATTAAGGACGTATCGAAATTTTAAGGAAACTTTTAACCTAGAGCCATACCTAGATGAATGCAGAATCACGAAACACCGCAATGCCCTAACTAAACTAAGAATAAGTTGCCATAATCTTGGCATTCAGAGGGGCAGGTATATGGGACTAGCAGAAGAATTCAGGGTATGCGAACGTTGCAGGGTTGTAGACAACGAAACACATTTCATTCTCCACTGTGAGATTCTGGAAGATGAACGAAAACACCTTCTTGGACACAATTTTATTAGTAACAGCAATTTTGGGGCTTATAATGACACAAACAAATTTAAACTTATAATGCAATCCACCGACAACGGGTTTCTAAACAATCTCACCCATTATACATTCCATGGGTTAAAAAAGAAAGGGAATTGGCAATCCCCCGATCAACCAATCCACGTCGACACCGGTCTCATATAATACCCAATTTCCGAAGTTACCGGCGTGAATAAATATACATATTGCACCATAGAGCAAGAACAAAGGATTACATTATCATGTTCCAAGACATGGTATATTTGTATACTAAAGTGAAAAGTCATACTTCGGTTAAACGTTTTGTTTCACAAACAAGGAGTCCGGTTTAACTGGTAGAGTGCCAGACCAATTGTAGTGCCAGAGATTGTTCACGTGGATTTTTGTCTTGTTGCAGTTTATTGGAGAATCCCTGTGAACACTCTGCAATGGACTGCAACAGGACGACTCCATATGGACAAAATGTTTTCTTGTTTCAACTGAGTCTGAAATATATCCACAGAACATGAAGACTTTTAGTTGTGGTACCAATACCTTCCAGTGAGGCCAAAATATGGGCTTCTAGCACCCAAATCAATAAACAAAACGACATAACTTGTACTTCTGGTGTATTATTATATTATTGTCAACTATTACAATGTTATTTGTTATACTGTACACTTGACCGTTAAGGTGTGAAAGTACAATAAACTGAATTGAATTGAATATATTAATGAAAAGGACAGTGCCTGTATTATTGGTCAAGATGCGCACACAGTTGTTATAATGAACAAGAAAAATGTTACAGAAATCAAAAGATGGCTAAAACGCCGTTTTCTTATTTTTAAATGGGCTTCAACAGAGTATAATAGTCAAAAGTTCAAGCTAATTAGGGAATAATTGTAAAAAAACTACTACTCTACAGGAAAATGTCTCAAGTTTGTGAAATGATTCACACATCGATGATACAAATTCGCTAACATTTCGAATTTCAAATTTTACACGAAATCCCCATATCCTCAGTGTTAATTTACTAACAGCACTAGATAACTAACCCTTTACCCAACGTAACGGAAAAAACCGGCCTGCGCTATTCACAAAAATCGCCAATTAATTTTCATTATTTTTTCATTTTTAGTCTCAAAAACATAGGTTATGACCCCTCTTTGGAATGAGTTCTTCGAAAAATATTAGTTACTCAAGAATTTTTTTGCAAGTGTCGTCTGCTTTCCATGTTAAGTAAAGGGTTAAGGGTTGCTAACTTTCCTGCAAATCTCTTCCAATGACGAAAAGTGTCAGCTGATTGTTCAGATTCCCCGGCCGATCCCAATTTTCATGCCCAACCGTAATCTTTTTATGAACACTTAACAAAAATGTTAGCTCCATTTATGATATTGGAAGATATGTACGGACCGGACTTTAAATACACGTGCGCCGCGAAGATAGGCCTTACATTTCAAACCTTCGCCTAACCCAAATATTAGGCGAAAATTTAAAACACTGAATAACTATATGCTATTTTGCCTCACTCTCCAGTTATACAATTTTAAAGAGATTTTTGTAAATGGCACTGGCTGGTTTTGGTCGTTGGGTGAATGGTTAAGCGACTGTATGAGAAAATAACATCAAAAAAAAAAAAAAAAAAAAAAAAAAAAAATCCCGACCTACCGCTCCTATTTTTCTTCTGCAGGTGACCTGGGCCAATCCATTTATTTTTTTCCGCCTGAACTTAACCCTTTGCCTATCATGAAAAGCAGACGACACTTACAAACAAATTCTTGAATAACTAATTTTTTCATTTTTTGTCTCAAAACCATAGGTTATAACCCCTCATTGGAACAAGTTCGATGAGCACGTACCAATGAGGGGGTCATAACCTATGTTTTGAGACAAAAAAATGAAAAAGAAAAAAATAATGAAAATTAATTAGCGAATTTTGAGAATAGCGCTTGCCGGTTTTGGTCGTTATGTTGGGTAAAGGGTTAACGTACTTGTGTTGCGGTCACGATATAGCAATAGATGCTGAAAATAAATCTGAATACCAATAAACAACCCCCCTCCCCAATATATCCCACAACTATGAGTTTGAATAGTATGCTAAATTCTCAACCATAGCCAGAAGGTTGAAGGTGACATTATTTCTCGATCACTAGTTCAAGAAATTTTAATCTGTTCAAAACCAGCACCACTTCATTAATTATTTAAACGAAATATCATCTCTTGTTTCTAACATCGTTTATTATGAAATAAAAACCGTGCCGCATGGGGTATCACAGCAGTAACCCTCACGGTCAACATATGGTATGCATTCAGTCTCACTGTGATACCATTAAAGGTCATTTATTTGAATCATTCTAAAAATTGAATAAATTCGATTACGAAGATTAGTGACAGCAACAGTCATAAAGCCAGACAAATAACGAAACAGTAATTTTCCTGTTCGAAGATAACGACAGTACATCCTCGTTATTTGGCAATTGACCAACCAGTGACAAGCCATATCCACACATTTACCGCGATTGTTATGTGTATTCGGTATCGCTGCAGTAAATATTTGAATTAGAGTTACCCGCCTTGAAATGTTGAAATCGGAAATGATGCAATCTCTAAAAATAAGCAGCTTTGGGAAAATAAATTATTTCAATAAACATTTGAAACATTCTAATGACATCTAGCATTATTGTTGAATATTCCAGATGAATGAAGAGGGTGATTTGATGACTTTGGCCCTAAAAATTACAATTGATTTTTGGTGTGTTTTTGTTGGGAATTTCCTGAAAAATAGGTACACGTGACCGATACTTCCCTTCCGGGCAGGTTTTCTCTCTTATTTATTGCATGACCCCTATTTTCGGGTCAGAAAATGTTGTCTGAAGGGCTATACTTGACAAAGATATTTGAATGCCAAAATTAAAGTGATGTGATCATATTTTTTTTCGCTTGAACGTTATAATGGTCGCATATAGGAAAATATTTACTGCTTTGATACCATTCAATGTTACCCTATACAAAACAGACATTGAGAAATTTCCCAGGTTCACCACGCGTGAAATCCGTTCTACGTGTAAGAACGTCACGTGAGAAAGCATCTGATTGGCTGTTATGCATTTGAGTGACGTTATGACATGAACAGAATGCTTCGACGCAAAACGATGTCAAGCAAGAAAGCAGACAAACTTCAGAAGGTGATATTTTTTCTATAAAACTATCAGCTTCATCCCAATTAATTTAAGTTTAGTCGTGGCTTTGATACAGGACAGAACTTAGGTAGAGTACGGAGGGGGCGTGGGAATCAAAGACGGTCGTCAGAGTTTCTCTTGTATTTGGAACTTGTGAAATGCGGTACAGAAAAACTCCAACTCGGGTCTTTGATTCCAGTCTCCCGTACTCCACCCTCATTGTGTCCTGTCTTAACCCTTTACCTAACGCAAAAAGCAGACGACACTTGCAAAAATAATTCTTGAATAACTAATGTTTTTCATTTTTTGTCTCAAAAACATAGGTTATGACCCCTCATTGGAACGAGCTTGACGAGCTCGTTCCAACGAGGGGTCATAACCTATGTTTTTGAGACAAAAATAAAAAAAGTAATGAAAAATTAATTGGCGATTTTTTAGACTAGCGCTGGCCGGTTTTGGCTGTTACGTTGGGTAAAGGGTTAATTTCCCCAATAGCCTGTGCCGTGAAGACAACAGGACCCACCAAGCGAATCGGCCAGATATTAATTGGTCTAATCTTCTTGACTGTTCAATGGTCTTCTGTTGTTTAGTAATGAAGCTAAACAATATACCACTCCAGATTCTGCTCCTGCAAGGAGCGAACAAAAACTGTTGTCTTTGCTAAATACAGGTTTTTCTAACCGTAACAGTTTACAGAAGTAGTACCCTCATTGTCAGTCCAGTTTACCACATTTTTACCGATCATTTGTCACATTTTACAAATGCGATGATGGTTTAACAGAAAAACAGAACTTGTTTACCACAGTAAACAAGCACTGTCTCACGCCACGGATTTTCCCACTTGAGTTACTTCTCGGAGTACATCATTGGTTGGCGCATAGGGTTTTAAACCGAACGATCGGCGGTTCGATCGAGTCTTGTCATTGCGCGGGACAGTTAATCCCAACTGCTCACGTGGGAGCAAGGTGGCGCTGGGTACTAAGGCGTACTGCACGTCGATTGGTGCACTTGCCTTCAGCGGTTGCTAATTCCGCTTGTGTCGAGTTAGTAAGTTGGAGAGTCTGGTAGTTGCTCGCCGCTGCGCAGTGTCTCTATCCACGTACTCTGGCGTCCCCTACCTGTAAAACCGCGCGACACGATGTGATCATGGCTGTTGAAAGTGCAACTAACAAACGAACAAGAAAGTTTCTGTGCTTCAGTTGGACTTTTATATCATGTTCTCGTTGATATTTTTTTCAGATCTTAGGTTTTTAATTTTAATCAAAAACACTTTTTTTCATGAACTAATTTTACAAAAAGGTGACATGACACAAAAAATAGCAAAGTTTTTTATTCATTCATAGTGATATGAAGTTTCATTTGTAGCTGCACTGTGTTGCAGGAAGCTGCCGTCTGTGTTTTGGTAGGTGATCGAGGTGGTACATGCATATCAATTTACGTGTATGTACAAAAATGTAACTACGTCGGTGTATGAATGTCATTTTATATAAAATCCGGTGTCGCAACCTCTCCACTCTCCCAAAAATTGTAAGAATGGTTGAGTTGCTGTCGTGCACTGATCTTTGTAATAACCTCTGTGGGTTGATCTTCTGATTCTGTGTGGAGGAATGGAGGGAGACCCCGTTTAACATGAACCAAACCATACACCGACTGAGCCATTCTATACACCTGCTTGTGCACCTCTTTGATATTCTTCCGACAACGGTTATTTGGCAATCGTGCTCGTACATTTGAAAAGATCGTAACCTTCACGTAACATGAATGACTGTTCGCGATATATTTCACCCTTTACTCAACAAACACCATAGCAAAATTTATTATTTTAATTACTTAACCCTTTACCTAACATGAAAAGCCACTTTGCAAAAAAATTCTTGAATAACTAATTTTTTTCATTTTTTGTCTCAAAAACATAGGTTATGACCCCTCGTTGGAACGAGCTCGATGAGCTCGATCCCATGAGGGGGTCATAACCTATGTTTTTGAAACAAAAAATGAAAAATAATGAAAATTAATTGGCGATTTTTGAGAATAGCGCTGGCCGGTTTTTTTCCGTTACGTTGGGTAAAGGATTAATAAAAAAAAAAAAAAAAATCACAAAAATTCAACAAAACCATAAAATGTGCCCCCTTCATTAGAATAAGCTCGATGTGCTCATTCAACGAGGGGGCAGTTTGTAAATTAAGCCGACGGATGAGGATTATTCGTTAGGAAATTGTAAAAGACCTGGTTGTCAACACAATTATTACGCCGCATCCCTGAATCCATCGTCCCACACAAAAGTATTACAAATCCGCGAATCTATTTTCTGTTTAAATGGAGGATCAGTCATAATTTGGTCATACAGAGCTTTGGGCTGTAAAAAATGATGGATAATTTTCCTGAACCTTTTGAAACTGAAAGACCGATTTTCTGGATAAGGATTTATACCATGTTTGTTTGTTGTATTCAGCGTCACCTGATACAATACAGACATTGAGAAATGTGCTAGACACACCGCGTGTAGATTTCGGCTTATGAGTAAAACGTCATGTAAGAATGCTTTTCTTTAACCCTTTACCCAACGCACAGGATATCAAAATTTATTATTTTAATTACTGAATTTTAAAAATTGTCAAAAAAATTCAACAAAACCGTATCATGTGACACAACCTTGGAACGAGTTCGACGAGCTCGTTCCAATGACGGAGGGGTCACATGATATGGTTTCGTTGACATTTTTGGAAAAATATATATTTTTTTCTAATGCTTATTTTAATATGATGCGGGCGGATGCGGCCGATTCGTTGAGTAAAGGTAAAAGATTTAAACTTCATTCACTTAATTCACTTAATTCAAATGGGAGCGCGGTGGCACAGTGGTAGACTGTTGGACTTCTATGATATAGGTTCCGAGTTCGATCCCCGTCTGGGACGACCCGCGTTGTGTCCTTGGGCAAGGCACTTTATCCTGGTTGCCTAAATGGGGGCACGATGACGCCGTGTACTAAGGCGTACTGCATGTCGATGGTGCACATGTCTTCAACCGCTGTAAGCCTGCTTGAGCGGAGCTTGAACAGGGTTAGAATGTTGAGGAGCTGACAGTTGCTCGTCGATGCTCGGCGGTTCTCTCCGGGTACTCCGGCTTCTCCCACCCGTAAAACTGTCACGTTCACGATTAGCCACTGTGCATAAGTATGTGACTGTAAAGACCAATAAATAAATAAATAAATAAATAACTTAATTCAAATTTATTGGTGGTACAAATAAAAAACATAACTCGCAACGACCCTTGTTGGACTTTTTCTACATTCCATTCGCGCCTACGGCGCTCGCGAAACACTAAAAAAGCTCAAACTTTGGTAGTTGATTCCTGTTCCCCATGCTCCGCCTGCTATCTGTTCAGCCTTGATCACAAGCCCTAAATGTACGAAGTATATGACTGTTCAATGAATTTGTGCTGTAAAGCAATCAACGTCAAGGCTGCATGCTCAAAATATTAATTGACAATTTGGGCTACTCGAAATAATGAACATGAACTCTTCCAACTGATGTCATTGAACTGTCATGGAAGCTACCATTAGGGTTCAAAGTATTAATTTCGCGCTGTTCATTTTGTTATTTATCTTTTTATATACTTTTTGCTGAAGGTCAAATGGCCCATAACGCACCTACCCTTCTGGAAATCTCCATACCTAGCTCCCTACCAACCAAGCCGACTCTGTTTGATTTTGTTTCTGGAGGAATACCAAAATAATTTGTTTCACAGAAATCTTAAAACTTAGTGGAACTTATGAACATGCAGACTTACTCCACAATCAGATGAGGTCTGCTTTCTGACAAAGAAAAGAGTCTTTTGGAAAAAAAGAGATCAGAGACAAGAGACGTCAGATCAACAAGAAAAATAATGATAAAAAGCATTATTTCAACACCTTTTAAAAAAAAATCAAGAAAGTAATTCCGATAACGTTGAGAAATGTATCAGGCTTGTTTTGTGTGTTTGTGAAACACGTAACGTTTTTATGTGTCTTTTGGAGATGGTGGGTGATTTTCTATTAAGGAATATGATTACTTGAGTAATTCGCACTTCATTTACCAGCTGAAATGATCAGAGAAAAGATTGCTTATCGATAAAAAAAGTGAAAAAGAAATTATTTCAAAATGAAAACCTGTACTCACAAGGATCCTATCAATTAGGGTTTCAGTGATGGGGATTTGATTACCCAAGAAATTGTTGAATTAACCATTCACACGTTGCATTTCTTTGCGGTATGCATACCCTCTCAAATTGTCAGATTACACGTTATATTTGAAGCGTTGCGATGACATTGCTCGTCACAAAAAGAGTGCCGTTTATATTGAAGACACGAAGAGGCAGCGAAACCAGGTGGGGAGGGGGGGGGGGGGGGGCACAGGGGACACATCCCCCACTCTTTTCCACGGACATGTACATAATGATTTAAAATGGGCGCATGAAAACGTGTCAATATGCAGGCATTTCTGTAAAATATTTGCAAATCCAAACAACATTTGACCAAAGAATCCCACCTTCGATCGTTTCTTCTACTTCAACCATCTTCTAACCCGACGGGCAGAACACTGACCATACCGTGGCATGCTCATCTAAACAAGAGACTAGTGGGTCATGGTATATTTACCGATATACGATCGGAATTTTTCTGCCACCGGGCCGAACCATGGTGGGCCTTGAAATTTGTGCCCCTCCACTTTTATCGAGCTTCCGCCGCCTTTGCGCCCACGAATGGATTAGTCGGAAATCTTGAATTCCATCGAATGTTTTTCGCTAGCATATGTCCATTCATGCTGTTGGGCGACTAATATGACTGCTAGCAGACAAAATCAAGGACATTACGCCTTTCAAATGTCTATGTTAACTCTTTACTTTACACGATGAGCAGACGACACTTTCAAAAATTGTTGAATAACTAAATATTTTCATTTTTTTGCATAAAACGTTGCCCATGTCCTCTCATTGGAACGAGCTCGGGGAGCTCGTGCCAATACGTAATCACAAGCTGCGTTTTAGAGGCAAAAATTGAAAAAGATATGAAAATTTAAATTACGATTTTTGTTAACAGAGCAGGCTGGATATGATCATTACGTTAGTTAAAAATTAAAACAATGTAAATCAAATTCTGTGGAAAATATGGTTTCACCTCACCAGCAGAAAAAGCATCCCCCATGATTATGCTCAGGATTTTGACTCCAGTGTTCATGGTTCATGATACGTCTCAGAATAAATAAATATGGCGAATTCCCTCCCCATCATCTATTTTCTCGAGAGTTTAATGTTGTGTTCACAGTTTGTTTGTTTCCTTTTTTGCCGATGGCACCATCACTCTGAAAATTACTGTCAATGATGACTTGGGGACAAGGAGATTTTGGCGACGTTTGTTTTTTGCGGACATTTTTTTCTCAATGTGAAACTAGAGTACACCCTCTTTCAATATGGGAGTTGCGATCAGAAAATTTCCAAGTGAAAACCAAACCAACTTGTCAACTGTTACACACTGCGTTGCTTGGCATCGAGTGGCCATGCGGGAATTTTATCGCCTTGGCCCAACACCCGAACAGGAAAAAGAGTTGTCAAATGTACACCGTATGCATCTATCTGGCAACCACACCATGTCAACCATTACAACGACGTTTTAAAGCATTTAACTGGTTTTCTTTCAATGAAAAATAGCCGAGTACAAATTATGTACACTAAGTTTTATTGCCCCGACTCGGGTGTGCTTGATTGATCTGGAATACTATGGTAGTATGGTATTGGCGCTATGTGCCCATATGATCAATTTTAGCCTTGCTGCTTTTGCTCTATAAAAGATGTCGAATGCAATACGATTATATATTTCTGGCATGTTCCATTGTTAGTTTTACAATAAGAAAACTTCCTTGAACAAAACAAGAAACGTGAAATGCTTCTAATAGTTCCTTATATATGAGCGCAACAATTGCTTTATTTGAAACATTTTTTGCATTGTTTAACAGGATGTATTGTCGACCTAAATCTTGAAATAACAACACAATATTACATTTGTTGCAAATCATTTACCATTTCATTGGATTTCCTCTCCCCAGGCATAAATTAGTTTAGCAAGTTCAGAAGGAGGGACGAACTTTGAAAAAAAAGTTTTATGTATGGATACCTGTCGACTATTTTATCGTTACTGGTACAATACTCTTCAAGTTTAAGAGATTTTCTCACCTGTAACATTGTTGAATCTACTTTTGTTCGAGAATAAAAACTATACATATATATATACTACACAAACCTTGATCGTAACAGAAAATTCTTGAAGGACATTTGGCTTGTTTTGTTGGTAAATGTTACAACTTGTCAATCGCCCGAAAAACGTGTACCCAGCAAAACTACTAGATCTACACGGGTGAGAGTGAATAGAGAAAATCTACACTTTCTGATTGATCGCCGAAATTCTTTCACGAGAAATGACAAAAATAAGGTTTTGGTGTTAAAGATGGAGAGTGGCACAGCTCAATATGCTGTATCTTTGAAATCCTTTCGGGTCTGGCGCCGTATAATATACTATTAAAAAACGTAGGAGATATTTGATAAAAGTGAGATATATGAAGAAATATATTTATATTTTCATCAAAAAGACAGTTGAGGCATTGCACTGTGACATCTGGAGAATGGTTTCCACAATAGTTGGGTATCTGACAAGCACACATTCTTCGCACTGAGCTGTAGAAGACATGGACAGAGAATTTACCACATTCAGTCCAAGACCTCAGTACCTTGTAAATCCTCCTCGGTCGCGAGACAAGCGCGGATCCGACGTGGCAAACTGCTCAACAAACGTCCAATATCAGCTTGACTGACGTTATTCCATTCTTCCTGCGGCAAGTTCCTGGACATTGGTAGGGAGTTGTTGGCGTTGTCGTAGGCGCCTGCCAAGCATATCCCAGACGTGCTAGATTGGTGAAAGGTCTGGACTTAGTGCTGGCCAAGGCAGTGGAGTGATGTTCTCCTGGAGGAACTCTGTAGCGACACGGGCTCTGTGTGCTCTTGCATTGCCATCTTGGAAAATGAATCGACGGCTGTGACGTCACGCAAATGGCACCACATGAGCTGCTAACATGCTTCACGGTAGTACTGCCCTGTGACACGCCCTTGGGTGACATGTAATGCTGTTCTGGTTGTCATGGTTATGCCTCCCCACACTATAACCGATCTACCACCAAAACGACCGTGCTGTCTAACGGTTACGTCATGGTATCGTTCGTTCCCCCGCCGCCACACTCTGTTTCGCCTGTCGTCAAAGTCGACAGTGAACCTCGAGGAAAACATGACGTTGCTCCACCGACGATTGTCCCAGCGCTGTCGTGCTGCTCCACACCAATTACGCCTTGCTGCGAATTGTTCGAGGTCGTCGAGCGTACAAATTCCAGCTGTGTAGGCGATTTCGGATAGTCTGAACACTGCCTCGCACATCTGTCGCTCAGTGCAGTTGCTGTCCAATTTCTGAGGCACTTTGATGGCGCTACGTAATGCTGTGGTTCGGATGAAACGATCCTGGTTAGCAGTTGTCGCCTTTGGACGACCTGACCGACGTCTGTCATCAACATTGTCTGCTTGACAGTAGCGTGACCACAACCTGCTAATCACCGATTGAGTAACTTTGAGAATTTGAGCCACTGCAGTCTGTCGGTTGCCAGCTTCCAACATGTAAACGGTACGTAAACGTTCGTCACGTGTCAGTCTTCACATACCTCAAAAGTTACGTTTCGACCAGAAACTATTGGTGAACGAGTTTATACCAAGAAAAGAACGATGAGACCTCCGAAAAAGTCCGTCCAGTATAAAAGAAAATTTCAAAATGTACCCCAGAGACATTAACGCTGCGCTCGTGCGAAAGACCTGCACGAAGTTTTTTTCGTGGGCCGGTGACATTCATGATCCACACAAAACTTGGTAACATATTGATGTGTCCAATCACACGTATCCAATACCATTTTCAGAAAATATCAACATCAGTTTGGATATCCTTTATTTTTTATTGAATATTATATCATTATATATACACGCAAAATTACGGATACCTGATGCTTTATGTTTTGGTTTGCCACGATCCAGTCATCGTTCGGAGTATTTCTTCTATTCCAATCATCTTCCCATCCGAAGGCTGGCTAGCCTTCGGATAGGAAGATGTTTGAAGTGGAAGATATAGAGCGAAGCATGAACATGCACTCTCAGGCCATGGCAAGCGAATGCACCTAACCGGTCGAAAGTAGAATTCATTTGCCACATGCCATAAATTTGTTTACATTTGCGGTAATCTTTTAGAAGAATACCCATGTGACTCTTGGTATTTACTCTTGAAGTGTGGATTTTCGCTCTATTACGTAACTTTGACAATTGGTTTCATCCCTGACTTATATCGTAATGAAAATCGACTTTCGATGAAATTATCACCCTTGAAATTATTAGACGATCGGGAAAAGTCCAATTAAGAAGAAAGTAATTGCTGAGAAAACACCAATGGCATCAGTAGAAAATAAAGCCAAGTTTCCTTTTGCTATTTTTGGAGCTGTCTGTTGTTTTCGTCTATTAAAAGTTACAAAACGAAGCCTGGCCTTTTACAGCAAGATAATCTGAAGCAACTACTTCACAGATAATCCTCCCTAAATTTGTGTCACTCCAACCAACAATAAGTAAGCGACCACTTTGGTTCTTTGTTTTGCGAATGTGTTTTTACAATAACTTGCAAGCTTTTATTCTTCCCGGGAAAAAAATTAGCAAATCTCACCTCCTAGACTTTACATTAAAGAAAAGGACCGTGCGTGGATTATAGCGTAGTTGGAGAAAGCGTAGTTTTCTTATTTTTAAATGGGTTTCTACAGAGAATAATAGCCAAACTTTCAAACCAATTGTGAAAACAATTGTTAAACAAGGAAATTATACATATACAATGCAAAAAAGGGGCGATGGGAGAAAATGTCAGTGATTCTCCACTCCGCATTACAGATACAAATCTGGTATCGTGAATATTTAAGTGGTATAAAGATGAGGTTATTTTGTGCCATTAACTTCGTTATTATCTAACTACTACCAGGGAGCGCGATAGCTCATTGGTAGACTGTTGGACTTCTATGCTAGAGGTTCCGAGTTCGATCTACGTCCGTGACAACCCGCGTTGTGTCCTTGGGCAAGGCGCTTTATCCCGGTTGCCTACATGGGGCACGATGACGCCGTGTACTAAGGCGTACTGCACGTCGATGGTGCCCATGTCTTCAACCGCTGTAACCCTCCTTGAGCGGAGCTTGAACAGAGTTAGAATGTTGTGGAGCTGACATTTGCTCGTCGATGCTCGGTGGTTCTCTCCGGCTTCCTCCACTCATAAAACTGTCACGGTCACGATTAGCCATTGTGCATAAGTATGTGACCTTAAAAACACCAATAAATAAATAAATAAATAAATAAATAAATAAATAAATAAATAAATAAATTTATTTAATAAATAAATAAATAAATAAATAAATAAATAAATAAATAAATAAATAAATAAATAAAAACATAAGCACGGAGAAATTCCTTTTGATAAGATAAAAAACCAGAATCACCAGAACAGATGTATCGGTTATGTTCCTATTTTTGTATCCTTAATGAGAAATACCGAAATTCTTCAAAGGTTTAAGGCATTCCGTGAATTGCGTTTGTGTTGATACATATCACAAGAAAGGTTATGAATGATAAAATTATGTATATTAAATGAAAGAGAGCTAGGCTAGTTTGCCGCGTGGTTCATTTGGTTTATATGTAACTCATGGTACTGTATATAAAATTTAGTAGAAATCGAGTAAATATTTAGTCCACTGCAATGGTAATGGGGTGGAGATAAAATGACGTTATTGGACTATTAGTGTTTGTCTGGCCCACTCACAGTCCTAACTTTGAAATAGGACAAAAATCCACCATTAGTTAGGCTAACATGTGAGGGAGCATACGATTGCCACGGGGCTACGTGATTTGATCATCGAGTGGTTTTGTTCAGTCTCTGAATAAGTTGTGTGCATAAATATCAAATTTCATTTCAAGTAAACCTGTGGATAGACCGTTGCCAAGGACAGAATTCTGTTGCTAAGGAAATCACCTGACATTATGGTTACACTGGAAGATTACTTTTTGGTCCAGCAATGAAATGACATCAAACTCTACCAAATAGTTAACCGTTGCTAGGGAAGCACAGTGGTGACAATGGAGACAACGCGACTTCCTTGCCAAGTGCAGTAGTGCCCGTTGCTAGGGCTGCGCGTTAGTTGTCATTGAGGTCAAGTGACATAGTTAGTGATCTAATATTATTTAATTTTTATTATAAAATTTATTATGGGTCCATATATCAAATTTGGCTAAATTTTACCTAGTACCTTCCTTGTTGCTAGGTACTCGCGTTGGTTGCTATGGATGTCACATAACATATCGGTGGCCCAGTAGGTCGATTTCCCAAATGTATTATGGGTTCACATACCAAATTTGGTTAAAATCGGTTCAGTTGTTTGCCCCTTGCTAGGGAGTCGCGTTGGTTGCTATGAGAATCACGTGAACTTGTCAGTGCCCTCATAGGTCGAATTACAAATGCACCATGGGTCCATATACCGAATTGGGTCCAAATCGGCCTAGTACTTTCCCCGTTTCTAGGGAGTCGCTTTGGTTACCATGGATGTCACCTGACGTTATAAATGGCGAAATAGATCGATCTCCCAATGCATTATGGGCACATATACCGAATTTGCTTAAAATAGGCCCAGTAGTTTGCCGTTGCTAGGGAGTCGCGCCGGTTGCTATGGATGTTACGTGACATGGCCAATGGCCCAATAGATCAAATTCCCGAGGCATTATGGTTTCATACACCAAGTTTGGTTGAAATCGATCCAGTCGTTTGCCCGTTGCTATGGAGACGCGTTGGTTGCTATGGGAGTTAAGTAACATGATCAATGATCCAATATGTCGAATTCGTAATGCATTGGGGGTCCACATACCAAATTTGGTTAAAGTCGGCGCAGTAGGATGCCCGTTGCTAGGGAGTCGGGTTGATTACTATGTATGTCACGTGACAAGATGAATGGCCCAATGCGTCGATCGCCAATGCATTATGGGCTCAGACACCAAATTTTGTTAAAATACGCCCAGTAGTTTGCCCGTTACTAAGGTGTCGCTCCGGTCTCTATGGGTGTTACGTGACATGGTCATTGGCCCAATAGATCAAATTCCCGAGCCATTATGGCTTCATACACCCATTTTTGGTTGGAATCGGTCCAGTAGTTTGCCCATTGTTATGAGACGAGTTGGTTGCTATGGGAGTTATGTAATATGGCCACTGACCCAACAGGTCGAATTTGTAATGCATTATGGGTCCACATACTAAATTATGTCAAAACTGGCCCAGTACACTCCCCACTTTGGTTACTATGGATGCACGTGACATGATAAATGGCGCAATGGGTCGATTTCCCAAAGCATTATGGGCTCAGATACCAAATTTAGTTAAAATAGGCCCAGTAGTCTGCTCGTTGCTAGGGAGTCGCACCGGTTGCTATGGACGTTATGTGACATGGTCAGTGGCCCAATAGATCGAATTCCCGAGGCATTGTCGTTTCATACACCAAGTTTGGTTGAAGTCGGCCCGGTAGTTTGCCCGTTGCTAGGGAGTCGCGTTGGTTGCTATGGGAGGTAAGTGGCATGGTCAGTGGCTCGATATATTGCTATATTTTGGGTCAGTCAAGTGAATAATTCCAACTTGTTGGGTGCGCGATGTTAACCCTGGTTTTATTTTTGCGCGAACTATTGGACACCCCATTTCGTTATTAACATTTCGAAATCATAGTTTCCAAGAAAGCGTTTAAAGGCTACATCTCGGACCTGAGCTTTTTTGAATAATCCTTGAAGTCTTGGCGAATCACGTCTCGGGAAAAACTTCCGACGATAAAAAAAATGTGAAAACAATATAAAGGACGATTTCGCTCGACTTGGGCTATCGCCGACGACTCGCTCGGGAGCACCCCTTAAAAAACAGCCGCTGTATTTTATACCACTCTGCGGGAAAATGCATGAAGTTTGTGAAATGATGCACACATCGATGATACTTCGCTAACATTTCAAAATTTCAATTATTATATGAAATTTCCAGTCCCTCAGTGTTAACCCTTTACCCAACGAAACGGAAAAACCAGGCAGCGCTATTCTCAAAAATCACCAATTAATTTTCATTACTTTTACATTTTTTGTCTCAAAAACATAGGTTATGACCCGTCGTTGGAACGAGCTCGACGATCTCGTCCCAACGAGAGCTCATAACCTATGTTTTTGAGACAAAAAATGAAAAAAATAATGAAAATTAATCGGCGAATTTTGAGAACAGCGCTGGCCGATTTTTAGCGTTACGTCGGATAAAGGGTTAATTAATTCGTATAGTTTTTGCTTGTGTTCCCGATATTGGGCATCGCTAAACACGAAATATACATCGCAAAATGCTATGCGATACCGGTTAAATTACTCCCTGCCAGGGACACATTGTGTTGGACAGTTTTACGGGTGGAGAAAGACAGAGTACCCGTATGAAATCACCGAGCAACGGCGAACAACTGTCAGGTTCTCCAACTTACCAACCGTACACGAGCAGAATTAGCAGTGGGGTGCAGGACGCCTTAGTAATACTAAGGCGTCCTGTACACCACTGCTAATTCTGCTATTCAGTATACAGCGCCACCATGCCACCCCCCCCCCCACACACACACATGGCCAATCGGGGATTAAGTGTCTTGTGGGTGAGGATTGAACCGTCCACCGTTTAATTGATATTGGTTATGTGTGTGCTTACTTGATGATTAAATACCCCGTCAATGATATTTGACTTTGAAAACTTCCCTCATGCACGGTCATCTTGATCATGGTCCCTGCGAATATCAAATTTAGGATGAATCGAATCATAAATCGAACCCGATAAAGGATTTCGATTCGAATCTCGAGTCTCATCTCATAATTTTCCAAGTAATCAGCCATGTAGAAATTGCACCTTCTTACAAGCGCAAAATATCGTAAATATCGTCAGTTTTGACTGAAGAATTATATATTTAGTTATTGGGACTCAACCCATGCCTCAAATTCCAGGCAGTGTTCTCTCCCCTTGCTACCCTGGATTCACGTTAGTCAAGCGGGATACACAGTGGACTAGATCTGCATGTATCGAGCATAGCAAGGGGAGACAACACTGCTTAGAGTTTGCACATGCGGTAACAGATATGAACGGCGACCTGTTTACTGTTTTCAAGAGTCAATCAATTATGCGGCATATTCCAGAAACGGAATAAAAAAGCTTCGGAAACGGAAAACCCTTCATCTATAAGCAGGTCTCCTATACAGGAGATATGATGGTTGAAGAAGAGTCCAAGGGGAGATAAACTGAAAAGATTTTAAGAACTTCTCCATGATTCAAAGATTTCCGAATCAGCGTGACTAGAATCGAATCGAATCAAATCGAATTATTGGGACGATTTCAAATCGACTCGAATTTCGAAGCTTCGCAGGGCTGTGTTTTGATCTGTGTACTGTAATGACTAATTTTATCTGTACTACTGAATGGTCTACTTGTGTAGCGAAGTGCTGTGTCATGATTTGGCTGGAGAAATCATTTGAATGGACAACTCCCTCCCATTAATCCCAGCACAAACACAAACCTCCTTTAGCAAGGGTCTGGATCCACCACTGAAACACACACGCAAGAGGAATAATTGTGTTACAGGGATCCGTTTAAAAATGAAAAAAATGAAGTTATTAAAATTGATGAAGAGCTGAACAATAACGACAGGCCGAACTCTATTGCAACTGAGACATGAGAAATCACACATTTCACCAATGAAGCAATCCTGGAGTTTGAAAGGCAATTTACCGCACAAAATTGTAAAGAAAATAAAATAAATTGGATTGTCAAAAGGTGAAATTCAGTTTGATTGGAATGTTTATATTGTCTAGGCCTTCCATTGTGTGGATTGTCGTAGATATGAGGTCTCTACCCAGGACTGTAACCATGTTCAGATGGGAGGGTGGAGTGACCCAGATTGCGGGTACATGACATGAATTTGTCCGACGGTTCTTACGTGCGCTTAGCTTGCTTTCGGAGAGTTTGTCTGACACAGTCTGCAACACAGACATTAGCCACACTGAATAACCTGTGATTGAGTTATGCCTATGCGGAGATCTTTGAACATGGTAACTATTGGGGGACGTGCCAACTGCTATTCCCAGTTCCTTATTCGACATTCGTTATCAACCGATAAAATCGGTTGATAACGAAAATCGAATAAGGAACTGAGAATAAGTAACGGTTGTCATGTCCCTAACTATTGGGGATTATTATACCTAATTGTAAAGATACTGTGTTAATTTCCCATTGGGTGTTGTTAGCTGTTTCGCAGTGTTCTCCGCTACCTTTTCAACATTTTCTGCAATGTTTACCCCCGCAGTCCGAGACGTCCCGATACGCGTCAGGAAAACACCCGATGCGAAGTGGTTTACAGAGAATCGTGAACGCAATCCACATTTCTACAACTGTTAAGTTACTGTGGAAGTAAACTGTTCAAAAATGTCTATGTCAAGCCAGGTGATGGGCATTGATTGACATTGCAATGTGAATAATGAATTAGTTGTTATGTCCTGTTAGAAAGATTAAATTTGTGTTTCCATTATAAACACAGCTCATTCGGTATAACAAAAATAATGATGATCTGGCTCAAGGTGGACATTGCGAATAGTCTCCCCTTGACAACGACGCGTTCCTCGTGGAGATAACGAGAGAACAATCAATGTCTGTGGTTCATGAAATAATACAAACACAGTTGATCCAATGTGTGCAACAATCAAACTCTTAGGGCATTAGTCTAATTCCATTAGGAATCCGACGCTGTTTCGGGCTTTTTGTTTATCGACTTTTCGTAGAGTTTGCGCACAGACTACCATTAGGCAAATGTCACAAAATATACATATATTCTTTCGTGCCCCAGCTACAAATATTCCAACAATAAGTATTTAATTAGCATTGAAAACATCAAGATATTAACATAAAAGGTGGAACTCGCGGCGTAATCATAACTACAGTTGTGGTAAGTCTTCATTCATAAGTATTTAGTTTATAAACATGTTTAACCCTTTACCCAACGTAAAGGCCACAACCGGCCAGCGCAACTCACAAAAATTGCCATTCAATTTTTATTATTTTTCATTTTTTTGCGTCAAGAAATAGCTTATGACTCCTCATTTTTTGATTTTTTTTTGTTAATCCTTTACCCAACGTAACTGCCAAAACCGGCCAGCGCTATTCTCAAAAATCGCCAATTAATTTTCATTTTTTGTTTCAAAAACATAGGTTATGACCCCTCATGGGATCGAGCTCGTTGAGCTCGTTCCAATGAGGGGTCATAAGCTATGTTTTTGACGCAAAAAATGAAAAAAATTAATTATTCAATAATTTTGTTTGCATGTGTCGTCTGCTTTTCATGTTAGGTAAAGGGTTAACAGTATTCTAATGTCATTAAAGATTTGATGAAATCAATTCTAGATTAAGAGACATTTCTTGTGTTGATTCAAAGTAACTGAATGTTTATGGTACATGTGGATTCATTTTTCTGGTGTATTTCGCTTTTCGGACTGAAAGAATATTGCAGACACTTGAATCTAAAACATTGGCAGTGGACTATTTGAAGGTTAAACTGGTTCTAGGCCATAACGACGTCGAATTCCTTTCAGAATGTGACAGCAGGCTTGAGAGCTTATGCAGCAATAAAAAATAACTCATTCTATGGGAACTTCCTACACCCCTAATGTTAAAGTCATTGCCATATTAAGCAAATTGAGGGGAGATAACATTTTCGAAAGTCACACAGAGTGACAAACAAAGTTGGGCATGACTTGAAAAAAAATCTTTAATTAAACGAATACACACATACTCGCGACTTTATGTTAGCTTACGTAATTGCGCAAGGAAAATATTTAAGTTCCTGGTAAAATAAATGATTTTTCAGCTATTTCCTTTCCTTGTGGAAAGCGTTAAATCTCATAGAACTTGAATATGGAGGATTATATAGTGTTTAACGAGGTGGTATCTGTGAATTTTCTTACCCCCGTTATTATGCATCGATCGCTGTCTCTAAAGACTTTGTATGCGCGACAAATTACCGAGAGTGGCATCGATCCCCGGCAGTATCATCTCCACATGAGGTGGACGCTTAATTGAATTGAACTCCCCGTCTCTTCTTCTTCTCTCAAACACCATTCAAATTACTTCCATCGACTGGAACGTGATTGCGGTATTCAGCTATTGCTTAGCCCGAGAATCTATCACTTGACCCTGGAACTCCAATGGTGACTTAAAGCTCCATTATCCGTCTCTGGTCGTCAAAGCCCCAAAACAAACCATTCCTGGTCCTGCGTTAATAACCCCTTTGATGTAACTGTGTGCCGAAGCCATAATTTTTTTTAATTCGCGACTGGCCAGGCAGTATGGTAGATGGCCAGAAGGCTGTGCCGGCTAAGCCATCACGTGGTGACTGGGGAGCCATCTTATTTTTGTGTCGTCTGAGCAGGCCGAGGCAGCTTGAAGTGTCGATCCATTTCTTATACCATCGCAAAGGTAGCGTACAAGTATCCGAATAACAAACTTTGTAAAACCAAGTTAAGTTTGTTTACTTCATTACGACAGTTGAAAACCAAATACACTGTCAACGGATCTAAACAGGATTCGGCAGTCAGGGATGGCCACATGGCACGAACGTGGTCAGTCGCATCGCCTGTATTTTGACTTGGATTTTGGAAACTGTATTGGAAGTTACCACAGCAGCAGGAAGACACAAAATGCATAACATTCCAGAAGTAGGAGAGGGACAGATAGCCCCCAATTACAAGGACTTTTGGTGGAGCCGCCAGTGTTAAATTCTCATAGAAACCGCACTTTTGGTGGAGCCTACATGAGACGAGTTTTACGCTCCAATGCAGCTAAGTCTGCATTGGACATGCGCACTGCGGTATGCTAGTCTATGCATTATTATATTACTATGTATATACATGGTTCTGGGTATGTAGTATGGGTGTGAAAGACTGATGTATAAGGTGAGTTTTCTTGAAAGTTTTCGGCGCGACACGGTTGACGTTGTGACATCATTGTGCGCACGTGACGTCATATACGTTGACCGCTGTTGGGGTCCACTGTACAATCCGATACGACGTCTCTTCAGCTCGGGGTATATCAGGCTACTCCTACTGGGCTGACATGGTAATATAGTATGGGCGATATGTACCCCTGTTGGTCTACTGTCGCCCCAGTACTACTAATCTTCGAAATGCTAAATTATATCGTGGGTTTCCTATGGATAGTACAGAATACGAGGCCAGGCGATATTGTTCGGCAATGCATGTTTGTCTAGTGCGGTAGTATAGAATGTACGGTCTGTATCGCTGACGATCTACTGTTCTTAGTTATGCTATTTACCTAAGGCGTCATGCTGTCCCAAAGTTGGTACAGGTAGTACGTGAAGCTTGGCAAGGTTGTATTGCGAAGTAATGCTTGGTTGTCTACTGTGGTAGAAGCGGAGGCACGGTTTGTACCCCTGCTGGCCCATTACCACTCCATACTTCTGACGGCCCACCTAATGCGTTATACTGTCCCACAGTTGGCAGATGTAGTATGTAATGCTAGAACGTGCAGTGTTTTGCTTTGTTGCCTACTACTATAGTATATCGTGTACGGTCTGCAGTGGGAACACGGTGGATATGTGTACTAAGGCGTACTGCACGTCGATGGAGCGCCTTGTCTCCAACCAATGCTAACTGTGCTTGTGTGAAGTTAGTACGTTGGGAAGTCTGACAGTGGCTCGTCGTTGCTCGGGGGTTCTCTCCGGGTACTCCGGCTTCCCCCACCCGTAAAATAGTCCGACACAACGTGACCCTGGCTGTCGAAAGTGTCGTTAAACCCCAATAAATAAATAAATAAATAAATAAATAAATAAATAAATAAGTACGGTCTGTATCTATATTGGTCTACCGTTAGCCATTAGTGCTCTCAATCCACGTTATGTGTTAAACTGTCCTACAGTTGGTATGTGTAGTGCATAAAAAGATGTCATGCAGCGTTGTGGGTATATATTTGGTTGTCTGTTACTATAGTGTAGGATGTACGGTCTGTACACCTGTTGGTCTACTGTTAGCCCTTAATACTATTAACCCGCATACTCCTTTGTACTGTTCTATCGGTGGTTTGGAATGCTACCGATAGCCATTAGTACTATCAATCCACCTAATGCCTTAAACTATCTCACAGTTGGTATGTGAAGTGTGTTTCGACCAAACAGGTTCGCAAGTCAGATTGTGTTTGTGCGCAAAAGCCGATTTTGTCCGCAGACAACGTACTGATCACTTCTGCAAAATGCAAGCCGATTGTTTCCTCAGACAGACCGATTTCGCCATTAAAACGCTATAATTATTGAAATGGTGACCCGAAACAAATATTAAAAAATGTAACATGGTACATCTGTGCACATTGTGCATGATGCGATCCACCCAGCTGTTTCAATATTGTTGTTGATGTGTTGTTATCTCTTGCCACTCTTTTGTTTACAAGTCTAAAGTCTCGAGCTGAGTGATAATTTACTTTCTAGATCTCGACCGCTAAACCATTCTCTCGTTCGTGTCCTGACATTAAATCAGATCGTTTGCAGGAATGATCATTTTGAGGGTTTTCTTTTATTGCGATAAGTAAAACGTGCTATAGAAATCTTGTACCGATTTACATCATGCCTACTTCTGAAGCTCGATATTGCGTACACTGTAGTTGTAAATAGTAACAGCTGGGATTTTTGCCGATTTGAAATCGAGTTGGAATTTTGGGAAGTAAAGGAGACATCAGCATCACCAAAGACGCTCTAAAATCCAGATAGATGGAATTTCCAACTACTCATGACTTGCCCTCCGAATTTCCAACTATAGGGGAAATTTTAGACATGATTGGGGTGGGTGGATTGACACACCCCCACACCCCACCGATTTGTCACCTCGCCCCTGCTCTCCTTCCATGTTTCTTCCTCAGAGTTATCGAACCATTGATGTCAGTCCCACTAAAGCGATCGAGGGACCCATACATTACGGCACTTTTCATCATACCAAGACACCTCCATCTGTTTTTACCTGACTCTTCTGTTTATTAATTTATTGGGGTTTAACGACACATTCGACAGCCAGGGCCACCTCGTGTCGGACAGTTTTACGGGTGGAGAAAGTCGGAGTACCCGGAGAGAACCACCGAACAACAGCGAGCAACTGTCAGACTTCCAACGTACTAACTCCACACAAGCATGCATGGTTAGCATTGGTTGAAGACAAGTGCACCAGGACGTACAGTACGCCTCAGTACACAACGCCACCATGCCACCATGTGGTGGACATTTGGTATTAGGTGTCTTGCCCAAGGACACAGCGCAGTTGCCGCAGGTGGGTTTCGAACCGGGGACCTCTCGGCTTGCAGCCTAAACCTCTACCTACTGAGACACCGCGCCCCCTGACTCTCCTTTTAAAAATACTAATATAACACCGCAATGCTATGTTGGAGATGATTAAATTATAAGAAATCACTCTTGCTGTGATTAATATTGTGGAGTTATCAGGAGTTATATAAAAACATTGGGATACAGATTTTACCTTTTGCATTATGTGTGATAAATAATTTGTCCTCAGTATGTTTTATATGACTCCAAATAACTTGCTTAACCCCTTAACCATGGTGGTATCTTCCATGTCAATTCAATGTCAGCAATTGCAAGAGTCCATATTCATTATTTGGGGGTAGACCAATTAATATTAGGGCTGCACGTTGAAAATATTGACTGGTCTACTTCACACATGTACTTAGCACCCACTTAGCACCCAACTTAATCCTTTACCTAACATGAAAAGCAGACGACACTTGCAAAAAAAAAAAATCTTGAATAACTGATTGTTTTTCATTTTTTGTCTCAAAAACATAGGTTATGACCCCTCATTGGAACGAGCTCGATGAGCTCGTTCCAATGAGATGTCATAACCTATGTTTTTGAGACAAAAAAATGAAAAAAAATAATGAAAATTAATTGGCGATTTTTGAGAATAGCGCTGGCCGTTTTTAGCCTTTACGATGGGTAAAGGGTTAATGAAATTATGTCATGTTTCTGGATCGACAAAGTGGCCTCTCTTTTTCAAAGGGTTAACTTAAACGAAACACAAATAATTTTCGGAACACTCTCACGTGACTTGATGGTCCAAGCTTTCATGTGTGACAAATGTACTGTTGAGATTCTTTGTTTTTATTGTTGTATTTCAAAATGTTATAGGTAGACAAAACATGCACTTGAGAACAGTTCTGGACCATCTTATGTGAGCCAGAGTGGCTATATCGGCATGATCATGTTTATGTAGGATGGACCAGAACCCACCCAGACCCGTGACCAGATAGATTGTGTGTTTATTTATTTTTTAAATAAATATGAAGAAACACTATCCATTTCTTCTCATCAGTGATCATAACATGCCTCGCAGCAAAATCACTGGCGCATCAGAACTCGAAGGTGTGGGCACGATCTAGGACTGTTGATATATGTGTATCCCTCTTTCCTTTTTTTTCTTTCATTTTTCTTTTCTCTTCCTTTCTCTGCTTTTTTTTTCTTTTTCTTATTCATTTTTTTAAACGGGAATGGCGGGTAGACAGCCACCAGTGGCTACGCCATCTCCCAGTGGTGCAGTCACGTAGTTCTGAAGTATGCCACCTCTATGTATATATTTGTTATTAACTGTATACATGTTGTACTACTGAATAAAATCAATCAATCAATCAGTCCCTCTTATGCTTAAACTCAAAGACCAACCTTTGTTAATTGATGCCGTCACACTACACCTGACCTTTCTCGGGTGATCTGTAGTCATTTTGGTTCATTTAAACATTTGAAATGTCCTTTTGGAAACAAAAAATGATAAAAATGTTCGGCTGAAAAATTTCATTCAACTATTGGTACCCATCCCTATTATATGACTTATTTAACCCTTTGAACCCTAGCGGCCGCTTTTCCGGCCAGGAACAAAATACGTCATAACGTTATTATATAGGATGGCTGTTCAATACATGTGTGGGGTAGACCAATCAGTATTTTTAACGTGCAACCCTGAGGCTGCACGTTGAAAATAATGATTGGTCTACCCCCCAAAATGAATATGGACACTTCTAATTGCTGCCATTGAACTGGCGTGGAAGATACCACTACAGTTCAAAGGGCTAAGATTATCTTTCTTTTTAAAATGCCAACCTCTTGGAGCTGGGCTGGGGTGGTCAAGTTTCATGAAAAAAGACTTAATGAAAAAAAATGCACAATAACTCACCCCAAAGCAATTCACAGAAACGTATGTCGATTCTCAAAGTCTTTTAAAATCGGTTCTCTTTCACATTCTAGTTTCGTCGTCTCTTCAGAAAGATAAAAAATTGATGGGTGGCTTTGAAAAATGAAAAAGGTGTCGGACAGTAGTTGCTTATCAAGATAAATCCCCCGGGAGAGATTTAAAACGGATGAAATCACCAATATAATAAATATAATAATTTTATTGTCTTTCATCCCCAAACATGGGTATATGACATACATGTTCAATAGATAACATAACATAATGCAAACATAAACTGACATCACATATATTACACGAAATTGATTTTTTTTTTCTTAAGGTTTATTGTGGTTCGACCTCCCACCTGTAGTTCAGGGATGGAGTGCAGTGCACATAATTTTAGCCGAAATCATCCGAAAATTCTTAACCCTCCGCACAACGTAACGATCAAAAGCCGACTAGCGCAATATAGTTTGTTCTGTTTTCCAATTGTTTGTCTCACAAGCACAACCTACGATGCCTCACGGGAAACGAGCTCACTGAGTTCGCTCCAATGAGCCACCGTAAGCGTTATTTATGAGCCAAAATTTTATATTTCACCAATTCGAGAATTTATTTTGCAAATGCCGTCCGTTAACCGCGCTGAGCAAAGAGTTTAAAGTTTAAGATGAACCTTATATATAGATAAATTATGTTTTCTCCCCCCCCCCCCCCCCCCCAAGTAAGGGCATATGGTGAGAATGTTCAACATCCGGACACATAACCTCTTCAGGTGTACCTGAAAGTCGTCTTAAAGACCAAGTTCATGTAAACCGGCAGAGAATGAAATGATAGCATTCTGGTCACCATTTTTCTGAAGTCCGCTAATCAGCTGGACGCTCCCTTGCCTGTTAATTTGATGTTATCTGAGCTGTCGCTACAGCTGCCTCACGCATGGAGAACACATTATGGACAAAGCGCATGACTCTGGGTGTTACATCATAGTCAAAAGACCCGATCAGTGTCTTTGCGAGATCATATTTGCTCATCTCCACAACGCCTGGGATAATGAGGTTCACTTCCTGCATGAGTGCTTGTCTTTCTTCAGAGTAGAAAGAACACTCAAACAGAAAATGAAACTCGTCCTCCACCCTATCCGTACAAAACAGACAAAATCTTTCCCCAGAGGGAATAGGTGGCCTCCTATGCCTACCAGTCTCTATAGCCAGCCTATGGGCACTTATTCTTAATTTTGTAAACGACTGTCTGGTGGCTTTGTCCTTTTCCGCCACGAGATAATCCTCCAAGGCGAAAGCTTCTTTCATTGATCTGTAGAAGGCAAATTTAGAGGAGTCTCTCATTTTCGATAACCACCAGGCTGCATATTTTTCTTGTAGAGTTTTCTCCAAAGAAAATGTTAATTTATTGGCGTCAAAAGTACCCTGATTATACCACACATGCTCAAAATTTAGGCTTTGCAGAGTGTTTCTAACGGCTTTCAACCAAGAATTTGTTTCTAGCTGGTATGCTTCACCTAGGCATGCAGATGTTAATGACTCACTTGGCATGTCATGCAGGCGAAGCCAGTAACTAATTATTTGCTTGATGATAAAAATATCAAGTGGGTATACACCTACTTCACCCCTTACAGCCGAGGTGCTAGAGTACTTTGTTACACCCAAAATTTGTTTGTAGAACTTAGTTTGGATGTGGTCATATTTGCATTTGTCGTATTTTTGGCTTAAATGCTGATTAATGTCCATTTGGGGAAGATTTAGCTTATCAACACCCCATACTTCACACCCGTAAGTTAGGATGGGACGTATGAGACTGTCAAAGAGCTTCTTACTCGTGTGGACATTAATTTCGCCCAAGGGTATTTTTTGTCGCAATAGAAAAATGGCTTTCTGTGCTTTATCGGCCAATAAATCGGCGTCAATTTTGCCAGAAGGCTTAACCCTTTACCCAACGTAACGGCCAAAACCGGCCAGCGCTATTCTCAAAACTCGCCAATTAATTTTCATTATTTTTTTCATTTTTTGTCTCAAAAACATAGGTTATGACCCCTCATTGGAACGAGCTCATCAAGCTCGTTCCAATGAGGGGTCATAACCTATGTTTTTGAGACAAAAAATGAAAAAAATTAGTTATTCAAGAATATTTTTTGCAAGTGTCGTCTGCTATTCATGTTAGGTAAAGGGTTAAAGTGAACACCAAGATATTTGTATTGTCCACACGAGACAATATTGTCTTCTGAAATAAATTTTAGAATTTTATCTTTTTCCTTATCGTATCTATTGAAACTTTATTGAAACTAACTCGTCAAACTCGACTGCAGACCTAAAGCTGTGTTATGAAAAAACACTGGAGAGTCATTCCACATCACATAGGTCCAACAAGGGCAATTACTCTCAAAGAATTTCTTTGACACAGCAACTTTGCAATCCCCTTCATGATATTATCACCAAAATGCCACATATTAAATAAGTACAAACATCTTGAACGTGTTTTTCGACATATAACGACAAGAAAAAATGGCGATTGAATGACAAGGAAGCCCAACAAGGGTAATAACTCTTGAAGAAATATTTGGAAACAAGTGGTTCGCAATCACATTCATGATATTATTATAAGAATATGTTGAATAGTTTCTTTATGTTGTTGTTACTGTACTATTTATATATCTATCTAAAAAAATCCTGATGACAAGAAATGGGAAAAGACGGACGGATGGAAGGTCGGACGTTCTACCGCAGATATTCTTGTGAGGTGATTTTAGTGTTAGGTATGGGGAAAATTGCCCAACTCGCAAGTGGGTTTTTCGCACCTCACAAGTTGAAAAAAACCTCAGAAGTGGCTGGTGTACTAACGGTTTTATCCTCCAACCTCACAGGTAACGACTGTACACGGACGGTCACCTCGCAAGGCCATCTGCGGTGGCCCGGCCTAATGCCCTGATGGACGGACGGACGGACGGACGGACGGACGGACGGACGGAACCCATTGCAAAACAATAAAAAAATCTTTTAAAAGGAAAATTTTTAAAATGAAAAATTTGTAGGGCTTAAAAATAATGGTTGATTATACGTAACGTTGTTGATGTCTGTGTTTATTGGGTTTAACCCTTTACCTAACGAATCGCCCGCATCCGCCCGCGTAATATATAAATTGAGCAGTTGAAAAAAAAAAAATTTTCAAAATATTTCAACAAAATCATATCATGTGACCCCTCATTGGAACGAGCTCATTGAATATATATTAAAAATAATAAATTTTGATATCGTCTGCGTTGGGTAAAGGGTTAACGACGCATTAAACAGTCAGGGTTATATATTGTCAGACAGTTTTTCGGGTAAAGAAAGGCGAAGTACCCAGAGGGAACCAGCTTACCAACCAGGCACAAGCAGACTCAACAACGAATGAAAGCAAGCACACCACATACTGTCAGTAAGCAATAGAACACACCGCCACCCTGCCCACACGCCGGTTATCGGAATTAAGTGTCTTTCCCAGTGACACAGCGCAGATGCGGCGGGTCAGAAACGAACCGTCGGTCTTTCAAAATTCCTCCTGGTTTTCACTTCATTGCCTTCTAGCATCCACGTATGATCTGTTTTATATTTATTTATTTATTGGTGTTTGAGGTCACATATTTCTGCACAACGGCTAATCGTGATCACAACATGCAGACACAGCCAAGTTAGTCAATCGTTTGAATCCATGCTGTCCATTTTAGAGGACTTCCACCCAAAGCATTGGTGACTGTGTCCTATTTTACCAGTAAAACAGAGCTTGTTTGCCACAGTAAACAAGCACTGCCTCACTTTTCGGGGTTCCCACGTGGTGATCTGTTTTATAATAACGATAAATCTTAGTCGTTTTTTCACTTTGACGATCAGTGGCATCGATGTAACACACTGTAGGAAAGGGCTCCCTGAGCCCTTTCCAACAGTATTTTACATCGCAGTGAATCATCGATTTTCTGAACTAAATGAGACTTTACCCTTTATCTACTAAATGGCCGCATCCGCCCGGATACTTTACAATTTTTATTATTATTATTAAGGTTTAACGACACTTTAATAGCCAGGGCCATATCGCGCCGGTGACAGTTTTTACGGGTGGAGGAAGCCGGAGTACCCGGAGAGAACCACTGAGCAACGACGAGCAGCTGCCAGTTCCCCAACATCGTAACTCCACACTGCAGCACAGGGAGGTTAAATTGGTTGAAGACATGCGCACCATCGACTTGCAGTACGCCTTAGTACACGGCATCATCATTCCCCCATGTGGACAATCGGGGTGAAGTGCCTTGCCGAAGGACACAACGCGGGAGTCCGAATCGATCGCTCAGACGGTCACCCATCCAAGGACTAACCGGGCTCGACGTTGCTTAACATCTGTGATCTGATGAGAACCGGTTACAGCAACGCCACCGCGCCCCCGTACTTTACAAATATAGAAGTTGACATTTTTATTTTTTTTTAAATTTAACAAAACCATATCACGTGATCACTCATTGAGACGAGCTTGTCGAGCTCGTTCCAGTGAAAGGGAGCCACATGATGTGGTTTTGCTGATGTTTGTGAAATAATAAAAAAAAAAAACAATAATAAATATGATAAATTTTGATATTATGTGCGTTGGATAAGAGGTTAAACATCCAGAAAAATGCTTGGGTGTGCTGAGTGTGCTAACTGTTCTTGGTTACTCACCTTAGATCTTCCACTAACATGGAAAAACATTACGGTATTACTTTGTGTTAAACTTACGTGAAAAATTCTGATTAAGAATTTTTTCCAATGGAACGGTTGTATGAAAAAAAGTTAACGCAAGTTACCCTATCTCAGGTCGCCTCAATGTTCAGGGTTTTTTTTATATTATAAATGTGCATGTGGCTGGATTGTAACTGTTAACATGATAATATCCTGTGCCTTCCAGTAATGGTCATCCACTAAAAAGATGCTAAAAATATGTGGAAAACCTTAGCCTTATCGCTGTCTTCAGGTGTTTGCTTTCGAAGTGATTCCATTGCACCATTGAAAGTTTGAATACACGTTGACAAACCTTTCTCAGGTAAAGCCAAGAGCTCATGAACGGAGAGTTGTTTTTCGATTAAACAGAAACATTTGTTGTGAACATTTACGGGTATTGTTTTCTTTCACCGCACAAGGTTGTTCAAAACAATTGTTTATCAATTTATTAAAAATATTTCGTGAATGGTGCATTGTTCCCATCCAAACGACGCTGGGAACGTTTTGCTCCAAAACCACAGTGAGTACGATGTATGGGGATAAGTGAGGTCGCCCAATTTCATCAAAATTTCAAAATCACAAATGGTACTCCAATTTTGAGGGGGGAGGTGTGTTCACACATATCACATCTCCACTGGATACGTGCCTGGCACGTTTTCAAAGTTCTAAACTGTTATTACTGGCTTGCTGATCAAAACATGTGACCTGCGTTAGACTGGTGAAGTATGCTGCCATAAGAATCTTCCTCTTAAAAAGGATGCCATTACTCATCCAAATGGTAGAACAGAAATATCTAATTTTATTCATTATTCCAATTGAAAAACTATTTCCATGTGTTTTATGACTTCATTATTGGTGTGCGTTTTCTTGTGCACGTTTTACCATATTTTTAGGGACATTTGAACATTTGTCAACCCTGTTCTGGGGCGAGACTGTAACAAATGCATCAAAGATGTGTCAAGGCGTTTCATAGAAACTATACAGGCAAAGAGACAATTTAATTTTTTAAAATAATTTACCCCGATTTATTTATTGGTGTTTAAGGTCACATATTTATGCAGAATGGCTAATCATGACCGTGACAGTTTTACGGGTGGAGGAAGCCGGAGTAGCCGGAGAGAACTACCGAGCAACGACGAGCAGCTGCCAGCCCACCAACATCGTAACTCCGCACTGCAGCACAGGCAGGGTGAGATTAGTTGAAGACATGCGCACCATCGACGTGTAGTACGCCTTAGTACACGGCGTCATCGTGCCCCCCATGTAGACAATCGGGGTTAAGTGCCTCGCCCACGCGGGAGTCCGAATCGAATGCTCAGACGGTCACCTATCCGAGAACTAACCGGGCTCGACGTTGCTTAACTTCGGTGATCTGACGAGAACCGGTTACCGCAACGCCACCGCGCCCCCAACTTACCCCGATACATCATACTCGCTGTGGCTTAGCCACTGAAAGTACGATGTGTCGGGGTGAGGCTGCCACGTTTTATCAAAATTTTCAAATCACAAATGGAACTGAAAGTTTATAGAGAGAGGGGTTCGCACCCGTCCAACCTCCCTGGCCTTGCGCCTGACATTGTTCGAAACAAACATTCTGAACAACTGTTGTCTGTGTTCGCAGAATTTCAGTAGACGTTCTTCAAGAACAAATTTATTCACATTTTGCAACCACTGTCCATTGAAACAAAAGGAACACTGGGGATGAAAACGCTGAAAGTAAAAAAACATTGTAATTTGGAAAATTGAATGAGAATGTTTGCTTTGAATATCACAAAAAGTTTGAACAAATGAAGCCCTACGATATGGATCAGAAAGTGGTTAAAACAATAAGGTGAAATCATGAAAGGCCATCTCTCCCGCATAAAGTAAACGTTCAGTAAAATCAATGACTGCTCAATGTAACTTTATGGATTAGTGGTAAGTGAAGGAGGGTTGTCATTGTGCTCGTAAGAGTTCTCCGAACACTTGTTGGACAGGATCGATGTGCGGTCACGGTTGGGGATCCAGACGATCGTTAGAAGTTTTCGCGAGTGGCGTGAATTTCTATTGACAAATGGCAATATCACATCGTCCGGTTCATGCTGTGACGGATGAATGACTCAACATCGAATGCTGATTACTGGCCCTGTAATTGGTTCAATTCTCCATCGTGGTACTTGATGCTGATCCACTTATTACACACCGAGGACATCTCAGCAACAAAATAACTGTTGATACATGAATAGCGTTTTATGTTTAACCCTTTCATGAAATTATGCATAATTATTTACGTAAAGAAAACATTGACCATCCGCAAGCAGGAACAAAGTAAATTTATTTATGCAGGTTTTTCGCACGAACGCCGCGTTAATGTCTCTGGCGTATGTATTGAAATTTTCATTTGTTTTAGACTGGCTTTTTCGGGGGTCTCGTCGTTCTTTTCTTGGTATAAACTCCTCGTTCATCAATAGTTTCTGGTCGAAACGTTACTATTGAGGTATGCGAAGACTGACACGTGACGAATGTTTATGTGCCGTTGGCATGTTGGAAACTAGCAACAGATAGACTGCAGTGGCGCAAATTCTCAACATCACTCAATCGGTGATTAGCAGGTTGTGGTAACGCTACCGTCAGACAGGCAATGTAGACGAATATATAACGAACTATTTATTCCTACGGACGAACAAAAAGAAAAAAATGGAACTCACGCGAAAGGAACGTGCTTGTATCCGACCCCCTGATACAAACATTTGTATCAGGTGGTCGGATACACGACAGTTGCGGAGTTAATACAGACAGAATACATGTTGATTGTAAGATAAAACATGTTAGCAGCTCATGTGGTGTCATTTGAGCGACGTCACGACCGACGATTAATTTTCCAAGATGGCAATGCAAGAGTACACAGGGCCAGTGACGCTACAGAATTCCTACAGGAGCAGAACATCACTACACTGCCTTGGCTAGAACTAAGTCCAGACCTTTCACCAATCGAGCACGTGTGGGATATGCTAGGTAGGTGCCTACAACAACGCCAACAGCTCCCTACCAGTGTCCAGGAATTCGCGCTGCACTGCAGGAAGAATGGAATAACATCAGTCAAACTGATATGGGACGTTTGGTGAGGAGCATGCCACGTCGGATCGGCGCTTGTCTCGCGAACCGAGGAGGATTTACAAGGTAGTGAGGTCTTGGACTGGATGTGGTAAACTCTCTGACGGATCGTCCATGTCTTCTACAGTTCAGTGAGTGGAACATGTGTTTGTCGGACACCCAACTATCTCTGAAATCATTTACCAGACCAGATGTCACAGCGCAAAGCCTCAACTGTCTTTTTGATGAAAATATAAATATATTTCTTCACATATCTCACTTTTATCAAATATCCCCTACTTTTTTTGAATAGTTCATATAGGTAATAGAAATTTGTTTATTTTGAAATTTTCGCCCCTCATATTCCTTAAATGCAAATTAAATATACACAGATTATAAATCAAAATGACGGCTGAGATGGAGAGAACACGAAACACATATGTAAGCAAATCAATGAGTTGACAACCGGCACCACTGGTTCCTGGAAGTCTGCAACCGTGTCCGTACCAGAACTGATAAGAAAATAATATTTCACGAGAACAACTTGTGGCCAAATGTGCTTCAGATATCCAAGAACAAAGCTAACCGTTCAAAACACTTTTGAATGCAGCGATAGGACTGCATTTGGGAAAAGGACAACACTGTTTGAATTTTTATTGAAGATGGATTCCATGTTCGACAAGCATGCGCAAATTACTTGATACCACGAATTTCCATCGAAAACAAAATCGTAATTCTCAGAAATTTCAACAGGTGTCATGATACCTTGTATAGAATATGGCAAAAGTGCAGCTTCTATATAATAATAACATTCTGTATTAAGGCGATCTTTCTCATTATTTGATTTCAGATGGCGTTGTATATCGATGTTTTTTTCCGTCTGATGACGTTGGCCGGGAATCGAAAGTACATTTGAAAGTAAACAAACGCGAAGGTTTTGGAATTCACCCCATGCAGCTTTGCCACTGCGTTATGAAGAATTTTGATGCCCTAGCTTTGTTCTTGGATATGTGTAGCACATTTGGCCACAAGTTGTTCTTGTAAAATATTATTTACTTATCAGTTCTGTCAGTTCTGGTACGAATACGGTAGCAGACTTCCAGGAACCAGTGGTGCCTGCTGTCGACTCTTTGAGTTGATTTCATATATTTTCTGTGTTCTGTATCTTCCAAACTTCATTTTGTTGCATAATTTGCGTATATTTAATTTGATTTTGAAGAATATCAGAGGTAGGAATTTCAAAATGAACAAAATTCTATTACTTATATAGCACCTTTAAATGAATATGTGTTTAAAAAGAAAAAAATAAAGATTATCGTGAGAGTGAAATAAATAACGAGAGCAGTGGTGTGAATAATGATACCGAAAGCTAAATGAATACTATGTTATTTATTTATTGGGGTTTAACGACACTTTCGACAGCCAGGGTCACCTCGTGTCAGACAGTTTTACGGGTGGAGGAAGCCGGAGTACGTGGAGAGAATCAACGAACAACGGCGAGCAACTGTCAGACTCCCCAATGTACCAACTCCACTCAAGCAGGGTTAGCATTGGTTGAAGTCAAGTGCACCATCGACGCCCAAGGGCACAGTGCAGTTACCCCTGGCGGGAATCGAACCGTGGACCTTTCGATTTGAAGGCCAATGCCGTAACCACTGAGCCACCGCGCACCCAAATACTATGTTAAGGAACCCGATGACTAGAATAATTTGAGAATATCAGATGTAGTTAAAATAATAAAAATAACCAAAACTTGGCTTCTTTGAGGAACGAGGGAATCTGGAGAGAATTTTTCTCTGTAGAATAGTTCTCTTAGAGACGGTACATTATAATATCAGCGCCCGATGCCATTTAAATCAGTACAATCTAATAGAATGTGTTCGACTGTCGAAGGACATTGATATGGAGCATAAAGCGCCCTCCAATAAAACACAATGTGTAAGTCTGGTATAACCAATTTGACATCGAGTCAGAATTACATGATCTTATTCACAAAGGTAACAAGACGGTTACTGATCACTAACATTTGTTCAGAAGCAATGAAGCTTGTTATTTGTCGCCCCATCCCACTCCACCTGCCACACAGATTTGACGTATTTAATTATACGTGGATTGTAATCAGTGAAAGGCAATTTAAAATCAGTGGCAGACTTATTTAGAGCCTGTTTTGCCACACTGTCTGTACTGGGGACCAATCCTATAAAACTTTTATAATTGTATTTTCTAGAATTGTATTTTCTAGTTATGACTTTAAATGGGTTGAAATGAATCATTAGCATTTTCAAAGATGTGGCAATTTGCCAGTTGGCAAATTGCCATATTCTTTAAAATGTTAATGATGCATTTAGTCGGTTATATTAATAGGTAGAAAATACAATTTTAGAAAATGCAATTGTAAAAGTTTTATAGTATTGGCTCTAGGTCTTACCCGAGACACAAACATTTTTTCAGGTAACCAGCGAAATACGGCATCAAATTGGTCAAATGCTGTAAATACTAAATTGGGAAGAGAAATCAGTAATAATTTAATCCATGGCTGTTGGATTAAATTATTATTGAGCCTCTCTATAAATAGAAACAGGATTCACACATTTGCTGTAGATAATATTATAAAAGACGATGCAATTCCGAAACATAAATTCTAGATGGGGTCAAATTGATTTCAGGTCAACCAAAGGATAAGAACTTTGTTTGTTTATTAGGGTTCAACGTGGGCGCGGTGGCGTTGCGATAACCGGTTCTCGTCAGATCACCGAAGTTAAGCAACGTCGAGCCCGGTTAATCATTAATTGGATGGGTGACCGTCTGAGCGATCAATTCGGACTCCCGCGTTGTGTCCTTGGGCAAGGCACTTAACCGCGATTGTCCACATGGGGGCACGATGACGCCGTGTACTAAGGTGTACTGCACGTCGATGGTACGCATGTCTTCAACCAATCTAACCCTGCCTGTGCTGCAGTGCGGAGTTGCGATGTTGGGTAGCTGGCAGCTGCTCGTCGTTGCTCGGTGGTTCTCTCCGGGTACTCCGGCATCCTCCTCCCGTAAAACTGTCACGGTCATGATCAGCCATTGTGCATAAGTATATGACCTTAAACTTAAATAAATAAATAGGGTTCAACGACATTTTTAACCCTTTACCTAACATGAAAAGCAGACGACACTTGCCAAAAAAATTCTTGAATAACTAATTTTTTCCATTTTTTGTCTCAAAAACATAGGTTATGACCCCTCATTGGAACGAGCTCGACGAGGTCGTTCCAATGAGGGGTCATAACCTATGTTTTTGAGAAAAAATAATGAAAATTAATTGGCGATTTTTGAGAATACCGCTGGCCGGTTTTGACCGTTACGTTGGGTAAAGGGTTAAAAGCCCGGGTCACATCTGTCGGAGAGTTTGATAGGTGGGGGAAGCCGGAGTACAAGGAGAAAAGCACTGAGCAGCGACGAGCAACTGTCAGCCTCTCTTATTTACCAACTCGGCTCAAAAAAAAGTAAGAAGGGGTTGAAGAACAATCGATCTGTCAGTTTGAAGTCAAATGCTCTCGCCATGTGCCACCGCGTTCCCAAGAACTTGTAAAACGAGATATTAACACTAGGCTTAAACATTTAGCGGTGCAATTTCCGCACAAACCTAGTGCGTAGAGTTTAAAGACAGCACAATTGCGCCCAACGTCGTGGGTACGTGTGAGATGGCTGAGGACAACAACACCTTGGCTGAATACACAAAGTTGTATGTTTGTTAAAAAATTTAGGGTTTAATTTTTGTAAACACGTAAGTCACCCCAAAGGGTTCTAGAATCTTTCCGGTACAGGGCGGTGGTGTTGATTTCAAATCCTAATCTATCGCAACTGAAATCCTAATCTTTTGCAATGAAAAGAAAGCTGTGGCCGTTTATTTGAAACAAGGGCGCCGTATGGGGGTGGGGAGGGACTGCCTCCTTACCCCGAGCGAGGGGAGGGTAGTAGCGCGTGCCCCTTTGCGACAAAAGGGCACTAGTGGACAAAACTTTACGTTCTGAGAACTGTTACTGAGAAACTCTCGAGAATTCGTGTTTAACCCTCTACCCAACGTAAAGGGCATAACCGGCCATAACTATTCTAAAAAATCGCCAATTAATTTTTATTATTTTTTCATTTTTTGCCTCAAAAACATAGGTTACGATCCCTCGTTGGAACGAGCTCGTCGAGCTCGTTCCAATGAGGGGTCATAACCTATGTTTTTGAGATAAAAAAAAAATAGTTATTCAAAAATTTGCAAGTGTCGTCTGCTTTTCATGTTAGGTAAAGGGTTAACGTACTTTCCGTGTCGTGTACCAGTGCCAAAGTGGCGGTTGGGGGGGGGGGGGATCAGATACAATGAGGGAGACTGGTCGATAATCACCAAACAAATAAGCTATACAATTTCTAAAGTTTTATATGCATATATCGCCCCTTGAGTGGAGTAAGGTGTCATCTGAAATGCTTTTGCATTGCAAATGACACCTTGTTCCACTCGATGCGTGACATATAATGTCAGTACTATGAAGTGTGGCATTACGATATGCGATTTGTTGTAAAATCCAGCGTCGGGTGCCCTTTTTGATACTCCTGCCCCCCCCCCCCCCCCTTCTCCTTGGCCTCGGATGTTTCCAGCGCCCTTGATTTGAAAATGAATTCGCGAAAGAGACCTTTGGGGAAGCTGAGAAAGCACAGTACTTATCAAAGCAATATTCTGAACTAATTTACTCTCAATGCAGCGTTTGATGCCCTATAGGGCTGTTGGATTAGACTATTACTGAAACCACATACAAATATATATTTGTCTCGTCCATTCCCTCATCGACGATAGTGCATAAGACGATAGGGTTTTGGGGATTCGGAATGGAAGGGGTTATCCCGTCACCCTCTAGGAGTGTTAGCCGATAGTTCCGAACTTTTTGCTAGTATGATTAAAATACGTCAATGTTTTGCTTCTAAATCCCAGCCTGTGAGCCATCGTCTGACTCATTCCAATAACGGAGCCATCCATCAGCTACGTTCTGTGAGCAAAAATTTAAAACAAAATTGAACCTGATGTTTGTTTTACGAATATAAGCACATACATGTACAGTACAGTCGCCGTTGACTGGTCGTAATCCACGCGTGGGCACTGGGCAGACGACACTTGCAAAAAGAATTCTTCAATAACTAATGTTTTTCATTTTTTGTCTCAAAAACATAGGTTATGACCCCTCATTGGAACGAGCTCGACGAACAATTGCAATCTGATTGGGAATTAATAGCAGGCGACTCTTTACTCATAACATTGTATCAGAGATTTGTCCCTTCGGTCTTCAAAGGGAGAAAATTGGCGCAATTCATTTGACTTCTCGTCCCCTGGGTTCCAATGTGTAGGCACATAGAACACGTTGGAACTCAGGGCACGAACTCTCAACAAAAAGAACACATTTTATTACCAAACAAACTTGCGATGGGAACCCGTGTTACTATTTTAGTATCGCTGGAGAGTCAACTTGTAATTGCGGTGAACGATTTGTAGAAAATTCTAGTAAAATTTCGCTTCTATTTAAAAATAGTCCGTTAACGATTTCCGTTCGGCACATATGTGCGGAACGGATTTTCATTATCCGCATGGTTTAGTGTTGCTGTAGATGGAGATTTCACAAAACAGGCGTGTAATAAACCATGGGTGTTATCTAGTTTTATGATACATCAGTGTAAGGGGAGATAACGTTACTAGAGCGTTTTCACGAAACAGATTAGTGGAGTCCCCTCGTCAGGTGCGTTGTTCCCGAAGTCAAGGCCCAATGGATATTACTAAATAAAATGTTACTTCCTACACAATCAGCATCCCAGAGTTTAAAATGAATTATAATAAAACACAATAGTAATCATAAAGAAATACGAATGAATATTATCGGTTAAACTCCGCTTTTTCGTGATATAATACCAAATTCAGAGGCCGAATAGCCCCCCCCCCCCCCCCCCCCCCCAAAAAAAGAGGCAGACAGAATACAGAACTATTATCACACAAGTGACCTCTTTCTCAATCAGGTCGGGATTCAGTCGCGACACACTTACATAAGTGGGTAGAGATTTCAACAGTAAAATACCGAATCAAGATTTATTTATTTATTTATTGGGGTTTAACGACACTTGCGACTGCCAGGGTCACCTCGTGTCGGACAAGTTTACTAGTGGAGGAAGCTGGAGTACCCGGAGAGAAACACTGAGCAACGGCGAGCAACTGTCAAACTCCCCAACGTACTAACTCTACACAAGAAAGGTTAGCATTGGTTGAAGACAAGTGCACCATCGACGTGCAGTACGCCTTAGTACACAGCGCCACCGTGCCCTCAGACCGAATCAAGAAAAACAAAAGAAAATACTATCTGAAATCCCATGTTTTCATATTTCTTTTTCGACTGCAGTTGTGGTGAGAGAAAGGGACGACGGGGTCGTTCCAACGAGGGGTCATGACCTATGTTTTTGAGACAAAAATGAAAATTAATTGGCGATTTTTGAGAATAGCGCTGGCCGGTTTTTGCCGTTACGTTGGGTAAAGTGTTAACTGTCTAAAGCTGTCAATAAATTTAACACTTAAGTTATGGGAATTTCATATAAAAATTGAAATTTCGAAATGTTACCGAATTTGTATCATCGCTGTTCGTATCATTTCACAAACTTCCGGCATTTTCCCGTAGAGAAGTAGTTGGCTTTTTACAATTATTTCCCAGTCAGTTTGAACGTTTGATTATCATTCTCCCTTTAAGACCATTTAAAAATAAGAATACGACCCATTCACCATCTTGTGATGTTCTGTAACTTTTTTTCTGTTCATTATATCAACAGTGAGCGCATCGTGACATATATAATATAGACACTATCCTTTCCATTTCCAAAAAATCTTGGGGCGAGTTGCTTACGTTTTCCTGGGAAGCATAAAAAACTTGAAAATTACTGTAAAAAGACATTCGCTAAACAAAGAACCAAAGTAGACCTATTTAGTGTTGGAAGGTGTGATACTGATAGATATTCTTAATGACGGATTATCTGTGTAGTTGTTGCTTCTAATTAGCTAGCCCTAAAAAGCAAGTATACTTTTTGTAACTTTGAATGAACGAAAACAACAGACAGCTCCCATGGCTGTCTGTTGTTTTTGTTTATTAACCCTTTACCTAACATGAAAAGCAGACGACACTTGCAAAAAAAATTCTTGAATAATTATTTTTTTTCCATTTTCTGTCTCCAAAACATAGGTTATGACTCCTCACCGGAACGAGCTCATTCCATAGAGGTGTCATAACTTATGTTTTGGAGACAAAAAATAATGAACATTAATTGGCGATTTTTGTGAAAAGCGCTGGCTGGTTTTGACCCTTCACGTTTGGTAAAGGGTTAAAAGTAACAATTGAAAACCTGGCTTTATTTTCAGTTGAGGTAATATGTTTTTCTCAACAATTACTTGCTTCTTAATTCGATCTTCCTCGCTTGTTCGATAACGGAGATAACTTTATGGAAAGTTGATTTTTTTGATGATATTAATCGGGGATGATCAAAGCCACATTAGTACCAGTATTTCCAATCAAAACACCTACCATGACTCCATCGAAATATAGAACGAAAAATGTAAGCCATCGAGCAAAGAAGCTCAAAGGGGTTGGGGTGCCTGGTGGTGAAAGGTAGTCTCGCCAAGTGGACGCGTGCCTCCCCCTGTGGTACCTAAATCAACATATCACATCGATATTCGACGGCTGACTTTCAACCCGACGCAAGGGAAGACATCGTAAAAGCGATTATTGACATAACCTCTTCCCTTCCGAAGCCCGACACACACATGACTGTATATAGCAGAATATGTCAGGTTTCAGGTTAAAGTTCACGATGACTGCGAATGTGGGACAAGTCAGATAACAATGCTTACGCAGACAAGCTAAATTCATAAGAAAAACTTTTATTTTTATTTTGAAAGCTCCAATGCAGAGGGAATACAGATGTTTAATTGCCCTGAATGATATTGCACTCTAGTTGTTCAAAGGTTGTGAGATTGTTCTTCAAATTCACTTCCAATTATGGTAAATCAAGGAAAAGTCATAGAACGATTGAAAAGTGAGGGCATATTATTCAAAGATACAGAGCGTAAAAATGTGATTTTTCACGACATTCCGTGTTGTGAAAATCAAAAAAATTGTTGGATGTGTTCATTTATGAGACGGAGAATACCGTGGCTGATAAATTCAATAATGCAGAACAAAACAGCATAAAGATAGGAAATTATTTTGAAATTTTACATCTGTAACACCTGGGAGCAAAAACTTCACGTTAATACATTTTAGTGATGTCATGCGATAGGTTTCACGTGTTTAATTTATAAATTTATACTGACGATTTCAATAAACTGCTTCCAACGATTTGCATGGGAATGAACAGAAATTAGATACATAGTTAGCTCCCTTTTTGCTTTCATCAAACCAGAGAGATTTCGTCGCCTGAGTGCTAGAATGTCCTATGTCCCATAGGGGACATAGGACATTCTAGCACTCGGGCGACGATTTTATTGCTTGGACAGAAGGGCCAGATCCCGATGATTAAGAATCTCTATCCTTGATCTAAAGCGCAAAAATGGTTTGGTTCAAGTTACATTCAAATAGGGTTGGTCGGCTGTTCTTTTTTATTTTCATATTTTATTTTCTCATAAAGCTGCTCAACCCTTACCCAACGTAATGACCAAAAACGGATAGCGTTATTTACAAAAATCGGCACACAAAAGTTTTTTTTATAATTTTTTAAATATGTTTTTTGCCTCAAAAACTTAGCTTATGAACCTCATTGGAGCGAGCTCGTTGAGCTCGTTCCAATGAGGGGGCATAAGCTATGTTTTGGAGGCGAAGAATGAAAATGTTTAGTCAATCAAGAATTATTTTTCCCAGTGTCGTCTGCCATTTATGGAAGGTGAAGGGTTAAAATGAATGCCTATATTCGCGATGTACATGCATATGAAGTCTGTCCCGTAAGTATCTTCAAATACCGTTTGTAAATGCATTTAACCTTTTTGTCAAGTGTCCATTAAAAGATTAGAGCCAGGAATGAAAGTTTGGATAGGTCGGGAAACCCGAATCATTTTTTTTCACAGCTTAATACAAGTTGAAGACGACGAAGTCCATATTTACTCTGCGATACTTAGAAGATTTATTTTCCTCAAAAGTAGATCATAATTTCCACGTGAAGAAGCTCAACTTACTGATTTCAGTGTGTATGTGTGGGTCTAGGGTTGACAACCTTTGCTTTGAAGAAAAGAAAACAAGAATCTGTCAGTTTTTGTGTGTATTCCTGGTTGTATAGATTTACCGGGGGCGCGGTGGCTCAGTAGATAGAGGTGCAGGTGGCAAGCCGAGATGTCCTCGGTTCGAATCCCACCTGCGGCAACCGCGTCGTGTCTTTAGGCAAGACACTTCACCCCCATTACCCAAATGGGGGCACGGTGGCGTTGTGTACTAAGGCGTACTGCACGTCGATGATGCAACTGTCTTCAACCAATGCTAACCCTGCTTGTGTGGAGTTAGTATGTTGGGGAGCTGACAGTTGCCCGCCGTTGCTCGGCGGTTCTCTCCGTTACTCCAGCTTCCTCTACCCGTGAAACTGTCATGGTCATGATTAGTCATTCAATGTCTGCAGAAATATGTGACCTTAAACACCAATAAATAAATAAATAAATAAATAAATAAATAAATAAATAAATAGATTTACCGATTTTTATAGAAAGGATCAGAGTATAATATGAACGGAGTCGCAAAAATATCAAATCCGGATATTTCTTTAGGTGATTGTGCTATAGTTACTCCTTGATTTTCTGGGTACTTGAGCCTTCAAAAAGTACTTAGGGGACTCGAGTTAGCATGGAAAATTAATTTTTCCCTCTGAGGAAGACCCCAGGCCTTCTCCGCACTTTTTCTATCTGGTCTTAGCTTCTGTTCCACCTACCTCTGGGCCTCTCCAAATCTCTGCCCTCGTCCAAGTCTTACAATCACCAGTCAAATTGCTTCATTTCTCGTAATCTGTACATACCCACACAGAGTTATCTCCCCTCTGTTTAACGAAGTCCAAAACAACTCCTGCGGTTTTTCCGATTGTCTCATGTTGTGTCTCCTCATACTGATCTTTCGAGAAAAGGCTTTTTCACAGTACTCGCCGCAATGGACTTTCATGTCTTCACTCGACGACGGTCGGAGAATAAGTGAGCTTTCATCATTTTTCTACTTTCCCCAGAACTTCTGCTAGAATTGGGGTGATGTGCGATGAGAGAAAATCATTTTCCGTAACAGATTTCTTTTTATATCGATAGAAATTCCCAACATATGTCAGCAGCTTCAATACACTATCGTGTTCTCGCAAGTCACATTATTCCATTGCATTCAGTGATGTCCTACCTTCGAGGATGTTGACTGCACATCTGCATAAACACCAAATCAAATCATCACATGCTGTTTTTAGAACGGCTTCTGTCCCTTCTTTTTCCGCACACAAAATCTCCAAGGCTTCTACATTTCTCTTCATAACAGGAGCAGGATTTCAGTATCTCTCTGTGAATGGCTCGATCTCTTTTGGTATCTCTACCTGGACATTAATGTTCTTTATGCCTCTTCCTATTGTATGGTAGGAAACACATCTTGGCCCAATTTCCATAGAGCTGAAAATCCCGCATGTCTTCGCTCCTCGACTGTCAGGATAAAAATGATGAATGGTTTCGTGCGCAGAAGGCGCGAGGGGACAGTTTGGATAAAAGCCCACCTCGCGCCCTTTTTATATCTTTCTCACTCAAGTACCTGGACGTAGAAGCCACGGGTTTCTACAACTATCACTCAACAAATATCCTCCAAAATAATATCCTTCTTAAGAAATCCCACTATGAGAATCCCTTTTTGAAAAAAAATATCTGTGGTAACGGGATACCCTTTTTCAAGATGAGTCGCAGAGTTAGTCGTAAGTGGAGTCACTCGTTCGAGCAATTACTCAATGGCTTAGTATTTGCTCGATTACATTCGAGTCGTGCGGGCAATAATATCTGTTCAAGTTAGAGCTGAAACGGTTAACCGATTAATCGATTAATCAATGATCAACATCTTGATCGATCCAAAAAGTAATTGATCGATTAACCACTGTATTATGTGGGTTAACAAAGGAACAAACTTGCTCCAAAACAGGCAAACATTGTCACACTGACTCACATCAATTATATGAGACAGAGAAAAGCATGCAAGTTACTTGCTGACATACTTGTTTACTTGCATGATCACCATACTGTATCAGTGGCTGAAAATTGTCATTCTTAACCCTTTACCCATTGCGGGTAGCAGACGATACTTGCAAAATAAATTCATGAATTACTAAGAATTTTCAATTTTGTCATTGGAACGAGCTCGTTCCAATTAGGGATCATAAGCTATGTTTTTGAGACAAAAATTGAAAACATAATAAATTTGAATGGAGATTTTTGTATATAGGCCTAGACGGTTTTGTTTGTTACGTTGGGTAAACGGTTCATGCTGTAAATCATCAACGGTATGGCAATTATTCAGATATCTATTTGGACAAGTGATTAATCGGTTAACCAAGGTTAATCCACGTGATTAATCGATCAAGAAAACCCCTTAACCGTTTCACCTCTAGTTCAAGTCACTATTCGACTGCTAGTTGTAGTAGAAACCAAGAATGACAGCGATTATCGTATAGTGATTTAGGTAATGAAAGCCATAGTAGTCAGTAGTAAGTGTGGGTGATTCTAGCACAGGGCACCTTGTGGTAGCCAATAGTAGCTGTACAGACCAGCAGTATTGGCAGCAAATAGTGGAAACTAACCATAGGACAGACGATGGTGACAATGGATAAATCAGCAGTAGTGACATTGGAGCTATGAAGAAGTGGGGTAATCTAGAAGCCATGAACTGAAAGGCCCTAGGAGCCATAACTGTCTTCAGATAGATATACTCCGATAAAGTATCCACAAAAGGTTTCCTCCAGTACTACATCACCATGTCATAGGTATCCCCCAATACCCAGAGGAGCATAATAGTTGGAAGAAGAGTCACTCGTTTGAGTAATTACTTGATGGATTATTTGCTCCATAAGATTCGAGTCGTTCGAGCAATACTTGTCCCTGCTCGATTAACTCTTGGTCGTTGGAATCATACAAGACTTCGCTATACACAAGGGATATAACTCTGTATGGATATGTACAGATTACCGGAACTGATTCAAATGAAGCAATCTAAATGGTGATTATAAGACTTGGATCAGGGTAGAGATCGGGTCAGGTCCACAGATAGGTGGAAGATAAGCTAAGACTACTTGGACTGCCAGAATAGTCGGAACAGGGTCAGTAATAGGCACAACAGGTCAGGGAATAGAAGCACAAACCACAGAATAGATTTATACAGGCGGAAAAACGAGGATTTGGGGCAAATCCGAACCAATAAAGTTACTCTTATACAAAGGAACGCGCTTATTATTGGAAAAAGGAGGATTCTGGGGGGGGGGGGGTGGAAATCAGGGTCGTTTTGATAGTTTTGGGTGTTTTTTGGTCATTTGGGAAAATTGTCTGGTCTATTCTGGTAATTAGATTTACTCCTATCAATCGAACGCTCCCACAGAACATACCTCAGTCCCATTAGAAGACCTTTCGCCTCATAGCACCCACGTGCTATCATAGAATCCAAGATGGCGACCTACTCTGCACAAAATGGACGACGGAAACATGTGTGAACCTAACAACACGCGTTGCGCAAGAGCACTAAGACCACGTATCACTATGGAGATGACGTCACAAGATGGCCGCTCGCGCGGACTACCACGACAACTAAACATGACGTAACTGTTCACGTGTCTATAACGCCACTTCCGAGATCCAGCCAATAAGCCACGTTTACCACATCTCCTACTACAAGAGGGAAAGCATTTTCCGGTTGCCATGGGCAGCAGAAAAATATGTTGTGCTCCCACCTCATTTTAGTCTGGCCATGCCCCTGCTACCGAGTCTGAATTTGTTCGAAAGAAACAGTAAAAAACTCCCATTTTCACTGTTTTTGTTGGCCGAGTATTGGCCGAGTATATGAATTTATCAACATAATTTCGCGAAAAATGTTTATAAGAGAATATTGCTGCCAGTGGGCATATTCCTAATCAAATTGTTATCACGTCTGCGGATCAATACAGTGACCCCGAAGATCCTTGTCTGAATTCCCTATATAGACAACTGGAAAATAAATATACAGATTAGATTCAAAAGAGAATTAAGTTGATTCTGTTGCCCTCATTTACATGTCTAATGACATTACGCATTTTCCCCCAAACAAAATTATACTTCCGAACATTCGATCTGAATGAGGCTATGGAGCCTTTTGGAATAGCCATCATAGATTTCTAGCTTCGTTAGGCAATTTAGGAGTTACATTTGCAAAATCTCTTCCATAATAATTTGATATAACTCACCATGTAAAATTAATTTTCATTCAAATTCGAAGCTAATTTAATACGTTCTTCCTGCCTACAAATAGCATAGAATCTTATTATTTCTTATCCCGAGGGCACGCAGTATTTTCAACCCCCAGTACACACTGCCAAACTGAGGACACTTTAAATTTTCGAGGTACAATACAAGTATTATTTCATTTCAATGGATAGTCAGGGTTTTTACTTAATGTGTTTTCTTTGTTGACGAGAGTTTCACCACATAAGAGTTGAATCAAATCCCCTGAACTTTCTAGCCGCCAGATAGACTCTAATTATGGCGAAGCTTCAATTGGATTCGAAATCGTACATATGGTTCGATTCGATATGCGTACGTGGATAATTTTCGAGTCGTCGAGGTGTTCTCAAATCATACCAAGTGTCTCCCCTTGAACTCTTCTTCTCTCATCAGGTCTCCTGTACAGGAGACCTGATGAGAGAGGACGAGTTCAGGGAGGTTCCGCCAGAGAGGACTATGGTTCCGCTTCCGAAACTACTTTGATATTCCGCCCTTTGGTTGACTTCTCCAAACAGATGAGTTATCATTGAATACAATACTTTAGTGAAGAATGGCAATATTCACGGCTGTAAGGATGTGCAATATTTCCAACTTTACGATTCGATCTTCTGCCTGATTTTCGATTCGGGATTCGATTCCACCCTAAATCTGAGATTCGCAAAGTCCTAACTCTGACTCTTCAAACAAACCTGCCCAGAACACGAAAAGGAAAAGAAAACTGAAAAATCGGAATGAAATGCATATTATAAAACATGGCTGACAATTTTCGTCGTTGGAAGAGATATACAGCAAAGTTTGCTCCTCTCATTTTCGAAAGCTGTCATGAATTTGTATCACAATTTTTTTTCTGTGGAGTTGTATAAAAATACAAAAGCGGTCTTTTTATTACACTTTTTCTTCCATTCATTTTGAACTTTTGACTATTATTCAGCGCGTATTACTTGGGGCTATTCTTGGCACTTAATTCTCAGGAAGCTTCAATTGACTTGGGAAACAAAAAAAAATGGAACCGAATATATGATGGATCCACTTATATGCGGAATTCGTTATTACTTCTCGTTTTCATTTTCACCATTATATTTTATGTACACAAACTGTTTCTGTATTGCGCAAGCATAATAAGCTGCCATACCTATTTCTGAATTTATGGCGCACCATGTCTGCAAAACATTGCGTGCAGAAATCCCATCGGCGTTACTGAAGAAAACAGGTGTCACTTGGGTTGGTTCCTTTTACCAAGTCGCGGTACTCTCGTAAAAATGCAAGATTCAGAATTACATATAAAAACAACCTATTTGATGCAATAACTCGGCTCGTCCGCCAAAATTCAACTTAACTCCCGTGTTCCCCGTTGGCGGTGTATATTTTACAGTTATTGTTCCAATATCAAACGTATGATTTCAATTTCCAACCCATATTCACTTTTTGATATCTATAAACAACGTTTATGAGAAGCCATAGTCAAATTTCAGGGAGACTTGGAACTCGACCGGAATATAACCTCGATGGAATTTTGACGATGAAAATACAGTTTTCATAATTAAGAAACTTTTTCTTTGATTATGTCAAGAAATGGACAATGGTTTGATAGGTTCTCCATTTGAATCGTCTTTGACTCCGTTACAAAATTTATCAGTCGAGTTCGGAAAGATATTTTTAAACGGGATTCACTGTATTCAATGTTATCTGTGTTCGCGTTGTCGTGTTATGCCACCCCTAACTATCAGTATGAACGAAAATTTATTTTGGTGTCCAAGGCAACGAATGTGACGAATTAAGATTACAAATTACGTATCTCCATACTAGAAATACTTTTAAAATTCTTTTATGTTATGATGCATCCACCCTCGATTAAATTAAATGAGATGTTTGCGTGATTATTTTCTCACAATTCGCGATATGCCTGGAGCCTACTTTTAAGCATTCTGCTTTGTGTTTTTGTGTGGAGGGGTGGGTCGTGGAAGGTATTTTTCCAAGTTTTTTTTCGAATGGAGATCTTAACCCCCCATAGTGTAACGCCCCACTCCAATAAGTAAAAATTCTTTGAAAAGAACTTTCTAGAACCACAACTCGCAATTCCTAGGGAAGGTGCAGGGCATTTCTTCTCAAAACCACCCCGGAACGGACGTTTTGTGCCAAGTCGAGTTTCGTACTGGGACGATTCGTTAAGAGCTGATTTTTTCTGTTGTATATTTTTTGGATCGCGGATGGGGTGTTTGTGCGTGAGAGGGGTGCCCATTCAAGTGGTGTTGAATGAAGATATTAACTCCTATAGTCCGGAACTCTGTCCAATAAACTTGAAATTATTTTAAAATAATTTCTTGTGAACCACCAGTCACAATGCTTTGAGATGTGGTATTCGTCTTCTTTTAGTGAGAGAGATTCAAGTTTGTTTACAGAATGTTTCTTGTCTAAGTTTTAATACGTAGAAATTGCACGATATACGCACACGATAAGAGTCTTTCATTGGCATTTTCTTGCGCGCTTGTGCTTGCACAATGTCAAGATGACACCTTGAATTTACGATTTTGTTGTTTAAACGTGTATGTATTTTTGCGAATCTTTATCACTCGGGCTAAATATAAAGCTTATAGATAGTTATCTGTCGGACTCCGAAAACCGATTTGTCACTTAAAACAGACGAGCAGTAATTCATGCGCTGCTAATTAAGCATGAAAGTTGATGGCAATCACTGCGCGTGCTGAACGCCATAATGAGCTGTCAGGTAATAGATTAAAGAAAGTAAAAGACCAGCGTGGTCCTGCAGTCATTATCTATGTAATTATGTCCAGTTAGTAGGTAACTGTCGTAAAAAGAGCACATCCCACATGTTCTGGACACACTCCCATATTACGTATCTGGCCTGTCACCGAATGTCAGTATATACCCAAAATACGAGACTTTCAAAGAATTTTAAATTAAGATAGATCTGGGTGGCAAAGTTCAAGAGAAGCAATTAAAGTGGGAATTTATGTCATTGCGATCGAATAAGAGTCGGGGTTTACTCGAAAATTTCATTCCAACCTCAATGCATGTAAGACTGTGGGTCCTAGGTGAGAAGCTGGGGATGTCCCATTCTGTAGGTTAAAGAAGGTGCCCCATCGGTTCGAAAGTATAGCACGTTATAATGTAAGGGGAGGTAGAAAGCTCATATTTAGAGTAAGAACAGTCGCGCGTCAAGTCGGTGGCCATATATGAGTGCAGGATCAGAAGTAGGAAGTTCGAGCTCCGGAAGCTCACGAAATTTGGCATTTTAGTAGACGGTATTATCTGCTGTAGAAGGAAAGCCATACATAGATAGAGTAGGCTTTGCCTGTATGAACATTATTCTGAGATAAATGGAGGGGGAGCATTTAACCCCATAAGTTGCGACTGGTTGAGTGAAAAGCGTCCAGTCAAGAGCCGATATACTAGTGACCAGGCGACGGCAGTGGTAGAGTTACATTCCGTCACAGGTTAAAAGAAACACATCCAGTAAAGTGACACTACGTTAGTGGCCATGCGACGGCAGTGGTAGAGTGATGTTCCGTCACATGTTAGAGCAAAGGCGTCCGGTAAAGTAACAATACATTGGTGGTCGTGCAGCGGCAGTGAAAGAGTGAAGTTCCCGTTGTATGTTCGTGAAAAGGCAACCAGAGTCCAAACACCAGCGACAAGGAAGAGGAAATCAGCGACAAAGGAGAATGCGGGCCCGCATGTAACTCAAAAACTGTGTGGGTGGGGTGTGATTGACGTTTTATTTTCTTACTCATGGATTTCATGTAAGTCACAAGTAATATTAGGTAGAGTTTTTTATATGTATTAAAATTGTTGTTTTAAATGAACCCCTGTTGATTATGCTTTTTGAGGAAAAGTCACCGACCCTTCAGGATAAGAATCACCCCAACAAAAGCGAAACAGGCGGGTTCGACACGATGAGATACTCCTGGTGTCTGGGCTGAAGACGCGGCGTGAATCTATGTTTTCCAGTAACGACCGCACACCGGTTTCCGACACACAAACGTTTTCTTGTTCTCTGTGGAAACGTATTTGAAAACAAGAGGCACCAGGGGGCCTGGGGGCGCTCACCTGAGATGGTAGCTTAAATATCAACCCAAGGAATTGATTTGAACAAGTTGCATCTGCCCCTCCTAAGAAAAGCTTATGCCAAATATCCAAAGATTCTGACCAGTGGATCTAAAAAAAGAATTTTAAACAATATTCCTCATATTAAACTAAAAAATAATTCGGGCTCCCACAGGGAGTCCAGATATGAACACAGGGACTTGGCTTTTACAAATTTATATCTCACCTCCCTAAGGATACTATATACCAAACATCAACAGATTCTAACTGGTGGATGTGAAGAAGAAGATTTTTGAAGAATATTCCTCATATTGAACTAAGTTATAATTCGGGTTCCCACAGGGAGCCCAAATATCAACTTAGGGACTTGGCTTTAACAAACTCGAATCTCCCCCCCTAAGGAAGCTGCATACCAAATATCAAAACATTCCGACTGCTGGATCTGAAGAAGATTTTTAAAGAAAATTACTCATTTTGAACTAAGTTATAATTTGGGCTCCCACAGTGAACCCAAATATGAACCCAGAGACTTGGCTTGAACAAATGTGAATCTCACCCCCTAAGGATGCTGCATACCTAATATCAAAAGATTCTGAATGGTGGATCTGAAGAAGAAGATTTTTAAAGAATATTCCTCATACTGCATTAATTTAAACATTTGGGCTCCCATGGAGAGTGCAAATATGGACCCAGGGATTTCATTTCAATAAACATGTGAAACATTCTTCCAAAGATGTTATATATGAAATCTGAAAGCTTTTGGTGCAGTGGTTTGGGAGAAGAGTAGTCGTAAATGCTTTTCCCATTACCCACAGTGTTAAAAAATGTTGACTCAGCGCTTTTTCAAAAGTCCCGAAAAAGTACCCTATGATAAAACCGAGATCAATTGTTTTGGACCATTCTATTCTGTTGGTCCTAAGGAAACTGCACACCAAATAAGAATTCCCAGTGCCGTGTAGTTTTGGAGATATGGGCATTTTAATTTTTTTTCTATTTTTAGCTCCTGCGGTACCAATGGGGCGACGGAAATTTTCTTTTTGCATGAATTAAGTACTTATGATCCAATAAGCCCTCATATCAAATTTGGTTCAAATCAGCTTCTCGGTTTGGAAAATAGAGATTTTGGGCGGGGCGAAAATTCTTGTCCCTCCCATAACGGTGGCAAATCTAGCTTCTCGCTCGAACTTCTGTTGAAGAAATCTGAGTTTACACTTCAAAAAGAAGCTGCACACTAAATATTAAGTCTCTGCTACTGCTGGTTCATGAGAAGAAGATTTTTTAAGATTTCAGAACACTTTTTGGGCTTGGCCCTACCGAGGGGCGACGCAACTTGATTTGAACAAAATCAAAATGCGATATCATAACAAACAATTATCTCAAATTTAACTTGAATCGGGTCAGTGGTTTTGGAGGAGAAGATGCAAACACCACGTTCACGGACGACGGACGACCAACGACGGACGGTGAGTGATCACTCTAGCTCGCCTGACTTTCAGTCAGGTGAGCTAATAAGAAAACGGCGTTTTCACCATCTTCTGATGTTCTGTAATTTTTTTTCTAATCATTATATAAACAGTGTACACATCGTAACATATAATGCAAAAACTGTCCTTTTCTTTACTATAAAAGTCAAGGAGGTGAGATATGCTAATTTGTTTTCCTGAGAATAAAAAAACTTGCAAATTACTGAAAAAATACTTTCGCAAATCAAAGAGCTGAAGTGGACACACAGTGTTGGTAAGTGTGATACTGATATATATTCTTTATGGCGGATTATCTGCGAACTAGTTGCTTCCAATCAGCTTGCCATAAAATGCAATGTTTCCATTTGTTATTGTTAATAAACGAAAACAACAGACGGCCCTAAAGGCTGTCTGTTGTTTTCGTTTATTGAAAGTAACGAAAGGAAACTTGGCTGTATTTTCTACATGATGCCATATATGCTTTCTCTTCAATTACCTGCTTCTTAAATGGACCTTCCTCGCGCGTCTAATAATTTCAAGCCCGATATCTTTAGGGAAAGTCGATTTTTATGAAGATACAAGCTAGGGATTAGTACAAGAGTACCCGAATACAGATTACTACAATATGATATGGTATGTCGTATTCCGTCGAGTTAACGAGACCAGACCGAGCCGATCAAAAAAGATCTCGTGTTTGATTGGTCGATCTGGTCTTTTCAACGAGGCGTTATATGACAACCCAGATTAGTTGACTGTTGTAATAATTTGTTTATTATATGAAGTGGATTTTAACCCTTTACCTAACATGAAAAGCAGACGACACTTGCAAAAACAATTCTTGAATAACTATTTTTTTTCATTTATTGTCTCAAAAACATAGGTTATGACCCCTCATTGGAACGTGCTCGACGAGCTCGTTCCAATGAGGGGTCATAACCTATGTTTTTGAGACAAAAAAATGAAAAAATAATGAAAATTAATTAGCGATTTTTGTGAATAGCGCTGGCCGGTTTTGACCGTTACGTTGGGTAAAGGGTTAAAAATAGAATTTGACACCCGAATGCAAACCAAAAGCAAAGGCCTAACACTTAATGCTATGGACCTGATCACGTGATCTCTGGTTTGATTCAACGGAAATATTCTGGACTTTTTTATCACTAGAATCCTGTATTCCTCTAAGTACTCCTGTCCTCAATTGTTGGCTTTGAGCTACTTTAGTCCACCACGTTGAATTACTGTTCTGGAATGCAGATTCCTTTTTATTTAATCTTATTTGTTTTACAAGGATTGGCGAGCAAGTTATGCAACTCATATTAACGCCTCTCCCTGGCCCATTGACGCAGGTGTGTGGGATGACCTTCATAGCGGCAACTTCGTGGCCTCGCTCTTCTCGAATACTACGAAGGGATCTTTAGTCTGCATGGAGTGTGTCTCTCTCCACACAGAGGACTGCGATTTTACATCCCCACCCGATAGGATGATACGCTGTGACAGCATCAACCTCGCAATTGATGCTGACAGAGAGTGTTCGGACACTCAAAACAAAAAAAAAAACATACAGACAATATGCTTTTACTTCTAAGTGAAAATAAAGAGTATCTACAGAATATGAACCGTTTTAATTGCTGTGCCAGCACTTTAGAATGGAGCCTAAATATGGGCTTCTAGCACTCAACCAGTTAAACCCCTAAGATACCCGAAATTTCAAACGGCATGAAATAAGTTAATGATCCGTGTCATCTTGACAAGTGTCTTTCCAATAATCCAAAAGTATAAGAATAAAAGCAAACACGTTTCGCATATCGTGTTTTGCAAACCCACGCAACGTGTGACTCATTTCGAATACACTTGACTCACGGTGTTATACTTAATGTAGTTACCTCAATGTGATGTAAATGTTGTACAGAAGTTCATATACTTAGGAATTTGATTGCGACGAGAAGCAGTTTTGCCTTGACCCAACAGACCCGCTTCTGGTAGGAGGTTTAAAGGTTGACAAGACACGGTTTCGTTAACTTTCGAGCAAGCGAGTTGCGAGTTTGTTGTAATATTATTTAGTAGTCTGTATCAATCAAGAAATTCCTTTGGTTAATATCTCAAAAGGGGCGTGCGTCTGGATTTGTAACCATTTATATGGTGAATCGGCCAAACTCATCCAGTACTATATTGTCCCTTGAGTTCATCAGGTAGCCATTTGAAATGCTAAAGCAGTGCAGATGGTCGCGTGAAGTACGTAAATAGAGGATATGAAACGAGTGTTTTTCTCATATAATATTTATGAAACGAGTCTAAGAATTTTCCGTTTTGGCGAGCCTCTGGTGAGCCCAAATGGAAAATTCGGACGAGTTTCATAAATATTATATGAGAAAAACACTCATTTCATATTCTCTTTATCATATGACACACGCACGCACAAATTAGCCACTTAGTATGACTTTTTAACCCATCACCTAACTTGAGTTGCAGACGGCACTTGGAAAAAACGTCCTCGTATAACTAAAAATTTCATTTTTTGCTTCCAAAACATAGGTTATGACCCCTCATTGGAACGAGCTCGTTCCAATGAGGGGTCATAACCTATAGTTTGGAAGCAAGAAGTGGAAATATAAAAAAAAATAAATGGCGTTTTTCGTGTAGGTAAAATATTAATACATTATAACCCAGGGTTAAATCGAAAATGGTGATAATCATCAGCTAGAATTGTCATTAACAAAAATTCAAATAAATGCCAGATAGAAGTTTTCTCTTCTACGTCAGTTATTGTAAACAAAGTCAATGCAGAGGCCATTTATTTTAATTTATAGCCTGGTAAATGTGTATATATTTTAGGAAATGATGCTCCGATAGTTATCCTCTCTCTAGTGAACGGCAAGAGTCGTGTCATTTTGAAAATGGACCATATAGGAGCCTACGAGACAGTGTTGACTTCATCGGGTCATAATAAGTAGAAGTAACAGTTTCAATAGCTTGTGAATCTACAAATATAGTTGGCTAATCATCTTCAGTGGCCGTAGTATCAAACCAAGACAAATATGCGCCCTGATGATCGCATTGAATTAAGAAGTAAACTTTGATGGCGGGTGGTGACGGCAGCGTTAACCTAGTAGGCGTTACTTCAAGTGGAAGTGAAGCAGAACTTCTATCGTGAGATAACGACAGATAGAGGTTGTATAAAACACGTGAGCACGGCATAGGCGTCAGATGCATGTGATCTGTGTTGTGGATCGATTGATATTATCCTAGTATTTTGAGAGAAAAATAAAAGAAAAAGTCACGGGAACGAAACCCAAGTTCGCGCTGGGAACCAAGAAGACCCATGCACCAGTTGCTTCGACGAGACGACGTTCCCCGAAGAAGCTATGAACCTTTGAACTAATTACTTTATCAAATTGATAGAGTGGTAGAGTGCAAGTTCTGAAAATAACTGTAAGCCATGTTTCTATTCCATGTTTCGATAATACCAAGCTCATAAGCCACCAGTCAAATTCTCAAATGGATTTTACTCCGTTATAGCGTGTAACCAAACTAGTCCTTAAATAGTACATCGCTTCCTTTAGATTCAAACGGATGGAGTATTTCAGAGGGTCAGAAAAGCGAACCTGGATGGTTCGCTTTTCTGACCACCTGAAGTATTCCATCCGATTGAATCTAAAAATAGGCCTACCATAAACATTCATTTCCTGTGGATCAAGGGATGAAAGATTTCTCAGTCGAGATTTGATTTGAATCTTTGATGGCATTATCGTTACCATTAGGCATGTTTGTTTATTGACCGTTATGAATGAAAATTCACAACTGTACTTTTATGATTACGCCGCACAGTTACACAAACTGTGTTAACAGTTTGATGTTTTCAGCATGAATTAAATCACATTACCTCACGAAAAGTGGGTAAACAAACAACCTTTAACCTTTTACCCAACAAATCGCCCGCATCCGCCCGCGTAATATGCAAATTGAGCAAAATATTTCAACAAAACCATATCATGTGACCCCTCATTGGATCGAGCTCATTGAGCTCGTTCCAATGAGGGGTCACATGATATGGTTTTGTTGAAATGTTTTGAAAAATTTAAAAAAATAATATTTAAAATAATAAATTTTGATATCGTCTGCGTTGTGTAAATGGTTAACGGTGTCGAATTCCTTACAGAATTTAATTACCGAAGTTAACGGGTGGCTCGAGAGTATGACACCCGGTATTTTGGCGTTTCATGTACCTATCTAGGATCAACTGGTTCAATTAAAAAAATCTCGACTTTGGGGTCAATTACTGTGGAACAATAATGCTATGCGCGAGAACACAAAAAATGTTGGGGATGTGACACCCCCTACCCATCATCCGACAACCCCGGGTTTTACGCTCACATACACAGGCTGAACTATTTTGAAGATAACCTCCTGACAGAGCTGTTTATAAAGTCAAGGAATGGGTGTTTCGGAAACAAGAGCCGTTTCTCTCAATACAATAATGATGATCATTTAACACCCACATACAAACACCTACATTCTTGTTTACCGTTTTGTGGGGACTTGTTTTTTTCTTTTATTCTCGGTTGCAAACTAGTCCCCACAAAATCGGGAAGACAAACCCCAACCCAATGTTTTCTTTGCAAGCAATCGGTGTTGGGTTCGGAGGGGCGCGGTGTGTTGAAAAAAATTGCAAGACGTTATGCCGAATCTTTTACTTCACTTTTTGGCATAATTTGGCACCCACCCTAATTTGAAATTTTCATCATCTAGTTTCAGACAACCACCCCTACACAATCACTGGTCGACACGCACGCATCTGGTCTCTGTTGTGAGTTATATCGTACGTATTAGTCTCCCACTAGTTACCGTGAGGGGACTTATGGATTGCATTCCATCCATCTATCTGTCAGTCTGTAAGTCTGTGTGTCCTTCTTACCTGTTTCCACCTGTATATCCGAAATGGTTGAATGTTTGTGTTTCAGTTTTTAACATTAATCAAACATTATGAAACATCAAACATTATGAAGATATGATGCACGTCAAATTTTGAGAAAAAAAATTAAAGATGGCTGAATGGCGGCCTTTTTTGTTGTAATTTGTTTCGTATTTTTTCATACTACAACCTCGATATCTGATAACGATAACTTGAACAAATATCAACGGGTTCAGGATTTGAGACTTTCTTAACAATGTCTTGAATGAGGTCGAAAACCGGTGCAGTTTGTTCATTCTGATCAGAGTTATGACCCTTAATTAGTTCATTTTCAGCTCGTTAGCGTGATAACTTGAACAAATATTAACTGATTCTGTCAATATTTGGTATGTGGGATTTTCTTAACAATGACTTAGACACGTTTGATAACCGGTGCGGTTTGATGATAATGAGCAGAGTTATGGCCCTTAATTAGTTAATGTTTGTACATTTGCAGCTTGTTGGTGTGAAAATTTTAAGAAATATTATCGGATTTGGGTAATATTTGGTACATGAT